>WNWU01000011.1:16285330-16410650 GCA_012654045.1 Ptyas mucosa | reverse complement strand
CTCTCCCTCCCTCCCTCCCTCCCTCCCTCCCTCCCTCTCCCCCCCTCCCTCTTCCTCCCTCCCTCTCTTTGAAATAAATCTGCTGGCTTTGCTGGGGTTTCTATGGACACAAGGCTTTTTAGAAAAATTTGTTACACTCAAGTAATTATGTTTTATTTCACATTACCCATTAGCTGTAATGTGGCAGTTGAATCCATCATAATAGGGTTTTTTTTTCTTTTAAAAAAATGATGAATGACTTTTCTTTCCTTGAGTGCCCTGCTCAAAATTTCTAGCTTCTGGATTTTGGTTTTAAAAAACAAGCTTATGGTACTTGAGGCCTCAGAAATGTCTGAAAAAAGAATGAAAGCAGTTCAAAACCATTTTTAACCCTCCTAGTTTTCACCCAGGACTAGAGGAAAGTAATTTAGCAAACAAGCTTAAGAAAATTTTGTATAAGGTACTCAGTAATCTTTTATAAAATAAAAATTAAAAATACAGTAGGTATGGCTAGCAAACCAATTTGAATTTGGCTTAAATTCACAGTATTGAATACAAGTTTAGGATCCTATGAGATTGTCAGAATGCTACTGTTTCTTATTTGCCAATTTTTGTGCATCAGAGCTGATGGATTTTTCATTGGGATGCATTTTCCCATAGAAACGTATGCCCTGAAAAAGAGAAAACAAGAATGCTAATCGGAATGAATGCACTAATAAAGCATTCTCACTCTGTGAAATCAGGATAATGTAGCATTCACTGTGTTGGAAGCAATAGAATTACTGAAGAACTTGATTAACTTGGCCAAACTAATCCCAAATTTGATTTTTTAGGCCAAGGGTGGGAAACCACAAACATCTGGAATCTATTTCATTTTTATTAGAATGTAGAACAAGAAGCAATGGGTGGAAGCTCACCAGAGAGAGATCCAACCTGGATATAGGGAGGAATTTCCTGACACTGAGAACAATTAATCAGTGGAATGACTTGCCTCCAGAAGTTGTGGGTGCTCCATCACTGGAGGTTTTCAAGAACAGATTGGACAACCAATCTGTCCAGTGTGGTGTAAGGATTTCTGCCTCTGGCAGAGGGTTGGACTAGGAGAGCTCCAAGGTCTCTTCCATCCTTGCAATTCTATGATTCTAATTCTCAAACTGTGGTCTGCTGGTGATCCACTGCAGATTTTGCATTCACTGACAGTCACTAGCCAAACTATAGCCAGCTCATCTTTTCAGCTTCACCTTCCCACAATGACTGCCAGTCAGCTGAAATCCAAAAATAGATCAATGGATGAAAACTGTGTTGCTGAAGTGTCCAAGTGACATTTCCCTTATACTCTATATACAGTAAGTGCCCCCCAACCTTTTGGGCACCAGGGACCAGTTCCGTGGAAGGAGGTTTTTCTGTGGGCTGGAGGGGTTTCTGGCCCAGTGCTGGTCCACGGATCTGGGGCTGGAGACCCTTGTTCCATACAGTATTTGTGAATAAGTTGACATGTTTAGGTTCCAAAACACATTGACAAAATTGGGTCTGTCTTATCCACAGATAGATTTATCTGTAAGTATAAAAAGGTAATCCCTTTTTAAAGCACCTGTATATAATCCCAGATAAATCCATCCACCAATAAGCCAACCCTCCAATTTTGAACAGAAATAGTATGAAAAATAAGCAGATAAGCCAATTGGGAAAATTAAAACATACAAGGTGACTAATTAAAACATGACTTAATTAAAATGTGAGAGTTGATTTATCCTTGGATGACATTTTTTTTCACGGTATTTTAGTTAAAAATTTGAGGGTTGAGGATTTATCAGTGAGTGTTAACTGGGTTTTATATGCTACTTCAAGACTCTGAATGACATATTATAATTATATAAAGTAATATAATACAAATAGCAACCTGAATACAAAAATTCAGAAAGTTGCAAGTAGAAAACAGGAGTTTTGCTACTGGAAGTTCATATGTTTTATAGTAAATATGAGTGGGACCTCATGCAAACAGCCATCCCACAAAATAACAGACTGTTTAACAGAGTTGGAAGGGACCTTGGAGGTTTTCTAGTCCAACCCCAAGCTCAGGCAGGAAACCCTATACTTTTTCAGACAAATAGCTGTCCAAACTCTTCTTAAAAACCTTCAGTGTTGGAGTGCCCACAACTTCTGGAGGCAAGTCGTTCCGATGATTAATTCTTCTGTCAGGAAATATCTCCTTAGTTCTAGGTTGCTTCGCTCCTTGATTAGTTTCTATCCATTGCTTCTTGTCCTGGCCTCAGGTGATTTGGAGAATAGGTTGACCCTCCTTTTCTAAGTGGCAGTCCCTGAGATATTGAAACATTGCTATCATGTCACCCCTAGTCCTTCTTTTCATTAAACTAGACAATTCCAACAACTGTTCTTTATATATTGTAGCCTCCAGTCCCTTAATCATCTTTGTTGGTCTTCTCTGCACTCTTTCTAGAATCTCAACATCTTTTTTTACATTGTGGCGACCGAAACTGGATGCAATATTCCAAGTGTGACCTTACCAAGGCGTTAAAAAGTGATATTAACACTTCACATGATCTTGATTATGCCCTTCTGTTAATGCAGCCTAGGACTGTTTTAGAAATCTAAAAATAAGTCCTATAGAAATCTAAAAATAAGATTTCCATGGGCTGGAGATATATTTATTTCTAGCTCTATAGTTCTTAGGCATTGAAGATTATTCTTGATCAAGTCTTGATCAAAGTCATGGCACTAATTCAAAACACTAAATAAATAAATACTTTAATTTTGGATTTAAAATTTTGATACATGTTTTAATTTAAAAGACCATTAAAAGGGCAGTGGTAGAAAGGCATACAGAAGCACAAGTATAATCATTTCTGATTTGCTGAAAGTATGAAATTCAGTGTTATTTTCTGCTATGATGTGTAACCAAATCTTAACCAAGTACAGACTCTTTTCACACAGAGACACAAACACATAAAGCCCACTTCCTACTCCTCCCCAGCTTACTTTATTGCAGCTGTTTGTATTTAGATAAGGTGATAGCTTTTATGTTCAGTAGGGAAAAATAGATATGTTTACATACAAAAAGCCAGTATCTACATTAGGGCTGTATTTTTCCCAGATTGAACAAAATATCACAAACAGTGTATAGCTGGAAATCTGAAGAACTGTAGCTCAAGACATTTAGATCCCAGCTTGAGGAAGGTTTGCAAATCCTGGATTTTTCAATTAAAAAAAAATCATTTGGGGGGGGACCTAGAAGTTCATTCAATGCAAAATCCATGCCCATACATTCAGTTAGGATAGTAAAAGGAAGCTGTTTGTTTGTTTGTTTGTTTAAAATAAATAAATATTCAGACAGGTTGCTGCATTTCATTATTCCCTTTTCAGTTAAAGAAATCACAAAGTGGCATTATCAGCTCTCTGTGTGACACTTTTATTGGGCCAAATATTTTATAGCCCCTACTTGCAGAATATTATGCTGCGGCAAGATGAATTTTAAAAAGATTTATAAGCTATAACAATATTGCGTTGCGATAATAGCGGACTAAGAAGGAGGAGAGATGAAATAATAAAGGGAAGGAAATTTGAGCAAGGAGGCCAGAAAGTGGGGGGGGGGGGGAAGCCCCACCAAATTTATTCCCAGCAATCTCATGCAGACAAATAGGAGAATCAGGCTTACAAAACTCCCATTGAGAGTAGAGGTGATAGGATTTGGCTCATCATTTTTCTAGCCAGGATATCTAAAATATAGTTTACAGAGAGCAGCTGTGATTTCATTTAATGAGAGCGCCTCCTAGCAAAATGAGCTAATGAATGGATAGGCTGTATGTGTAATCTTTTCTTAGGTGTCAACCATGATTATCCTTGGTGTGCCATTACAGCACAGCTACACACTGTCAGTCAACCCACACCCAGGGTATTATACATTCGTTGCTGCCAAATCCATTACATGACGCAGGGTGAAGCACTTTAGAAGGGGCAGCTGACTCCTGTAGCTCCTTGGGCGAGCAAATTAGTGAGAATCTGTTCCATATGAGGGCGGGGGGTGGGGGTGGGGTGGCTGTGAGCAACGGTCCATCTAGCGCGTCTTCTTGCCAGCTGAGCGCCTCACCAATACCTTATGTGACCCTGTCAATTTTCTGCTCTGGAGAGACGCAACAAGGTTATTAAGCAAATGTGACTGATGAAGAAAAAGAACCTCCAGCACACAAAAAATTAGATTTCAAGGCCAGTAGGGAACCAGCATAATTCTCCGCCATGTACTTGTGTGTGTGGGGGGGGGGGGGTGTTTGTGGAAGGTTTTGGTGGTAATCAGATTGATACATGCTGCCTATTGGGTCAAACGCATTTGCTTCAAAATCAGTATCTGATCTATTAAAATGCAGTGCATTATTAATAATTGCCATTTAAAAGGAAGAAACAAATACTGTTCAGTTTGAGGGTGAAAGTTTGTTCTCTAAGCTTGTGGGTTGATTTCCGAACATTGTATTACCAAACTAGGTACCATCTTCAGTTTGCCTTCTATCTTTGTCATAAAGATTGTCTTGTTATTTCCAATAAACTATGATCTGCATCATAATAAGAGGACCATGCTGGATGGACAACTTCTCTAGAGATATCCAGTGAGGAAGTCTGCCCTAGGTTCCTACCTAGGATGGCTCTAATATGAGGTACAAGATGCCTCTAGTATGAGATATGGGGATCTCGCCAGGATCCAAGACAAACCTGCCAGGTGGGGTACCCCGAATGCTGGCAATGTGGGCACCACCCACAAACTGCAACAAGCAAGAGCAGGAGAAATGGAAGAGAGAGTTACATGGTCATTTATTCTTGTCACTGTTGTAGCAGGCTTGGCACTCACTAGGTTGCCCTCTCGTTTCTCAGTCACCCAAAGTGACCTTGTTCTTGTTCAATTCCCTTCCTTTCTTCGGAAGAGCCAACAGACATTCAGGCATCTGAAAGTCTGTCCCTTTTAAGCTTACTTTACCAGAACTGCAGAATTCTGGATGACCACTAGAAGGCAGCTATGAGAGTCATCCACATTTTTGCAGCGCAGTTGGTTCCTTCACAAGGAAGGAAGAAAGGAGCAGCTGAGTGAGAAAAAGAAGTCAATCTCTCAAAGGCTCTGATGGCTCCGTTTCCATTGTATGTTTCTGCTGCTACAAAGTCAACATCTGGCATTGAAATGGCAGTGGGAGAGATAATAACAGCAACAGCTGCAGGGGCACTTGATTCCTTCCACAGTGCTTTTCTACTACAGTTTCTTTTGGGGTCCTGTGCTTGGATGATTGTGTCTGGACTTGACAATGCAACAACCTACTCCCTTATGATCCTCACTCCAAATACTTCGGAATAACTTTGGATCGGACTCTCTCCTATAAGAAACACCTAGAGAACATGTCTGCTAAAATCAATACCAGGAACAAGTTACTCCAGAAACTAAGAGGATCAAGATGGGGAGCCTAAGCCTCTACTCTCAGAATATCAGCACTAGGGTTGGTCTAGTCCACAGCTGAATACTGCACTCCTGTTTGGCTTAATAGCTGCCACACTAGCAAGATTGATGCTAGACTAAATGATAAGGAAATGAAACAATAAGGATCATAAGTGGCTGCATAAAATCTACTCCTACTTGCTGGCTCCCCGTCTTAAGTCATATTGCATCACCAGCTCTACGAAGGCAGGAAGCCTTAGTGAAGGAGTACAACAAAATTATGAGAAACCCACTTCTTCCTGTGCACGCTGATCTTCCTCATCTATCAATTGTCAGGTTTAAATCCAGGAAGCCCTCTCTGGCACTCACTCAACAGCTGTCTAACAACTTTGCATCGACACACAATGGAAAGCCAGATGAACGCCCAGATACAGGCAGTTACATATGTTACGTAACTATGTACATCATGTACTTATGTAGCTACACAAAAGGTGCCAGGTTTTGACCTTCCTCGCCAGCATTGGTCAACTCTGAACCGGATCCGTACCCAACATGGTGTCTGCCAGGACTCATTGTTTAAGTGGGGTCTTGTCTCTATCCCTCAGTGTGACTGTGGTGCTCCTTGACAAAATATCCATCACATTGTGTCTGAATGTCTATCAAGAGCTTACACCGGCCCAATGTCTGATGTTTTCAACATAGACCACCCTGTCCTTGAATGGGTGGGTGGACTGGACATTAACATTTGAACTACTATAAGCCATGTATTTGCCATACGCTAAATAAAAAAATTTAAAAATGCGACAAGAAGGTAGTAAAAACTATTTTCTTCTTGCAAATGGTTATTTGGAATTTGCAACCTAGTGAATTCCCTCAGCCCCTCCCCTCCCCATGCCCAGGCAATAATGGGGAATATGTGCGAATCTTGTGTAGGTATGCCTGAATACAGGATAGATTTTTGGACACCAGGAGATTTTTGCCCACAAAGTCTGCATTAAATCTTAGTCAATGAACTGCGCAATATCCTCCCCACACATTGTGCTTTTACCACATGACAGAGTTGGTAAGAAGCCTGCCCAATCTTTAGGCATGGAATTTACCGTCTTTTAACAGGCCCACTGCTCCCAGTCAATCTTTCCTAAGCTTTTATATGACAACAAATCACCTGATTTGTTCTTCCAAGAGAGTCGTTTTAATGAAAATGATAAAAAGCCATTCCCATAAAGATTCTCTTAGAATGGAGAAGGAACGGCACTCCATATGACAAAAGGCTTTTCTCTCCCCTTTTCTGCTGAGGAAGCCTGTGGAAGGTGGAGGGGGGGGATGCCTCATCCTATCCCATGGCACTCACAGGGATAGGAGAGTCAGACAGCGTGACTCCGAGGCAGCCCACCCTCTCCCAAATGGGTGCAATGTGTGTTTAGATCAGTTTTATAGAAACTCTTTCTTTCTTGCTTGCCTTCCAGCTGGAATCAATTCAGAACTGCAGTTGGGGAAGGCCTCGAATGAAACTGGAGCTCCAGAAGCTGAGGAAAGGCACCCTCTGAAGATCTCCCGCTTGGTCCTGCACCAGCTGGAACCGCTCTCCTTCCCACACTCTGCATTTCGCAGCACTTGTCAGCTGTGCCCAGTTTCTGTCAACAGGCAGAATTAGCGTGCTGGTGTTTGTATCATCATTTGCCACAAACTGGCTGCAGTCCAAGGCAGAACTTGGCATGATTAGAGCCATTGAAACCTGTGGATTTTTAGCTGGCTGCAGGGTGGTGGCCATTAACACCTATTGCATGTGTGTGAAAGAATGATGTGCCCCAAGAGCACACACTCCTTATAAGTGACCAGTTACCAAGATCTTCCACAAATCTGCTGATGGGTTGACTGACTTTTGAATCTATAACATGTCTTTCTGTTTATATGTCCAGTATTCAATCCAGCTCTTTTTTTCCTTCTGGAATAGAAGGGCACTTAATAGAACCCAAATTCCAAAGGTTGTCTTGTCATAACCATAGGTTGAACTTCCAGATACTACTTTCTTTTTTTTTTTAACAAATATTTTTTATTTATAACTACAGACTAAACAAAACGGAAAAACATACAAAACATATAAACATATAAACACCAATTCAGATATACGTCTAGTTTATCGCAACTGTAATATACATTCTTATTCGTCTTTTGACTCCTCTTTATTTGGTCTTTCCTTTCTAACTGTCTTTGTGGTTCTTTATTGACCTATGTTTGTAATTTGTTTTTCTCTTTCTATATTGGTCATTCCCTTTAGTTCTTAATCCTTTTTCCCTTTTCTATCTTCCAACCAGGTATACCACTTTTCCCATACTAAGTAGTAGTCGTGTTCCTCCCTATTTTGTAGTTCCTTTGTGAGTCTATCTAATTCTGCACATTCCATGGTTTTGCTAATTGTCCTGTCCTCTGTTGGTATATCACTACTCTTCCAATATTGCGCGTATATTATTCGTGCTGCTGTTATCATGTGTATGATTAAATATGTTGTTTCCTTTTCATATTTTCCATTTAGTATGCCAAGTAGAAAGGTTTCTGGTCTTGTTTCTATTTTGTGTTATTTCCTCTATTTGAGTTCTAATCCTTTGCCAATATTGTTTTGCCATTGGGCAGGTCCACCACATATGATAATAGGTGCCTTTGTGACGCTTACATTTCCAACATATTGATGGTGTACCGGGAAACATTCTTGCTAGTCTGGCTGGTGGCAAGTGCCACCTATAGAACATTTTATAGAGGTTTTCTTTGTAGGGTACAGACATTGTCAGTTTGTAATTTATTGTCCATAATTTTTCCCACTTATCTAATTCAATATTATAGCCGAAATTTTTTGCCCAGGTTATCATATTTTCTTTTACTGTCTCTTCTTCTAATTTGTATCCTCGTAAATAATTGTAAATTTTTTTAATCAATTTATCCTGTGTCCCTTGCAAAATTTTATCTAATTCAGTCTGACCTTTTTGAAATCCAAATTGGGCCGAATCTTTCTTATATCTTGATTTTATTTGTGCGTATGGCCACCAATCAATGTCTGTACCCATCTCCTTCAGTTCTTGCCTCGTTCTTAGTTCCCCCTGATTGTTTAGCAAATCTTTGTAAGTTTTTATTTTGTTGCTGTCCAAGGCGTTTGGATAAATCTGGGCCTCCATTGTTGATAGCCATTCTGGGATTTTGTTATAATGTGTCTTTTTGATACTCTGCCATATCTGGTATAGTGCTTGTCTGATTGTGTGTCTTTGGAAATATTCATGCTTTTTGTCCGTACCCTCCCATAGAAAAGCGTGCCATCCTCTCTGGAGATCAAATCCTTCCAAATTCAGTAGTCGATGGTTTCTAAGTTCCATCCACTCCTTAATCCAGGTTAATGCTGATGCCTTGTAGTATGTTTCCCAGTCGGGTAGTGCCAGTCCTCCTCTTTCTCTTGTGTCCTGCATATACTTTAATTTAATTCTTGCTTTCTTCCCCTGCCATATGTAATCTGCTATTAGTTTGTTAAGGTCTTTAAAGAAGTTTTTCCCTGGTTTTATTGGGATCACTTGAAATAGGAATAATATTCGAGGTAACACATTCATTTTGATTGAAGCAATCCTTCCCAGAAGTGATAATTGTAAATTTTTCCAGATTCCTAAGTCCTTTTTGATTTGTTTTATTAATTTATCATAAAATAATGCCTAAGGAAGGACTCGTGATGTGCAATCACTCTTCCACATCCCAGCCACTACATTAAACTAACCTTCTCCTTTGACCCAGTTCTAAGCAAAATAGAAATGAAAATACCGTATTTTTCAGACTATAAGACACACTTTTTTGTCTCCCAGAAGGGGGTGAAAATGTATGTGCGTCTTATAGACCGAATATTGCCGAAGCCCTGCCCACCCGCCAGCCAGCCATATTTTGGCCTCTGCACTCTCCGTTTTCAGGCCTCTTTTCGGTCTTTTTCAGGCCTTTTTTCGGCCTATTTTGGGGAGTTTTTTAGGCCCATTTTTGAGGCTTTTTTGGCTCATTTTTGAGGCTTGTTCTGGGCAATTTTTGGGGGGGGGAAACAGGACCAAAAAATCCTCAAAAATGAGCCAAAAAAAGCCCCGAAAACAGCCCCCCCCAAAAAAAGGCTGGAAAAGGCTTGAAAAAAGGCCAAAAAATGGGGCACGCAGAGGCCAAAAACTTATTTTGTTGTTGTTTTCCTCTTCTAAATTTAGTTAGGTCTTATAGTCAGGTGCATCTTATAGTCCAAAAAATACAGTACTTTGGAGTTGCTGCCCAAATGCTAAAACCTAACTGACCCATATGAATATTCCTGAATATTCCTGAAGCACAAATGTGAGAAGTTCTCTCTTAAATCAATGTAGAGGTAGGCCTCACCTTACAACCAAAATGGAGCATGCCCATTATGGTTGTAAATTGTGATGTTCATAAAGCAGATAACCATGTGGCCAACCTGATTTTACTATTTTTTTTTTGGCAGCAAACATTAAGTGGATCATTGTTATTAAGTGAATCAGCATTTGTTAAATCCAATGCCGCAATCATTAAGCAACCTCATAGTTTGTTATGGGGCATTTTTGCTGAATACCAAAACTAAACTCCAGTTTGGGGCAAAAACATCATAAATTGTGTGACCACAGGCCACCACAAAGGGCCATAAATGGGGGTGCTTGCTGAGCACCCCAAATGCAGTCATATGACCATCAGAACATTGAAACGTACCTTTTAGGGGAACTGTCTCAAAAGATTGACTAATCAGTTGTAAAGTATAGGTCTACATCAGTGGTGGGTTTCAATTTTTTTTAATACCGGTTCTGTGGGCATGGCTTGGTGGGCATGGCATGGCTTGGTGGACGTGGCTTGGTGGGCATGGCAGGGGAAGAATACTGTAAAATCTCCATTCCCTCCCCAATCCAGGGGAAGGTTACTGCAAAATCCCAATTTCCTCCCAATCAGCTGGGACTTGGGAGGCAGAGAATACATGGGGATGGAGCCCATCAGAATTTTTACTACCGGTTCTCCGAACTACTCAAATTTTCCACTACCGCTTCTCCAGAATTGGTCAGAACCTGCTGAAACCCACCTCTGGTCTACATGCATCTAAACAGTTAAATATAGAAAATTATTTATTTGCACATGGGGGGAAGAGTGAAGAAGGAATGAGAAAAGCATTGTGGGGAAAATGGCATTGGTTTTCAATAGAATATGACACCTTATTCACTAAGATATTAATAGAAAAATTCACATTCCTTACTATAGGTCTGGTTAAAATCAGGCTAGAAACTGGGAGACTTTGAATTCTAGTCTTACCTTAAGCACAAAGCCAGCAGGGTGACCTTGGACCAGATACTTTCAGCCCTAGCAAGAAGCAGACAAAAACAAACCACTTCTGAAATCTTGCCAAGAAAACTGCAGGGAGTTGTCCAGGCAATTAAATAAAGATAAAATGGCCATAAAATGAAGGAGGCTAAGGTAAGTTTCTAGTCTATTTCTTGGAGAGCAGGCTTCTATACAGCGATGGAAAAGTTGAATATATATTTCAGGTATCTGCAATGGTAAATGACCTATGTAAATCCATGTCAGAAAAATATATATAAAGCAGTGGTGAAATGTAAAATTTGTTACTACCGGTTCTGTGGGCGTGGCTTGGTGTGTGGGGGGGGGGTAATGTGACTGGGTTGGCGTGGCCAACTTTTTTTAAAAACTTTTTTAAAGTATTTTTTTACAACCTATTTGGGCGAATAGGTTGTAAAAAATGCTTTAAAAAGTAAAAAAAACGCTCTGACAATTACAGCTGTGGCGCGCGATCGTCGGAGCCTTTGTCGACCTTTAAAAAGCAGGAAGTAACAACACCTATGTGGGTGGGTGGAGCCTCATGCCACCATCGCTATCCGAATCACCTGCCACAATTGCTACCAGATCACCCGATCCAGTCCGAACCGGGAGCATTTCACCCCTGATATAAAGTGATAAAGATGTCTGCCCTAAGAATTAGGAAAAAAGATGGAATTCTCTCAGTTATCTCTCCCAGAATACCTATGAAGAATTAGATGTGAACTATTACGTAAATGTTAGATTAGGGAGGAAAACTGGTGCTGAACTCACTTCAGCAATTTTAGCCACCTCTCGTTTACTTAACATGTGGTTCACATAGACAATGAAGTAATTATTTTGCAAACCTCAATGGGAAAATGTTAGTGATGATTATGGGAAAGCTGCACCTTGCTAAACTAACTCGGCATTCCTTTGATACTGTTTTTGTCTCTTTTAATCAGAGATGGAAAGGCCCATTTAGGCTATGAAGCCAACCCCCTGTTCAACTCAGGCATTCAAATTAAAACATCCCAGACAGATGGCTGTCTACTTCTGCTTGATATGTGTTAAAACCTGTACCACAGAGACATTTGTACTAGCTTCATCACACAATTACTACATAAAAACTCAGGGCCCACAGGACAACTTTACACATGAAGCTGCTGCTTTCAGATATCAACCATACTACAATATACACTACTGGCAGATACACTACTCCCCAAAATTTGTCTGAAGATGAACTGTATCTGAGGTTCAACTTTAAAAACAAGATTTAATGAGCACCTAGCTCACCATATTAGAGTACTTTTTAACTTGAAATCATTCTTAATCGTAATACTAACCTTTTATGCTATCCCATACCATCTAATAGAGAACCAGTTTGATATAGTGGTTAAAGCATCAGGCTATAGACTGGGAGACGGGGAGTTCTAGCTTCCCTTAGTCACAAAGCCAGTTCGGTGACCTTGGATCAGTCACCCTCTCTTAATCCTAAGAAAGAGGCAAATAGTTCTGGAAAACCTTGCCAAGAAAACTGATGGAACTTGTCCATCCAGTCTTTGAGAATCAGACACAACTGAACGGAAGAAAAAGAATATCATCACTGAAAAATTCACCATCAGTCAATTGCAAAATTTCCTTGGAAGAGCTTACATCCTGTGACAATATCTGTAATATCAAACATTCACATCTGCCTATCTCAGGTCCTTGAGAAGAATTCAATAGGTGGACAAAAATGCCAGATCCACTCTGAATATCTGGCTGGCTGTGCAACAAAACAAAATAATACCATCTAATGTTTCTACCTCTTCTTTTAGATTCTTTTAGATTGTTTTATGCAAGTGTTTAGTTTTTAACTTACATACATTTGTATTTTCTAGCTTTTTACCAGGGGTGAAATCTACTTACCTTCCTTACTGGTTTGGAAGGGCATGCGTGCTTCACAGGCGCATGCAGACCTTCTGCACATGCACAAAACACATTACTTCCTGCTTAAAATCAGGAAGTAATGACACCCGGGTGGGTGGGCGAAATTTCGCTCCTCCATCACTACCGGATCGCTGAACCAATGGCCAAGATGGCTACCGGATCGGGCAATCCAGTCCGATCCAGGAGCATTTCACCCCTGCTGTTTACTTTTATAGACTCAACGTATCCTTTATGCTTTCTGAATTAATGGCATACCCCCAACCCATTCAAATAAAGATTTGATTGGACTTGATTTGTGTTAAAATGAGAGGAGGGAGAGAAAGAGAGAGAAAATGTACTTATTCAAAGAATGGTTTAAAAATAAAAATTCTGTATCAAAGACCCCAGGAGAAAAGTCTCATAAGTTTTAAATATTCTGTGTGTATCCAGTAATTGGTGAACCAATGACTTATCTAAAACGGAGATACAGAAAACTAATTCTTAAAAAAAAAACAAAAAACAATTACTCAGTTCAGCTTGCTATGAATAAATTGCACTTCTCTGAAACATCAGGGCCACAGCTGAGGCTGCTTTAGTTGTCACTGGATACTCGGATGGCAGCCATGGCAAGGAGAGCATTTCTATAATTATGGCTATTATATGACTCCTCCTGAGCCAGTTGGATTTGGCAACAACTGTGCGCAATACAATGAACTACAAACCAGCCAACTCCATTTTCAGTTAGTGTGTTGTCCAAACCCAGCCTATGTGGTTAGTTTATAGTTCACAGTTATGAGAACTCCCAAACTGGATTGATTCCCTGAATCTTGGTTTAATTAACCATGGAGAAGCATGTGTAAACACAAAGGTTACACAGATTTGAATTTTCCACATTGTGATCATTGCCTTCCAAAATCATACTGCCAGCATGCTCCCTCAGCTACTCTCCAAATTCCTTGGAAGTTCAAATCCCAAACATTTCATAGACACTAAACAGTGAAAAGTTACATTCTTACAGCATATGCTCCATGTGCAAAGAATCATTACAACTATGGTTACTTTTGATTTGACTACTAGTGCTTTTTCTCATCTTCAGCAAACCATGAAAATATTCTTTGGCCAATGATTAAAGCTGGAGGTTTTCTGAATCATTGTGGAATTGCTACAGCAATTATACTGTGGACTAATTGGCTTAACAATTTTTTGTCTTGTTTTTCTTTTGTTTCATTTGCTGGAACTGCTTCTATGCTTTTACAACAGTGTCATTGCATGCACAACTGTTGGCACCTGCAGCTTTCCTTTCCTTGTGGCTTTCTAGGAAGAAAAGCTTCACCACCCGAAACTGCCAGGAATCCCATTAGAAGAATTTTAGCATAATCTGTAGCCTTCTGTATGGATGGATAGATGGATGTCATTTTAATGGCCATCCCCTCATAACTCTGGGCAGTTGACAACAGTAAAAACAACAAAAACTTACAAATAATTAAAATTCCAAAAGAAAAATAATGCGGAGAATCCATATCAAAACTCCTAAAGCTGTTGGGTTAAAACTTAACCTCATACATATTAACATATATTCCCAATCTTCCACAGAGGATCCAGGTCTTCAGAGATTTTTAAAGGTCATTTACTAGAAGTCTCCCAGGAGACATGGGGAGGATGCTAGCCCAAAGAGCAGTGACAGGGATGCTTCCTGGATTCTGCTATAGGATCTGTCTATTCTCTTCTTGGGCGGGCAAAAATAATTGGAGATAGCTGGTACCTCTTTCCTGATCTCCTCCTCAGGAATTCATATTGTCGAGGAATTTCTCTTTTGAGACAAATGTGTTTTATTTAACTTTATTTTTTGGAAAAAAAAATATTTATCTCTTTATAATAGTAATTCTATCCCTTAAGCCTAGGCAAATGGTTAGAAAAGCCACTGAGATTTTTGGGCTGTTAAAGACTAGAAGAGAAACGGGGCATCTTTCTCATTACCTCTGAGCTTCCACCTGTCTTTGTCAAACAACAATTTCTGTTAATTGGGTAGTTAATCTAATTATCTAATTAAGCAGAATTGCTATTAGCAATTAGACTGAGCACTGCATCAGAGCAGGGAGGTTTCCTTCCCTTTTGGGCCTTGACAAGAGAAACCAGAGAGCAATATAATCCCCTTCCTCCTCATTACTTTTTGGATCTGTAACTGAAAAACACCTGGAAGAGCATTTGTACCTTAGTGTATCTGAATCTTAAAAGCAAATAGAAAAGAATAAAACTTTTAAGCGGTAAAGCTATCCACTTTTGGTATCGTAGGAATATGAGTTTTTAATTCAGCAGGTTTCTGTGCTCCCATTTTTCCTAAAGTTTTCTAATAGATTAACAACACAAAATTGTGTTGTTAATGTGTTCTAGCTCTTATAAAATACCTTTACAATTCCTTGTGATGTCACAGGTTTGTAGTTCTTGACTTGAAAAGAAGTACATTGCTTTGAATATGATGTGTGCATTTACAACCTGGAAAATTCTTCCCTTGTTTATGTTTTTAATCTGAGCTAGTTATGGTATGTCTTCCTGCCTTAATACTCCGACACCCTTATTGCCAATATCCCATATCTTTCTATTTCCTAAATCTCTTCTAACATCTCTTACTGATGATCAGTACTTGGAAGCCAACTGGTGATCAGTTGGATGTGTCCAAGTACTAAAATTATGGAAATTAGTGCCTACATTTGTCTATCCTACTCTGCATGGGTATCATTCCTTTGTATGGACTTTAAGTTCTTGAATTGCTGGGGGCTGGCTACTTTTGGGGGGAAAACACAACTTAGTTTTCTTGATGGTATGTAGCATGGAGAGAAAAAAGAAAGTTTTGTTCATTATTATGAATACATTTTATTATAATCAATTCCTCCGATACATGAATGCTGTAACTCAGCAGGCAGTGTATTAACTTTTTGGAATTGTACAGAAAAAGGGGAAAGAGTGGAGTCCCCAAAACAAACCAATGATGTCTATTTTCAGGATCCTCCACAGACTGGTTTTGGGAATGGGAAGGGAGAAGGGAACAAAACAAGTGAATGGAATGACATTCCCTCTTAAGGAGTTGGCTAGCTACTTGGAACACTAAACACTAATCAAGAGCACTCACAATTATAGACCTGTCTTTCAATCGGAACAGTTGTTATGACAATGTTTTGTGACCTATGTGAGTTAGATTACTGCCTTAACAACTCATTAATTTTACAGAAAAGACCAATAACCTGATCTTTATACTTCTGAGTCAACCCTCAACAATCAGCTCCAAATTAAGACTAAAGTAGTTTCATTATAACAACCCTTTTATTTTGCACAAAATGCTGTCAGATGATGGCTGTGGTTTTTTTTAAAAAAAGATATTTTTTATTGTTAGAATAATGAAATACAAAGGAAAACAGAGATAATTGAATACATTGGATAATAGCAGTTAAATAATAAAAAAAAATAATTAAGCATAAATAAAATATAAATTAAAGCAACATAAAAACATTTTCTAGAAACACATTATCCCCTTCTCTTTCATTTATTTCCCCTGCCACTGACCTTAACCAAGGTATTTATACTTTACATTAAACTAAAAATTATAGCTAGTAACCATTTAAATTCTTTCATCTATTGTTTTTTATAGATCTCATAAATTTCTTCCTGAAAACCATATTCCAAATGTTTTAAATGCCCTGCTGTGTAATCTATAGTATATATGGGAGGCATTCTTGCTTAAATCTTCTGTTCTGTTGTGGATATACTATATTGTAGTAAATACTGATTTTTTTTTTACTTATGTTTTCTGGAATAATACCTAATAAGAAATAGTTGTAGTTTTATGAAACGGAACAAGGCTCTTCACCCAAAGTCCCACTGAAGATGTTATTTAGTTTGGTAATGAAATTTTCAGGAACTAAACAGCAAGTCTGGAGAACAAACCACTGCTAAAAGTTGTTATTTTAGTTTTAGGATATGAGATATTTTTCTAGTATTTTGGAGGATTATTTTTTTTTACACAACCATCACATATGGTGAAATCTCTATTATTGCATTTTTAATATTTATTGTTATATGATTTGTATATCTTGGTAATTATTAATGGAGTTACATATAAGACACTACATGAGATAGGCACCTATATAAATGTGATAAATAAATGTCAAAAGCTGTGAAACATTTAACATCAATTCCCCTTGGTACAGAATCATAGAATATCAGATTTGGAATGGACCTTGCAGGTTTTCTAGTCCAACCCCCTACCTGAAAAAGAGACCCTATACCATTCCAAGCAAATGGTGGTCCAATCTCTTCTTGAAAGACTCCAGTAATGGAGCACCCACAATTTCTGGAGGCAAGCTGTTCCATTGATTAATTGTTCTCACTGTCAAGAAATTTCTCCTTAATTCTAGGCTGGATCTCTTTCTGCTAACCTTCCATCCGTTACTTCTTGTCTAACCCTCAGGTGCTTTGGCTGTCTTCTCTGTGATTGCTATTGAACCAGATACTACTATTTTATACCTGTGTGTTTGATTTTTCTTGTCAAAGGGTAAGACCTTACTTTTCTTACCACTGAACTGCATTTTATTTGATGGAGCCCAATGTTCAAGTCTGTCAAGAACTTTTGAATCTTGAGCCTATCTTTTACAGTGTTGGCTATTCCACACACATACATACACCCCAGCATAGTGTTGCCTGGAAATTTAATGAAATCCCCTTCTATGCCCTCATATAAATCATTTATGAGGACGTTGACTGGGCCTAAGACAGAACCTTAAGGTACCCCACTGCATGCTTCCCTTCATTTAGATGTGGTTTTATTGCAGACTACACATTGAGTGTGGTTGATCAGCCAGTTGTGAGTCCATCTGGTGATGATATTGTCTCTCACTTTTTTTTTCCATCTGGTGAAACCATACTTAGATTACTGCATCTAATTCTGGTCACCAGAATACAAAAAGGATGTTTTTTCAAATCTAACAATTTGGAAATACAACAGCCATGGTAAATTCTACCAAATTGCAACTAAAATTAAAACAAAAAGTATTAAAAATAAAATGAAAATGATAACAATTAAAATTAGGTTCAAAAACATTTGTTTTTAAGATTTTGAAATGACACCAGGTTCAGTAGAGATCAACAGTTCAGATTCCAAAGACCTCCAGACCAGAGGTGGTATTCAGCAGGTTCTGAGCACTTCTGGAGAACGGGTAGCAGAAATATTGAGTAGTTTGGAGAACCGGTAAATATCACCTTTGACTGGCCTGCCTGCCTCCCAAGTCCCAGCTGATCGGGAGGAAATGGGGATTTTGCAGTAACCTTCCCCTGGAGTGGGAATGGAGATTTTACAGTATCCTTCCCCTGCCACATCCACCAAGCCACACCCACCAAGCCACACCCACAGAGCCGGTAGTAAAAAAACCTGAATCTCACCTCTGCTCCAGACTAGATAGATGATTTGGCTCTGAGCTATGGCAAGATAGACCTCTGACTAATATAAGGGGATCTCTTTAAATGGCCACAATGAGCTGAAGGGTGGGGCGGAAGATTACATAGAAGTTGGTACCCTCTAAAGATTTATATTTTTCCCTTTCTACATTATGGGAATCTCTGTTTTGAACTGAGACCATCCCTGGACAGATTATATCTCAGTAACCTAGAGAAAATTTGTCATTTCTGAAGCAATAAAGCCAATCCTCAAAATAGATTGGGTAGTCATATCATATTGCTAGCTTTTACTAAGTCTTCCTCTATAGGAATTCAAGAATTCATCACATATACCATGCTTTATCTGAGATTTTAATAATTCTGTAAAACAGGGGTCTTACTTTATATAGCATTTATGAACAAGTAGAACTTAAGATTGAAAAGGAAGTAAAATACTTGGGTATAACTATGACAAATACAAATTATAGGTTATTTCAAAATAACTATTTTAAAATATGGAATGAAATTTTAAAAAAAGATATGTCAAGATTGGACAAATTACAATTGTCACTGTTGGGTAGAATTTCTGTGATTAAGATGAATGTTTTACCTGGAATGTTATTTTTGTTTTAGACAATGCCTGTTTTGACAACTGATGTATCATTTAAACAGTGGCAGAAGGGTATATCTAAATTTATACGGCAGAGAAAAAAAATATGAGTTAAATATAAGGTACCATAAGATTAAAAGGAAAGAGGAGGATTGGGCCTACCAGATTTGAAATTATATTTCACTGCCTGCTGTTTAATTTCATGAAAGAATGGGTATTGTTGAGAAATAGATGGTTATTGGAATTAAAAGGACATGAACTGAGATTTGGGTGGCATGGATAGTTATGGCTGGCCAAAGCTATGTGTAAAGTAGATTTAAAAAATCATCATGTCAGGTGGGCTGTTCTTAGTGAATGGAATAAATATAAACTTAGGTTTATATTTATATTTATTAAACATATTTGTGGATTTCAGCACAATAAGCATTTTATAAATGAGAAATGATCAATGGCTAACTTACTGCGGTGTATTAGATTTTTCTCAGGGAGATTATAAAATAAAATCAAGAGAAGATTTGACATAGAAATTTTTATGTACAATTATCAGAAAGATTTAAAGTAGTGTTGGAAGTTAGCACCCACCCCTCTCCTAGAAGAATGAAATATTCTAGGAAGTATTAAAAAGGCAGAATATTGTACCTCCCTGGGTGAGAAAATGAGAAACATGCTCTTGGAAAGCAGCTCCACCTTTGTTAATAGCCTCAGAAAGACTGGTGCCAACCTATCTATAAGACAAAAGGCTGGGCCAGCTTATCTACAAAACAAAAGACCTTCACCCTCAGGATATGATAGGATTAGCCCTCACTCAAATCCACCCTCACTCAAATACAAACCAGGACAAAGCCATTAAGCCATAATAGGAATTGCCCAAAGCCTCTTCATTACATCACCCAGCAAGATTCAACCAAGCCTGGGACTCAAGACAACCTACAAAGTTACCCCTGCATGGCCCCATCGGAGTCTGACACCAATCAGAATATATTTCTTTCACAGGAACAAGAAGCAAGTTCAAAGCCCAAGAGAGGGTATAAATCTCCCTCCCTCTCTCCCCCTCTCTCTCTCTCCCCCATGTGCTCAATTGCCCAGGACCTCAAACCATGTGGTCCTCTCCACCATTAAACCATCTTTCCAATTAGCCTCCATTTTTCCAGTGTCTTTCTTCCCATTTGGAACTGAACCCAGATGAACATTTCTTCCAACAGTACATAAAAATATTTTATGGTATTGAACAATGCAAGACTGAATTTGAAACAGAATTATGTAGTAAAGATAAATATGTTATTACTAGAACATAAAAACTTCTGTTGAAATAAGAACAGCTGAAAGAATGTATGATAAAATGAGCTAAATTTTTAGTTACAATATATAAATGGAACAATGGGAAAATATATAAGTGAAAGAATTTAAATTTACATTATGTTCTAACTTCAAAGATAATTTTTATAACATGCTACGTTGCTATTATTTGTCACCAGAGAAATTGTCTAAATTGTATAAAAGTGCTTTGTATCTTTATTGGAAATGTAAACATGAAGGGACATTTTATTATGTTTGGTGGACATAAAAAAACCTCAAAACAGTTTGGATGCAAATACATACTTTAATTCAGAAGATTGTGAAGATTAAAATACTACTGAAACCAGAAACTTTTCTTTTGGGACTAATAGACAAATAACTAGGAAAAAAGGCATGGTCCTTTGTTTTTATATATGACAACTACAATGAGACTACTGTATGCTCAAATGTGGAAAGATTTGACAGCACCAAGAATAGTTGGTGAAGATGATGGAACTTGCAGAGATGGCTAAATTAACTTCCTTAATCAGCGAAAAGGCAATATCTACATTTTTACTTCACTGGCAATCCCTTATAGACATTTTTTATGAAATGGAAAAAATGCATTCATGATTTATGTTTTGATGATTAGAAACAAATATTGATAATAGGAAAAGGTGAGGGTTTTTTAAAGATAGAGCAAGAGATATTTTGTAATCATACTTATATTTGCTGAAATTGGAAATGTTTCTCACTGGACTTTTCCTTTGTTCTATTTTGTTTTAGTCTGTTAGTTTTTAAGTTTCCTTTTAATGACATCTATTTTAAAAAATAGAATAGCACTCTCTTTTACAATCCTGTAATCTCTTAATTCAGGGTAGAAACTATTTGTAGAAAGTTAGCACCCACCTTTCTCCTAAAAAAATGAAATAGTCTAGGAAATATTAAAAAGGCAGAATATTATATTTCCCTGGATGAGAAATGGAGAAACATGTTTTTTAGGCAGGAAGCAGACTCACTCTTAATAGCCCCCACCCTCCTCAATAGCCCACAGCAGATGTCAACACTTAAGAGATAAAGAGATGGCTAGGTCTATTCATAAGCAAATACCCTCACCCAAGATCCAACAAAGATAGGATTAGCCCTCAGCCAAATAGGAATAGTAATGAACTCTCTTCATTACCTCATCACCCAGCAAGATTCAACCAAGTCTGTGACTCAAGACAAACTGCATATTTGTCCATCTCCATGGCCCCATGGGAGTCTGACAACTAATCAGGATACCTGCCCTTACACAGGAACAGGAAGCTCTAAGGTGGGGCCCAAGAGAGGGTATAAATCTCTCTCTCTCTCTCCCTCCCTCCCTCCCTCTCTCCCTCTCCCATGTGCTCATTTTGCCCAGGACCCAAAAAACCCATTTGGTCCTGTCCACCATTAAACCATCTTTCCAAATAGCCTCCATGTTTCCAATGTCTTTCACCTCACTTGGAACTGAACCCAGATGGACATTTCTTTCAACATATTTTTTATATTTTATTTATATCCTGCCTTTATTATTTTTATAAATAATTCAAGCTGGCAAACATATCTAATACTGCTTCCCCCTCCTATTTTTCCCAGAACAACAGTGAAGTGGGTTCATCTGAGAGAAAATAACAGGCTCAAAGTCACCCAGCCGGTTTTCATGCCTTAGGCAATACTAGAACTCAGTCTCCAAATTTTAGCTCCATGTCCTAACCATTAGACCAAACTATGAAATCTGAGCATTCTGATTCATCAGTCATTTTCTTATCATAGAGGATAGGAGTATTTTTAAAATTGAAGAATTGAGATCAGCTTTAGATTAGATTTATATATTTGCAAATATATAAACATGCATATAAATATATGTATACACACTTAATCTCTCCCTTATTGGGGAAATAAGACTTGAATTCAGGCAGGTTCTTCTCTGCAGCATTGAGAACTGGGGTGGGAAATTTGAAAAGATATTGCCAGGTTGCTGACCCCTATCCCCAAGAAATAGATGGAACCCTCCATAACTCACAACTCCATACACCAGTTATGATTGCCCCACTGAAAATGTAGTTTTTTTAAAAAATCTGATTTATATGCCGCCCTTGTCCAGAGACTCAGGGCGGCTTACAATGCGCTAAGCAATAGCCTTCATACTTTTGTATATTTTATACAAAGTCAGCTTATTGCCCCCACAAACTGGGTCCTCAATTTACCTACCTTAGAAAGGATGAAGGCTGAGTCAACCTTGAGCCTTGGTGAGATTCGAACCTGCAATAATTGCAGGCAGCTGATGTTAATAACAGGGCTTTAGACCATTGTACTATCCAAGGCTCTCTAGTTGAGAAGTTGATGCTTTCTCCTGATAAGTAAGTCAGAACCCTAAGGAGAAAACTGGACTCCCTCTTACTTCATGTCCCGGCCCAATTTCCTACACAAAACCCAAACATCAGAAAATTATGGGAATTGCAATCCCAATGCAATTCTAAAAATCATCAGCTCGGGCAGGTTACTGTGGAATTATAGCCCTTTATATTTTAAAATATTTTTCTGAGAAAAGTTTGTTGAAGGTTACGTGCTGCACACAATTTCTGTTCGATGATGTATCCCTTTTACATGCATGGTTATGACAATCTAGTTTTTCTCACAGGAATGTCTAAAGTAGACCTGTGACTTAATTGTGCCAGAAAGTTTTGTTTTGCTTACTCTAACGTGCTGTTCCTTGTTTTCCAAGCACAGCATGTTCTGCAAATTTTAAGTATGTAGCTTTGCTTATAGTATATATAACTGCTGTCTTGATTACTAGGTCATTCTTTGAAAATGGAAGATAACTGGGCTTATCCATCTCCAGAATGAAAACTGTAGTAATTCTGTTGTTCTAGGGCAAAATAAATTGTACCACAATCTCTCTCTCTCCCCCTCTCTCTCCCCCTCTTCCTCTCCCCCCGCCCTCTCCTATAGTTTTTCTATGCTATAGTTTCTTGACTCAGCAACAGAAATAAGTGACTATTAATCCTATCAGGAATAGCAAAAAATCACATGGAAAAAGAAAGATGATACTATCTACTATGGAAACTCAGATATACCCTGATGCTATGGATACTGCCAAAATGAAAACCTATAAAGACCTGCTGAACAACCAAGGCGAACTAAGATCAAGACAAGAGCTGAAAGAACTGGGTACAGACATTGATTGGTGGCCATACATGCAAATAAAATCTAGATATAGGACAGATTCGGCACAATTTGGATTTCAAAAAGGACCATATGAATTAGATAAAATTTTATAGGGAACAGACGACAAATTGATTAAAAATAACTTATAATTACTTACTAAGATATAAATTAGAAGAAGAAGTGGTCAAAGAAAACATGATAACTTGGGCGAAAAATTTCAGATATAATATTGAATTAGAAAAATGGGAAAAATTATGGAATACAAATTATAAACTAACAATGTCTGTACCCTATAAAGAAAACATGTACAAAATGTTTTATAGGTGGTACCTTCCGTCTGCCAGACCAGAAACGGATTACTATTTAGTTTGGGAGAAATGGTACAATTGGTTGGAGGAGAAAAAGGAAAAAAGATATGGAAATAAACAAGAAGATATAAATTACGGATAGGAAATTAAGTACCAACTTAGGTTAATAGTAAATCAAACATGTAGATGAAGAAATCACATAGAGATGAGGTATTAGGAATATAGGTTTAAGAGATATGTTAGAATAAGAAAGAGAGAATGTATAATTTTGAATATAGTTACCGTTGCGACAAGTTGAAAAGAAGATGTAAAGATGGATTTTGCTTATTTGTTTGTGTGTTGTGTTGTTGTCTGTATGTTTGTTTGCATTGTTCTCTTTTTTGTTGTTTTAAAAAAATATATTTAAAAAAAAAGAAAAAGAAAGCTGATAATTTCATAAATTAAAATTTGAAACAAGTCCTACATAATTTTGTGTTCTAAACAATGTGTGTCGTGTGACACATTAAGAAATAAAATTGTTTATTTGGTTTTGTCTTAATGTGAATATTGAATATTGATTGTAAGCAGTTTATGCAAATCTACACAATGTTGGGTTATTTTATAAACCATGGCTTTTACTGCAATACGCAAATCTAGATCAGTATATTTTAACCAAAGTACAGGGTTTTGCTCTTTTTTTCCCCTTCAAGTTAGCTTTTGACTCCTAGAGACTGCTTAGACAAAACTTCCTGCAGTTTTCTTGGCAAGATTTCCAGAAGTGGTTTGCCCTTACTTCCTTCTCAGGACTGAAAAAAAGTGACTGGCTGAAGGTCACCCAGCAGGCTTTAGATCTAAGACAGGACTGGAATTCACAGTCTCCCACATTTCTAGCCAGATGCCTTGATCATTACACAAGTAGCTCTATAGGAATACAGATTTATAAAAGTACGATACAGCTTTCACCCTAATAGAATTTTCAGAGATTTACTTACAAAAGAATGTAAAATGAGATATTCCATTGGACTTGGGTTGAGATGGTGATGCAGAGTATATGAACTCCATCTGCTAATTTTAAATTTTTATTTTATAAATATTGGATAGGAGCTTTTTAATTGGATTCTAATTGAAGCACACAGCGTCAGGAACAGCTGTGGTTTGTCTATGACAAGCTAAGTTTATTGCAAGAAGTATGGTATGCCGACAACAAAGAATGTAAACTGAAGGTGGAATTCCAAACGTTTTATCTTCCAAATAATACAAAAAAAATTTAAAAAAAGAAAAAGACTAAATAACAACCCTCCAAAAAAAATCCTCTAATCCTTAAAAATTAAAAAAAAATATGTTTCATATGTTAATGTGCTTCAGAGTTAGGTCCTGTCTAACTCAACACCATATATATCTTATGTGTTTCTGATCATTTAAATAAATTTAAATATAATTTAAATAAATAAATGGAAAACTTCCTATGAAGCAAATCTCTAGCTTTAAGCATAATCTCTGCTTTGAAGAATACCTCTCGATCATTCCTGGAACATAAAATGGTGGGCGATGGCGGCTCAGAAAAGTGAATGCAAAGCAGAGGAGTCGCTAGAAAATGTATCAGTATGTCTTTTTGGTAAGAAATGTGATTGGTTATGCCTAGCAGGGCAGCCATTTTATGACAGTTATGCAAAAGTCTATACAGTGAGGTCCTTGGTGTTTTCTTAATTTGGCTCTTTGCTTGAAGACTTTTTGTTATCCAACTAAGTAACATCAACAGTGCAAGCATACTAACTCCACAGTTGAACCCTGAGCTACAGATATATTCTTCTATTAAAAGCTTATGGTATAGTAAGATTTCAAAATTCCAGCTACACCCACTGTTTCCAAAAGTTGAAAACTTTTGTCTTACATTTACTGTTAATCCTTAAATGCTTTGGAATGTGGGGTTTTTTTTTTGCTTTTGAAAGAACTTTAGAATCATATGCCTTTCCAATACAAACCTATTTCTGATATTTATTATATACTGACCACATATTGTTTGTTATACTTGGAGCCCACTGCAGCTGCAATTATCAAAGAAGGGATAAAATGCAGATGGAACAAATCTGGCTGTCAGAAAAGTTGAGAAAAGACAAAACTGAAAAACCAGACAGCTATATTCTTCCAAAAAATCTTGCTAATAGCCACAAGCTAAAATCAAATATTTGTTTATTTATTTTTATAATTGACTATTGATTATTATGGTTTTCCACTATCCTACCTCCACATTTCCTCACGTTAGGACTTTTCTCCATAACATGAGTCAGTTCTAAAAACTAGCTCACTTATAAAAGGACATGTTCAGGCTGCAAGGTTGTTTATGGCATCCCCTTGTTATTTATTTTAATTCCATGCACTGGTAATAATGATCTGGAACTATTCAGTCATCCAATAGCTATGCTAGCAGTTTTTACAGCTTTGTAAAAGGAAGTGAAGAACCTAAGTCTTTTCCTTCTCATTATTGTTCTTTTCCACTGGAGCAAAACAGAAACTCGTGATGGCACAATTGTGATCAGTGCCACCTTGTTTACTTCTGGGAGGTCCTACCCATTTCTACCCCTTTACATCTCCCTGAGAAACTATGAAGGGATGGAAACATAGAGAGCCACTGAATGCCTAGAGAGTCTCTATTTTGTCCCTTCTAGGATGTTGTTCCAACTGTCCGAGGTGGTGACATTAACTCTGAACATACCTCAGCTACTCAAATGAAATCTAGTTTATTAAAGGTTGATGGCTGGGTCCACTGTCTTACTTTTTATGTTTATCCAAAATACTATCTCTTCCCCATTTTACAGTTATATGTCATGTGGAAAGGCTAAAGGATGCAAAAAATGCCAGACCTACAAGAACAGAGCAATTTATTTATCATTAAAACAAGGTACACAGGGAAGGAAGAAAAAAAAAGCAAACAAGCAATTCTTTTTCCTGTGTGTATTTATTTTAATATTAAAATTAGGCTTTATTAAGATCTTTGTTTTACAGGGTAAACACCACATGAGCAACAAATCAGCTTACATATACACGGTGGTATCCACGTGGATAATCTGTATCCACGTGGTGGATACAGATTATAGGCAGGGGTGGATTCTACTTACCTTTACTACCAGTTCACAACGGGATTGTGCATGTGCTGAGCTTCTGCGCATGTGCAGAAGTTTCTGCATATGCCCATATCGCCTATGACATCTGGAGTGGTGGGCGGAGCCTCCCACCAGTTTTACTACTGGTTCTTGGGAAACCAGTCCAAACCAGGGGCAACCCACCACTGATTATAGGACAAGGTAAGGAGACTGATTAATTTCACATCTTGTGTTAAATTTTGATAGGGCTTGCTTGACAAACTTGTTGTGTGATTCCAGCCAACTATGTCTTACTCAATCAACTAGGTTTAAAACGATTTATGGTTTAGCATAAGCTACAGTATTAAAAAGGTCTTTGACTACCAACAACTCAACCTCAAAATATTAGCATCCCTTGGTTCTCCCAGGAAAGACTGTCTGTCCAATTTCTACCTGGATGAGTTATGGCCCACACAGAAATGCTGAACCGGAACAGCCAATCCTATCCCCACAACTTTCACTTGATGCATGGAATATTTTATATTGCAAATAAAGCCATGTTTAGAACAGTTAGAACAGAAAAGCCCTCTGCTTGTTTTCTTTTCACCACAAGCATGGCTCACATGTTTCTGTGCGCTTCTTGTTCAGCTGGCTTAGTGGACTTTTGCTCTGGATTCCCCTTCCACTGGATTCCTTTGCACTTAAAATCATATTTTAATCGGTGTTTATTTTCCATTTGCATTTTTTGCTTCTAGTTATCATTGCCTCAGAGGTCCTTCTCAGACCCATTTATCATTTTCCATTATCCTGTTGCAGCAATCTATAAGCTGTCTTGGTGTCGATTCACACTGCGAGCCTGACTGTCCTACAAAT
This sequence comes from Ptyas mucosa, assembly GCA_012654045.1. Lineage (NCBI taxonomy): Eukaryota > Metazoa > Chordata > Lepidosauria > Squamata > Colubridae > Ptyas > Ptyas mucosa. Next base: position 16,383,281 of record WNWU01000011.1, on the reverse strand, counting down.
TGTTCAGGGCTCAAAGGCCACTGTAGTTTTTCTTGGTTGCTAGCATCACAATGGCTGGAGGAGGAGTCAGAGCTCTTTGTTGTTTCTATGGATTATAATCAATAAGGCCCATTAGTGAGACAACTACATACATCACTAAACTTTGACCTATGCTCCCTAGAGCAGTCTCAAGGTGCTCATTCAAACACTGGCGACATCCAGGCTGCCATATTGCAAACTCAATAGGAAAGAGATCACAGATTTGCATTAGAGTGCCTTTACCATCTGCACACTCATTCAGTCTAAATAGTGGGTCTAGCTCTGGCTTGCGCGGTCCATAATTTAATGCTATAAATCCTTACAATGGAAATACTGGTTGAACCATGTCTAATTATTATCTACTTATTTATTGTATTAAAAGAGAGTAATTAGTTCCCTGAATTAAGCCAACACCCATCTAGCCCAATAATTTGTACTGAAGAATGGTAGCCTCTGCGCATACAAAAGCTGAAATGGCAGGGATGGTTTTCATCCTGTCTTAAGGCTACAGGATCCAAGTTGCTAAAATCAGGACAGCTGTAGAGAAAAGCAAAGACATAGATAATAACTCTTGCTGCTATCTAGCAGTTGTCCAAAGTTTGGCAAACCAGATAGTTTGACAATAAGGCATCCTGCATTTGGACAGAAAATTATTCTGGCTAATAACCCTTGAAATATCCTTTCTCCAGAGGTGGGTTTCATCAGGTTCTGACCAGTTCTGGAGAACCGGTAGCAGAAATTTTGAGTAATTCGGAAAACAGGTAGTAAAAATTCTGACTAGCCCTGCCCTATTCTCTATTCTCTATTCTCTGCCTCCCAAGTCCCAGCTGATCGGAAGGAAATGGGGATTTTGCAGTAATCTTCCCCTGGAGTGGGGAGGGAATGGAGATTTTACAGTATCCTTTCCCTGCCACACCCACCAAGCCACGCCCACCAAGCCACACCCACAGAACCGTAGTAAAAAGTTTTGAAACTGCCTTTCTCCATGAGCTTGTAACAATCTAACCTTCTATGTGTGAATGGGTTATTGTTTCCATGGTATTTAACAACTGCATAAAACTGCCTCATGGATATTTCGGCTGGGTCAGTGTGTAGAACTGGTTTAACAATGGAGAAGATGCTTAAGTGAGCTTTCCCCATCCCGGTGCTTTCTGAGTAGCAATAGTCAGTATGTTCCCTGGGAGGCTGCTGGTTGTAGTACCATTATCTCTGATTGGGGAAGTCTGACAAATACCCGTGTTTCCCCGAAAATAAGACCCTGTCTTATATTTTTTTGAACCCTGAAATAAGCGCTTGGCCTTATTGCCATGTGCTCAAAAGCCCGCTTGGGCTTATTATCAGAGGATGTCTTATTTGGGGGGAAACAGGATATTAATATTGAATGTCACACACTTTTAGTAGCAACATTTTATTCATTTAAATACAGACTGCAATATGTATCCATAACTGGTTTTATGTTAAATAAGACTGTTGGTGAAGCATTGGTAAAGTTTCGTATTTAAAGGATATAATATTACTCTGTTGGTAAAACTAAATTAAATTGTAATGATTTAGATCTACCAAACCAGAGCAATAACACATTAAAAAGACAAGGTAGTTTATGGAAAAAATTGTTTCAAGTTATGTTAAAAATTTATTCGAGTGTCATATAACATGACATGAGATATTGACATGTTTTAAAATCTTTTATAACTCAGCTGTTATTATTTATAATAGTTTCCATTTTTGAAGATAAGAACAAAGCCTTGGATTTTTTAAAAAAATATTATTCTAGGCAGTTAGAAAATGTTTTACATTCAATAAAATGTCCCTCTAAATAGACAGTTGAGTGATATGTAAATAGATGTCTGAGTACATATTACTGGGCTACTAGACTATATAAAAGAGGAACATACAAGCAATAAGGAAGTCATGAACTGTTCTGCAATTCCACAAATAATAGCTTATATTTCTTACTAATAAAGGAGAATATTTGTAGCTCAGGGTTGAAATGAGGAGTCCTTGGTGCTCTCTGAGCTTGCTTGTTTTCTTGCAAATGTTTCATTACCCTAACTAGGTAACATCATCAATCCTAATCCTATGATGATGACTAGCACTGATAATGTTACCTAGTTAGGGTAATGAAATATTTGCAAGAAAACAAGCAAGCTTACTATTTGTGCAATAATGGTCAGTCAATTTCTCCTTATTTCTAAGTTGGTTCTCTCCTTGATTAGCTTCCATCTGTTGCTCCTTATCCTGCCTTCAGGTGCTTTGGAGAATAGGTTGACCCCATTTTTGGGGGGCAGCCTCTTAGAAGTTGGAAGGCTGCTATCATGTCACCTCTAGTCCTTCTTTTCATTAAAATGGACATACCCAAATCCTGCAACTTCTGTTTGTATGTTTTAGCCTCTAGTCCCCTAATCATCTCTGTTGCTTTTTTCTGCACTCTGTCTAGAATCTCAACATCTTTTTTAATATTGTGGTGACCAAAACTGGATGCAATATCCCAAGTGTGGTCTTACCAAGGCATTATGAAAGTGATATTAACACTTCACATGATCATGATTTTATCCTTCTATTAATGCAGCCTATGACTGTGTTGGCTTTTTTGGCAGCTGCAGCACACTGCTGGCTTACATGTAAATGATTGCCCACTAAGACTCCAAGATCCCTCTCACAGTTACTACTATTTTTATTATTATTTTTTATTTTATTCTCAGATTTATATACCGCCCTTCTCCCAAAGGACTCAGGGCGGTGCACAGCCAAAGTAAAAACATAAATATAAACATTAAAATACAATTAAAAAGAGATATATGCATTTGGCCCCTTAGTTAAAAAACAGTAACAAACCTATTAAAAACATTTTAAAAATGTGTTAAGCCAGCCTGGCTTGCTGAAAAAGAAAGGTCTTAAGGGCACGGCAGAAGGCACTGAGGTCTTGGATTCTTCTTATTTCTGGGGGCAGATGATTCCAGAGGGCAGGTGCCCCCACAGAAAAGGCCCTCCCCCTGGGGGCCACCAGTCTACATTGTATACATCAGTAAAGTAGCATTCCTGAAACCTTTGTCAGTTTTCTTTCCTGGCCTAACTCTGAGGGCTGACATTGACTCTTGATGAGTTGATCTTGTCTGAGAGGGTAACATTTTTTTAAAGTTGCTGCATTGGTTGCCATTAGGCTACTGGACCCAATTCAAAATGCTCATTATCACTTTTAAAGCCCTTTATAGTACAGCACCAGTATATATCAGGTGAAGTCTTGTCAAACTCAGATTTGTCCATCCAGCCTAGCCCTTTGGAGAGAACCTATTGTGGGTTTTCTCCTCATGAGGTTCTTGAGTTGAAGGGCAAGCAACAGGCCTTCACAGTGGTAATGCTACTTAATGGAACACTTTCCTCCCAGATGGCCTCAGCTTTACAACTATTTTTTACAATAGGCGAAGGTGGGCTTTTGACCCTTAGATTATTTATATGAGATTTTTGTGCATGAGGCAGGGGGTTTTGTAGTACCCAGCCCAGAATCCATTAGCATTGGGATGTGCTATGAAACGTTGAATGAATGAATAAACAAAAACATACCCTTTGAAAGGTTTGGTTTAATTTCTGAAAAACTCTCTTTTTTGAGGGACAGTGATTTCCAGAAATAAAAGGTGCAACCTGAAGACCCATAGAATTCATAGATATATCTGAACATAAGAGATATCATGAAAAGACTATGTTTTCAAGACATTTACTCATAATTTATTGAATTATTACAACTGCTTGGGCTTATACAACCTATAGCACTGTACAATCTGTACAGTAATTATGTCCTAGATCTGAGAGAGGTCACTTTGATTCAGTTTGATGAAATGCGTTGCCTCTTCCAGTTGTTTGAAGTACCAGAGGATGCTCTGGAAGAGGTTGTAGAGGAGATCAAAGCAGGACAAAGCAAGGTGGTATGGTGCTTTATATCACTTTTAGGAGAAAGTAGGTCCTATTGCTTTATAAGAGGATACACAATATGTGGTACAACTGGTGATGTTTACACAAAAGTAATTCCCATTGTATTTTACTCACATTTATTCTCAGATAGATATCCATATGATTCAACCTTAAATTCCATTTCTATTAATAGATCTGATCTTAACAATGTTTTCTCAGGTATAAATCCCTTTGAATGTATTGATAAACATGCATGACTGGATTTTATTATTACTTTCAATCAATTTCTGTTGGGTGGGCTGATATCTCATACTCATCCATGATTTGTTTTAAACCAAAATTATTAAATAATCCATCAGATCTTAATCATCATTTACAAACCAAAATGGCTAGGTTCATATGTCCTACTAAGTCAGTACCAAAGGGACCATAGTTAACAGCATTTAATTAATCAGATGTCTATCTTTTTCTATTCAGACAAGGCATCAAGACTGTTCACAACAAAATGGCTCTCTTCTTTAAGGAAGAGAGTAAACGTGCTTTTGATTCCTAGAGACTATATGGACAAAGCCGTGCCATTTTCTTGGCAACAGAACGATGAGGATTCTCTATTGTCTTCTTTTAGGATGGGTTTTTAAAAAAACTTTTCCCAATCTAGCCTACAGAAGGGCTACAACATTTAGCTTGCAAAAATCCAGGAAGTCACTAGATGGCAGCAAAAAGAAACTTACTATTTGCTGCTAACTAGTTGCTGCCTGGATTTTGCAGCCTAGGTATGGTAGCCATAGGTTAATGTGTGAACTTTCTTGATTGATTGCAATTCAAGTATTGGTTAGTCCCTAGTTAGCTGCTAAACTCAGAGAAGGTCAGCCAGATGCTACTTACCATCTGTTTAAATTAAAGAAAAGGGGAGGGACATAATCCTGTTCCAGAAGTAATGTATTGCATAGCCTGAAAGCTATTTAGTCCTCCGTATTTCAGATAAAGAAGTATTTGAAATAAGGAAGGAGGACCCTAGAGGCATCTTCAGAGTGTTTTCTATGGTGGTTTTTAAAGCAATCAAGTTCATTATCTTTCCTTCGAGGAGCTCAGTTAACAAAAAACATTCTATCTCTCAATTTATCCTTACAAAACTCTGTATGATAGACAACATTGAGAGACAAGTGTGTTAATACATATCCATGATTAACAATCATGGTTTCTTCAGTGCCATTTTCCGCATTTGAACAACTCAATGAACCATACACTAATATTTTCAGAGGATGATTGATTGATTGATTATATGCCATCAAGTTGGTATCTACTTGTAGCAAACATATACATACATACCCTGTTTTTCCCAAAATAAGACATCCCCTGATAATAAGCCCAATTGTGTTTTTGAGTGCATGGCAATAAGGCCAAGTGCTTATTTCAGGGTTCAAAAAAATATAAGACAGGCAGTGGGGGGTTGCCCCTGGTTCGGATCGGTTTGCAAGAACCGGTAGTAAAACCAGTGGGAGGCTCCGCCCACTGACCTGGATGTCATCATAGGTGATCTGCGCATGCGCAGAAGCAGGTGTGATGCGAACCGATAGTAAAGGTAAGTAGAACCCATACCTGAAGACAGGGTCTTATTTTCGGGAAAACATAGTAGCTTTTTTCCCCATGACAATCTGTTCCTGACCAGGCCTTTCAAGTCCAATATTGCACCCATTGCTACTATAGCTGCTTGCTTGTGGTCATCTTCTTTCCCAGACTCAGAGCTTTGAGTAGAGTGCTAGGTCTTTGCATAATGTGGCCACAGTAGGATAATTTGGGCCTGGTCATTTGTGCTGTGTGTGAGAACTCTGAATTGGTTTATTTGATGATCCATTTGTTTGTTTTCTTGGCTCTCTCTGGTATATTTAGGAGACTTCTTCTACACCAAAAGCATCAATACTCTTCCTCTTCTGCTTCTTCAAAGTCCAACTTTTCCTTCCATATAGTGTCACAAGGAAGATCATTGCTTGCACAATTCTGATATTTGTAGGTACATTTGCCATGGACCTACAAAAATTTTGTTGGCTAGTTTGTGGTGCATTTTTTTACTCAAGTGCCTTTTCAGTGATCAGTCTATGGTACCAAGGAGTTCCATAGATCTGAATTTAGATTTCCTTGAATCAAGTCTTGCTAGACTGATCATTGAACTACTCTATGTCAGTGGCTCTTCAATAATAAAGAAAAGCTTGTTCCTTGTTATGTCCTCAAATTTCATTTATTTTGAGAATATTCACTCACCAAATCACTTTTCAACAGATGGATGGCATTTCTAAGAACCCAAACCAATTAAATGCAAACTTCAAGGCTGGACTAAGTAGATTAAATACTTTGATTAGTGAAGTAATGAGTTAACAATTTATAGTTAGCATTAATTTTATACAAAAATGCTGACATAGATTTGTAACATTTCATAGCAGTTTTAAAAACTTTATGCTGGCAGTGCTGGTAAATAAACTTGGGATCTCATCAGCTGTATGCTGGTGAGAATCCATATACAACAGAAACAATCAGGTTAGCGATTGCTTTAAGGGTGGCATACTTTGAAAGCAAGGGAAAGCCCCCCGCCAGCTGACTTTGTATTTGTATAAGGTAGACATGACACATTTATTTAGCAAAAGCAAAAGAAAATACGGTACATCAGCTACACTTAATAAATGAAGGAAAATGGAAACCACGTCCATTCAGGATTCAAAATTTACAGCTGGGGAGAAACATTTTTACCAATTCCTGTTCCTTTTGTCATCAAAAGATTTGGAGGGTCATCTTGTAAGGCAGAGACTGGTAATGTATGTCTTGGACACTGTTTTATAGGTGACTATGGCATTAGATTATACTCGTACAAAAAATATACCCCAATCTTGTAAGGTCACCAGTTATCATCAATACACACTTAAACATGCCTTATTTCTAATCAATCCCTTTGAATTTATCAAATTTATATAGCTGCTCAATCACATGAATGTAACTCTGGTTGGCATAACTGGCATATACTAAAAGAAATAAATAAAACACTTAAGGTTCCCAAGGTATAGGTGTTGCTGTTCTCTCCAGATAAAATTTTCTCTTCTGGGCTGGTAGTTAAGCTGCCAGCATCTGTTCTTAAATACAGAGGTGTCCTTCCTATGGAATCTGGATGAGGCAGAATAGGAAATCCACAAGACTAGACATAATAAATTGTTCTAGTTTTATTTTTTAAGTAAGGGTTACCAAGGCCAAGCAGGGGCTGCTGGTACAAACTCAGTGCTTTATTTATTTATATTAACAAAGGCAAGAAATAAGAATTTGAAAAATAGATTATCAGCCATTAGACTTAGATCTGCATACCAAAGTAAGCAATCATTAACTGACAATCCAGCAAGCAAAACAAAGAGGGAGAGAGACAGAGAAGGGAAATAATGATAAGGCTACCAGCTAAGCAAAGCACCACTGAAAAAAGATAAAAGAACTTGGATGTTTCTATCCACACATATTTGCTAATTTTAACTTGCCAGATTGTCCAGGGGTTTGGGCAGAGGGTTTGAATTCCAGATCCAATAGAGAAAATCTGCTTCAAAAATCCTTTGCTGATTTAAAAATCTATATTCGATATTGATTGAGGATAATGAAATGCTCTGAATCCCAGCACCCATCTCTCACTGAAAGAGAACAAGGATTTTACAGGTATAGAATACTTACATGTACTAGCTAGTCCATAGACCCTTCATTTAAAGCTCTCACAGATGGATTGCAAAAATTCAGACAAACATTAGATAGCAAGAGAAGAAAAACCAACCAAAAAAATCTAAAGAACACCTGGAATTTTGCAACTCAGATATCATAGTCCCACTGTCACTCTACCATAGCGCTACCTGAAAAGTGAGTTACTATACACATTACATTAACCAACACAATGTATTGTATAAAACAGTTTATTGAATAAAACATAATTGGCTGGGAATACAGATGCGCTAAACAAAACCAAAACAACTATGGTGACCGTAATCATCTTTCTCCTTTTGCAAACAAGATTACCCCTCAGCAGGTAAGAAAAAGCACTTGCGTGAACTTTGGCAGAATTGAGAGATGGATTTAAAATGTCAGCATAAATCAACAGGAATGGCAGCACTTTATACTATCCTATGAAAGTCATTGATGCAGAAGTGTGACCTTTGATAATAGCCACATGAGATCACAGTCATTCCTACTTTATATTAATCTAAGAATTGTTCTCTGATCTCTGGAATCAAAACTGAAATCTCTTGACGGACTTAAAATTGCACAATCAAGTTCTTAGATAAAAACACAACACTCAAAACTGGGTCTAAAAATTACATATTAAGAGTGTATTTCATGAACAGCATAATTACCTTGTGTCACATATGTTATAAATCATGTGAAATTACACTCTCGTACGAAGGGCTGGCAGGCTTTCAGTGTCTAATGTTATAATATTTGCTAAGAAACAAAGAAGACTGAAGAACTACATAATTAATCTTTTGCTATGAAAGCTCAATGTTGTAATGAAAACAAACGCACAACTATTCAAATAATAAATTATTGTTCTTGTAGTCTGCCCAGGCATTCTAGTTTATCTCATAGTTATTCTGCATTTGTATGGAATGATGTTTAACATAAAGGAGGGTATGAATTGAATTTTTTTGTTATTTGAATGGCCTTGTCCAAATCTCTTCCTGGACACAATTTCTCATTACTATAGTATTTCTTCTTCAGAGGGTTTGTATCATGGGGAAAACAAATAATCTTATCAGTATTATCCAGAGTTCTAGTTTCTTTGTGAAATCTTTTTATTTACAGTTTTACAAGATGCCATCTGCAAAGAAGAGCAAAATAAGCTCTAAATGTAGAGTCCAAGGTCAGTTTCTTATAGTGACTGTTTGACCACCCAAACAGCTCTGAAAGATTCACCAGCTGGACAACTGAAGAACTTGCCATTTGCCAAAAGTACATGAAAGCATTCCTCTTTTGAACACAGACTGAATCTTTCATACAACTTTGCCGTGCTTGAATTTATCTGATTTTAGAACATGTGGATCTTCACTATTTATTTCCTACAATTGCCAAAATTGCCACGAGTTCCTGTTTTTTCTCTTCCAGATAACTAGTTACTGGTTCTTATATAGCCTTTTATTTTATCTTTCATAGAAAGTACAAACGTGATATCTTTATCAAAGTTCAGCTTATCTATGCTACTTCTCTTTTTTTCGATTCCTTCATTAAAAAAAAAGTTTTGAGTTTTTATTTATTTGTTGAATTCATATAGCCACCCATATCATAAAACAAGTACCTCTGGACATCATATAACAAAGCTCAAAACAATTAGATAATAAAGATCTCAAGTAATTAGTATTATTATTGTTGTTAAAAATATTTTAAAAACTATAAAAACAAACGGAGCCACCTCACTAACTCACCAGTCCCCTGCGGTCCCGAGACCTGATAGCACAACCAGGTTTAGTTAATAAAAAATAAAGCAGTTTCTGCTTTAGTTTTGCTCATCTTACATTACCTGCTGTTCAATCTCTTTTCCTTCTCAAATTGCCTTTTTCTGTTATATTCAACATGGTTTGCATGTAGTATATAGTCTAGTTGGTTATGCAGCTTGCAAGACTTTTATCTACCTACATGTCTCTTATATATTTAGGCTCAATATGATTGTAGAGCATTTCTTTTTCCTTTGGACAGATGCATCTGTAAGCAAGGCAGCAGGCACTGGTGCTCTTTATTTTCACTTTTTGGCTACCTGTCCGCCTCTTCTTTGCTGCCTGTCTGCCTGTTATGGAGAAGGTAATCACACAGAAGAGCTGAATCAGGACAAGCAGTATCCAGAACTTGCTCTCAAAATAAAATTAGTATTTGTCAGCTATTGTCCATATTTGTTTAATTAATACTTGAATCATATTTTCACAGAAACCAACAGATATTATTATTATTATTAATCATCACAGAGTCAGCCAGATGCTCAGACTGGATTTGGCATTTTCGTCTATCTGTCGAGTTCTTATCTTATCAGGGGTAGGTAGATGTAGATGTTTGATGGTGTTACAGATATCGTCGCAGGATGGAAGAAGTTCTGAGTAAAGCCGCCTTTTGCAATTGACTGATGGCGAATTTGTCAATGCCAACGGCATTCAAGCAGTCATCCAGTTGTTATTGCTGTTGATGTTATTATTAAATTTATATGCTACCCATCTCACTGTCCAGAGTGACCCTGACTGGTTTACAAGTAATAAAAATAGCAATATAGAAACCAATTATAAATATGAGAACAATTAAAATGACAAAAGTATTAAATATAGGTTAAAAACACATGTTCAAGTGGGACGGGGGTGCTGCACCTACACCAACCACCTCCAGCCTAAAACATCTACATCGGGACTCAAGTCTTAAGGCTTTTGGGTCTCCCTTTTGATGGATCATATTAATTATTACACTAGGTTCCAATGGGTCATGAAAAGATTCTTTTTCAAAAAAGTCATTGAGACATCACTTCATGCTAATTAAGGATCTTCACAAAACCCTTAGGTTCCAACCTATAAACACCTATTTGAGATTAAGCCCCATTTTAGTTATGTATAGAACTGAGATACATGTAAATATCTGTATATGTATAGTTCTATTTTATTTTTGCATGCTTCATTAGGCATATAAATTTATGAAAATAATATTTTTTTTGGTAAGTAGTAAACATTTTGTTTACACAAACATGTGAAGGAGAATTACATATCAGTTGCACAGACCTGCAACTAAATTCCAGCAACTAAATGAAGTTTGTTTAGTTGTGCTTCTAATCATAGAAAAGGCAGACTGAAGTCTGGATTAAGTACTAAAATTAAAAGGCTCTTCTTGTTGTCTACTTTTTATAATATACGCCACAAGTGGATGCATAAAAGTCACTTCTATTTGGCACCATGAGGTAGCGTAATTATACTGGCACAGGACTGTTTAGCAGTGGTTATATTGGCAAATCTCCTAAACCTCTGAAACACATTAGAATCTGTCAATTTTTGGTAAACTTGCTGGTGTAACTAGATTTTGTAAATGTGCATATGGCCAAGTTTTAATTAATTTTTCCCTTTTTTTTAAATCAAGGATTTTGCCTCATGCTTGGTCTTTAGGTTTGTGACTGAATATTCAGAGAGAATATATACTACATATTTTATCTCCAGAATACTTTTCTTCTTCTAGAGAGGATTAATAAAGCTCAGATTGATATTTAAGAATGAAAACAGTCCAAAGACACGGTTGAACTCAGAGAAGCATCACAGGATTTCATACTTTTTGTTCAAAAAATTTTTGAAGATGGAAATCTAGGCAAAACAATGACTGATTTCTGCTTCTAAAATCAGAATCATGTCACACATAAAGAAATCTCTAGCAGCAAAAAATACTGTTTTATACGCCTCTTTATTTCATAAAGGAAAAGCAAGAATAAAGAGAAATTTAAATTATAGATTATAAATTATACAATTATACATTTTAAGATGTCAAAAAAACAAGAAAATGATTAGCTTTAATAATTGTCCTGTTATGTGATATTGAAATATTTAATTTTCAGGTAAATTTTAGGGATTTTCTGGAAGTTACCCCCCAAAATTACATGTTACAAAACCTTACATTGAGAGGAAAAAATACTAATGGATAAAGCTTCTCATCTTTAGATATCAGATTGATAGGCAATAAACAATAAATGTATGTATGTATGTATAGCTTAGTTGGCAATAAAGAAATATATGCAAGAGATTCAATTTCTGAGGGAAACCGAGAAGCTCTTTGAGGTACTAGTTTGGTGGCATATTCTTTCTCCTCTGTGATTTGTGGATTCAAAGTGTCTTCATGGTCTTGACAAAGTTTTCTGACTTCATGTCTCTACTAGTACATCTAATTTTGAACTAGTTTCTGCAACAGATGAAAATATTCACAAGAAAACATATATACATGGGATAAATGTATCTGCCATAAATAAGAAGGGTTTGCATTTTAATAATCCCCCTAAATCAGAAAAGGTGATAACATTCCCCCCCCAAAAAAAACTGGGCTTTTTTTCCACTAGGCTGGCACGACTCTCCTGTTATGACCTCTTAATAGATCACTGACAATTTAATCCTGAGACGGCAGAAATTTAAAAATTGGCTGCATTTTAACCACTCGAATTGGTTTCCCCGATTGTTAATTTGAAATTCATCTACATGCATGATGCAATTCCATGGCGGGGCGGCGTGCACCCAGCGTATCAAGGACTGCTTGCAGAGTAACCTTGAATAATGCAGCTTCGCAGGTAAATGACATAGGAAGAGCAAATGTTGACACATTTCTCAATTCCCAGAAAACGTGACTGAAAGGAAGACTCTGAAGGCTGTTGGTACCGGTGGCTAAACGAAGTGTATGTGAGCGTTGGCAACGCACCACCCCTACTTTTTTGGGGGTGTGTGTGGGGGTAGTTTCCAGAGGAGGCCGAGTAATCACACAGTCCGGAGGATCAAGGTGTGTGGTGGGCATGTCTTCTCTCCAGTTCATATTCCAGCGGGGCTAAAGGGGGGGAGGTGGGCTCGCTTCCTCCTTTTCTAACGTTAACCGTCGGCCGGACTGACTCCCCCCCTCCTCTTTGCTTGGCACACGCGGGCGTCAGAGAGGGCAACAGTCACGGCGCGAGCCAGGTGACACGCTTTAACGGGATAAATCCGGGGTAGACCACGCGGGCGTTGACAGGCGGGCGGCAGTTTGAAAGCACCTCCGCGCGAGGGGGGCCAGCAACTTCAGAGACGCGGCGGGCTCCTCCGCGTCCTCTTCCGACCGACTCCTCACACTTGTTTCTCTCCCCCCCACCATCCCACATCCCCTTTTGAAGCACAGACACACCAACACAGGGGAGGGCGAAGCGCACGCCTCTTCCCTCCCCCACCCACTCCTCTACCCACTAACTCACTCCCCCTCCCCGCCACACTTTCGCCGGAGGGGGTGAAGGGACGGACCCGACCCGCACACACCGGCCACCCTCTCGGCTCCCAGCGGCAGGCGGCTGAACCGAGGCGGGGTCACATGCTGGCCTTGTGGGTGGCCAGGCGCCGCCCAAACGACGACGACGACGACGGCGACACGCTCCTCTCGGTTCTCGCACGAAATCGGGGCGACCTCCATTCGTCGCCGAGGGAGCCGTTTCCCCGCCGCCGCCGCCGCGACTGACGGGCTTGAAGGGGGTGCGCGTGTGTGAGGTGGAGGGGGGGAGAGGTTGCACGTTCCCCTTCCCTCGCGCCAGCGGTAGCCCAAGGCCGAGCTGCCCGGATTGGCCGGGGAGGGCCGCGAGCTCCGCCCGCTGTAGCCGTGCTTGCCTGGCTTGGGGAGAGAGAGAGAGAGAGAGAGAGAGAGAGGGAGGGAGGGGAAGAAGAAGAGCGGGGCTGCGCTCCCTGCGCTGCCTAGTCTGGAGCGGGAGCCTGGCAGCGGCAGGAGCGGCGGCGGCGGCGGCTGCTGAGGAGCCGCCGGAGCCTGCTGGTCGGAGGAGTCAGCCCCGTTGCCTTCCGCTTCGGGTGCGCGAGGCGAGGAGAGGGGGGCCCGTCTCCACCGATCCATGACCATGGGCGACAAGAAGAGCCCGACCAGGTGAGGAAGGGGGTAAAGAAGTCGGGGCGCTTTGGCGAAGCGGGCTTTAAAAGAGAGAGAGAGAGAGAGAGAGAGAGAGAGGGCTTCTCCTAAGATGGAGGGACTGTGGAAAGGGAATAGAAAGGAGTATGCGCGGGTGCCAGTTTAAGAGCACCCACCTCCGCCTTATGCTCTGGGGAGGCGCTGCGTGTGGGGACTAGGCCATAGAGTGGTAGTAGTGGTGGTGGTGGTAGTAGTAGTAGTAGGGTGGTAGAGGAGGGGGCTTTTAAGATGGAGGAAGTGGGTAAGGAAGAGAGCCTTATTTGTTTGCCTGCCTGCCTCCCTCCCAGCCAGGTACGGAAAACTCCTTTTTTTTCCAATGGTGTTGGGTGGAGAGGAGGAAAAGCTGGAAGCTCCTTGTGTGGTAAGACGTAAGGGGGGATGGGGGGGGAGAGAGGCTGCATTCGGTGCCCAGGGTGGCTCTTAAGATGGAGGGAGTGTGTAAAAGCAAAGCGGAGAGCAAATGTTTGTGTTCCTCTCTCTCTCTCTCTCTCTCTCTCTGTGTGTGTGTATGTATGTGTGTCGGTGCCAGGGCTAATCTGGTGTTAGAGCAGCTATGGCGGCTCCTCACTCTCTTTTCACACACATACATCTCCTCACACTGACTTCTTCCAGACAAAGGGAGATTTAACAAGGTAAAAGAGAGAGACAGACAGACAGACAGAGGGGGCGCATGGAGGGACACGCCTACAATCCTTTAAAGTACAATTAAGCTCCCCCTCCCCACCAAAAAAAGAGGGAGGGTTTCAAGCCCTCTCAGATGCCTTTCACCATCCTTTTCCCTTCCCTTCTAGATTCACTGGTACTCAGTGTTGAGTGAAAATCGATTGTCTTGGGATTGAAGATTGAGAGGAAATGTTATCCTTTCCTCTCTCACTCAGGGATATAGTAATGGGGGAAAGCAGAATATGTATCTGGTGAGAGTAAAGCACAGTGTGGTTCAGGTTTATAAATGTTTTGCACCTCTTCCTGCTCCCTCTCCCTTTTACCTCTTTCCAAAAAATGTGATTACTTTTTTAGCCAGAGGAGAAGAAAAGCAGGCAAGCAGAATGTAACATGAAATAGCCTTGTTTTATTATCTTGTTTCTAACATGTTTTATTTCTTCTCTCCTTCTTTACCCTTCTTCATATATGCACTTCTCAAGACCCAAAAGGCAAGCTAAACCTGTAGCTGATGAAGGCTTTTGGGATTGTAGTGTCTGCACCTTTAGAAACAGCGCTGAAGCCTTCAAATGCAGCATATGTGATGTCAGGAAAGGCACCTCTACAAGGTACATAGTCATATTGAAATATCTCCATTCTTAATTGTAATAAAGTTGACTTGTTGATTTACCATAGTGGTAGCAGCATGAAATAACTAGAAGAGAAAGGTGTTTAAACTTGGTATTTTGTGTTGTGACCTTTCAATAAAATTGAATATTTGTATAGGTATAATATTTGATATTGTTAATAATATGGCCTGTTTATAAGTCAAAAGTTACTGAGTATTTCTTGGGACATTTAGATATAATTGGAAGCTTGGGTTTTTCTGCCATTTTGGTTTCAGGAATGCTGCTAAATAAAATAAGAGATGATGAGAGAAAGGGGCATTAATAATCTTCAATTTATCAATATATTTGGATGTGGAATTGTATGGTACAGTAAGAAGAGTATAAACATTCAGATTTGTGTGTGTAGCAGTGCTGTAGAAATAATAGATTTATGAGAAGTTGGGGATCCGTGCTCTTATTCTGATTGTTATCCAGATTGCTGGAAATTCTTTCAAAAGACTAAAGTTGTTACTGATATTTCTTTCAGGTAGTTAAGTTTAGAAGTTACCTATTCTGTATCCTCACAGGATTTTTTTTATGATGAAAGTATTGCAGACTTTTTGTGTTAATTATTTCTATAGAAATAGTTATTTGTGTGAAGTTTAAACTTTTAGGCAGCAGATTATGTGGGGAGTTAAGTGACTTGGAACAGTTTAGAATGTGTTCACAATATTTGGATATTTATTTAATCAAACAAAATCCTACAGGAGTGAAAACTTTTATGTGTTATGTAGCCTTTTTTGTGTGTCTTCTGAATACATTCCTATAGATAATGCCTTTTTCTTTGCAAGTATTATACTTTTGTAAACAGAACTGACTTTATGTTGTGAAAGTAAGTATTGTAAAGAGACAATACTTATCTGAATCCACCTGTAGCTCTTGCTTTCAAACCTGTTGATATTCATTTGTTCCTTTATTACAATATTTTTAAGATTAGCATTTTAGTCTGCATTTATTGGGGATAGACAACCAGCTTTTGGATAGATATAGTCTGTGTTTGTGTTTACGATGTGCATGATTGAGACCTCTCTTCCAATCAAGAAAATCACCTTTGTATGCTGGTACCACATGACACAAGTTGTGTGGCTCTATCTTTTAGCTTTAGCTGCTACAAAGGAGGCTGGAAGGCTATTACTTCCAAATACAATTATTTTCTTATTCTCTACTCCCACCCTGCTTTGGAGTATTGTTTCAGTTGTGGTATGATATTACTTGGTTCTTTGTGGTAGATTCTTATCCACCCTCATCTCTTTCTGCCTCTTTCACACATTCCTTGCAGGGCTGTGGAAGAGCCCACTGAGGACAGGAGTTTTCATAAGTTCTGTCTGTTTGGGTTTGTCTCAGGAATAAGGTCAATTAATTCCCCAGTAATTAGGGGTTGTTTTTTGATATACAGAACAATTGACTAGGGAATGAATATGTATTTTTTAAAATAAATCTACTGTATATAGTTGCCCATCTTACAACAGAGGATTCTGGATGACATACAACAATAAACAAAATAACAATACAACAGTAAAAGAAAACTATATATAAAAGCAATCATTATTAAAATATGATTCTTAAAAATCATTCTCGAAAATGCAAACCATCATATAGGAAAGATTATAAATGAATAAAAGAGCCATCTAAAAATATCCCCAGTCCCTTAGGACCTCCAGCCTAATGACAAAGGCAGGTCTTGAGGGACTTATGGAACATTAGCAGGATGAAACTAACCTCGCTGGGGGAGGGGGGGAGATTTCAGAGGCAGACCCTACAACAGAGAGGACCCGCCTCCTGGGACCACCAAATGTAAGTCCCTAGCAGATGGGACACAAAGCATGCCCTCTCTGCTAAACCTAGCGGCACAGGCAGATATAATTGTGGAGAGTTAGTTCCTCAGGTAACCTAGATAAATATAACTCAGATAAATATAGTCCATAATAAGATTGTGGCTGTTAGGGGCAATATCTAACACCCTTTGGGTTAGTTAAATGAGTCATTTGTGCAGGTTAGAGAATTCATATGAATTCATATCCCTCATTCCATGACCTATTTCAGTGTGCTTTGCCCATAAGACTACTGTCTAAACTTTCTCTATAGTTTTTTTTTCTTTTTCTGGAATATTATAAGTACTGTCTTATGTTTAATTTATTTTATGTTGGTAATCAATCGCAATTTTTCTATATATTAGATATACAGTGTTTGAGATCAATACTTGTAAGCCCTTTCTATAGGGCTGGGCAGACTTTATTATGGAGATTTCATTCCCATGAGCAATTGCATTTATGAAGTAAAACAAACTTCAAGCCCTCACATATTACAGCTGAGGAAATGTTTCTTTGTGAGATGCAGAAGCTGATCACATCTTTATAACTAAATTCCAAGACCTCTATGTGTCTTTCTTAGTATAATGCATTTAATTTGTTTTTTTAAATAAAACAATTTCATAATTAACATAACATAATTATTTATAATGATACTCATGATGTTTTATATAATTTTAACTATCATAGAGTGAAACTGAATATGGCAAACAGTTTAAATAACAATATGTATCTGAACTTTAGATATGAGTTTTTGGTTGTGGCTTGGAATTATGAGTTACTGTATATGACGCAAGTTGTTTTCCAGGGGAATTTTTAAATTTTTTTTAATAGATACTTGAAGTACAAAAATGCCACACTAGTTGACTATTACTCAGAATATTTACATCTAACGCAACAGTTGGTTTGCATGTTTTCATACAGAAAAGTTGCCTGTTAAGATAATTTAAAATCTAATTCAGCCTCTTTGTATTAATAGCAATCTTTAACAAATTGAGTGATATTACTGTGAGAGGGGAAATTTAGAACTGTGAAATTGGATTGATGCAGACAGACTTTTCTATCCCTTTCCTCCAAAATTATACAGAGAAGTTAATGTGACTTTATGTATTTGATTAGTGACCTCCCTTTCTTACAGGCGCCTCAAATAGTATGCATAGAATTCCACTCTTGCACCTGTGCCTCCCCCGCCACTTGTTGATTATGCTGGAATTTTAAAAATCCCTGAAGATTGGGTAGTGATATTGTCCATTAATTGAGCTATTTAGAGAAGATGTCTTTTATAGCGTTGTGTAATCCATGTGTATCACTTAGAGGAAGATAGGTACAGGGATATGTTGTGAATAAGGGGTGGACAAATGGTTTGTACCTAAATCTGAATTGAAGTTAGAGTTACTGTTTGTATCAGGTAGTAGCAGCAGCAAGATGTATGAATACACAGGGTAAGTCTATTTCTTACCCTGGGTAATATTTGGTTGTGTTTTTCATACTCCTTTAACAACAAGGGCCACATATATAAACAATAATGCAGGCCACATATTGTAGACCAGATCAGTTAAGTATTGGTTTATTATAGTTTTATATAGTTTTGTATGTTTGATTATAGATTTTGAACTGAATTATGAGAGGTGTTGTGTATTGATACTCTAACTTTAACTTTCTCTAATACATTTTTGATACGTTGATGTGTTGGTATTTATGACTAAAAGTGAAAGCATTGTTTGTTTGTTTTTTTAACTTAGGAAATTCTGCAGTGTTCTAATAAATATAAAATAAGGATTAAAATAAGGATTTGTATTGATATGAAAAGAGAATATAATCATAAGTTACATCTCTACAAGTTTCTGATCATCTTATGTGTTTTAAATATCAGAAACATATTTAAATACTTCCAATCAAATATGTAAACATGTTATTAATCTAAAATCAAATATAAATTTTACATTTTCATTGTATTTTTAAAATATGCAGTAGACCAATAGTGATATATTAAAATAATAGTGATTGTCTTTATGAGGATAATTGTGAATGGAATTTCTATCACTAAATGATGCAGTCATAAAGCACAATGTCACATGACTGCATTGTTTAATGATGGCAATCCCAGACTCCCTGTTGTTGTTATTAAGCAAATTCTGTCAGTTGTTAGTTGAGGGCCCACCTCAATATAAGCCATTTTGAGCTCTGTCCCCCCAAGTCCCAAGCCTTGATAAGTAAGGGGATGCCTCCTCTTCAACTCCCCCTACCCATCTATCAACTCCCATCTCTGTCTTTTTGGCCATCCTGCATTCTGCCTTGTGCCGCAGCAAAGCCACACGCACTCCTGGAAGCCTCAGCTACCCTAGCCCACCCCAGCCACATGGCACGAAGCCCTAGCTGCCCCAACAGTCCAGTATAAAGCAGTATCCTGGGAAACTCCAGCAGTACAGTGCAAAGCCGTTATATTGTAGTGTATTAGGTTTCACAATCAAGAATATAAAGAAAATGAGAGCAAGTTAGAAATTGAAGGAAGTAATGGAAACACAAGAGTTGAAAAGCATTGGAGACATTATGGTGCTTATTGTTTTAGACTTTCACCTTGTTTTTTGGAGCTTGAAAATATAGTATTGTAAAAATACTTGAAATTTCTGAAGTTTCAGAAATTAGCCATGTATATAAGTTAGCTTTAAAAATTGTTGGAAGTTTCAAAATCCAATGTTTTGAAACTTCCAACAATTTTTAAAGCTCTTTCTATTTTTAAAAAAATACTATGTAATACTGAATGATCTAGGTTCATATGTTTGAATGATAGGAGCAAAGAATGTGGTATGTACAAGGAACAGCTTTTGATTTTTAGATAAATAGTATTTCTGCTGTTAATATTGTTTGGCACATGAGTGGATAATGGTAACATTTTTATTATCAAAACTGGTCTTTTGTTTATCTCAACAGTTTCTATCTTTCAGTGTTCTTAACTAATTTCAACTATATCTAGAGAGATAAGAATGCTTGGGGGATGAGGAGAGCTGATTAAATAAGTGACCAGTCAGCTGGGAAAAATAGGGAGGGGGAAAACAAACTTTTTATACATTTCCCCTATGACTTCATATCATACTTTCTAGATTCCCCTTCCATCTGGTGAAACGTATTGTACCGCTAGACATTTCTCCTTGAAAATTAACATTGAATTAACAATACTCACATTTATGTTGGCTTGATTTAGTTATTGTTTGTAAATAATATTTTTCTATTATGCTGCTACAACTAGGAAATATTTTTCTTTGTACTTATGTATTTGTTTATACACACACAAAACTTAATAGCAGTTTGTTTTGAATAAATTGATTTAAAGCAGTATTTTTATACTTGTATTATGGTTTGAAAATGGTAACCTTGAACATAAGCAGTATAATATAGTGAGGGAATTAAGATCATTATTAGCACTGATTGTAGTATACCTAGAGATATGTGTGTAAAGTGTATATTTTTAATTGACTGTTGCATAATATTTTGACAAGTCCCATATGCTGGTTTCAAAGTACAAGATAAAATTAATAATCCTCCTCATTTAGATAGTTTCATCATATAGTGTAAGAAACAATGGGAACACTTCTCCAGAACCTTAGAGGACAAATTCATTAATTGAGATCAGGCTAGAAACAAAAGGAGACATTGAATGGCTATTTGTTAGTCACATACCTCCTTCTTGTTCTCTTAATCTTGAAGGCAGAGTGCTTCCCAACAGATGCTTTAACTTCAGGAGTTAAGAAACTATCCACATGAAGCCATTCATCTAATCTCCACTGATAACTCAGAAAGCAGCACCTGATGGCATTGTTCAAAATTGAAACATCAACTCAGTATGTGTCACAGAATTGTTGTATAATTATCTAAAATTTATTATAGAGGGAACAATTTATTTTAAGGCAAGTTTATTTTACAGGTGGAGGATAAATTAAGTACCTATTGGTTATAGGTAAAAAATAAAAGTTTAGGAAAGATGGAAGAAATAATTTAATAGTATATAAATAGGAGTTTTCCATATTGGCACCATTCAGTTTTTTGATTGGGTTCTTCAATTTATCATACAAAAACCAGTAGTCCTTGACCCCAAAGAAACTTTTATGCTCTTTATTTAAGTGGACTTATCACTTTTGGATTTAGTTATAGTTAACTAAGTATCTATATTTAGTGTAGCAATCATGAAAATAAAAGTTCAGTGGAATTAAGATTAGCATAATGGAGAAGCATGTGAATTACAATATAAAGTCTTTGCATTTTTTAAGAAGTAAAGTTTAGTCAAGAATTTGTCAGGCACAAAGGATTATACAAGTCAAGTTGCGGTTCAAAAGATTTATTGCTTAAACCTATACACAATCTAGTTAAGCAAAGTTCAGTACTAAATTGGCTCCAGGTAAGGGCCAACAGAATTCAAGAGGTTGAACTTGGACCATTTGCGGTAACATAACAATTCTAAGCTGATGGTGTGCTTAATTCCTCCCCCAGCTCTGCGTACTCTTCTACAAATTAAGTATTTATGTTGCATTCTTTATAGATTTAATTTTTTATTTTTTAAAAAACAACTAAGCTAAAGTGTAAGCATATTTCCCCCCAGATTTTTATAACATCTAAAAGTACTGTACCGCTGTACCCTAAAGATTAATAGGCTAGATGTATTAAAACCTACACAACGCTCTTAATAGTATAAAGTGTTGTTTTGAAAATGTCCCGTTCAGTTAATGCTAAAAGTATTTTAAAATGTTACTAGGAGTTGTTCTCTTCTATGCTTATATTTACTTTGAATTTATGCATAGATACGTATCTATTACGCCATTCCTTTTTGGAATAAGCAGTATTATATAAAATGGAGAAGAGTGAAACTAATGAGAAAAAGCAAATTAAAGGCAGAAAATAATAGAAAAAGGAATAAAGTTAAATTGTGTTTATACTTCCCAATATCTTTTCATCCGTGCTTCCACCACATTTGTTGTCTACCGAGTTGTTGTCTTTTATTCTTGAAACTACCTCTCTCTCTCAGTCTCTCTCTCTGTCTCTCTCTCTCTCCATACCTTTTTCAGTCTTCCCCTTCTTTCTCAATCCACTCCCCCCACCCCCCATGTTTTTGGTATATGTTGTTTATCTATACATTACTGTATCTTTGGAGAATCTAAATAGAATTTCAAGTGATTTCTTAATAGGAAGAAGAAACCAGCCTGGTGACCTGAAAGCAGTAGTCTTAGACTGGGTCATTTGATTGGAAAACTATTTGTTTTTTATTTAGGCTTAGTTGTTGTAGGTCTTTTTTTTTTCAGCTTACAAATGATGAACCTCAACAATCTACTTCGTGAGCTTATATAGTGGTTCTATATGTCACTTGGTCTCTTGAAGGTCATTTGGAAAAGCGTATATTTCATCCATAACAAGGAGTTTTGACATATGGTAGAATGTCATAGGTTAGGTATGCAGGTTCCACTCACCTACACTAGGTAACAGTTTTGCAATATACAACAAATAAAAACCATTTCATTTTTAAAAGAAGGTACATTTTAGAAAACAATTGGTCTGAATTTTTCTGAATAATAAACAAAAATATTTTAATGTTTATCAGAATAGCTGAGAAAAAAATGATGTGGCTATGAGATTGTAATATAGAAACTTGATTATATGACTGTGTGCTTGCTATATTATCTCAAACTTATTTAGAAAATACATTCATATATGAGTGATATTTCAAAGCAAGTTTCTTAGAATAAAAAAAATTCTGCTACGAATCAAAAAAGTTGCCCTCCTAGAAAGTTGTTCAGAAAGCATTCTTTTGAATATTACAAAACAGTTCATTAGTGCAAATATTTTTCTTATATAAAGCACCCAGAGTTGTCTGCAGTTAAACATTCTTTAGATCTATGCAAATAAGCCAATAAAGATAAGGGTAGGCAAAGACTCTCCAGCCATGGCCCTCACCTGCCTATCCAGCAATAGCCATGAGTCCAGGAAGATATTTGCTGCCTCAGGAAAAATGCTAGCTACCCCTTCAAGAATCAATGAGACCTCAGTGTACAAATAACAACTTGATCTTGCTTGGGTTCAGTTTCAGCCTGTTTCTTCGCAACCAGACACTAAAAGTCTTCATATCTGGTACAAAGTTTTGACTGTATTTCATGTGTCCTGGGGTCATAATGCAGCATTTTGATGATGCTGTACCCTGAATCTACAGGTGTCCTCTCCCAGAGGCTATATGGAGATGTTTTAACATAGAGGGAAGAGAATTGAACAATAGACAAACATATTGGAGGCCACTGTACTATCTTTCCTGTCCTGTAACTATTATCTGGAACCATCAACTGAAGGAGGAGTGAAACTTCTGAAGCACAGTGACCCAATCCCCAACCTCTGTAAGTGGCATAGAAGAATTCCATGTTTGATAATAACAAAGCTACCAAGGTTTCTGAAAAGAATAAAAAGGTCATATTTCTCCCCTCCATGTCTTAACAAACACAATCTATTATCATGATGCTGCATTTTGTGTTTCATGCACAAACCTCTGAACCCTGATTAAAAAGTATCTTCTCTAGGATACTTTTTAGTTGTCTTCCGTCATCAGTACAGATATCCTTGACTTACAATCACTCATTTAACAATGGTTTGAAAGAAATGGTGCTTATCTGTTTCTAAAGCACTTCTGACCATTGCAGAATGTTGCACACACATCCCTAACTGTCATGTAATTATGATCGGGGTGCTTGTTCATACTTATGACCAATTGCCAAGTGCCCCTCAAGGTTGCAGGGTGCTTCCACTTGCTGAGGGAACTCCTCTGGGGATTGACTGATACAGTTCCCTGCCAAAGGATTTTAGCTCTGTTCCTGTTTGCATGGAACTGAAATCCTTCATGCCTAATTACACAGAACTGGAATCCTTTGGCAGGGAGCTCTTTCAGCCAGCCTTCAGAGACCAGAGGGGATTCCCTCTTGGATTTTGTCAGGAAGGATTTTCAGCTCCTGAGTGGAGAGGCAGCATAGTAAGGCAAAGGATATGGGATGCCTTTGCAGGCAGCATGTGAGTATCACTCTGTTCAGTGGTTGAAAATCTGCTTGGATTATGGCAGGGAAGATTTTTGGCTCCTGAGGAGAAAGGTGCTATTGTGTGGCTTGTGCTGGGCCTCCCAGGGTTTTCCCTACCCCACCCACCAAGGCACCCCATACTCTTTACCTGGGATTTCATCTGCTTAACAACCTGTGAGATCACTTACCAAGCACAACTGGGTGTTCCAAGATTGCAATCACATGATGTCTTGCCAATGACTGTTCCACTCATGACCAAAATTTGGTTCCCAACTGTGATTGTAAGTCAAGGACTATTTGTATTCCTTAAAAAGGGAAAGTTGTTGACAGGGTAATATTTGTCTAACACAGCAGGGTCCAAGAATGTCTTTTAAGGAGCAGACATAATACAACCTCTTTCAGAGTAGCACCACCACCCACAATAACACATTGATTATTTCCAGTCCTGCTGACTATACCACACACAGTTTTCCACAAGTGAGAGGAGCATAGATGTTGTTCACAAGTGCTGGAAGACAGAGTAGCAAGCACCTTATTGCTTCATGAGTGCTGACCAGAAGGAACTGCATATGACATGACAAAATATTGCCCCAATTTCCATCAAGACACCCTACCCATGAAGAGTTGGACACTGATGAATCTCAGTGACTTTTTCATCAAAGTTCTGTGAAAAATGGTTGGAGCTGCCAGGGAGGAAATATAACAATAACCCTGCCCCACATAAGCAGGTTATACTCTAAACAAGCTAACCAACAGCTTTCTGGTGCAATAAGGGGGAAAATGCACTTCACTTTTCTTACTGTCGTGATGTAGGCTGAAACGTAAGTTTATATACATGCTAATGCATGCTTACTTCAAGTGTTCCTCTAGTAGTGATCCAGGCATTACTTTTGCCACCTCCTAAAGTTCTAAGTGAATAAGGATTAAACTGGAATCACTGAACAGAGAAAGCCAGGATGTAGGACAACAAGCTGACTTGTAAAAAAAAGAAAAGAAAGTTATTGTATATTCCAAGGGCTACACTTAAAAAATTTAGGATACATACATTATCAGGACTGAGCTGTGCTTCTCTCTGAGTAATAGATTCCCAGCTTTTTGGTGCTAGTTTGAGCATTGACGTCGGGCACCATTACATTAATAACAGGAAGGGTCTTTTATTAGCTTTGATAAATCAGATGGTCCTCATTTTCTTGAGGCAGAGACTTTGTAAAGTTTCTACTTGAAATACTAAAGATGGACTACAGCAATTATTATTCATGTGGGGTAGCTCTTGAAGACAAATTGGTAATAGAAAGTCCTGAAATACTGAGTGGTGTTTCTAGGAGATACCACATTAGCCTTTCTTGTAATAATTGCACTGGTTAATGGCCGCTTTCTGAGTTTAATTCAGTGTGAATATATAGCATGTATACAAACTTTTTTGGTTGTTGATTTGACAATGTTGTTATCCATTCAGTCATGCCCAACTTGGTGATTCTATGGGCCAGGTTTCTCCACGTCTTCCGATCTTACACTACTTCTTCGAGTTGTTCTGTGCTCTGGCTGGTGTCAGCTTTGATAGTGTCAAGCCACTGTGTTCTTTGGCGGCCTGGTTTCCTTTTATCACTAACTCTTCCAAGCATAATTGCTTTCTCCAGTGAATTCCCCTGCATGATATGGCCAAAGTAAGTGAGACTCAGTTTCATGATTTTGCCTTCTAGTGACATGTCTGGTGTTATGTGCTCCAGTACTTGCTTGTTAGTCACTTTCACATCGAAGGAATACGCAGGAGCCTTCTGTAGCACCACAGCTCAAATGAATTGATTTTTTTTCCTGTCTTGCTTTTTTAAGATCCAACGTTCACAACCATAGGTAGCTATGGGGAACACTAAGACTGGACTAAAGTACATTTGGTTGCCAGGCTGATGTCCTTGCTTTTCCATATTTGGCTCATGTTTATCATTGCTGTGCGACCCAGTACAATCTGACATTTTATTTCTGAGCTGCATTCACTGCTTTGAGGGATCTGCAATCCTAGGAAAGTCATTTTCCCCCACACATTCTATCTCTTCACTGTCAATTTCTATTTTGATGTTTCCATTCCTTGCCGTGGTCATGAGTTTAGTCTTTTTAATGTTCAGAAAGGGATCAAAATTCTCTCTTCTTTGGTTTTCTTGATTTTCTAGGCCTTCCTTAGTTCTGAGAGGAGAGTTGTATCATCAGACGTTGTTGATTTATGTTCTCCCTTTTATTCAGGAGTTCAAAGTAGCATCTACAGTTCTCATCTCCTGTTTTCCCCCTCACATAAATGTATGAGATAGTTTGAGTTGAGAGAGAGAGAGAGAGAGAACTACTGTATTAAGTCACGTAGTGTTGAAGGTAGACTAGAACTTTTCTGCTATTAATTGGTTCTACTATTAATGCTTTACCACAGGGGTCAACAATTCCCAGTCCATGCAACTGGGCTGTGCAAATAAGCAAAGCCCTATCCGCAGGATAGGGCTTTGCTTATGCATGCAAGACTATGCCCCCTCCGATCTGTGGAAAAAAACTCTCTCCATGGAACCAGTGGCCAAAAGGTTGGGGGCCACTACTTTACTATAGTATACAAGAACTTTGTCTATTTTATTTGTAATCTTAGCATTTTGTTGGGCAAGAAAGCCAATTCTGTTCTTTCTCTCAAGGGCTAGACCTAGAACAGTTTGCCATTTGGGAGTTGAATGTCTCAAATAATAGTTTAAGGAAAGTTAAACTGTTATTCTTACTCAAGCTACTTAGAATTTTTTTTAAAGTGTTTGGAATCTCTTAATTGGGCTTTAATAGCTTATTACTTGTATCAATATTTGTAAGTCATTCAGAGTGATAAAGGTAGATGTCATGTATAATTTTAAATGAATAAATGGCACAGCAAGAAAGCTTCAGGCTAGACGTGATCATGTTCCATATCTTAAAAGTCACTTTCCTGAATAGGTAAATACAAGATTTGGTGTGCCCAAAGCAATTTTTAACATAATTGTGTTCTGAGGCTATCACGCTTGATGATTTTATTAAAAGAATCTATTGCTTATTTTGAAGGGCATATATATGATACGTCACAGTGCTTAATTTAACATGTAGTATTATGTAAACTGATTAATGTCTCTTGAATGTTGTGTAAATAGGGAACCCAATACTGATGGAAGTATTGTCCTCAGGCCTTATTTGAAAATATGTTTGGATGTAGTGAGATTTTAATTTTCGTGGCTATGTCTTTAGAATAGGGATTTGACTCTTATTAGATAGAAATGTCCAAAATAGCTTGCAGTCTTGTATGAATATAAAGATCTAAGTGGCTGCTTTAGCATTACAAATGCCATGTTTCAGTCATTTATTTTGTGATTTCTTACTGTTGCTGCTGCTTGTATGATTATACCCAATTCAAATGTGTTTTTTGATTGTCTTCTTTCCGAGTTATGCTTCTTCCTTGTTCGATCTCATTCCAATATCTGGAATGAACATCTAGATTGATTCTTTGGCAATGGGCATCTCATTTAATTGGATACAAGAATGCATATTGTACAATTAGAGGTAAATAGTCTTTAAAAAAAAGAATCCTATCAATTCCCTTGAGTAAGGTATAACTGCAGTAAATATATGTAGGATTTGCAGATTAATTACCAATTGGAACATGTACAGAAAGTGTTGTTTTTTAGAAATGCCAAGAGAGCAACTACCTTTTTGTCAATTATTCCCAAACTGGCAGGAACTAATTATATAAGTTTTATTGTTAAATGTAAACATATTGCTGTATAAATTAAGTTCTGTTGTAGTGTTTCTAAAAAAAAAAAAGTAAATTCCCAAGGGGAAAGATTTTGTTCTTAACTGAATGTGTGTGACTTTTGCACATAGCTACCAAAGCATGTATATTCTCTGTGGTTATTTTGGTTGCTTATATAACTTGACTAAAGTGCAATGTAACACTTTTCAGAAACTGAGTTCCATGTGAGTACTTTCTCCTTCCAGAAGTTCCAGTAGAATAGGCAATACTTTGACAGACAGTAACCTTGTGTTTGGAGTCTATCAACACATTCATTTGCTTTGATGGAATACTCAGAACACATCTCTAGCAGAAAAGGGAAAAGCTTTCCTCTGGAAATGCTAATCTGGTATATTAGCTTTCTTGTTCTTTTATTATTACTGAGCCATGTTAACTCCCATTGGGAGTAACAAAGAAAAATATGTAAATAATTTGTAGCACATATTATTTTGACAATACTGTTTTGTTGTACATTACCAACCCTAAAATAAATTGCTACTTCTTCCTTCTAAAGCAAAATGAAATGAAAAAGACTTAATTCTAATAAGCCATGCTGAATCACCATGTCCACAATTCTCAATTAGATGCCAATGAGACATGATGATATTAATATTTACCACCAATTGATATAAAAAGATAACCACCTCAGTTATTTAAGGTAATATATAACTGTGATTATAGTAGTAGCCATTACTAGTCTTATCTTTAATGAATTTGTCTCACTCCTTTTTAAAGGTGCCTATGTAGCAGGGGTGAAATGTTCCCGGTTCAGACCGGATCGCCCGATTTGGCAGCAATGGTGGTGGGTGGCTCGGAGAACAGGTAGCAAAAATCCCTGCTCCCCCCCGGCCCAGCTGAGCCGTGCAATCATCAGAGGCTTTTTTATTTTATTTTTAAAAGCATTTTTTCTACAACCTCTTTGGCCAAAAAAAATGCTTTTAAAAGTAAAAAAAAAAGCCTCTGATGATCATGCGGCTCAGCTGGGATCGTCAGAGGCTTTTAAAAGTTTTAGTTTTAGTTTTTTATTATATTTATATACCGCCCTTCTCCCGAAGGACTCAGGGCGGTAAACAGCCATGATAAAACAACATACAAGACAAAATTTTAAAAACATATTAAAACAATTCAATCCTTGGCCAAAATTAAAACTTCCAATTAAAACCATTTTAAACCACTTTTAAAACCCAATTTAAAATCATTTATCCCGTCAGACCGCTTTGCTGAAATAATAGGGTCTTCAGAGTACGACGGAAGGCACGGAGGTCAGGGATCCTTCGTATGTCCGGGGGCAATTCATTCCATAGGGCAGGAGCCCCCACAGAGAAGACTCTTCTCTTTTCGGCCAAAGAGGTTGTAGAAAAAATGTTTTTAAAAGAAAGAAAGCCTCTGACGATCAGGCAACTCAGCTGGGATTGTCAGAGGCTTTTAAAAGCATTTTTTTACAACCTCTTCAGCCAAAGAGGTGCTGGAAAAAATGGTTTTAAAAGTGTAAAAAAAAAAGTTGGCCACGCCCACCCAGTCACATTACCCCCCACCAAGCCACGCCCACAGAACCGGTAGTAACAAATATTACATTTCACCACTGCTATGTAGTAAACTATCACTACATATGATAATTAATTCAACAATTGAAGTTTGTGTAATGTAAATAATTGTTTTCTTTCATATTTTCTTGAATATGCTACTATTTAGTTTCATTCGCTAATTCTGGGATCTAATACTATGAAACATAAAACTATCAACATTTTTGCCTAATTTTTACACTTGTATAAATCGCCTTTTCCACTTTAGGTGTCCTAAACATCATTTTTGTCTTAGGAGAGTGTCCTAGCTCTCACATTGTTTTGAATTTCTCTTCCCAGCATTACAGTATGATGCCATTTTTCATTTTAATTTATTCTTATTGGGAAACAACAACAGCATAACAGTGTTTTCATGGAGTTAATCTGCTACTCAGCCAGAGTATTCAACCTTTAAAGCCTACATGGTACAGGTCTAGGTTATTTGTGGGACTACCTCTCCCAGATTATATCTGCCATCCCACCAGATCCAGAAAAAAAGGCATACTACAGGACCTTCATGGAACCAAATTTGGTAGGCTTTGGGTACTTTTTCTGGCATGGCACCCATATTATGCACCCATTCTCCTGCACCCATCCCAAAGAAAGCCTGGTTCCGTATCTGTTGATTTTCCAGAAGTCCCTCAAAATCTGGTGGGGATCAAGATTTTTTTATAACAAGAATTGCTTTTTATCTGTTAATTGTTTTTAGTCTTCTTGTACATCACTCAGAGTCACTTGTGAGGTGGGTGGCCATATAAATTTGACAAAATAAATCAAGATTCTATTTCTAGTTAATCATTTGTTTTTTTTTATTTTATTTATTTATTTATTATTAAAATTTATATGCCACCATTCTCCCGAAGGACTCAAGTATAAAATAACAATAAAAACAATACCACTAAATAGCATTAAAAACCAATTAAAATCCCACAATTAATTAAAATCCAACCAGATCAGGTAATTTGAGTAAAAAGCCAGGTCTTAAGATCTTTGCGGAAGGAACAGAGATCGGGCTGTCCGGAGCTCGGTGGGTAATTCATTCCAGAGGGTTGGCGTGGCCACCGAGAACGCCCTCTGTCTGGGGGCCACCAGCTAACATTGTCTGGCCTATGGCACCCAGAGGAGGGCAGCCCTGTGTGACCGCACCTGGTGGTGGGAGGCCGGTAGGAGGTGGTCCCGCAAGTACCTCGGGCCCATGCCATGTAGGGCTCTATAGGCGAGAACCAGCACCTTGAAGCGGATCCGAAAGGCCACCAGCAGCCAGTGCAGCTTGCACAAGAGAGGTGTTACACAGGAGTAACGAGAAACTTCCACTCAGTCTTGGAGGGGTTGAGTCTGAGCCTGTTCCGACCCATCCAGACCTATACCGCCTCCAGGCACTGGGACATCACGGAAAGGGCATCCCTGGATTGGTTTGGGGTAGAGATGTAAAGCTGGGTATCATCAGCGTACTGACGATGTATCACCCCGAAACTCCGAATGATCTCACCCAGCGGCTTCATATAGATGTTAAAGAGCAGGGGGGAAGAACCGACCCCTGTGGCACCCCATAAGTGGGGGGCTCGTGGAGGATCTCTGCTTCCCTGCCCAAACAAATTGTGTATGGCCTGAGAGATAGGAGGAGAACCACTGTAAAACAGTGCCTCCCACCCCCAACCCCCGAAGTCAACGCAGTAGGATACCATGGTCGATGGTATCAAAAGCCACTGAGAGGTCAAGTAGCACCAGGATGGAGGAATAACCAACATCCTGGGCCCGCCAGAAATCATTCACCAGGGCGACCAATGCCGTTTCCGTGCTGTGTCCACGCCTGAAACCCGACTGGTACGGGTCCAGGTAATCCGCTTCTTCCAGGAATTGTGGAAGTTGATAGGCCACCACAGATTCAACAACCTTCACTATAAAGCAAAGGTTGGAGACAGGACGAAAGTTGTTCAGGGAGGCTGGATCCAGGCCAGGCTTCTGGAGGAGAGGACGAACCACCGCCTCCTTAAGTACGGCGGGGAAAGCCCTATCCCTCAGAGAAGCATTGATAGTAGCCTGGATCCAGTCTCCGGTCATCTCCCTGGTTGCCGCAACAAGCCATGGAGGGACACGGGTCCAATAAACATGTGGAGGCCCCCAATCTTGTCCACTTCATCAATAGAAACAGGGTCAAAGTCAACCCAAATATTACCTTCAAGACTAGCTCCCACTTCCTCGTCGGATCCTGTCCACTCAGAGTCCAAACCCATCCGGATCTGAGCGACTTTATCCTGCAGAAATTGTGCAAAATCCTCAGCAGTGCTTTGAAAGGGGTCCTCCCTCGTCCCCTGATTGAATTGATGCTTCAGACTACAACAGTGTATATGTATAGATCAGTTTTTATATGAAAACATTTCAATATATGTTTCCAACATTTGAAGTTATTATCCCTGATTTATTTATAAAATGTGCTCTATTTTTCTTTAAAATGGTGCTGAAGCAAATTATTTAGTCATCTGAAATAATTAAGAAAAGTTGATTTTTTCATTGTCAAATTTCTAATTCTCATAACAAATTTCTGAGAGAATTAGTGAAAGATGCAAGGGTGATGAAATGATGAAAAACATGTTGCCTGGTGAATTCTGGGAGTTGAAGTCCATACATATTCAAGTTGCAAAGATTGAAAAACACTGGACTGACAGAACTTCCAATACTTTTTTCTATAGGAGTTGTAGTTTTTCTTCCTATAATCTTTATATTTCATTTCTTTCTTTTCTTTCTTTTTCTATCATATTTATTTTCCCTTAATATCTACTGTTGACATTGTGAAAAAGTGGTCAAATTCATACTTAGAACATTTCATCACCCTTGTATCCCTCACTAGTTGTCTCAGAACTTCGTTTTATAAAAATTCATTCATGCTTTACAATTTATTTTCTATCTGTACGCACAAATAGACCTTTGCTTACCAAAATCTCTTATAGCTGCTTATCTGCTGCAGAACTTCACTCCTGCTTTCTCTTTTCTTTCTATCTTAGCATCTTTTTTTTTAATCACTTCTAAAATGCTTCTCAGTTTCTCTTCACAGATGAACTTCCACCTTTTCATGTCCAGCTATTTCTCTGATATTCCTAGTAAAAGTGTAGTGCTTTCTCTCCACCTCTTGCAGATGAGCAGTTGGGATGGATGGATGGAGAGGATATTTCCAAATGTTCTTCCTTTTCTCTCACCTCATCTCCCTGTCTCTTTCCGTTTTCTCTTACAGCATCCATGGTTCTTAGCTAGCCCTGTCTTTACTCTCTTTGTTCTTCTTCTTTTACTCAGTTCTACACTTTTCCCCATTGTCTTACTTTTAGGATTAGGATACAGGTAGTTCTCACATAATAATTACCCTGTTTGATGACCATTCAAAGTTACAACATTGATGATAAAGTAACTTTCCAACCAGTTTTCACACTTGGGGCCATTGGAGTGTTCCCACTGTGACATGATTGAGATTTGGACACTTCACAGCCAGTGATTTGCTTAAGGACTTCAGCTGAATTAAGGATCACAACAGAAGTAAGAATGTAACTCTATTACATGATGTTTCACTTAATGACCACATTACTTAGCTACTAAGTCCCAATTGTGGTTGTTATTTAAAGAGTACTTCTAGTTAAACTATAATCTTATTAGGAAATATTTCTTAGGAACTTTAGGGAAACTGTACTACTGTTCACCTACCTATTCATCTTAGGAGTCTTGTTTCCTGCATCGTGCAATCTAGATATATATCTTACATTTTTAAGTTTTCTCAACTTTGCAAAACTTTAGATATGTTTGAAACATACTCTCACTGCTGATACTCCCCAGCAATCACCATTTTAATGGATTTGTGAACCTCCAAATGACAGTTATTTTTTCTATTCTCTCTTATTTAAGCCCATAATTTATATTATGTAGTAAAATAATTTATCTCAATATCTCATGCATTTTTAATTTCCCCCCAAATTCATCCCTGGTTCTTTCATTATCACAGTTCATAAAGGTGCAGTGATCATAAGCCTACAAATTTCTCTTTTCCTATGTACACACAATAGTCTAGATAACACAAATTCATACTTTCTGACATATTTAGCATTTTCATGCATAATTAAATCATTATCTGCCATGCATGTATTCATCAATTTCATCATGTCAGACTACCTTCAGATAGATTACATCCTTCCCATTTCTATTAGTTTCACAGAAACACATATATTCCTGATCTTTACCACTTACTCTTCTTATATTCCAAGTTATACTCTGACATATAATATGGTCAAAAATAGATGGGCCTATGGATATTAGTCTTACCAACTCTCATAGATTTTGTCAACCAAGGATTCCAAAATCACTAATGCTTTTAGTAAGAGAAGGAAAAGAGTTGAATATATTGCCTTCCTTGGTCACAGTAGTAGCAGATCTGCATTCCCTGCTAACAATCAGTACAGAGTACAAGACAGTTTTGGCACATGATACCCAGCATGACTCCAGTGTAACTGAAATTCAACTTTGTCCAAGATCCCATGCAAGAATTTCTTTCATTCTCTTTCTTATGTATTAAATATTAATATCCCATTAATATGTGGTGTACAGATACACTCAAGATATGTTTAAAAACATTATGCTATATCCTCTAAAGCAGGTTTTTAAGAAAGCTTTTGTGTGTTGGGTGTACAATAATGTTTTTATCATCATCTACAATCTATCTGGGTATATTTATAACAAGGTGGTTCTAACAAGGGAGTGATGTTGTTTGAAAACTTATCCTTTATCTTTAGAGTCTTAGACCCCTTTGTTATATGGGTATGTGTTATTTTCAAGTTACAAAGATGCTTCCTGTTGCAAGAAAAAAAATATGAATTGTACACCTTGAATGCAAACCTTTTTGTATTATATGCTAAATAAATAAGCCAAGGGTCTACAAAGTTCTTGCTATCCTAAATGTGAGAATTAGTGATAGTAATTTCAAAATAAACATTAAAGAGAGACAGGAAATTACAGATATTAGAGATTCAGGTATTCAGGTCCTCTAAGGATGATTTCACCAGCTAGTCCACCCATGATACTCTTCAATAAAATTCTCTTTAGTTAGGAAAGCTTTCTTCTATAGAAGTTCTTTTAGCCATATACAACAAAGCCATCTGCCACCAGCAGTCATTCTTCCAGTCTTGGAACAGGCTATTGTTCGTTACTAAAACTAAAATCAATAGAATTGATTTGTATGTAAGCATGACTTACTTCCACTGAAACTTTTTTATTTTTATTTTAGACACAAACACAAAGATTGTTATAATGCAACTACATAAAAAACTATGAATTAAAAAGGACTTAAAATAAAAAACAGAAAAAGAAAAGATGTAATGTACTGTTGTAACAATTAAATTGTATTCATATACATAGTTATACATATGCATATACATATAACTATGTATGTCTGTGCATACACACACAGTTATATACTTACCTAATGTAAATATTAAAGTACATAATATTAATTTCTAAAATATTCATAAAACTGCAATTCTTTTTTATCTACTGTATTTTATATAAATAAATGCCATATTTCATTATACTTGTCCATACAAAACCTATATCTGTAGGCAATCTGTTCATAGGCGGCAGGTGTGATAGGGTTTTCAATCCATTGAATGAATGGGGCCATACCTTTATCTTTCTGATGTGGCTAAATCAAGTTGTTTAGCCTTAGTAAGAGTACAGAGAATCTATTTACATTGTTTAGTTGTCAGTTTTCATGTACTAGATATAAAATCCAAAAGAATATTGTCCTCTGAAAATATTATATTTTGTCCAACAGATATGTATATATACTACACCACTGCACAAAATTCTGTAAGATTTGTTCCCTGATAAAATTGCTGTAAACTTGGAGTGTGGGATACTAAGAATTCAGTATCTATTTCCTGTTGATTATATCCTTAACAATATATCCAGGTGGAGCCTATAACTGTAATTTAGTTGGACTTCAACAGATTTAAGTCCCACTAGAATCATAAGTGTAGGCTAAATGTAAAGGTTTCCACTCCAGTTGTGTCTGACTCTAGGAGTGATGCTTATCTCTGTTTCTTAGCGGAGGGAGCCAGCGTTTTTGAAGACACTTCCATGGTCATGAATATATGCCAAGCCGCATGTAATATTGTCACCTTCCCATTGAAGTGGTACATATTTATCCACTTACATTTGCATGCTTTTGAACTGCTAGATGAGCAGGAGCCTGGAGCAAGGACAGGAGGTCACCCCATCACTTGGCTTTAGGTCTCAAATCCGGGCTGTTAGTTTTCCAGCTGACAAGCTCGGTGTCTTTAACCACCGAGCCATCGTGCCCCTCAGGTTTAGGCTACAATCTAGTAAAAACTCCAGTGGAGAAGCTCTGGAGAACAGACCAGGGTAAATTTGGTCCATTAAATCCCAATGTTTCTAGACTATTTTATTTTTGAAAAACTATCCTTAATAAATTGTGGGAATATGTTTTGTCATTTACCTTATGACATATTTATTAGCCAGCTAGTTAGTTATAAGAGGAATGAAAAAACATAGATTTCCGAGATTGTGTTAATATAAAACTTAGTTTATATTATAAACCTTAGCTCTTCTTGAGGAGTCTGTTTCCTAATCTAATGTCGAAGGACTGACAGGTAACTAGCTAATTTGTAAACTGTATCAAAAAAGTGGTAATCAGTGGTTCTTCATCAAATTAATGAGGGCTACAAAGGGGTGCGAAAATTATTGGTATTAGATTAACAACTCATCAATGTTTTCATTAATGATTTAGACAAACAGGTAGAGGGAATGTTTAGTACATACTTGTGGTTTAAAAATACAATCAAATGCCCTAGTACCTTAGAAGGTAAAAAAAATGAAGAAGACAGAAATAAAAGTGATACTGGTCAGTGGAATTAATGAGTTAGTACTACCAATAAGACAGTAGTGAAATTTTTAAAAAATCCCTATTGGTTCTGTGGGCGTGGCTTGGTGGGGCGTGGCCAACTCAACGTCACTCACACCCATGCCCACTCAGTCACATGACCACCACCCCAAGCCATGCCCACACAACCCGGTAGGAAAAAAATTTAAATTACTATTCTGCCTATTTTCCCCTGTCATGAGGTGCCTGCAGCCACAGCCTCTTTTTTTCGGTGTGCCTGGAGGCACTTCTTGCACCGAAAGATGCAGCAGGTGCAGGCTTCTTGTAGTGAAAGTTACAGGAGCCGCTCCCCTTCTTGAATGCGCTGCCACCATCACCACCCTATTCCATGTGTCAGACGCGCACACCGTTGCCTGCTGCCGCTGATAAATGACAAATGCATGAATAAATAAACAGTGCATCAAACACACGGATAGAACAGGATGGCAATGGCGGTGGTGCATTCAAGAAGGGGAGCAGCTCCAGTAATTTTCCCTGCAAGAAGCCTGCAACCACTGCATCTTTCGGCACAAGCGCCTCCAGGCACACCGAAAAAAACAGGCTGCGGCTGCAGGCATCTTCGTTTTGTTTTATTTGATTGGTGCATTCCCTGACCCGGTCGAGGTGGGTGGCTCTGGGGCAAGACCGAAGCTAGGGAATGGTGTATTCCCCGACCTGATCAAAGCAGGCGGCAAGCGGATAGCGGTTCCAGGGCCTTGGGAAATCTCACATCCCTGGGCCCTGGCCCCTGACCCAAGGCGAAGGGCGAGAAGGTGGCATGCATTGCTTACCTTTGGTGAGCTGAGCGGGCGAGGCAACTGGTGAGGCAAGTAGCTGGGCCGTTTGGTGAAGGGAACTTATATAGGGCGGCGATGGACTGAGCAGCTGGAAGCGGCAAGCAAGCCGGAAGAACGGCGACTGAGCGGGCGTGGGCGGGGCCAACCAGGGGTGATTTCTACAGGTTCGGCAGACCGATGCCAATAGTCGCTACCTGTTTGCCCGAAGCGGTCGGATTTCACCCCTGCAATAAGAAATTTAACAGAGACAAGAACTGAATTCTTCATTTAGGAAGCAAAAATCAGATGCACAGGTATAAGATAAGGATATAGTATTTCATACCCTTATCAAATACTTTAGCCACCTAATGAGAAGGGAGGACTCACTAGAGAAGAGCCTAATGCTGGGAACAATTGAGGGCAAAAGAAGAGAGCAGCGCAAGCCAAAATGGACTCTGGGGGATGGTAGAGGGAAGGAAGGCCTGGAGGAACATTGTCCATGGGGTTGTGATGGGTCGGATACAACTTCGCAACTAACAGCAACAATAGTATTACCATTTTGAAATAGTAACTGATTTAAAATTGAATATAGGTGGTCCTTGATTAACAAGTACTCCTTGTGATCATTCAAATTTGTGATGGTGTTAAATAAGTGATACTTACGACTGATGCTGGAAGTTCTGGCTATTTCAGGACTCTTGCAGTCACCTGACAATTATATGGATGCTTGGCAATGGCCCTAGATTTTTTATCATCATAGCATCTCATGGAAACCTGATCGCAATTTGCAATCTTTCCTGCCGGCTACCCACAAGCAAAGTCCCTTGGGCAGGCTGGCAGAAATTGGAGTTACGTGACTTTCTTTCTTGATGACCTGCTTAACAGCTTAAAAAGATATTTAAAGAAGATGTTCAGAGAATAATGACAAAATTAAGTCCTATGGAAAAAAATTTCTTAGATTTTAAAAAGCCTAGGAATTAATAGTTGATCATTTTGGGACATATTGGGAAATTCAAAGAAAGTTCTATAAAGCGTTAAGCTTTTTAAAAAGATCAAAACTATCTATGGAACTCCTTGCAATGTTTCACTTGTTTCTTGTGTTGTTTTGTCTGGACTTGTGTGGTTTTTCTTTCATGTTATGTAGTCTTTTAAAATTATAAACAGCCCAAAGTCTTTTTGAAATCAAGCAACCTCCAAAACTAATAAATAAATAAGAATTATCTAGGGCCCCTTTTTAGCTCTGGAGAAAAAAATGTAGCTCCACCTAACGTCACAGTCTTTTTCCACAAGTGATCAATTACTAACCGCACTAAATTCTGACTTGTTCTATCATGGATTTTCTGGGAATAAAATTTTTGTTTCAATCAGCTCAATTGCCAAATTCTTTTAATCCCTATACTTCAGTGCTCTTCCTTTCTGATCTCTTAGAATATCCTCAGCAGGAATTAAAAGGACTGATGAGAAAGAATGGGGAAAGAAAGAAGTAAGAGTATGAATGTAGGAGAGATAAAATTAAGGATTTTCTAAAATGTAATTCTATTCATATGTGTTAATATTTAAACGTGTTTGTAAATGTTTCTTTTTAAAATGTTCCAGTACGTTAAGATATGGTAATCAGTCTGTGTTTATTCAAACTAGGGATGTAAAGAATATTCCATTTGAGAGAGAGAACTTCATGGAAAACTGAAATATTTCATTCTTTCTCTGTCTCTTCCTAATATACTGACAGCTGTTCCAGATATGGTTTGATGCTTATCTGAAAATAAATCTTCCGGAAATGATAAGAGATTTGTGATGTTCTAGATGGCTTATGCTAGAAGAATTCTTCAAAATGTGAATTTCTCAATGCATTGATATTATGAAAGAGGAATTTGTTCTGGAATCTATACTGATTAACACCAGTTAAAGAGGGATGTGCTACTAATACGTGCTTGGAGGTACTAAAAACTGAGTTTTGTCTTCTGCCTTGGTTCTGTCAGTAGGGGTCAGCCTGTTTCATGGTTGATTTGTATGTGAGACATTGTGAATATTCTCAGCTATTCTATGCTAATTGATACTGGGTTTTTTTTTTTACATTTTTCTTGTTTTATCCTGACTGTTTTTAATTGTTTGTAACCCAGAGTCATATATATGAGATGGCTGGCCATATAAATTTACTAAATAATTAAATTCATGCTCTACTCTGTTGAAATTGTGTTGCTAGTCCATAAATTTGATAAACATTTTCCAAAGCCAGCCATGTGATTTTTGTCAAAAGGTTTTCCTGTGTTTCTGATTTAATTATACCGTGTTTCCCTGAAAATAAGACCTTCCTGGATAATAAGGCCAATCAGGCTTTTGAATGCATGCGCTAAAATAAGACACCCCCTGAAAATAAGACCTAGTGAAGGGGTGGGTGTGGCCAGCACAGGAGGCAGCCCTTCCCTTCCCTGGTCACCTCATGGAAACTCTGCACCTTAATTGCGGCCAGTGGATCAGCTGAACCAGCAAGGGCTGGGAGGGGCCTCTCATTCTGTCTCTCTGTGGAGGCCTCCCAGTGCAATGCTGTGCCGCAGCTTCGAAGCAAACCTCTGCCTTCCTTGTGCAGGATTGCAAAGCTGAAGGCTTTGGAGGGAGCATTTTTGGGATGTGTATCTGTGCAGAGCTCCCCAAGGATAGAACAATCGGCAGGAAAATGGGGAAATTTTCCTGCTGATCGGAGCAAGGCAAAGCCTCCAGCCTTGCAATCCTCTGCAGGGAAGGGGGAGCTATGTTCTAAAGCTGCAGCAGAGCGTTGCACCAGGAGACCTCCGGAGGTAACATTTCTGAAATGTTAACTTTTAAGAACATACTCACAGGAAAATCCCCCCCTCGTCACATTTGATTTGCTTTCTGTGAAGCTTTATGCTGAGAAAGGTCTGTGCTTTCTCATCCTTTCTCTCCCCCCACCCCCACTCCGGCTGTCCATCTCAACTTTCACAGACAACCGTCCACCAGGGTGGAGGCTCCTTTGTGGGGTGTGATCGAATTTCTAACCCCAACGGACCTGGTGGGTATGAGCTACCCCAACCCAGAAAGGGGAAAGAACTGATGTGGGGGGCTGTGGGAAGTTCTGGGAGTTGAAATCCACAAGTCTTTAAATGGCCAAGTGGCTGCCCATGTTGCTGCTGGCCTCTTTGCCCTCCTGGCAGAGCTGCTCTTGGCAGCGCTGCGGGACTGCTCCTGCCTGGCTGGGTTGAATCATCCCAGATTAAAAACCTCCGAAAACATCCTGAACGCCGCCAGTCTGCCAGGGCCCCTTCAGGAGCAGTTGCTTGTGTCGCCTTGCCTGCCACTGCCTTTGGGCTGCTGAACACCAGCCTGCACGCCTATTTGGTGCTGCAGACACCGGACTTACCATACATTTCTGCTAATGGTATTTGGATCCTAGCAGGTGCTGCAGCTATCTTACTGGCTGTGCGAGGAAGGCGTAGGGCTGCCCTTAGTTGCCTTCGGCGCCTGCTTCATCTGCGGTGGCTCTGCAACCACCTCGCCTACTGCCCGGCCCAGCCCACCACCAAGACCCAATCGAAAATCTCTGAAAACCTCTGAAAAAGCACCACCAGCCTGCCAGGGCCCCTTCATGAGTGGCCACTGGTGGAGCCATGCTGCCTCACCCGCTGCCATTCCATGCATAACAGGAATGAGAGTTGCAGCGCCCGCCAAGGCCCAAAGAGCACTGGGCTCAGTGTAGCTGTAGCCCAGCGCCTGCAGCACCAAGTAGGCCTGCAGGCCGGCACTCAGCAGCCCAAAGGCTACAGTGGGTGAGGCTGCACAAGCAGCATGACTCCACCCGTGACACCAGCAGCATGGGGCCTGCTGCATCTGAGAAGTGTCCCAGCAGCAGCTGAGCCAGCAGGCAGGGTGGGAAGCTTCCTGCCGGCCAGGCGCTGAAGCTCTGCCACTGCTGCTGGGGGCGGAGGGAGGGAGGGAGAGAGAGAGAGAGAGATCCAATTCAACCTTGGAGGGCTGGTGGCGATGTGCGCTCTCTCTCTCTCTCTCTCTCTCTCTCACTCTCATTCTCTCTCACTCTCTCTCACTCTCTCTCACTCTCACTCTCTCTCACACACACACGTCCCTCACACACACCCCACCAAGGCAGCCACATCCCTTCACTTACCTTCTTTCCAGCTCCATTTTCTGCTGCGCATACAGGGTTAGAAGTCTAAGGGAGTATGGTTAAAAAAAGTTGAGACCTTCCAACTTATTTTCGGAGAAACACGGTATAACAACTGGACCAAACATCACTATGGGGGAGGTTGAACATGCAATAAAAATAGCAAAAATAAGAAAAGCCACAGGACCTGATGATATCCCAGTAGAAATTTTAAAATTGCTGAAAGACAATGGGAAGATTTTTTTACTGCAGCTCTTCAATCAAATATATGAAACAGGAAAGATACCGAATTATTGGCTAAAGTCAACCTTTGTGACAATCCCCAAAAAAATAAATGCAAAGAAGTGTACCGAATACAGAACAATAAGCTTAATGAATCATGCCCTGAAAATCTTCCTGAGAATAATTCACACAAGAATATACAACAAAATTGAGGAGTGTCTAAGTAACACACAATTTGGTTTCAGAAACAATCTTGGTACATGGGATGCCCTATTCAGCTTTCAAGTTCTTGTACAGCGCTGTAGAGATGTCAGTCAATCACAGTGTTTACATGTGTGTCATCGATTTTGAAAAAGCATTTGATAAAATAAGACACAGCAATCTATTACAAATCCTGAAACAAGTGGGGCTAGATGACAAAGGCATCTGAATCATAAAGAATCTATATTGGCATTAGGTAGCAAATGTGAGACTAGGCCAAAAATACTCAGATGATGCAGAAATACGAAGAGGGGTCAGACAGCTGTATTCTGTCTCCGCTGTTATTTAATATCTACTCTGAGTCAATTTTCAACGAAGCACTGGAAAGCATTGATACTGGCCTCAAACTAAATGGTGTTCAGATCAATTTAAGATATGCTGATGATACAGTTCCGCTTGCCAGTAAGCATGAAGACCTTCAGCTCCTCATCAACAGTCTCAGAAATATCTGAAAAATATGACTTGAAGCTTAACACCTCAAAAACCAAGATCATGGTCGTCTGCAGACAACCCATTAATTTACCACTGATAAATTTGGAAGGAATACCATTAGAAAAAGTTGAAAGGATCACATACCTCGGTTTTAATTTACACGAAAGCTGGGACATGATCAGTGAAGTAAAGACAAGAATAGAGAAAGCTCGAAAAGCATTCTTCAAAATGAAAAAGGTCTTCTGCAGTCACGACATAAGCCTAAAACTGAAAATCAGGCTTGTCAGATGTTATATCTTATTTCCTCCTCACGGCTCGGACATTCTGATGTCCGGGTTATATCCTCTTCCATTGGATGTGGCTGAGTGTCAATCAATTTCCACCTTGTTGCTCAGACATTCTGATGACAGGGTTACTCCACTATCCATTGAGGAGGCTGAGTGTCAATCTTCTCCCTCCTTAGCTGGATACGCCCATTTCCTGCTTCCTCTCCCCAGTCTTTTCACTCAGCCGTGCTGTGAAGGCTTGAGTGTCCGTTTGGCTTCAAACTTTTCAATTCTATATCTTATTTTTACTGGTTTTTTGTTCCGTTTTTGTTTTGATTTACTTCCTTATTGCTGGGAACTGTGAGTTTGACTATTTTGGTATTGGATTAGCGTTCGGGGCTCCGAACGCTGCGGGGGTGGTCCTCAGCCGCGCTGCGGTTTGATTCCAGCCCCCGCTACTCGCCGCCATTGCTCAGCGCCGCCGCAGCTTGCCTGCGCTGTTTTGCCGCTTTTTTTACTCATTCACAGTTCCTCTCAGCTGTTTTGCGGCGTTCTGAGCTGGCTGGCCCTTGCAAATCGAGCGGCGGCTTTGTTTTCGCGCTCGGAGCGCAGCCGGGAGTGCTGCAGAACCTTGGCTGGGACGTTTGGCAATTGGCGCCAAATTTGCTGCATTATTTGCATTGGGCCTGGAGCGACAGCCTGGGCTTTGGTTTCCAAGGCTGCTAGCGGCCCTGCGGGTGCTGGACGCTGTCCATTAACACCTCGCTTGCCTTCGGTGGAGCTGCTGCCTTAACAGGGAAGTTCATTTTACGTTATTTCTTGTCTTCAAAAATAATCATTGCCTATTGTTTCAATTCATTGTTTAATTAAAAAAAAAAGAGAGGGAAGAGAATATTGCTTATTGTTCTATCATATTCAATTGATATTTTATATTTTATATATTAAAAAATAATAGAAAAAGAAAAAACATTGATTGTCAAGGAATTGGGAAAAAGGGGGTCTTTTTGTAATATATTCTTATTAATTATTTTCTTGTCTGAGCACCATTTTTTCGCTATGGCAGAGGCTGAGCTTTCCTCTGATTTGGAGCAACCTTCTTCCCCCCCTCCTGCTCTTACCACCAGGGCTGCTAGGGGTAAAAAGTCCAAGTCCAAGAAGCCACCAAGGCTTCTAAGGTGCCTCTTGCTCAAGACAAAGATGCCTTACGCAGACATGCTGCCTTGGAGAAACAGTTCTCCAAAGCGCAAAAGCAGTATGGTTCAGGGCATGAGCAAGACCAGGACCCCCGGGGGGAGGTCAGTCAGGCTCAGGAAGAATTTGCCATCGAGATGGAATCTCTGGAGGCTACTCATGGGGCACCTCACCTGGGGCAACAAAGGCAGGTTTTGGTCTCTACTGCCCCGGTTAATTTGTCTATGAGATCACGCTCTGCTAGCGTAGATAGCCGGGCTTCTCACAGGAGTAGGCCTGCTCCGGAAGCTACTTTTACTCCCATTGCAGCGGGGCTCCGCTCTGAAGGGGGAGGGGTTTCTGGCCAATTCCCAGATTTCAATGCCATGATGTCTCAGGCGATGATTCGTATTTTTCAAGCTGGCCTTCAACAAACAGGCTGTTTGTTACCTCCAGAGTGTGCCACGTTCACCCAGAGTCGCATGCCCAGTTCTTCCAGGCATCCTTCTGCTGCAGTTTGTGATTTGGCTCCCGACCCTGCTCACGTAGAGGAATTGTGGGAGGATGTCCCGTTGTCAGACGATGAGGCAGAGGTGCAGGAGGCTCCTGCTTTCCCGGGCCTCTTCAAACCTTCCTTGTTTAAGTCTCTTTTGCGGAAGACCAAGGTGGCTACGAACATGGATTCATCCTTGGTTTCGTCTTCCTCCCAACCTCAGCAGCATTCTGCTTCCGGCCTGTTTCGTGTGCAGACCCCTGATCACGATTTCATTCCCTTTCCGGAGCTTTTTTCTCAGGTGATCCAGAAGCCCTGGGAACATCCAACTTCATTGTCTGGTCCGAATGCCTTTGATAGACGTCTGTATTGTTCCTCTCCGGAACTTGATGCCCTTCTTCAATTGCTGCCGTCGACGATCCAGTCGCCAGCCTTACTTCATCTGTGATTCTTGTGGGTGAGGCTGGAGATGGTCTTAAGTTCGAAGACAAGAGAGTGGAGATGTCTGTCCGCAAGACTCAC
This sequence comes from Ptyas mucosa, assembly GCA_012654045.1. NCBI lineage: Eukaryota > Metazoa > Chordata > Lepidosauria > Squamata > Colubridae > Ptyas > Ptyas mucosa. The sequence continues at coordinate 16,339,018 of WNWU01000011.1, read as the reverse complement.
CAGGCGGCTGCCTGGGCCATTCGGGCGTCTACTTCTTCCTTTTTCAATCGCGCCTCCTTGGTGTGGCTCCGTCAGCTTAGAGATAGACTGCCTCCGGAGGATGCCCGAATTCAGCAAGATCTGGCTAAGTTGATTGCGGCAGCAGAGTATTCGGCGGATGCGTCCTTGGACGCCGCCAGGTTTGCCTCTAGGGCCATGGCATCTTCGGTCGCGTCAAGACGTCTCCTGTGGCTGCGTAATTGGAAGGCTGATTCAAAGTCCAAGTGGCGTCTTACTGTAGCGCCTTACAAAAGTTCAGCCTTATTTGGGGCCTCCCTGGACTCGGTTCTTGTTGAGAATAGAGATAAGAAGGTTTTGCCCACGTTGTCATGTCGCCAGGAAGGTCGATTTTCTCCTTATGGTCGGCAGACCTTTCGGGGGAATCAAGGCTTCAGTGGGGCCTCTTCCTTTCGCCCGCCTTCTCAGTCCTCCTACCGAGTGTATCCGGATCGATCGTCCTTTCGGGACAGGGGCCGATGCCAGTCGTCCTTCAGACGCCCCTTCCGAGGTGCGGCTTCCCGCTTCCCCAGACGGGGTAGGTGACTCACCGTGGGCTCTTCCCATCGGGGGCAAGCTCCAGGCGTTTGCTCATGTTTGGGAATCCACCACTTCCGACACCTGGTTGATTCGCACCGTTTTCGAAGGTCTGGCCTTGGAATTCACGACTCTTCCCAAGGACTTTTTCCTGGTTTGCCCGTGGCCCTCCCAACCCGCCAAGCGGGCCTTGTTGCTGCTCGAAATACAACACCTTCTTCAAATAGAGGCGGTGGAGAGAGTGCCCCTGGCGGAGATTGGAGCAGGTTTCTATTCCACCCTGTTCCTAGTTCCAAAGAATTCGGGCGGCTGCAGGGGGATACTCAATTTACGCCGTCTCAACCGTTATATTCTGTACAGGCGTTTCAAGATGCATTCCCTCAGGTCTCTGTTGGGATGCATCCGCCCTCACGACCTCATGCAATCGGTGGATCTAAAAGAGGCTTACCTTAACGTTCCTATCTGACCAGATCACAGAAAGTTTTTGAGGTTTGCCTTCGGGACCAACCATTTTCAGTATCGAGCGATGCCCATTGGTCTTCTGCGCCGCGCTCGTTCATAAAAATCTTGGCAGCGCTGGCGGCATCTCTTCAAGAGGTTCCGATTCGTCTCGCTTGCTACTTGGATGACATTCTGATCCTGTCTTCTTCCCCGGCTCAGGCGGCCCACAACAGACAGGTCGTTCTTCAAGCGTTGCAGAACCACGGCTTTACCTTGAACGTGGACAAATCTCATCTCGTTCCAATGAGCCGCATTATCCATCTCGGAACACTGATCAACTCGGATCAATGTTGGGTTTACCTGTCGCCCGACTGGCAAAATGACATTCGCCGTCTGGTGACCCAGTTGTTACATCAGCGGAGAGTCTCGCTGCTCCATCTGTCGCAGCTGTTGGGCAAATTGATTTCCGCCATCAACATCGTGCCTTGGGCCCGTCTTCATTTACGTCGTCTTCAATGGTTCCTCCTTCCCTTTCAGCGACAGGGTCGGGCGGAGTCTCTGACCAGAGTGGCGGTTCCTGCGTCGGTGAGACTGGCTCTTCGTTGGTGGCTGTCTCCTGCTCTCCGCAAAGGGTCCACCTTTTCAGAACCCAACCGGCTAGTCCTCACGACGGATGCGAGTCTCCGAGGTTGGGGAGCCCTTCTTCTAGATCAACCAGCCCAAGGGTTGTGGTCCCCTCGGCAGCTGAAACACAACATCAATTGGCTAGAGCTCAAACCAGTCAGTCTGGCCCTAGTTCACTTTTCGTCCCAAGTTGCCAATCGTCACATTCTAGTCCTAGCGGACAACATGGCGACCAAGGCCCATATCAACAAGCAAGGGGGAACCCGGTCCTGGGCCCTAATGTTGGAGGCGGAACGTTTGCTTCTGTGGGCGGAGAAACATCTACTGTCAGTGACAGCGGAACACATATCAGGCGCGATCAACCGACAGGCAGACTGGCTCAGCAGGGATCTGCTGGACCAGGCCAAGTGGCAACTGGATCCTCACCTGTTCCAGCTTCTGTCGAGGAGGTTCGGCCGTCCTCTGGTGGATCTGTTCGCCTCGGAACGCTACGCCCAGTTGCCCCGATTCTTCTCTCGCTACCCTTCCATGACCGCAGAAGCCCACGACGCGCTAAGGTCGCCTTGGCCAGGCAGTCTGCTATACGCGTTTCCTCCCTTCCCGATTTTGTCCAAGGTGATTCGGAAGTTAATCAGGGAGGCAGCCGAGGTTCTTCTCGTGGCTCCGTACTGGCCTCGCCGAGAGTGGTTCGCGGATCTCAAGGCTCTTTCCGTAGAGGCTCCGTGGAGGATTCCTCCAGACCAGGTGGTCCTTCTCCAGGGCGAGGTTCATCACCCAGATCCAGGATGGCTCCGGTTAACCGTGTGGCATTTGAAAGGGTGAAGCTGCTACGCCGAAATTTCTCCGCGGATGTCATCGCTGTAATTCAGGCTGCCCGCCGTCCGTCCGTCCACTGTACGCATCTACAATGCCTCGTGGAATGCCTTTGCTCGTTGGTGTGTTTCTTACCACGTTGACCCTACGTCTGCGTCAGTTCCAGAAGTTCTCAGTTTTCTTCATTCCGGCTTTGCCAAAGGTCTCACTCCTGCGACCCTCAGGCGTCAGGTGGCGGCACTGGCTACGGTGATCTCTGGGGACGCTAATCAACCTCTTTCCCAGGATCCAAGTGTCCGGTCATTTCTTCAAGGGGCTACGAATTTACGTCCGCCTCGAGTTCGCCGTTTTCCTACGTGGGACCTTTCTCTTGTCCTTCAGGCCTTGACTGAGGCTCCTTTTGAGCCTCTGGACTCAGTGGGGCTTCATTATCTCACATTCAAAATGGCATTTCTCCTGGCTATCACATCGGCCCGGCGAGTTTCTGAAATCGCGGCCTTGTCCATTCGGAGTGATCTCTGCCTTTTTCGACAGGACTGTGTTATTCTTCACCTGGATCCCGCCTTTTTGCCAAAAGTCAATACTCCCTTTCACAGGGCTCAGGAGCTTGTCCTTCCTGATTTCTGTCCTGACCCTCGGCACCCGTCTGAACGACGCTGGCACACACTGGACGTACGTCGGGCCTTGCGCCTCTACATTAAGAGGACGGCATCCTTTCGTAGGACCAAGGCCTTGTTGGTTTCTTTTCTTCCCTCTTCTCTGGGTCAGAAGGTTTCATCAGCTACAGTGGGGAGGTGGCTCAAGGCCTGCATTTCGAAGGCCTATGAGATAAAGGGTAGGCAGGTCCCTGGGGGGATTCTGCCCCACTTGACTCGCAGCGCGGCCACTTCGGCCGCCTGGGCAACACAGGCTTCTGTGGATGATATTTGCCGGGCTGCCACGTGGTCTTCCCTTTCCTCCTTTGTTCGTCATTACCGCCTTGATGCTTTCGCGTCGGCGGATGCTGCCTTTGGCAGGAGAGTTTTGCAGTCAGTAATTTCCCACCAGAACCAGGACTAGGCTGTCTTCCCTCCCGTTTGTTTCGCTTTGGTATGTCCCTGTCGTCAGAATGTCTGAGCAACAAGGTGGAAATTTGACGTTTACCTGAACGTCCCATTTCACCTTGTTGCGAAGACATTCTGTCCCGCCCATTGTTTCGCCTTTCCTGGTTTGGGTGGGGTGTTTTGCTTGTGTCTCCCTCCATAGCTGTCTCCTCGGTATGTTGGCGGTTCCTTTCGCCTTTGGAGCACCTTTCTTCGTGAAAAGACTGAGGAGAGGAAGCAGGAAGTGGGCATATCCAGCTAAGGGGGGAGAAGATTGACACTCAGCCTCCTCAATGGATAGTGGAGTAACCCTGTCGTCAGAACGTCTTCGCAACAAGGTGAAATGGGACGTTCAGGTAAACAACGTCAATTCTCCCTCCTAGCTGGCTATGCCTACATCCTGGCCTCTCTCCTCAGTCTTTTCACTCAGCCGTTGTGTTAAGGCTTGAGTGTCAGTTTGTAGTAAAGTATTTTGTGATTTTGACTTCTTTTATTTCTTTTTCTTTTATTTTTGTGAGCCGTGAGGCGTAGATTTTTTGTTTGGCTGGCTTCTGTGACTTTGACAAGTGTTTCGGGGCTCCGAACGCTGCGGGGGCGGCTCTCAGCTGCGCTGCGGCTCGCATCCATTCCTGCTTAAGGCCGCCATTACCACGCGCTCCCTTTTTTGCTTTGCTGGGCTCAGCGAGCGGGTTTGGTTGTTTCCGACTCGCTTCATCTGTTTTTTAATATTTTTTCCAATTTCGGAGGGTGCAAGGCGTGATTGGGGCTTGGCATTCTTCTTTCCGAGTGCTGTGGGAGAGGCTCTCAGCTGCGCTGCGGTTTGTATTCGTCACCGGATCGCCGCCATTGCCACGTGTTGCCGCGGCTTCGCTGGGCTCAGCGAGTCGTTTGTTTTTGTTTGTGCCGCAGCCCTCCTCAGCTTAAATTCCTGATAGTTTTGTTGGTCGCTGATTGCGAAGCCGTTTCCAGCAATTTTACAGCCCAGCCGTTGGCGCTTTGTCTCGTCTGGCTGGAGCTGCGTGGATTGGCGCCCAGCAGCCATTGTTTTATGCTCTGGGCTGACCAGCATTGCCAACTTCGAGCCTGGCTTCTTCCAGGGCTTTGGTTCCCTAGGTCGTCAGTGGCTCCGCGGGTGCTGGACGCTGTCCATTAACACCCTGCATCAGCTCCTGTGGGATTCCTGCATTTGTACTGCGATCAGGGAAGTGCCTTTGCAATTTTTCCAATCCATTATAATTACCTTGCTTGATTAAATTACTTGTATATACACCAAAAAAAAAAAGAGGGAGCTGTATATTTCATTGAGAATTAAATTATTGTTATCTTGAATTAATTACATATTTATATATATATACAAAAAAAATTAAAAAATTAAATTAATTAAATTACATTTGATTATTTGATTAACAGTATATTGATATTGTCTGGTAATCCCACTTCAATGGCGGAGGCTGAGTTGTCCTCTGATTTGGATCAGCCTACTTTCCCCCTTCCTGCCCAGGTCTCCAAGCCTTCCAGAGGGAAGAGGGCCAGGGCTCCTAAGGTTCCTTCTGGTCAGGACAAGGACGCCTTAAGGAGGCATAATGCTTTAGAAAAGCAGTTCTCCAAGGCCCAGAAGCAAGCCTGTGAGGCCATGGATCAGGTATCCCAGGGGGAGGAGATGCAGGCCCAGGAGGAGTTTTCCCAAGGGGAGGAGTCTCCTGAAGTAGTTCAGGTGGCATCCCATTCTGCTCCGCAGGTGCAGTTTTTTCCTTCCACCTTGCCTGTGAATTTATCAGTCAGGTCTTGTTCTCCTAGTGTGACCAGTCAGGCTCCCCATCGGGCTAGGCCTGCCCCTGAGGCGACCTTTACACCCACGGCTGCGGGGCTCCGCAATGAGGAGGGGGGTTTGGCAGGTTTTTTTCCGGATTTTAACGCCATGATGTCTCAGGCGATGATCCGTATTTTCCAGGCTGGGTTGCAACAAACGGGGTGTATGTTACCTCCAGAGTGTGCCACGTCAGCTCTTGTTCCCATGACATCTGCCTCTGTTCACGCCCCCACGGCTGTTTGTGGGTTAGCTGATGAACCTATCCATGACAAGGAATTTTGGGAGGAATTCCCGTTGTCTGATGATGAGGAAGAGGTGCAGGAAGCCCCTGCCTTTCCGGGCCTATTCAAACCATCGCTGTTCAAAGCGCTTCTTCGCAAGGCCAAGATGGCCACCAACATGGACTCTTCTTTGGCTCCGTCTTCGTCTCAGTCTCAACCTTCTCCTAGTGAGGGATTGTTTCGAGTGCATACTCCTGACCATGATTTCATTCCCTTTCCTGAATTGTTTTGTCAAGTAGTGCAGAAGCCGTGGGAACACCCGACTTCCTTGTCTGGCCCGAATTCTTTTGACCGCAGATTGTATTCTTCCGCTCTGGAGTTGGACGCTCTCCTTCAGTTACCCTCGGTGGACGATCCAGTAGCGAGCTTGACTTCCTTGTCGATTCTCGTGGGAGAAGCTGGGGACGGCCTAAAGTTCGAGGACAAAAGGGCGGAGATGGCGTTCCGCAAGACACACCAGGCGGCTGCCTGGGCTATCAGGGCGTCTACCTCAGCTTCATTCTTTAACCGTGCTTCGTTGGTTTGGCTGCGCCAATTACGGGACAGACTCCCTCCAGAGGATGCTCGCCTGCAACAGGATTTGGCTAAGCTAGTAGCCGCAGCGGAGTACTCAGCTGATGCGTCTCTGGATGCGGCCAGGTTCGCTTCTAGATCTTTGGTTTCAACAGTCGCTTCTAGACGCCTGTTATGGCTATGAAATTGGAAAGCCGATTCCAAATGGAAGTGGCGTCTCACCGCTGCCCCATACAAGGGATCCGCCTTGTTTGGGTCGTCTCTAGATTCTGTTCTAGTCGAGAATAGAGACAAAAAGGTGTTGCCTACCCAGTCTCGGCGCCAGGAGGGTCGTTACTCACCTTATGGACGGCGGTCCTTTCGGCTTGACCCAGGGTTCCAGCGGGACTTCCTTTCCTCGTGCGACCTCTCAGTTTTCCTATCGACCTGCATCTGACCGGTCGTCCTTTCAAAGTAGGGGCCGGTCTCAGTCGTCCTTCCGTCGTCCCTTCCGCGGGGCCAGCTCCCGTTTTGCCAGACGGGGAAAGTGACTCACCAGTTTCTCTTCCGGTAGGGGGCAAACTCCAGGCGTTCGCTCATGTCTGGGAGTCCACCACTTCCGATGCCTGGATTGTTCACATGGTTTTCGAGGGCCTTGCACTGGACTTCATCTCCCTTCCCAAGGATTATTATGTTGCTTGCCCGTGGCCCGTCCAGCCTGCCAAACGGGCTCTGCTCCACAGGGAGATTCAACATCTTCGTCAAATAGAGGCGGTGGAGGAAGTACCACAGTGCCAGGTGGGGAAAGGATTTTATTCCACCCTGTTTCTCGTTCCAAAGAATTCCGGCGGCTGCCGGGGAATTCTCAACTTGCGACGCTTGAACCAGCATATCCGATATCGTTGCTTCAAGATGCACTCGCTCAAGTCTCTGCTGGGATGCATCCGCCCGAGGGACCTGATGCAGTCCGTGGACCTGAAAGAGGCGTATCTGCACGTTCCTATCCTCCCAGACCACAGACGGTTCTTGAGGTTCGCCTTCGGGGGCAGTCACTTCCAATACCGAGCAATGCCGTTCGGCCTGTCTTCAGCGCCGCACACATTTACAAAGCTCCTAGCTGTGCTTTCGGCATCGCTCAGGGAGGTTCCAGTGCGTCTTGCATGCTACCTCGACGATATCTTGATCCTGTCGTCGTCTTCAGACCAGGCGACGCGGGACAGGCATCGGGTCATCAAGGCACTACAGCAACATGGCTTCATCCTGAATCTCGAAAAGTTTCATCTATCTCCAACGAGGCGCATCCTGCATCTGGGGGCATTGATCAATTCGGAGCGTTGTCTAGTGTATCTGTCACCAGACCGACAAACGGACATTCGACGTCTGGTTTCTCAGGTGCTGGCTCAGAGAAGGGTCTTGTTGCTCCTTCTGTCACAATTGCTGGGGAAGTTGATTTCCTGCATCAATGTCGTCCCTTGGGCTCGTCTTCACCTGCGCAGGCTGCAATGGTTCCTGCTTCCCTTTCAAAGACAGGGACGGGTGGAATCGCTCTCCAAAGTGAAGGTTCCTGCCACAGTTCGACTTGCTCTGCGTTGGTGGCTGTCTCCGGCTCTTTCTCAGGGCTCCCTGTTCTCGGACCCGGACTGGGTTGTTCTAACGACGGATGCCAGCCTGCACGGTTGGGGAGCCCACATTCACTCCCAGTTAGCTCAGGGAATTTGGACTGTTCCGGAATGTCACCACAATATAAACTGGTTGGAGTTGAGGGCGGTCAGGTTAGCTCTCTTGCATTTCTCCCGTCAAGTGACCAATCGGCATGTCCTCGTCCTGACTGACAACATGGCCACCAAGGCCCATCTCAACAAGCAGGGAGGAACCCGATCCTGGTCCCTGATGCTGGAAGCGGAGAGGCTGCTGGTGTGGGTAGAGGGCCACGTTCTGTCTCTCAAAGCTGAGCACATTTCCGGTGCGATCAATCAGCAAGCGGATTGGCTCAGCAGGGGCGTGTTAGATCAAGCCGAGTGGCAGTTGGACCCTCGTGTGTTTCAAGCTCTATCTCTCAGGTTCGGACGGCCTCTAGTCGACCTATTCGCCACAGACCGCAACGTGCAGTTGCCCCGGTTCTTCTCCCGCTTCCCTTCCTTGAAGGCGGAGGCTCACGACGCTCTTCGGGCGCAGTGGCCACGGGTGCTCCTGTACGCCTTCCCACCCATCCCGCTCCTTCCCAGGGTGGTCAGGAAGCTGATGTCAGAAGGGGCAGACCTCGTTCTCGTGGCTCTGTACTGGCCGCGACGGGAGTAGTTCGCGGACCTCAGAGCGCTTTCCATCGAGGCTCCATGGCAGATTCCACTGGATCAAGTCGCTCTTTTTCAGGGGGCGGTGTGCCACCCAGATCCAGGTTGGCTCCGGTTGACCGTGTGGCGCTTGAGAGGATAAGGCTTATCAAGGGGCATTTGTCTTCCGAAGTCATTTCTATCATACAAGCTGCTCGGCGTCCGTCAACTGTCCGCATTTATAACGCTTCCTGGAATGCCTTCGCTCGTTGGTGTGTGTCTCATCATGTTGATCCGACAACGGCGTCTGTACCAGAGGTACTACAGTTCTTGCATTCGGGGTTTGCCAAGGGGTTGACTCCTGCAACTTTGCGTCGGCAAGTATCGGCCCTTGCTACTGTTCTCACGGCGGACAATACCCAACCATTATCTCAGGATCCTAGGGTTAAGTCCTTCCTGCTGGGAGCCTCTAACCTTCGGCCGGGGAGGATCCGTCATTTTCCTTCGTGGGAACTACCTCTGGTGCTCCAGTCCTTGACAGACTTTCCATTTGAGCCCTTAGACTCAATTTCTCTACGTCATTTAACCTTTAAGATGGCTTTCTTACTGGCCATTACTTCAGCCCGCCGGGTATCAGAGATTGCTGCCCTTTCCGTGCGGAGTGATTTGTGTATCTTTTATCTGGACAGAGTTGTTCTTCGTTTGGACCCGGTGTTTATTCCTAAAGTTAATACGCCATTTCATAAGGCCCAGGAGATTGTTTTACCTGATTTTTGCCCTAATCCTCGAAATCCATCTGAACGACGCTGGCACACGTCGCACGTGCGTAGGGCATTGCAAGTTTATATCAAACGAACTGCTTCATTTCGCAAGAGCGAGGCGCTGTTGGTTTCCTTCCTCCCCTCTTCTTTAGGTCAGAAGGTGTCATCAGCTACGGTGGGGAGGTGGCTTAAGGCCTGCATTTCAAAGACCTATGAGTTGAAGGGTAGATCTGTTCCTGGGAGAATCCTGCCCCATTCAACCCGCAGTGCGGCCACTTCGGCCGCCTGGGCCACTCAGTAGTCGGTGGATGACATTTGCCGAGCTGCCACGTGGTCTTCCCTTTCTTCTTTTATTCGACATTACCGCCTGGCCGCTTACGCGTCCGCGGACGCGGCTTTTGGTAGGAGGGTTTTGCAATCTGTAATCTCTCCCCTGGCCCAGGACTAGGCGGTTTTCCCTCCCATTTGTCCAGCTTGGGTATGTCCCGGACATGTCCGAGCTGTGAGGAGGAAATTTGACGTTGTGTACCTGAACGTCCTATTTCTCCTCACGGGGAGGACATTCTGTCCCACCCTTTGCCTTGGCCTGTTTGGGGTTTTGTTTTGTCTCCCTCCATAGCTGCTACTCTGGGTGTTGATCGTGGAACATCTTCGCCTTGTGGGCGCCGTCTTCGTGAAAAGACTGAGGAGAGAGGCCAGGATGTAGGCGTAGCCAGCTAGGAGGGAGAATGATTGACACTCAGCCACATCCAATGGAAGAGGATATAACCCGGACATCAGAATGTCCTCCCCGTGAGGAGAAATAGGACATTCAGGTAAACAACGTCAATTCTATCCTGCTCTACAGAGTAGAGAGTTGATCTCTGACAGAAAATCACTTGAAGAAACTAGAAGCATTTGAAATGTGGATTTACAGATGGCTATTACGTATAAACTGGGTTAACAAAATCACAAATGAGGAGGTGATAAGCTGCCTGGGAAAGCAAAGGGAAATAATCAAAGCCATTAGAAAGCGAAAGAGTATTTTGGACATGTGATGCGACACCCCGAAAAATACAGCATCCTTCACTTAATCCTCCAGGGAAAAATTGAAGGCAAACTAGGCCAAGGCAGAAGAAGAACATCATGGCTTCAAAACCTAAGGGACTGGTTTGGATAAAACTCAGCAGCACTTTTTCATATGGCTGTTGACAAAAATAGGATTGCCAACATGATCACCAACGTCCAATGACGGACATGGCACAACAAGAAGAAGAATAAATATTACCTGTATATATAGGAGATGCATCAGGAGGATTCTAGCTCTCTTAAGGACTGTCTGACATACACTCTGTTGCCAGAGACTGCTTCCATTTTTATAATGCAGCGCTTGTGGTTCCCATATGGTTATGTACTTGAGGACCCTGCCTCATAATTTCAGCAACTTTAACCTGTTCTATGGTTGCAGTATGTAGGTTGGTAGGAAAAGCTACATTGTTGTCAGTTCTTTTTCCATCAAAATAAAATTTGGAATGAATCTATGGAATGAGTTAGCAGCTTTCCTCTAAATACTGTAGGTAGGGTAACACTTCATTATTTTTTTAACAAATTAGTTTTTATATTAGAGTCTGTCGGAGATGAGACACATTTTTGCCTTTGAGGAATATACCACTTTAATGCTTGGACCCTATACATACCTTACATGTCAGGAGCATAGCAGGGTAAGGAGGACTACCTTTATTGTTCTATGGAACACACTAATGATTTTGGGATTTTTGCAGCCTTGCCAGTAAGTCCAGAAAGTCTGTGGCGTTGTACACACTTATCTCAGTACAAGTCTCAATGGAACTTTTGAATAAATCTTATATATTTGCTACCTCCCTTTCACTCAAAAAAGAAAGCTTTTCAAGCTAATCACATATTGCCTGCCAGAATTTCTGTAGAAGTTCCCTGTTTTTTTGCTAGCAAGTGGTTTGATCAGATCTTTTAGTTTCTTTAATCCTTTGAACAGTAATGTAAGAAACCTGCCTTTTATCTATGTAAGATGGGCAGGCATATAGTTGTTTGAGACTGAATATTGAAATCTCTTCTAGATGAAGTTTGTTTGACATGTTTAACAAAAAGAAATTGCAATTCTTTCTTTCAGTGAAAGAAAGAAAAGAAAAATACAGAGGTCATATGGCATAAAAAGGGCAAAATGGTTATTTTATGGTTGCACATATAAGTGCTTTATTAATTTATTCATTAATTCATCAAATTATTGAGCCGTCCAATTTCAGGATGACTCAAAGTGCCTTTCCAATTAGAAACAGAGAGTAAAGAAGAGCAGTCTTGAAGAGACTGGAGACCAAAATTTTGGGGCTTTGGGGTCAGCTCTCTATCCTTCATGGACACTGAATGGAACCAGCTGCAGAGAAAGAAGCAGCATATTTCCCAAGCCCTATTCCTTATAGTTGCTCTATGAAGATCATCAGATTGAATCCAAAGCTGCCAAGAAATCAAGAAAAACTAAGACAATGGTACTACATCCATCTCAGCTCTACCATACAGTAGATCATCAGGCCCAATCAATGTAATCTCAGTACTAATTTCTGTGCTTGTCCTCTGTTGAAGATAGACAAGCACTACAAGCTATTAGGTCTTCTAAAAATATAGCTTGTATAAATATGCTCAGTGACTACAAATTACATTAGAGGAGTTCTAAGCTTTCTGTGTCTTTTTTAAGCAGTACTTGATCAACAAGTTAAGAAAATTGTTGCTCAAAGAAACCTTGAGATAGAAGTTCAAATAGATACCGCTACTCTCAGCAAGACAGGTACCCTGAAATGGATGAATTACTATAAATGTTAATTTAAAATTTTTAAAAACTGTTTCATTACTAAAATTCCCAAGATCTTGGGGGGGGGGGGTGTTACTCATGTAATCAGCAATTAAGTAGTATTAAAAAATAGTAGACCAACAGACATATATCTCTGGTGAACCAGAGATTGCGGACATAGCTAATGTATCATTTAAGTGCCAGTGATAGACCACAGAAAGAGATCATTATCTTGAACCATATAGAAGATGAATCGCTCAGTAGGACCCACATCTCAGAACATATTTTATGTGTGTCAAAACTCAAACATCACATATAAAACAGACCCATTTTTTAATAAAACATTACAGTTGAGAGCCACATATATAGATCTAATTAGCGTAAATTGTAAGGCTAATAAGAATATACTGTATAAGCTGAATTTTTGTTTTGAGTTATTCTGTTGTGGGTGGTTTTGTTAATCTCTTGTATTATGACATGGACTTGTAACCAGTCAACAAAACACTATTGCTACTGGTCAGTAGTGGATGTAGTGTGTAATTCCTAAATCAGTCTGATACACACAACCTATACATGTACATAGGGAGTCAGGCGGTACGCAAATTTAGTTGAATGGCTTTAAACAATAAAATGTAATTTTATCATTAGATCACTATAAATCTAGCAACAGTTAATGCATTGAATTTTGAAAGAACTTTCAAAGTTTTATTTAATCCAATATGTTTCTAAAGCTGAAGGGAGAGAATTGTTGTATATTACTATATTCATTCTCCAACGTGCTGATTGGAGAATCCAAAGTGAGGGTTATTCAACAGTCTAGCAGTCAGCACTGAGTGTATGTGTCTTTAAATGTCTTCAGACACGCCCCCTTGCTCGTCAGAGGCTTAGTTTTTTATTCACTCAGTCAGCTAAGCAGACTTGTTTTCTTCTGCTCTGTTTCTAGACTATTGAATAAATATTTTTCACTTTGGATTCTCTGGATTTTGATCTTGGATTGGAACTGACTTGGCTTGGATTTCGTTTTTGGATTGGAAATTGGATTGGATTGAGTGAAGGGTGATTATTTCTTCTCCCTCATATTTCAGCATTTAAGGGTAAGTCCTCCTGGCTCGCCAGTTTGGCTACCCACGTTCCTTTTATTATTACTGAAGCTCTGCCCAGTACAGGGTACCTTCTGGGGGTTTTTTTTGTCCCTTTCTGTGTTTCTGGTGTGGAGCAGCTGAGGAGTCCCTGCCCTGCTCTCAGCAGCATACTCACAATGAAATAAACATAATTTGCCGCTAGTGAAGTCCCTGCCCTGCTCTCAGAGGTACACTCCCTCCAAAGTATACCAGATTGCGCTGGGGCTATTTTTGAGTAGCTGCGCGTTCCTGTCTGGCTGTGGGGCCGTTGGATAGGTGATTCAGCTTTTTTATGGGCTTTGCACTGCTGGAGAGGCCGCCATTACTGCGTGGTGCAACCTCTTCTCTAGGGGCCCTTTTTCTGCCCGGCAACAGGCCGCACATGCTCAGTTGCCTGTTTTACGGCCAATCAGCACAGCGGAGGGGTCTGAGCATGTCTGAAGCCTCACTAAAGCAAATCTGCCCGGCAACAAGCCGTGGCTGTTCAGTGGGCTCCCCAGCCGATACTCATGCCTGGAAACAGTGCTGCAAGGCGCACTGGGGCTAATTAGAGCTTCCGTGACAGCACAGGAGCTGTGCCTGATCAGGAAGTGCCTGCTGTTATTATGGGCCAGTGGAAGTGGCTGTAATAAGGAGCCACCCTAGTGCCCCTACTGTTGAGAAGGCTGTCAGCTGGACTGGTGGCAAACCTTCTATGATTCCTTGGCAATTCACATGGCTGCATCTATGTTAGTACCTGATTGGATGTTTTGTTTTTTCCCTCTGACACAGGCTTCATTCTCAGCGTGTGCTACAAAGAAAAAAAAGGGGGGGAGCTGTTTTAGCGAAGCCCTCTGTATCCAGCCAATTTAAAAATTTAAAAATTTAAAATTAAAATGAATTATTATTAATAAAATAAATAAATAAAAAATGATAATAAAAAAAGAGAGAAAGAGAGTTTGAGGCTTTGGCATTAATACAATGAATGAAGCTATTGGTATATCTGGATATGCTTATATCTGCCCTTACAAGATTAAGGCAAATACTTACATTCTCTCCTCGTATCTTCAGCACTCCTTGAAATGGCTGACTGCGAGCTCTCCTCAGACTTGGAGAATAGCCCTGAACCATCTGAGGCCCCAACTTCCCAGGGCCCTGCAAAGGAAACGGCAAAGGAAAGGGCTAAGCGAGGGTCTGCCACTGCAACTGTCCCCTCAGCGGGGAGTCACAAGCCCTCATCGGCTGCGTCCAAAGACACTGACAGACATCACAGGGCGCTAGAACGCCGTTTTGAACTGGCGCAGCGACAAGCTCAGTTATCCGCCTCGTATGCGGCTGCACCGGATATTGGCCCTACAGCATTTCCTGTTTCTCATTCTGAAGTATGGTTGGCTGAGAGTTACGCCCCTATGACTCACTCTTCTACACCACCAGGGGTGGCGTTTTCTTCGCCTTCCACATCGCATGACATGGCGGCTCCGATGGATTTGTCTTATCACCGATCTTCGGCTCGCCGACCTCCCCCAGAGGCTACTTACACCCCCAAGGCTGCGGGGCTCCACCATGAGGGTCCTCCACAAGTCATGTTTCCCTGTGACATCGAGAGTCTCATCTCTCAGACTGTCTCTAAAACATTGGCAGCTAGCGCCCACAAGCCTCTGTCACATAGGCCCGTGCCAATGCCGACTGCTCCTCCACTTCCACAGACTTCTCGGGTTTACCACTATGAGGATCAGTTGGACCATCATTCTTCCCAGTTGGATTCTGCACAAGCTGACGATTCCACTCTGGAAGATGAGGATGCTCAAAGGGACATGGAAGTCTCCGATGATGAGGGCCTTCCGGACAAACCTGCCATTACAGGTCTGTTTAGGCCATCTCTCTTTAAGTACTTGTTGCACAAGGTGAAGGCTACTACTCACATGGCTTCCTCGGAAGGCCTCCCTGAACCACCGACGGCGCCTCAGCCTCATGACACTCTTTTCAATTGTTCACGGAAGTGGTTCAACGTCCTTGGTCCTTGCTGTCTTCCTTGCCAGCACCTACAACTTGACCGGAAGTTGTATTGTTCGGCTCCGTCCCTTCAGGATGTTTTGGCGTTGCCTACTGTAGATACTCCGGTGGCGAACTTAACTTCATCTCCATCGCTTCTGTCTCACGACATCGCTGATGGCCTCCAGATGGAGACTGGAAGGCGGAACTCAGTCCGCAAGATGCACAACGCGGCGGCATGGGCAGTCAGAGCCGCAACTTCAGCGTCATTCTTCAATAAGGTGACTCATTTGGTTGCGCCAACTTCAGGAACACTTGCCACCAGAAGACACCAGAGTCCACCAGGACATTAATAAAATTGTTGCGGCTACGGAGTACTCGGCGGACGCTTCACTTAATGTGGCCAAGTTCGCGTTTTGTGCCTTAGTCTCATCGTGACATCCAGGCGTCTGCTCTGGCTGCGACACTGGAGAGCGGACATGAAATCGAAGAGGTGACTTGCATCGGCCCCGTACAAAGGGACACATCTTTTCAGGGAGGCGTTGGACCCAATTATCATGGAAGATAAGGACAAGCGCAAGGTCATGCCCTCGTCATACCGGTGGACCGAACGTAAAACTCCTTCATACAGCCAGCAGCAGCCCTTTCGGACTGACCCAGGGCCCAGCGGGTCCTTCTCCATGAGACAGTACTCCCAGGGTTTCAATTGTCCCTACGACAGATTCTCCTTCCAAAATTGTGGCAGACACTCGGCCCCTGCCAAGCGCCCCTTGAGAGGCATGGGGACCCGTGCCTTTAAGAGAGGGAAATGACTATCTCCGACATCTTCCCATTGGGGGCCGTCTCCAACACTTTGCGGCCCAATGGGAATCGATGATGTTGGATGCCTGGGTCATCCAGACCGTTCGATTGGGATTGACCTTGGCGCTCTGCTCGTGTCCACACAACAGATTCATCCAATGTCCCGTGTCATCCAACCCGGCCAAGCGGCGGCTGATGGAGATGGAGATACAACACCTCATGGACATTTATGCCATAGAGCCAGTTCCCACAGAACACCGTGGAACCGGTTTCTATTCAGTGTTTTTCTTTGTTCAATTTTCAACTGGCCAATTTTAATATGGAGGAGACTGCAGCTTCTTGCAGCTGCAAAAATACAGCTCGCAGGGAGGAACCAGCCGTCCCAGCCAACACCCAAGGCCCTAATGACTGTGCCGAAGTCGGTGTTGAAAGGAGCGGCTGCCAAGCTTAAAGCAAGGGCTGTTGCCTCACGGAAGGCCTCTAAGGCCAAAGAAAAGGACACCAGGAGTCATCAGAAGGCCCTAGATCGGCAGATTGCTAAAGGGCAAAAACAGGCTGAATGGCGGAGTCAGATAGTATCTCCCAGGGGAGAACTTAACATTTCCTGGCAATTTTATCCACAGCCATTGAAGATTCAAAGTGTGAGGCAAGCCAAATAAAAAAGCTGTGCTCCCAGACCTGGTCACCAGATGGCACTGGAGAGCAACCTTACAGCAATGAGGCCTGTTTGAATTACCCATCAAACCTGCTTCCTATAGCAGGAAATTGGGAACAGCCTTTGGGAAGGATGAGGCCTGGCATAGAAGCCACATTTATCCCCACAGGGGTGGGGCTCTGCTCAGGAGATACCACAGAATCTGAAATCCCCTCTAGCATGAGATTTTTGATTTCAGAAGCTATTAAGCAAGGAATTGCTGCAGGCATGCAGCAAAGCCAGCGAGCAGTCTTTGTGGTGTCTGAACTCTCCCTGCATCCAGGCCAGCATCAGATAATCCAGATCCCAAAGGATTTTTTTGGTCCTCTCGGGGTCCTATTCTCCCACTCCCTCCACACAGAGCCGATCATCGCTCTCCAAGGAGGACGGACAGAAAGACCTGGAACTTCTGAGGATGAAGGATTAGCATCTGACTACCTGGCCTCCACAGTGCTCTTTCGCCCTTTCCTATTCAAATGCCTCCTCTTCAAGGCCAAGAACACGGCCCATATGAGGACAGACTCCGCGGCCCCAAATCCGGCCCTGGAATTAGCTGATCCAAGCGAATCCATTTTCTCAGAGCCAGCCACAGAAACCGAAGATTTCTTCACCCAAGTTGTTTCTGGATGTGGTCCAACGACAATGGGCCTCACTAGGAGCAGGCCCCAACCCGAGTAACATTCTATAACATGGCCCTGGAGCTTGCTACGACTCTCCAATTGCCAGTTGTAGATGGACTGTGGGGGCCTTGGCATCCTCTTCCATCATGCCTACTGAACCAGAGGATGCCCTAAGGGCAGAGGACAAGAGGGCAGAGCTGACACTTAGGAAGGCTCACCAGGTGGCTGCCTGGGCTGTCAAAGCGCCTACGACTGCCTCCTTCTTTAACAAGACCTCCTTGCTTTGGCTCTGGCAGATGCAAGAGATTGTTCTGGCTGAGGACACCCGCACTCACCAGGACATAAATAATCCTGTGGCAGCGGCAAAGTTCTCTGCTGATGCCACATTAAATGCAGCCAAGTTTGCTTCCACAGCAATGGCATCATCAGTGGCAGCACACCACTGGCGGGCGGACACTAAACACAAATGGAAGCTAGCCTCTGCTCCCTTCAAGGGGGAGAAGCTGTTTGGGGAGTATCTGGACCTCATGCTGGTGGAATCGAGGAAGGTACTACCATTCCTCTCCAGGCGAGCTGACTATACTGCCCCTTGCTCTATTTTTGTCGCTCCTCATTTAAAATGACGGACACCAGTCCGAGTTTTCCATGCCCTCAGAAGGTATACCTTCCAAGATAGGAATACCAGCCAGATCAACCAGGCAGGAACAGGCAGCAGTTCCAAGCCAAGCGGCCCTTTCGTGGCAGTGGAAGTCGTCCCTTTCACCACTCAAAGTGACTGCAGGTCCAACCCTTCCATTGGTGGCCGCCTAAGCCTCTTTGCCAATCGCTGGGAGGAAATTACAACAGACACATGGGTTCTGGAGATGGTGAGGATGGGCTCTCCCTTGAATTCCTCTCCACACCCCTGAGGTTTTTCATTCGCTGTCCCATCTCAAGGGACAACACAAAGACAGTCCTCATGGAAACCGCAATACAACACTTGTTGGACATTCAGGTGATCCAATTAGTTCCAGAGGATCAACAGGGGCAGGGATTCTATTCCATCCTCTTTGTAATCACAAAGACCTCAGGAGGTTGGAGGAGAATTTTGGAACTAGTTCTTTAGTTCTCAGGAACTAATACTGCCAGACTTCTGCCCCGGACCGACCCATGTCTTGGAGAAGTAGTGGCACATCTTGGACGTCAGGAGGGCCCTCCGCATATACATTAAGATGACTTCATCAGGAAGACAGAGCCCATGTTTGTATCCTTCCGGCCCTCTACACTGGGCCAAATTGTCACACCATCGATCGTGGGCCGGTGGATATGGGCTTGCATCGCCAAGGCTTACAAACTCCAGGCTTTTCCATTGCCTTGGCGGGTGACAGCCCACTCCACCAGAAGTGTGGCCACGACACCTGCATGGGCAACACAGGCCTCTATCAAGGAGGTCTGTCAAGCAGAAACATTGTCCTCTCCATTCCCGTTCTTAAGGCTCTACAAACTGGGTGCCTTTGCTTCAACCGAAGTGACCTTCGTCAAGCGAGTCCTCCAGAGGGTGCATACAGCACCAGGGACTCCAGACCCGACTGTTGCCCACCCATAGGGCAAGCCAGCTTTGGTATGTCCCATTCCTGGATTC
Source organism: Ptyas mucosa (assembly GCA_012654045.1). Lineage (NCBI taxonomy): Eukaryota > Metazoa > Chordata > Lepidosauria > Squamata > Colubridae > Ptyas > Ptyas mucosa. Next base: position 16,320,246 of record WNWU01000011.1, on the reverse strand, counting down.
TCTTGTCAGCACACTGAAGAAGGGGCATTGGTCTTACCTGATACACTCCTCGGTGTGCTCAGAGAGAATCCACCCCACCCTGGAGACCATCTGATCCTGAGTCCAGGAGTGGGCACCATTAGAAGAGAAACATGTCAAGTCTGTCACTCTGGATAGGCAGCTGTCCTTAGAGGACCATCTGACGGCTGTCACCAGGGGGACTTTCTGTCAGGTTCGCCTGATTCTCCAGTTGCGGCCCTTTCTTGATCAGGATTCCCTGTGCACAGTCACTCACGCCCTTGTCACCTCTCGCCTTGATTACTGTAATGCTCTCTACATGGGGCTCTCCTTGAGGGGCACCCGGAGGCTCCAACTGGTCCAGAATGCGGCCGCGCGGGTAGTGATGGGAGCAACGTGGTGCTCCCATGTAACACCACTCCTGCGCGAGCTGCACTGGCTCCTAGTGGTCTTCTGGGTGTGTTTCAAGGTGTTGGCTATCACCTTTAAAGCACTCCATGGCATAGGACCTAGTTATCTACGGGACCGTCTACTGCCACAGACGACCTCCCATCGACCCGTGCGCTCCCATAGAGAGGGCCTCCTTGGGGTGCCGTCAGCCAAACAATGTAGGCTGGCGACCCCCAGGGGGAGAGCCTTCTCTGTTGGGGCACCTACCCTCTGGAATCAGTTACCCCCCGAGATAAGGAAAATCCCAGACCTCAGTGCCTTCCGTCGTGCCCTGAAAACTTACCTCTTCAAACAAGCCGGGCTGGCTTAAGCAGTATTTTATATTTTAAATTTTACATTTTATGGGGATTGGTATTTTTAATTTGAGCCAAAATTTATTATTCTATTTTTAATTGTTCTTATTGTTTATATTATGTGTTTTTTAATTCCGGCTGTACACCGCCCTGAGTCCTCAGGGAGAAGGGCGGTCTATAAATTTAATATAAATATATAAATAAATAAATAAATAAATTGAGCCCATAATTAATGTTGCTAAGTGAGACTGTTGTTAAGTGAACTTTGCTCCATTTTACGAGCTTTCGTACCACAGTTGTTAAGGGAATTACTGCAGCTGTTAATTTAGTGACACAGATGTTAAGTGAATATGGCTTCTCCATTGATTTTGCTGGTTAGAAGGTCACAAAAGGGAATCATATGACTCCGAGACACTGCTACCGTCATAAATATGAATAAGTTACCAACTGTCTGAATTTTGATCATATGACCCTGGGTATGCTGCAATGGTTGTAAGTGTGAAAAATGGTCTTAAGTCACTTTTTTTTGGTGATGTAACTTTGAACAGTCATTAAATGAATTGTTGTAAATTGTAGACTTACAACAACTTATATGGTTGTTAAGCCAACTTCTTAGTTGTAATTGCAAGGTTTCCTATTTTAAATCAATGTAATGGAGAGCCTGCATATACAATCAGTAAGAGGATAATTTAACAGAATAATTTTTAGCTTTATTCAGTAAACAGTATCTTTTAAGTTTTTTTCACGGCTCAAATAATATAATCCAGCAAAGCAGACATTTCTATGTGACTTTATTTCACTACAATAGTGTCAATCTTTCTGTGACCTATTCATCTACCTCATATACATTTCATATTTTAAAATATAGTAACTGTTTTAAAAAATTAATGCTAATGAATGAAAAATTTACAAGTAGAAATATTATAAACTGGAAGTTGCTATGAAGTTACTGCTTAGTCCTTAATCTTAATATATGTCATTCAGAAAGCCTTAAAATTAACTGATAATTCTACACCGTTTGAGGGTCAGGCAAGCATGCTGTTCTTAGCATTTTGCCAGCCAGAAGTCAAAACAGTTAAAAATCTCAATAACCCCACACATCATCTGTTATATTCCTTAGTAAATGACATGAGATATAAACATTAATTATCTTAAATAGTCAAAGGCTATCTTACTTTATTTTACAGTATAATTTTATTTTATTTATTATTATATCCCGTTTTTATTCTTTTTACAAATAACTAGGTAGTGATATACCTGACATATCCAATATACTTCCTTCTCCTATTTTCTAGACACAAAAACAACTCTGTAAAGGTGAGTTAGGCTGAGAGAGAGTGACTGGTTCAAGGTCACCCAGATGGTTTTCATAGCTTTTTAAAGGGAAAACAACTACAATTTGTAGGATAATTAACATGATTTACAGTTGTAGCATTGCAGAACTATATATAAACACTTCAACTTGGTTTCTTGCCCCCAGATTTGGTTTGCTTTGGTGTGTACATATTATTAGAAAGATGAAAATCAAACTCTGTTACAAGAACTTCAATATAATGTTGGCAAATGAATAATAGTAGGTAAATACGTAAAGTTCTTCTGCTTTGTAATTAGAAGATTAACAGAAATGGAGAACAACTTTGTGCTGCTTGTTATAATGAAAGGGGCATTGGTCTTACCTGACACGCTCCTTCTCATTGAGTGGGAGTAGCATCCAGGAATGGGTTGTCCCCGTCTGCTAGCCAATAGGACTGAGTTTGCCAAAATTGCGAGGACACGCCTACACCAACAGTCCCCAGTTTTTGGCGAAGGTGTAGAGACAGACTCAACGTGTCTTCCTCAGAGGTTTCACCCTCCAATGGACTGAGAACCAGCCGGTCACTAGAGTGGGACTGGATGCTGTTCCCCCTCAACGAGAAGGAACGTGTCAGGTAAAACCAACGCCCCTTCTCCATTGTAGTGGGAACAGCATCCAGGAATGGGACATACCAAAGCGGTCTCGTCCTTATGGGTGGGCCGCAGCTCGGTCCAAGGTCCCCTCATCTGCATGCACCCTCTGGAGGACTTGCCTACCAAAGGCCGCCTCAGCCGAGACCATGTAGCCGCACGGCAAACCTCTTCCAGCGAGGCTTGTGCCCATACTGCCATTGTGGCCGCACTCCTCTTGGAGTGTGCCATGATACTCTTGGACAGTGACCTTGGCTCCTAAGGAGGCTGTCTGGAATGATACGAAGAGTGACTCTGTCTTCCTGAAGGGGGAAGTTTGCTTTATATAGATTTGGAGGGCCCGTCTCACATCTATCATGTCACTACTTTTCCAGGATATGCACTGGATTGGGGCAGAAGTTGGGCAAGACAAGCTCCTGGGCCTTGTGGAACCATGAGTTGACCTTTGGTATGAAAGAAGGGTCCAGATGTAATACCACCCTGTTAGGGTGGAAGACACAGAGATCACTCCTGATGGAGAGTGCCGCCAACTCGGATATCTGTCTAGCTGATGTAATGGCTACCAGGAAGGCCACCTTGCAGGTTAGGAAGCGCAATATGGCTGATCTTGGGGGTTCGAATGGGGCCTCGGTCAGCGCCTGCAGTACCTTAGTGAGGTCCCTGGAGGTGAACCACTGGAGGCCATAGGTTTGTTGCGCCCCTAATGAATCTGCAACCGGTCAGGTGTTGAGCCAGGGAGTCCAGCCCCCCACAAGAAAGGACCGATGACAGGGCAGCCACCTGGTGACAGATTGTGTTGGGCGATAGACCCTTGTCAAGCTGTGCCTGAAGAAATTAAAGTATCTGGGGAATAGATATGGAAATAGAATCTAAACGTGACCTGGAGCACCAGGAGAAAAATGCCTTCCAGATCAGGTCATAGATTCTGTTTGTCTGCCTCTGACCTCTTTCCTTGGGCCATCATATTTTGGAGATCCCCCCACTCCCCAGCTAAAGAGACTGGCATCTGTTGTCACCATCAGTGCTCTGGCTCTTTGAAGAAACATTCCTTAGTAATTGCTGGGGAAGCCCATCATTTTAGGGAACGGATTATCCTCGGTGGCAACCTAACCTTGGACAGGGAAGTGCTCCTGCCTCTCCTCTGGTAAGGAAAGAGGAACCACTGGAGAGCTCTGGCGTGCAAGCGTGGCAAGGCACATTCGAAATGTAGGAGTTCCAATACCCAGGAGCTGCAAAAGTGTGGCCAGGGGCACTGCACGGTCCCACCTGATCAGACCCACCAAATCCCTTATACTTGCCTGCCGCTCCTTTGAGAGATGTACCTTGCACTCAATGGTGTCTATCTCTGCTCCTAAATGCAGCAACAGGTTAGTATCAAATGGCTCTTGTTGGTGTTTATTGAAAACCCATGCTCCTGAAGCGCCTCGATGGTGATTCTGAGATCCTCACACGCCTGGGGTTCAGAGGCGGACTGGATCAGGATGTCATCCAGGTAGAACTGGACACGCACGGAAAGAGCCCAGAGGTTCGCCACCAAGGCAGCCAACAATTCTGTGAATGCCCTGGGCGCTGACGACAGGCCAAAGGGCAAGGCCCTGTACTGATAGTGCCGGCCTGCATAATAAAAGCGGACAAACTGCCTATGTCCCAGAAAAATGGGGACATGAAGATAAGTCTCAGTGAGATTAATAGAAGTGAGGAAGTCGCCCTCTCTGACACCATACAAGATGGACTGAAGTGAATGCACCGCTTGTAGAATATGCAGCGGTTCAGTCTTTTGAGGTCCAAAATTGCCCTGTACCACCACCACCCCCCCCCCGAGGGTTTTGCAATTACAGAGAAGATGGAATAAAATCCCATTCCCTGCTGGTCCTCTGGAACCAGTTGGATCCCTTGAATATCCAACAGATGTTAAATAGTGGTTTCCATGAGGCCCCGCTTGATCCTGTTCCCTGAAATAGTGCAGTGAATGAAAAACCTCGGGGGTGTGGAGAGGAATTCTAAGGAGAGGCCCGATCAGACCGTCCCCAGAACCCATGTATCCATAGTGATGTTCTCCCATTGGCCAGGCGTCCCCAATGAGACAGCCGGCGCTGTTATTACTTCTGGTGTCTGAAAGAACAGCTTCTTCCCCCTCAAAAGGGGGAAATTGCTTGAACCTCCCCATCCTATCCTGCTGTTGGTCCTGCCGCTGTTGGAAGTGGCGTTGTGGGCAAGGCAGCCAAAAGCCACTGTCTGACCCCCTGAAGGTCTGGCGGCAGAAGTACAGCTGCGGGCGGGAATCTACCCACCGGGAGAGAGATGGAAGGATCTTACGTTTATCATGTGATTCCACTAGGATCGGATCAAGGGAATCTCCAAAGAGCCACTCCCCTGAGAACGGGGTGGAAGCCAATCTCCACTTGTGTTTGGCATCCGCCTGCCACTGGCGGAGCCACAGGAGTCGTCTGGAAGCCATTGTAGAGGCGATGGCCTTTGAAGCGAACCGTGCCGCATTGAGCGTGGCGATCGCAGAGAATTCCAAGGCAGCTGACAGCTTGTTAAGATCTTGATGAGACTATACATTTGTCACAGGGATTCTGTCCTGCAGTTGTCTAAGCCACATCAAAGAGGCCCTATTAAAAATGATGATGCTGTGGATGCTTTCACAGCCCACACTGCCGCTTGGTGGCCCTTCCTGAGGGACTGCTCTGCCTGTCTGTCCTCAGGTCGGAGGGCATCCTCAGGTGAGTCCACCAGTACGGATGGTGCAGTTAATGCCGACACCGGCCCATCCACTATGGTCATTTGGAGTGCCTTGGACAAGTCTGGGCCCATATAGTAGAATCTCTGCCCACTGCCTTTGCACAATATCCAGAAATAATTGTGGCGAAGGGACTACCTCTGCCTCTGCCATCAGCTCAGAAAACAGCGAGCTTATGGGTCGCAATGTGTCTGGTGGTGGTTCTGGCATGCAGACCAAGTCAAGAGCCCTTCCACCAAAAGTGGTAGCTGCTAGCTTCTCAGGAGCAAGCCCATACTCGGGCAGAGGTTTGGGAGTCAGGCCGCGATGCGTGGCGGCGACAGTCTCTTGTTTCCGAGTATGCCTGCAATTGGGCAGAGGCTCTGGAATCAGGGACATGATTGACGGCACTGGCTGTCGTTGACTCTCGAGTGTGCCCGCAATCGGGCAGGGACTCGCTAAAGGGGCTGTCTAAGCAACAGTCCCAGGCTTACCTGACAACCTGGCCACCCTTCGGCTAGATGCGAAGCACGAAGCCTCCCGCCAAGCCGGAATGCGCCAGAGCCTCGGACCTGCTCCAAACAAAGCCCTTGGGTCAGCACTGCAAGCAAGGCTCAATCTGGCTGCCCAGTCAGAATCACTGTCCGGTGATCTGACACGCCATTGTGCAGCCCTCAGCGGGCTCGAGCTGAAAGCTCTTCCCACTGGAATTGTTGGTGGTACAACTGTCAGTTGGTGATACAGCTGCCAGATTGGCAGTAAAGCTGTTAAACTTAGGATCAGTATCCGGGAATTAGGACACCTAAGCAAAAAACATGTCTGTCTTTAGTAGGACTGAGTCAAAAGCTGGGGACCATTGGTGTAGGCGTGCCCTCGTAACTTTGGCAGACTCAGTCCTATTGGCTATCAGACGAGGACAACCCATTCCTGGATGCTATTCCCACTACAATAGAGAATGAAGAGTTTTTGCTTTTATTATTATTATTTTATTATTATTTTATCAAATTTATATGCCACCCTTCTCCCGTAGGACTCGGGGCAGCTCACAAAATACAAACAAACATAACAATATAATGCTAAAACCAGCCAATTTCAAATCCCCAGGCAATTAAAACCTCGTAGCAGATCAGGGAATTTTCTGAAAAAGCCATGTCTTCAGGTCGGTGCGGAGGTCGGGGGCCATCCGGAGCCCAGTGGGTAACCCATTCCAGAGGGTTACCCACAGAGAATGCCCTCATCCTGGGGGCCGCTGGCCGACATTGTCTGGCCGACGGCACCCGGAGGAAGACAGTCCTATGTGAGCGCACTGGGCGGTAGGAGGCCGGTAGGAGGTGGTCCTGCAAGTACCCCGGGCCCATGCCATGAAGGGCTTTATAGGTAAGTACCAGCACCTTGAAGCAGATCCGAAGGGCCACCAGTAGCCAGTGCAGCTCACGCAGGAGGTGTGTTACACGGGAGTAACGGGAAGCTCCCATAACAACCCACGCAGCCGCATTCTGGATCCTTTATATAGGGTTATGTCATAGACTATGACTAAAAAAAAATAAAACATGTAATATAACAGAAAAAAGTAAAAAAGAGATAATTCAATGTCTGAAGCACAAGCATTTATTTGGATATCAATTTGTTAGGCCTTGCCATAATTTGCAAACAGTAGAACAAAACTTTGCCATATTTAGAGAAATAGATGGATTTTTAGCAGAGGGTAAATGTTTTAAATAAAATAACTTTGAGCACTAAAATCATTCTTAATAGCAGTGATATAAGGGAGAGATTAAGTAGCCATAAAGAGTTGACCGTAAAGAGGAACATGTAGAACTTTTATAGTTACCCTCCATGGCTGATGTTGAAAGGGCATTTAAACAGATAGGCGGAGGCATTAAAACAGAGGTGAGTGTGACAGAACAAAGGAAGTATAGGGTCCTTGACTAAGGATGGTGTGCATGGACAGCAACCAGGACTAACAAAACTGCCCTAAACAGTCAGGTCATGTTATGTTTTGCCTAACAACTGCATTGCTTAATGACAGAAATTCCAGTGCCAATTAGTGGTGTTAAGCAAACTAAAATTAGGGTCATTAAGCAAACTACTTTACTGAAAGATAAAATAGATGTCATACTTTGCCTTGTGTGGATGAACCATCAATTTAAAATAGGAGATTCTTTTAAGCAGGAAAAAAAACCATTTCCTGGATACTTTCAGCTAGCACTTGGTGGAGAAAATGGGCAGGAGTGCCAGGTGTGCAAGAATAGAAATGGCAATGTGAGCCTGATGGAAAAACTTCAAATGTATACATGGAAATGTTTGGAGGTGGGTGGCAACCAGTGCACCTTTAAAGTATATGTGACAAGACTGACTCTGAATATAATGTTAAGCTTAAAGCAGTCATTTTGAACCTTAAATCTTTCTTTCAAAAATGAAGAATGAATCTGACTAGCTAGTTGTTTAGATGCCATGATCAGATATATTCCAATTACATGTTTTTAAAAGGGATAAGTTATAAAAGGAAGGCAGTTTAGGATATGGATTCATGAATATTTCGTCCAGGTTATGTTTTTTGCTTAAACAGGCTAATAAAGGCTGAGATGGTCCATATGGGGTATTGCATTCTTTTCCCTGCTCACCTGACCTTTGGCAACAACGAAATAAAACATTTTTATGGCAGTTCAATTTAAGAAGATGTACTAATTGAACCATAATCCCTTATTACATTCTTAATATAAACCTTCAAAAGTTACTTGTGTAGGCTTCTCTTATGTTTGTATTATTTCATTAAGTGAGAGTCAGTTTGGTATAGTGATTTAAGGCACAAGATCTAAAAAGTGGAAAACTCCTGCCTTAGGTGCAAATCAAGCTGGGTGACTTTGGACCAGTCACTCTAGGAAGAAAGCAGTGGCAAACCACTGAAAATCTTGCCAAGAAAACTACAGGTACTAGTCTAAGGAGATGCTAATTGTCAAGACAACTGACTTGAAGCTCCTGACACCTCCTCCATCATTTCTATGAGAAAGACATTCAAAGTACTGTTCCTCAGAATAATGAATTTGAGGAACAAAAAGTTAAGTAAGAGAAGTGCCTTCTTTAAAAGATAACTTGTTATGTCTTGTTCTAGATGACAATATTCTGCTTTTTTTTCTTTCTTGTTTCTTATGCTTATACTGTCCAAGATCTTAAACAGTCACTTCCTGTACTGTTGCAGAGAACTGCCAGTGTTTGTGTCAGTGGTAGTCTGGGCAGGGTTGCCTGTGTTGTGAAGACTGTGATGAATGCTGAGGGAGCAGAGGGAAGAAGTTTGGCAGGCTGCTGTCAGAGCCTACTGTGCACATGCAAGATTGGATGTATTAAAGCAGCTGTGAATTCATGGAGAGAAGCCAGACGGCTTGGAAACAGCTATTCACCACTTAACCCGTAGCCATGGGAGTTCATTTACAGAAATGATAAATAAGACAAGATGCTACTATCCCTGAACCCACCCACCCCTTCCTGCTTCAAACTTTCTTCCTGGCCACTCTAGGTCCTTCAGAGCCTCTTAGAATACAGGCTCACACTGTTGAAGAAACCGTAGGTACCATATTCTAATTTGTAAATGCAAATTCTTTGGCATGAATGACTAAAGTTTCTTTTTTAAACAAAACTCCAAAACCTGTAAGATCATGAATACACAATGCTGTAGCTCTTATAACTCTTATCTTTTAACTTGTATTTTTAAGACTTGAAACAGAGCAGTTCCAGAAAGTATTCTAAGCATCATGTACAGAAATAATTTCAGAAAAAATAATTTAGGAACAAAAATGTTAAGAAACTTATAAGCATGCATATAAGATAATCTATACCAGAATTACGTAGACCTTTTACAAGGGCTAAATAGGATCTTAATTATTTTTATTAACTTGAAACAGAATATTCATTGAATTACCTGTATATAAAGCCAAAATATTTGTAAAGACTTGGTGCTTACCAGCTTCTCAGTTGAAAAGGTTGCAATGATATAATATTGCCTCTTCTGTTAAGAATGTCCTATATAAAATGATGATTGTAACTCAGAATAATACTTAATTAGCTTTAACTGACAAAGAAATTAATCAGTTTCTGTATAATATAATTCTAAGATTACACTTATCAAGCTGTCTTTTTAACTTGATAATACATGTTTATCTCCCTTCAAATTACAGATACCTGTAATAGGATTTAGAAAAAGTTCCTAACAAATGATTTCTCTGTTGAGTGGTCTTAAGTCATATTGACTTCTTCTTTGCTAACACAATATTATCAGAGACATATAATGATATATCTTACATAGTTCTCACAGGCTCCTTCAGTTAAGATTATATTCATGTAAATTTGAGAGCTGCTGACTATCATCTGATTTTCTTGATAAAATGTTGATGTAGAAATATTAATAGTAACTCTTGTATTTAGATAATAGAGGATGTTACTTTTGATTATTTATCCTGCTAGGTATCTGATATTAGTATACCAATTGACATTTTGGATGTACATTCAGAAAAATTAAGATCTGTATTAGTGATCTCAGATATGAAAAAAGCATTTGATATGGTACAGTAGTCATTTTTGAAACATGTTTTGTCTAAATATGAATATAACTATGTTTGCATAATGCGTATTTCATACAAAATTAATATTGTGCAATAATTTATTAATTTATAATGTTATTCAATTAATTAGAGTAAGCATCATATGCTACCTATAGGTCCATAAAAATGGGATTTTATCTGTTGCTTTAAACAATTCAAATAAAAGGAATGTGGTGGTTCATGAGGTTAGGACATTGCACTGGCTCACATTTGATACCTGGTTGGTGTGGTGGGATGGGGTGAGCTCCCATCACTTCAACTCCTGCCGACCCAACAGTTTGAAAGTGGGCAACCGTGACTAAATAAATGGGTACGACTTAAGTAGGCAACTTAATGGTGACATGAAAGGAGCTCTCAACTGGGCATCCCTCTAGGTAATGGTGATGTCACCATTCAATCTTTTCAACCCAGAAGCACTTAGATGCTCCCAACACGACTGCAATAGTAGTATTAAAAGCTAAATAAGTTGGAAAAATGACACCAAAAACTTTATTTTGGGGTGAAAATATATCAACTTTTTCAGATAAAAATTAACATAAACTGATATTTAAAAATCCTATCAGGTTTGCGGGGAAAAGTAAATATTAAAATGAGTATAATTTCCAGATTGATGTATTGATTTAAAAGGATTCATATGCTAATATTTGTAAGCTATTTTTAGCAGATCGCTGTTTATTACAAAATGTGAAAAACAACACTCTTAAGTTTTCTTCTTCCAAATTCTGTTTATCATATGATGGGGTGGGGGTGGTAACTTTTTGACTTTCAGTTTTATCACTAACATGTATTTTGACTTCAGTTTCTCTATGGAACACAAGAAACCAAGTCATAAATCACTAGGAGCAGAATTACTCCTTAAGACATAATGGCAGGGGCTTGGTTTCATTTTTATTAGTAGTTCTCTTGAATTTACGTCATGAAAGGCTGCACATGATATTTGGAGCTATTAGGATGAAAGTATAATTTCAGTCATTATTCATATGAGTTACATCTTGGGATAATTCGTATTTGAAAATTGCAGTAAATCTTTCTGATTGATTATAGTCAAAGGCAGATTGACATATTAAAATATTAGATCAGTCTAATTGCCAAGCATTTAGTTATTACAAGAGAAATTTGGATTGCCTATAATTGCAGCATGGCAGTGTATTCATTAAAATATATCCTGGTTTTAAAGTTTGGCCCAGGTGCCAAATTCCTAAATTATTTTAGTTTTAAAATGAGATTTGAATTATTCCAACAATAGTGTATTTTTAATAAAGCAAAGAGTATTATTTATTTACTAAACTTAAAAGTTGCCCATGTCACCTACAGGTGATTTGACTCTTAAGTCACTTATATTTGTTAAGATGGGTATTAGTTATTTGCAAAACCTCTGAATTAAAAAATTACAATGTCCCACGTTAAATAACATAACAGCATCATCCTGATACAAGCCCCCATCCCTTTTATCTATGACATGCATGCATATCCCTCTAGGTATTCATATAACATTCTGCAGATGCCTACATTGTATGATTCTTATGAAGATGAAACTTACTCAACTGAAGGTTTGTTTTTTTTTAACATTTATTGGGCATGCAAGAGAATATTTAAAAAGTTTGTAGTCAATTTTGCTTTGTTGGAAATTTAAAATGGGTAAGATATAACTTCTAAAGACCATCTCACACACTTGTCACTGTCTCAGGAAACCCACAGTGAAAAACACACGCTATAGAATAACATGCATGACCAAGCAAACCACCCGTATCGTATGTGTGCAATGTATGTTACGTGTTAAAAGGGATGGGCTTATTGCCTAGTTGCACAATTTTGATGCCACTGACTTTAGATGCACCTGTACCTGTTCTTTCATTAAGTTGTTGTTTGCTGTTTGATTGATTGTCTGAGCAAACCCCAACTTCCTTCAAGCACTGATAATGTTACCTAGTTGGGCAATGAAACTGCAACAACCGAAGTTCCCACAGTTTAATTATGTATTAAAAATGTTCTATATTTTTAAAAACACAAATATAAAGACTTTTCCTTTTTTCTGTTTCAAAATGTCTGTTACTTTTTCTTTTGTATATTGAAGCAGTAAAAGTTTTAAAAATTCTTATATCCCAGTTGCTGAGTGCTCATGATCAAGTGTGATCATGTCATAGGGAACTATCATTGGAAGTTTTGCATCCAGGCTGTCAGAACGTCAAACGGTCACTAAATGACTGGTTGTTAGTTGAAGACTACCTAGTTGGTTAACAAATCTTTGCTTCATTTTACAAAAACCTGTCCGTGTAAAGAATTGTTTTAAATATTAATCAGGATTTCTGTTAGCAATCAACTAGCTCTTCTACCAGATGTATTCTGATTTGACAATAAACGTGAGTTCTGTGTGCCTCGGTGTATAGTCATGCTGGCCGCATGACCACGGAAATGTCTTTAGACAACACTCTTTTCCCTGGCTAAGAAACAGGAGATGAGCACCGCCCCCTAGAGTGAGACACAACTGGACAGGGGAACCTAAGCCTTTATGAAAAGTATATGGGTGCCCTTGTAGACCACAAATTAAACAAATCAGTAGTCTAATGGAGTTGTTAAAGGGCAAATATTATATTGGGATACAAGATAATAGCAACAGGAGCATAAGGTCCAGATCACAGGAAGTAATTGTTCCATTCTACCCTGTCCTGGTTAGATTCTGTTTGAAGTACCATGTTCAATTCTGGTCACCACATTCAAAAAGGACAGTAACATTGGAGCAAATTCAGAGCAGTACTAATGTAGACACTAAGAAGGATAACATTGCAGAGATAAGATGACTGTTGGTAAGGCAATGGGACTACAATTTTTTTTTTTAGTCCAGAATTTCCAGATAATGTTTGGAAGCAGCTCAGACAGATATTTCTCTAATTCATTGAATTATAAAAAGAAAATACAGAAAGTATAGCAAAATTAAACTTGCAAGACTGTTACAGCCAATCTCAAATAAAAGTTGCTGTAGACATCCTGTGGGGTTGATTTCATGGTCTGGTATATCTAGTGGAGCTGAAAACTAATAAGATAGTGAAAGGTTTGAAACCTAACCCTTTGAGGAATGATTAAAAGATCTAGCTTTTTTTAGCCCACAGAAGAGAAAGTTGATACAACAGTAATCTTAAAATATCTGAAGAGCTGTCACACAGGAGAGGAAATTAACTTATTCCCTATTGCTCCACTGAGCAATAGATTGGGTTAAAACTAAACGAAGGAACTTCTGAGTTGATATTAGGAGGAGTGTCTTGTCTGTACAAACCGCCAACCAGGGGAACAAGCTGTTACATGAGTTGGCAAGTTCTCCTTCACTACAAGTCTTCAAGAAGTCGTGTGATTGTATACACTTCAATAATATCTGCTGTCAAAACTTTTTCCAAACTAAAAAGTTCCAAGCAGTATTTTCCTGAAAGAAAGATTTTTGAGCCTTTGGTCATTTTAGTAGAACACTTCTGCACTTTTCCAGTTCTGTTATATCCTTAAAAATCTGGTGATCAGAATGTAGCCAAGAAAGAAACCATGACCTGAATCAAAGACTTTATGAATCTCATTTTCCTACTCTTGGATTATAGGTTACTAGCTGCCACATAGCAGTTACTTCTTAGTGATGATGACTGGCCAATGTTATGTCTTTTGTTTGCAAAAATTCTAAAAAAGCCTTTCCAAATTGTAGTTTTCTAGTTGCTCTCAGCTTTAAGTGTCAGTATGTTACAACAATTATAAAAAATTACAGAAAGTAGCATTCAGAATCAGTACCAGTTGGAGGCAGGTAGAGACATGACTTCTAATTATGACACTCTGAATGTATTGTTCCGTTTTTAACTTTGCTCTGATTGACAGACTCTCAGCTTTTAAATTTAAGGAAGAAGGATTTATTCTGATTGATAATAGTTAAATGAGACATTACTAACTCGATTCGTGGTTGTTCAACAACATAGCAGTGTCCATGTAATGAAATAATGAAATGACTTTGAAAACATCATGGTGTACAGAGTATGTAGTGGCCCACAGAGTACATCTTCATATTTTCATATTTTAAACGGAATTATTACATTCATATATTTTTGAAAAATATGAGTGTTCTTCAAAACAAGCATGGGCTAGAATTCTATTTTAAATATAAGGGATATTCAATATTTTGATGAACATAGTGTTTAAAAATTTTAGACATTACATTTTTGTTAATTAAGATTAAGCATTGCTTACTTCGATAAAACACTTCTTTTATTGATATTTTTTCACCGGTTGCTCATTTGTTTTAATAAAGTCACTGACAATGTGTATTCCTTTTCTATTTCCTCCCATCTTTTAGGAAACCTAGGATAAATTCTCAGCTTGTAGCACAACAAGTTGCTCAGCAATATGCTACCCCACCACCTCCTAAAAAGGAGAAGAAAGAAAAGGTAGAAAAGCAAGAAGAGAAAAAAACAGACAAAGAAAAAGAAGTTAGTCAAAGTGTTATAAAGAAGAATACCAACAAGAAGACTAAGTATGTTTTTGTATCACCCATTAAAAGTTATGCGGACAAACTAATTTGTATCTGTAACTCTTATGCATGTGCATACCTGTTTTCCCAGTCTTGAAATTCCAGACAGTTTGATATTTTTTGAAGAATTCTTAATCCTAATTTGCAATGATTTCTAAATTGTGATCCCACAGTAATTTTCTCCTTCTCTATGTCAATTCTACCACTTAATTCAAGTTACATGACTTTTTCCTGGATGCTGCCCTCATTTTATAATTACATGCCATTTTAAATTTTCCCACAATAGAAAGAAATATAGTTCTTGTTAAAAACATTAGCATGAATTTATCTTTTGTTCTCCACATGACTTTATTGAGCTACTCTCATTGATTTCATAGATGAATAATGCATAAAACCTGCATTAATTATATAATGATGTATCTCTCTGTGTGTATACACACACATACGTGTATGTGTATATATGTATATGTGTGTGTGTGTGTTGTTGTTGTTAGTTGCGAAGTCGTGTCCGACCCATCATGACCCCATGGACAACGTTCCTCCAGGCCTTCCTGTCCTCTACGATCCCCTGGAGACCATTTAAGCTCATGCCAACTGCTTCAGGGATTCCATCCAGCCACCTCGTTCTCTGCCATCCCTTTCTTCTTTTGCCCTCAATCGTTCCCAGCATTAGGCTCTTCTCCAGTGAGTCCTTTCTTCTCAGTAAGTGGCCAAAGTATTTGTGTATGTGTATATGTGTGTATATGTATGTGTTTGTATACATATATACATATATACATACATACATATATACACACACACATATACACATACATATAGAGACATATAGATATATATAAACATATATATGTATGTATGTATGTATATGTATGTATGTACAAGAGAAGGTTTACATTTAGGTTACTAATTATCCCAGTTTCAGGAATGATATTCCCAGACTACCAGTATATTTATAATGTATTGTTAACTTTTCTTCCGGCATTTTTTTTTCAGGCCAAAGTCAGATATTGTGAAAGATCCTCCTAGTGAAGCAAACAGTATACAATCTGGAAATACAACAAAGACCAGTGACTCAAATCACACCTCAAGGTAATTTTTTACTATAAAGAATTGTCTGATGATAAGGTTATGGAAGTATAGGAACTTTTCTTTAGTTTTTTTTCCCCTGCAGCCTGTCCTTTAATTTACCACTTTGAGGCTTGTGTTAAAATTTGTGATAATACTTCAAATCTTATCGGTGTTTCTGTTTCATTCTGTTTCATTCATTCACACTTAGAATATATAATAAATTAAAATGTGAGATATTAACTTGTGCTAAATCATAAGTGACCATTTTGTAACTATTGTATAATCATCAGGGGTGACCTGAACTTTCAATTGCAATAAACCAGATTACCTTTTAGAGCATTAATTGGATAACCTGTCCAAGTCTACATTGTTGATCCACCTCAAAGTCTAAGTTAATACCTAATTTGTATTTCCTGGGATTTAGAGATCGCTAGCCAGATTAATAATAACTTTGCTATTACAAGATCAGCCAATCTATAAATGTTGAGTTCTTTGATACATATCCTATTGGATATTTATTGGTTTCTTAGCATAATGAGAAAGGGTTGTCCCTATATTTTAAATTTGGGTTGAATGCCTATATATAAACATGGTATGCAAATAAGGTTCATAATTTTGTTTAATTCCATTCCTTCTTTAGTAATTTAGAGGAGGAGCTAATCCACTGTAGGCTGAGGTGGCTAAAGACTCTTATTCTAGTATTACATCTTTGATAAAGAAAGAAAATCCATTATTACTGTAATACAGGTAGTCCTCAATTTACAACAGTTCCATTAGTGACCTTTCAAAGTTACAACAGCACCGAAAAAAGTGACCTACGACTGTTTTTCACACTTAATGACCATTGCAGCATCCTCATGGTCACATGATCAAAATTCAGATACTTGGCAACTGACCCATATTTATGATGGTTGCACTGTCCTGGGTCATGTGATCACCTTTTGTGAGTTTCTGACAAGCAAAGTCAGAGGGGAAGCCAGATTCACTTTACAACCGTGTTACTAACTTAACAATTGCAATATTCACTTTTAACAACTGTGACAAGAAAAGTGAGGAAAACTCACTTAACAAATGTCTCACTTAACAACAGAAAGTTTGGTCTCAATCGTAAGTATACACACACACACACACACACACACACACATATAAAACATTACTTTTGCTTACTACAAAAAAGAACAGTGCAATCATTTTCTTATTTGTTCTTATATGGAAAATAGAAAGAAAATAAAGGCAATTGCATCATAATTTAATTTGGAAGAGAAGCTATGAACTACGTGTTACAAAGATTTTGTATGAAATAGCTATTAGTGTCATTTAAATACTATCTAAATACATTATGAAAAAAGTATATAGTATGCCCACCAAAAATGGTAACATCTTACTTAATTTAAAGGCTTTTTTCAGTTGATAAACTAAATTTTCCAGTACCTAATTTCTTCAGGAGGAACTGCCATTGCAGTTTGCCTTTCATGGGAAACCCCTGTGCTAAATATTGTACAGTCACAGAATGAAAATATTTTAGCATTATGCAGGACTGGCTGTTCCTTTTGTTTTTAATCTTTTAATTCAGTTCTGTGCAACTCATCAAGTACTGCAAAGCTTTATTCAGTTTAAAGAGAGGTGGAATAGTCTTTGCATTCTTTCTCTGTCATTTTTCTGCCTTTGTGACATATTTTTTAGATATTCTATCTACTTAAGCTATAATAAACCTGCAGTAAATGCACCCCTCCTCTAGCTCTCCTTGTTGACTTAAGGACTGCTGCTAAACTACCTAGACAGTTTAGAGGCTGATACTAAGCTATTCAAGCCCTGGCTTGAAATTCTATCTCATCCATAAAATGAAAGCTGACTTTCTTCAGCCAGCATTTCCATCAGGTCTAAATTTCTCAAAATCAGAACAAATAAGATACAGCTATTTGGATTTTCTGAAGCATCACAACTAGATTGAAACTCTGCTGTAACGACTCTGAAAACAAAGATGGATGATAGAAGATTTGAGAATACAAAATACATAAATGTTTTGCAAGAGATCGTAGTTGAAATAAGAAATAAGGCAAGCAAGGTTTAGAACAATAAAAGCAGAATTGTTTTCTTTGCTGCCATTTTGTTACCTTTAAAAGTTACTAGATCACCTGGGTCTTGTTGGGTAATTCTTTCAGAGATACATCCTTACCTAAACAGAGGAACAGAATAACCACAGGCAAGTAAAGAAACAGTGGAAGCATGAAAGATCTCTGCCTTCCTGCCAGGTTTCTCTTTGTATTTCCTTGTGGGAATCTGATAGGGAGTACATTCCCTTCCCTTCCCTTCCCTTCCAGCAGGCAGGTATAAATGGCTGCTGCTGTTTAGGGAAGGGCACGAGAAAGTGCATGGGTGGCTGGGAAACTGTCCCAGAATGTTGAAAATGAAGATCAGGTGATCAGTATGAGCTGATACAGGTGCAGTATGAGCTGGTAGCATTGAAGTAGCCATAACTTTCCCAAATTTAATTTCCTCAGGAGTCATTGGTCACATGTTTTGGATGCATTTTGTAAGTTAGCCCATTTGAACTGCTTTGGTTCAAAAATTGTTGCCCTATGATGTACCATTTTGCCCAGTTAAAGATCATGACAACACAAATATATAGATAAGCTTGGGATATTTTTAGATTGCCCTGTCAACTTGTAGTCTGCTCTAGTGTTACTGCTAGAATGATTAAAAATGAAACGTTCTTCAGTCACAGTTTAATATGAAGGAATTGGTTAATTTGAAATATATTGTTTAAGAGTTAAGTGAATAATTGGGGAAGAACTATCTAATAATATTCATTTAAGTATTACTTGCTCAGAAGAGCAAGATGGGATTTGGCAGACTAACCCTTTGAATCAAATCAGCAGTTGCCTCCAATTAATAGCAGCACTTTATAGAACTTAGACTTATATACCTCTTCACAGTGGTTTACAGAGTCAACATATGCCCCTCAACAATCTGGGTCCTCATTTTTCTGACCTCGGAAGGATGAAAAGCTGACTCAACCTTGAGCCAGTGAGAATTGAAGAGTCAGCAGAATTAGCCTGAAATACTGCATTCTAACCACTGTGCCACCATGACTCTTAATCCAATGATTCTGTGGCTTTTTGCACATAATTTAATTTAATAGTAATTTAATTTATTAAATTATGTACCACCTGACTTTTAGCAGATCTGGGCTGATTTGATTTAATTTAAATTAATTTGATCAACCCAAAACAAAGCTAGTTCAGTGTAGTGGTTAAGGTCCTGGCCTAGAAACCAGGAGTTCTAGTCCTGCCTTAAGCATAAAAGCCAACTGGGTGTCCTTGAGCCAGTCACTTCCTCTCACCTTAACGCAACACACTGGATTGTTGTAAGATAAATAGGAGGAAAGAGTATTATATATTGGAATTGCAGTTGTAAACCAGTGCAGTCATAAGTTGAGTCATCACATGATTAAATCTGATTTTATGATCATTATTATGACAACCATTAAGCAAACCATGTGGTTGTTAAGCAAATTCAACTTCCCCAATGAACAATCACAAATAGCAATCACATGAGCACAGAGCAGTGCAACCATAGTTAATGCAACCAGAGTCTTGGCGGTCACCCAGGCTCGATTACATGAGATAGGCATAATGCAAGTAAAAGTTGTAAGCAGTTATTTCAAGATGGTCATAAATTCAAATTATTGTTAAATGAATGGTTCTAGCTGAAGTTTATGTGTACTGCCCAATATCACTGTTGTTGTCTAATTCTTATTTATTCAAAAATCACAAAAAAGGGTTCTGAGATGACTCTCATATGTAATTAATCTTGTCTAGACATTTAATCTCCTTTTCAGTGTCCATGTATTCCCTGAGAAATCATATTTCTCTAGTTTGTTGAAATTAGCTGTCTGAAATCTATGGTGCACAAACAGCTGTCTTCCAGTTTCTCTTTCTATAGTATCTTGAACCTTAAGATGTTGCCACAACTTCTTCTCAAAGTGACTCTTTCTCAAACTGCTTTTATCTCTTCAACCAGCTCTTTCCTATTGTCCAAACAGAACTAGGAAAATCTTTTCTCTTCTTTAGCTTTCTGGAACATGAAACAGTCAGCAAGATACAGAGTAATTTCAAGATCTTCCTCTTCTTAGCACAGTTGTTTTTCTAACAGAATATCGGGTAGTTTAAATTTCCCATTATTATTGTGTTTCTCCTTTTGAGATTCTGTAACTTTCCCAGGTTTGCATAATTGTGATGTTCTTCCTTGATAGTCTATAGCTGTGATAGCGAACCTATGGCACGGGTGCCACAGGTGGCACATGGAGCCATATCAGTGGGCACGCGAGCATTGCCGTAGTTCAGCTCCAGCGCACATGTGTGGGCCAGCCAGCTGGTTTTTGGGCCTTTCGGCCCCACCAGAAGTTGGGAAATGGGCTGTTTCCAGCCTCCTGGGGGGTGGGGAAGGCCATTTTCACCCTCCCCAGGCTCTTAGAAAGCCTCTGGAGCCTTGGGAGGGTGAAAAACGGGCCCACCGGGCCATCATGTGCGAAAAGAAAGGGGGCACACATGCACAGGGGCGGGACGTATTGGATTATGGGTGTGGGCACACATGTGGGTGACTTCCCCGCACTTTCCCCACTTTTGGCATGCGACAGCAAAAAGGTTAGCCATCACTGGTCTATAGCACACCATCACAATAATATTTTTTATTTCCCCTTCCTTTGGTTCTTACTCAAATGCTTTTGTCAGGAACCTTATGCTCCAATTCCTGGCTCTCAGTACATGTGTGCATTTCTTACATATGTAATGTCACTCCTACTCTCTTTTTGTTGGCCCATTCCTGTTAAGTAAGTTTTATTTCTACTTATGAGTATTATCCCAGTTTCAGAATTTTCCTGAATTATGCTAGTAGGTTATTGCTTCATCCTCCTGGACAGTTTATCACAGTGCCTTGGAGGTCCTCTTGATCTTTTCAAATCTTTTGGAATAGGCACTTATTCTGGGTCCAGAAAATCATAAAATCATTAAACATCATGTTAAGCCTCTGCTTAAGTGATGAATGCCTCCCTTACAGGGAGCCCTTTCTATACTGTCTATACCTTCTATAGCAGTGATGGCAACCTTTTTGCCATCACATGCCAGGAGCGGGAGAGTTGCATATGCACCCCGCGCATACACGCACAATCCCCCCTCCCACTTCTGGCACGTGATGGCCCATTTTTCTCTCTCCCCAGCCTCCAGAGCCTTTCTAGGAGCTTGGGGAGGGTGAAAACGGCCTCCCCACCTCCAGGGGGGAGGCCGTTTTCACCGTCACCAGGCTCCTAGAAGGGCTCTGGAGGCTGGGGAAAAGCAAAAAACAGGCCTTCTTGTCCCACTAGAAGTTGGCAAACGGGCCATTTCTTGCCTCCGGAGGACCTCCATATCGGAGGGCACGTGAGCTCAGCTCCGGCACTCATGTGCGTGCCGGCCAGCTGATTTTCAGGCCTTCTGGGCCCACTGGAAGTAGGGAAACAGGTTGTTTCCTGCCTCCGGGGTGGGGGGAGGCCATTTTCGCCCTTCCCAAGCTCCTAGAAAGGCTCTGGAGGCTGGGGAGAGAGGAAAAACGGGCCTTCCCCACCACTACCCCAGGCCTTCCGGACGCAGGAAACAGCCTGTCTCCCTACTTCCAGTGGGCTCAGAAGGCCTGAAAATCAGCTAGTTGGCGCACACATGAGCGCCAGAGCTGAGCGCACGTACCCTCCGATATGGTGGCACGCATGCCATAGGTTCGCCATCACGGTTATATAGAAATATTTCTAAATTATAATATCCCCTTGTGCGTTAATATTGCAATTGATTAATATGAATTTTTGTTTGGGTCTTTACTTTGGCTATAAGAATGTAACTGCATTCGTTCACAGTGGCCTCTGAATCCCACTTTGTTTTCAAGCACTTTTCTTTCTGGTGAGATCCAGATTATATGACAGAATGATTGGTGGAATATAAACCACTTTCAATCTAGATTGAAGGCTGATTTTTAACAATGAAACCACCTGTTTACTTCTGTCAAGAGAGGCTCTGTAGGACTTTGATTTCTTTGATTAGCTTTGCTCTTTCAGCAGCATAGAGAATTCTCAGATTTCATTAAATCATTGGTGAATGTTTTGCCATGGATTGGGTTAAGCTTGCCCTGAAATAAATGTCTCATGGTTCTGTATACTCCCTAGATTTACCTTTGTTGGTTCATTAATTTTGGCTGTATTGGACTAATAGTCAATAGAACCTGCACAAAGTTTTTTGAATCACAATTTGAAATGTTACCTTGCATATTTGATGACAGCAGCATATAAAGTATATACACTCGACAATTTATTATATAATTATATCAATCAATTGTTCAATTGGTTGCCAGTTTCTTCTAAACATTTATTTACTTGTTTAACCTGTAACCTTCGAACCTTTCTAAGTACAGTAACATTTTCTCTGAAAAAAAAATAAAACATTGTGATTGGCCTATGCAACTAACATGCGGTGGACTTCCTTCTAAGTTTTCCATTCATCCTATTTGTTATATTATAAACAAGCAGTGAAAGAAGCTGAAATATCAAAATTCATCTGATAGTTGACAGTGCTAGTTTTCGCCTCCAATTTCAGTGCCTACCAAATTATTTCACGTGTTACTTCATTAATGTGGATGATGAGAACTAATGTCCACAACCCTTGCTTCCTGGCAAAAGAATATTGAGCTTGGCCTTTTGCTAGCTCAAGTGGATCATGAGTTGTATCTCACTCTGTCAACTCTGTAAAAATACTTTTGCAACTGCCTGAATAAATAATAGTTACTTTGAGCATTTTAATTTTTAAAGCTTTGTTTCTGAAATAAGTCTTTACTGTCTCTTATTTGGGCTGTTAAAAGGAGCCATTCATGTTTGCTCAAAACCTTCCTTGTTTTTTTTTTTTCCTTTCTGACATGATAATCGAGATTTTGTTTAGTTTCCCAAATAATGAACAATATCACTTTGTATTTCTATTAAAGTTGTGAACTGAAAATTTGACCATATGTGAATGTGAGCCAATACTTTATTTAATTGCTTAACATCATGGCACAAATCTAAGATTATAGTAAGACTTACACTATTCTAAGGCCTTTTTAAAAAAATTGTACAGTTCTTTTGGGCAATATTTATATTCCGTAGTTTGTATTCAGCAGTGCATTCAGAAAATACTTCATAAGCCATTTTTATAAGGTTATGTGGGGTTTTTCTCCTATGCATTCCAGCAATTGGGAAAGATGCCAAATTTTACTGGCATTCATTCATTTGCAACAGTTTAGATCCTGACCCTTTACATTGTCACGTGCAGATGCTTTTTTTGTCCTACAAAATTGCAGCTTTCAGGGGCGTAAAAGGCTGAAGGATTCCAAGCACAGAATTTTTGTATTCCAAAAGGGACTCTCAAAAGCTTCCTTGATACCTTTGTATCTTTAGCATATTACTATATTTCTGGCTGAATGCAACAGAGAATAATTTCCTACGACTCCAAAGCTCAAAAATTGATTCCCAAAGTACATTTACCCACTGGGAATTGAAAATGCTGCTACTACATACTTTTTAGGCTAAGCATTTAAAGACAGCAAAAGATCAGATGCTGCAAGGACTGGGAGGGGTAAACAGTGTTTCTTTTCTTTTTTTTTTTTAATGTAGAACATCTGCAGTTTTTAGAATTCTTATGTATAAGCTGAATAAAAGTGTCTTGGCAGAAGGCTCATCTATTATTTATATTCTATGTTGTTGCTGTTGTTATCATTGTTGCTGCTGCTATTACTACTCTTTTACTGTTGTTATTGTAGACCCAGACTGAAAAATGTGGACAGAAGTACCGCTCAGCAGCTGGCAGTCACAGTAGGGAATGTCACAGTAATTATCACAGACTTTAAAGAAAAGACTCGCTCTTCCTCCACATCTTCATCCACAGTGACCTCCAGTGCTGGATCTGAACAGCAAAATCAGAGTAGTTCGGGCTCCGAGAGCACAGACAAGGGCTCATCCCGCTCTTCTACGCCAAAGGGCGACATGTCAGCAGTCAACGATGAATCTTTCTAAGAATTGCACATGGAGTTGTGGGAAACTTATGAAATCAGGGTATGAAATTCAAATATTCCACCTGTCCACCAGAACAACCTGAGAAAGCTGCCAGTGCCACTTCCTCTTCCTTTTCTCCTTGTGCTCCAACATGCTTTTTGGATATCCTTCCCTTAATTGATGACACCTGGACGCTTTGGTCTGACTGTGGGCATCTGGCTACCAAGGAATTTCGCACCCTGAAAATTACTTTCTGATGTTTATGTATTCCATTGTTTTATATGATTTTCCTAACAATCATTTATAATTGGATGTGCTCCTGACTCTTACTTTTTTATAAATCTGCTGTGCACAGTTTTCCATGAATCTTACCACCAATTTTTCTTTTGTTTTGGGTGAGGGAATGTGACGTAAGGGGAAGGGTGGACTTATAGGAGGTTTTTATTTATTGTATTCACAAACTTCATTCTCTCTTGTTTTTTCAGCATATTTTTTGAATTCAAATCTCCCTCTTCCAGTTATACTGTGTACTATCAGTTTTGATATAAATTATATATATATAAATATATAAATATATATATAAATAAAGTATATATAGGGTTATTTGAAACCAATACATGGAAACGCTGGTGCTTGAAACACTGTGAAGCTAAGCAATTTAAGATCTGGGACAGCAAGTGCCATTTGGCGAGTGCTGAAACCCAACCGGAACCAGTCTTAGATCAACAAAGTGTTCCCAGAGGTTCTAACAGAAACAGGACCTAATTTTTCTCTTGTGCTTTGGCTGAAGAGTACTGGACAAAAATAGATATCTATTTTCTTATTTTCTGTTCTTTTTGAAATCCAAAAGGTGCTCCAAGTCATTGCATTTCCAGTTAAGAGTATCGGAAAACAATAAATTTCTAGCCCTTTCCTACCACAGTGTACAAATTTTAAAAACAATGAACAACACCAATTTCAAAATGCTTAGTATTAATGTCCCTGATGACTGCACATTAACACTGCCTATTTTGAATAACAAATCTCATTCTCTTATTGTCCAGATTTATATTGGTGATGGGAAAAGATTTTTGAATATCAGTGGGGAAATGTCAGGCAGCTTTTATAATAGAAGGCAGTCCAAGGCCTTAATAATAAGTGCTCCCCTTATAATAACATGAAACGAGATCTATTGTCACACGACTTGTTTTCAGTTCAAATCTTCTATATCTGACTCTGCTTTTTTGTTAGTAATTTAATTCATTTAATTCCATTTCCTTAGGATTATCAGTGCTTAGACATATCTCTCTACCATAACTTGGTATGAGAGCAAAAGTTGTGAAGACATTTTTATACTAATAAGGGAGCATCAGAATAGCAAATAACTTCAATTTTCACTTTGAAAGCTATTCTGAGAACATTTACTTGCAGATCCAAATTCTATTGCAGTTTTATCTAGCCGGTATGTTTTTCTGCTTAAAACACTAGAAAGAAGATGGAACACTTAAAAAAAAAAATCTTCAAACTCTTATCGTGTGCTTTTTAGGCGACCCAGAGTGCTTTGCTATAATTTCAGTAACCATTTTTTAGTTTTATCAGAATGATTTCCATGTAGGTTTTCTCAAAGGGCCACTCAGCAGAACTTGGTGCTAGACAATTACTGTACTCATTTCTTGTTTGAATAATATAAATTATTTCTGTTCTAGAGAGGCATGAAATGGTTGTGTTTTATCAGTTTAAAGCCACAAACACAAACTTATTTTACATCAGTCTGAAATTTTTAACCTATGCTTAACTGAATAAAGTAATTCTGCTCAAGGAGGTAGAGTAGCAGAGCAGTGCCTTTGCAGCTGCATCTATTTTGATGGGTTTCTCATTCAGTTGTTCTTATATCTATTCTTTTTTTTTTGAAAACTTATTTTTAAAGTATTTATTAAAAAATAAAAAAGAACCAAAGGAAAAACAGACGTTTCTTAAGCTCTGATAATACAATATTATCGTAGTTTTTAATAGTCCACATCAATCCACATTTTAACATTGGTAAACATTCCTTTTACAAGTTTGACTATTCCTTTAAAGGATCTCAGGGAGGGTAAATTGGTCAGCCATAATTTATTTTTGGAGAAAAAAAAATAATTTTTAGAGATGTTTTCAACTTAGTCCCAGATGTGTGTGATTTGCACAGATTTTTTTAAAAAGAAACTTACATCTAAATGAATTAGGCCTGTATGCATTTAGCTCCTTCCCAGCAAAGACCCAATCTCTGAGCATGTCTGCTGGAAGTTCACCAGTATATACAAATGGTGTGATTCCTCCTGTGGCTTGCTAGAATATGGCCTTGGTTGGAGGGGGGAGCAGTGTGCGTGTTTAAGAAAACCAGTTACAGCAGATACCACCCTCCAATCATTGCTGCTCCATTCATTTCTAAGGTGGCTTCTTACGGGCTGTCATTCCAATGGGTAAGCAGCAGGGGTTGATAGGTTCTTCCTTATGAAATCTGTCCCTTAGGTTAGGGAATAAAAGCTTTACCCGCAACGAGCTGCTCATTGGCTTACCAATTCAGTGAAATCCTCTTTGGGTTTTCTTTTTCCTTTTCCCCCTATGTGTACCTCTGTGCTATATTATCTTGTTAGAATAAAGTATGCAAATCCATCTTTGGCACAAGCGGAGTGATTGAAATTGCATTTGGCTGAAATTGTCAGCTAAGCATTCAAACTTTCTTGGGCCGCATTTTTTACTGTTATGTTGTAACCAAGCAAACACCCTTTTTTAAAAAAAAAAAGCATGAGATTTAAAAATTGGATTATCTTAACTTCCTGCATTTCATTTAACTATTCAGTAGTTGGAGAGCATGCTATAAAATATTAGTGTATAAGAAGGGCCAGAAATGCTTTGTAGCCAGTGGCACAGAAAGCAGGTAAGGAAAAAGCACAGTGTTACATTTTCAAAGTTAAATTTTTACACACACACATGCACACCCATACACACCCATACACACAACAGGTTGCTTGACTTCCTCTGTTTGAATATTTTAAATATGTCATGCAAAGAGAACAATGAAAAGCAAAAATGTTTAAGATGGGCAGTTTTAATTGAAAGCATTTTGCTTCTTCAAAATCAGTTTCTATTTTAAAACTGGGCAGTGGCTATATTCATAGAAATACATCTGCCTTACCAGTACCATTTACAGTCTACTTTTTTAAAACTGTTACCATAAATTATTGAAGTTATTACTTGCTGACTATATAACCTTTGCTTGTATGTAACTGAAAAAAATGATTTGAGAGCCAACATTTACAATACGACAATGGAGCTGAACAGTTTTTAATGCGCAAGCAGTTCTGTTCTTGTGTATGACTTGTAACCTTAATTTACTGTGTAAAGATGGTTACATTATTTCTTTAGCTTTGTTTGTTTGGAGACAAATAGAGAATGCTTGTTTAAGTATGTCAAAACATAATTTTATCTTGTGAATTTTTATGTTAATGTATTATACGAGCTATATTTTTCATTTGCCCAGAAAGACAGCTTGTATAACGCTTTGGAAGTTTTCTGCTCTGTAAAGTCTTTAGAGCTGACAGTCCTGTTAGGTTTGTTTTTAATCTTCATGCTAAAAGTGTCAATGGTGATTTTGTGAACTGGTCAGAAAAATTCACAGGTCTTAAATGTTTTCGGGAAATTTATATTGGACACTGCTCTTTGTCTAGCAAATAAAAGATGTTAATATATTCCTGTTACCGGCATGTGCACGACTGTTATTAGAAGCCACTTTATCATTTTCTTGCTTTAAATAGAAATGTCTATTTATGAATTCTGCTTGTAGTTTTTTCACAAATAAAATAGTAACATTTAATTAAATCTGATTTTCTATTTTTTGGTGTTGAGGAAAGGACCAAGTCAATTTGCTTTGCTAATATCTTTCTAAGTAAACTTTTGTTTTTATTTTATGTGTTTAATATGACATTTGTATATGAACAGTATACATGTTTTAGGATACTGATGATCCAGATAAGCCATTTATATTAATACTTTTGTTTCTTGCACTTGATCATATCCATGAAGTACCAAGCTTGGAAATGTAATTCTTTCCAGCAAAAGAATATCATTTAGATATTTTTTAGAATATCTTTTAGAAAGAATTTCATTCTTTCCAGCAAAAGAATATCTTTTACTAATACTAATATGTTGGGGACATGTATTAACCAAACATGTTCCTTGTTGGATCTAATGTTCTATCAGATTATTAACAGCCATAAATTTCTATTGAAGTGGATATCCTTCTCAAGTTATATAGAAAAAAATCACTAGTGTAAAAGATCTGTGAAACACTGTACCTAGAATGAAAAGGTCATGAGGCCCTTACACGTTCAAATGTTTAAATGTATGTGAGGAACACTGATAAATTAAATTTTTGTTCTCTGAAACACTGTTTTTTTGCTATATTGTATCTAGTTAGTTCAAACAGTAGACCATAAGAACGAAGCTACAGACAATCTAGATCAGGGGTGTTAATCTGGCAGCCGGCAGGCCAGATGTGTCACACACAGGTCACGCCCACCCCAGCTCTGCAAAGGGGAAAACGTCGCAATATGTCATGTGACGACAACATGACACTGTGAGTTTGACACCCTTGATTTGATCACTGTTTCTACTGTATATCCTGTCAAAGCTGCCAATTCAGAGTTTCAACTCTCAGGGAATTACTCTTTTTACAGGGCCAGAATTTTATAAAGTATAAATCATTAAACACAATGAGTTTATCATGTAGAAGCATCATTGGGGATCTAAAGTTTTGTTTCTATTGAACTGTTCCAATGTGCATGATGGTTTTCAGCTATTAAAATAATTTGTGGAAATTTATCCAATTCTGAGCTTGATTGTTTGCTTGCAGAAATTTTGTTACCTGACATCTTGAGTGCCAGAAAGGAGTAGGATTTGCTTTCTGCTTATATATAATATCTTGCCCTGACGTTGTTGGTGGGGGTGTTGCTTCCTCATTTGGTTCCTTAATTGGGCTATTGTTTACTGGTTGAGTTGGTTGTTCCTCGATTACAATATTGTTTACTGCTTGTTTATCTGGTGTTAATCCCTGTTTATCTTGGTGTTGATGACTGGAGAGGAGGCAATCTGGTGTTTGGGGGGGCGGTTAGTTTCTCGTGTGTGTGTGTGCGTGACTCTTAAATGATGGGTAAAGGAGGTTTATCCCTGTTTGCCTATTGATGGCTGACTTGTCTCAGTTCCAAGCTTTCAGGAATTCCCTAGTATTTTTTTATTTTGCTTAGTCTAGAATGCTTACGGTTTCCTAGGTTGAAATTATGCTTAAGTCTGTCTATGTGTTGCAAAATTAAGGTGTTTCCATTGGGTCTTCTCACAGTTAGTGTTCCTGAATGCAGTCTGCCTGTTCTACATAGTGGCTGTTACAGCCCTTATGCTGTATGTTGTAGATGACTCCTGGTTTGTTTGTTTTTTCTCCTTGGTCTTTTGGTTTACTTAAGATGTTCTAGAGGTTTTTAGCTGGTTTATGCTATATATATGGTTTATGTGCTACCATGATGCTATGATGTTGTAATTGTCTATTGGTTGTTTCTGAGATGTTTTTCATGGATGGAACTGTTTATTTATCAAATTGATATGCTATCCATCTGTTTGATAAGGTGGCTCTGGGTGGCTTATAAAGTGTAAAAAGAATAAAATAGGAAATCAATTAAAATTTTAAAAGTTTTACAAAAACTAGAACCAAGGCAATGGACAGTATGGGGATGAGATCTTCTTATTGAGTCAGCTGCTTTCAATGGTGAGCACTGCCCTCGGGCTCCTAATGTTGTTGGTTTTTATAACTTATGTTGATTGTGCTACAGTGGTTGACTGGTCAGGCTTTTGGGGGAGGGGGGATAAAGTTGTGTGGGTATTCATTTTATTGACGTCGTATAGGCGGTCTGTTTCTTGAGTTACTGCAGTACATTTATGCTCACCTTAACTTCCTAACACATGGACAGATTTAATCATAATTTTAACTGAGAAATGTGAGCATCCTAGACCAAGCGCAATCAAAAAATGCTAGGGAAATTCTGGAAGCTTGGCACTCAGGCATATCAACCATTATGAGACACATAGATTCAAAAGATACAATAAAAAAGCTAGAAAGAAAAAAGACCAGAACATGTCCTTACAAGCATTCAACACCCAGGTAAGCAGGGTTTAGTACCACAATTTACACCAGGCTAGTAGCAAACAACAGCCTAATCGAAGAACTACCAAGGAAAAAACAATACCTCCAACACTGACAGGGCAAACCACCATATATAAACTGTGAGCAAATCCATTCCTCTCTACCGGTAGCACTGAAGGTGTTATCTGGTCATGTAACACAATTCTGCCAGCAAAAAACCAGGCTCCAAGAGCGCCAAGAACTCCACAGTCCAACCCTGAGCTACAGATTTTCTCTTCTACGTAGCCTCCCTTCCCAAGAACAATATTTTCCAAATCAATATTTTTACACCATGCAATGCTTGATTGCTCTTTCACAATCCATAGTTTACATTAATATTAGTGTCAACTATATTTATAAATGGGTGTTATTTTATGAAGCAAGAAATCTGAGTACAGTGTGTGCTGAAGCAAAATCCAGCAGATTTTCAATAATCGCATTAAGCAGAGTTGTGCATTTTAAAAAAAATTTGGGGATGCTCACAGTTCAGTACCTTCAAATTTGATGAATACTTTTTTAATGCATAGAAACTTGGTTTGGTTTATGGTTTATGGTTTATTTGATTTATATACCGCCCTTCTCCCCGAGGGGACTCAGGGCGGTGAACAGGCAGAGATAAAAAACATAAATACAAAATTTAAAACCGAATTAAAACCAAATTAAACAATTGCCCAACCATTCAAACCCATTTTTTTAAAAATATATAAATCCCAGATCTAAGAATTTGGATTATACAATTTAAAATTTTCTTATAAAAAGGGAGATACTATGTCAGGCCCGCTTGATGAAATAAAAAAGTTTTTAACTCACGGCGGAAAGCACGAAGGTCCGGGATCCGTCGAATCTCTGGGGGGAGATCGTTCCAGATAGTGGGTGCTCCCACAGAGAAGGCTCTCCCCCTGGGGGCCGCCAGTCGACATTGTTTGGCCGACGGCACCCGGAGGAGTCCTTCTCTATGGGAGCGTACCGGTCGGTGGGAGGCTATTGGAGGTAGTAGGCGGTCCTGTAAGTACCCAGGTCCTAAGCCATGGAGCGCTTTAAAGGTGGTAACCAACACCTTGAAGCGCACCCGGAAGACCACCGGAAGCCAGTGCAGCTCGCGCAAGAGCGGTGTCACATGAGAGCACCACGTCGCTCCCATCACCACCCGCGCGGCCGCACTCTGCGCCAGCTGGAGCCTCCGGGTGCTCCTCAAGGGGAGCCCCATGTAGAGAGCATTACAGTAGTCCAGGCGGGAGGTGACAAGGGCATGAGTGACCGTGAGTAAGGAGTCCCGACCCAGAAAGGGGCGCAACTGGCGGATCAGGCGAACCTGATGAAAAATCCTCCCGGACACAGCCGTCAGATGGTCTTCTAAGGACAGCCGTGAGTCCAGGAGGACGCCTAAATTGCGCGCCCTCTCTGTAGGGGCCAATGATTCGCCCCCAATAGTCAGTGATGGTACCAACTGACTATATCGGGACGTCGGTAACCACAGCCACTCGGTCTTGGATGGATTGAGTCTGAGCCTGTTCTTCCCCATCCAGATCCGCACGGCCTCCAGGCACCGGGACATTACTTCAAGGGCATCGTTGGGGTGGTCTGGGGTGGAGATGTACAGCTGGGTGTCGTCAGCGTACTGATGATATCTCACCCCAAAACCACGGATGATCTCACCCAGCGGCTTCACATAAATGTTGAACAGGAGGGGCGAGAGAACCGATCCCTGTGGCACCCCGCATATAAGGGGCCTAGGAGTCGATCTCTGCCCCCCTGCCAACACCGACTGCGACCGGTTGGAGAGAAAGGAGGAGAACCACTGTAACACAGTGCCTCCCACCCCCAACCCTTCCAACCGGTGCAGCATGATACCATGGTCGATGGTATCAAAAGCTGCTGAGAGATCTAATAGGACCAGGACAGAGGAACACCCCCTGTCCCGAGCCCTCCAGAGATCATCAACCAACGCGACCAATGCCGTTTCCGTACTGTACCCGGGTCTGAAGCCCGACTGGAACGGATCCAGATACGTTGTTTCCTCCAGGTGCTGGGAGAACTGTCGCGCAACCACACTCTCAACAACCTTCGCCAAAAAGCGAAGGTTGGAGACCGGACGATAATATATATAACTTGATATATAATGGGAGGCTGCTTAGCCCTATTATTAGTTTTCTTAGATATAAATTTTATAGAGAAAGGAAACTTGCAAATAATTTAGATGAGATGGGTGGCACACAAATATAGTAAAGAAATAAATGTCCAGTTTAAAAGTTTATAATGATGTCTGGCAGATGAATTATAAAATATGAATAAAGCTGACAAAGTCAAATTGACTAGCTGTTTTTTTAGATAAATTAGTGAACAAAGCTAAGTTGAAATTAAATAGTGTAGGAAAAATATGACCGAAGTGTAAGTAACTCAAGTGTAAGTGAATGAAAAGCAGGAATATAAACGTATTTTAAAAACTTTAAAATATTCACTATTCACTAAGGTTAGTGTGAAAAAGTATGCATGAAAAAAATCAAGGTGAAACAAGCATAAGTATGGGGGAGGAAAACAAGTTGTTTATATCTAAAGTGCCATTTAATAAATGATACAAAATATATTTTATCAGAGACCACTGAATATAATAAATATTCTGCTGTAGCCATTTCCCTTGAGCAGCCACTAGTAAAGAAAAGATGGTAATGAATGAGATTCATACAAGTGTTACAAGTCTTAACCTTAATGAATAGTATGTGGCGCAGTGGTTAGATTGCAGTATTGCAGGCTAATTCTGCTGACTGCCAACAGTTCGGCAATTTGAGTCTCAGGTTCAAGGTTAACTCAGCTTTCCATCTTTTTGAGGTCAGTAAAATGATGACCCAGATTATTGGGGGCAATATGCTAACTCTAATCTGTTTAGAGAGGGCTGTAAAGCACTATGAAGCGGTTATATAAGTCTACATGCTATTGCTATGTGGTGGTTCTTTACAGGGCAACAAGAGAATCCTTGATTAAAAAGAGCAGCAAACTCATAATGCTGATAATAAAAAAATATATTTTCTCCAGTCTTCTGGAGAAGCAGTGGCAAACTAAAGATGGCTCTTTCTCAGAGCTGACAGCTGTGGTGGAAAAAAGAGCCAGTGAATCGATGGACTCTTTGGAACTCCTCTCCAGATCAAGGAGACGACTAGGATTACCCACAGGTTTGCTCAATACAGAGGCTACTCATGAAGAGATCATAAAACTCCCAACTGGTTTCACAGCTCTTGGATCCAGAGGAATTTCATCCCAATTGATGGTTCAGGGCCTTTATTTGGACACTGGTTCACCCACTTCACTTAGGAATTGCTTGTTATTGAATCTTTGGATGTTGAGAACCTCCTGAAAAGCAAATATCATCTCACTTGGACAGTTTCCTTCTATCCTGAATGAAAAAAGTTTCATGAAAGCTTTAATAAAGTTTTTATCTCTGGAAATTAGAAGAATCTCTGACATCATAAGAATGTATTTAACAGAGACTATAGAAGAGGAGCAGATTTTACTGGATATAATAGAGATTGAAGCACATGTGGATTTGAAAATGGATTTTGAAAAAATGCCAGACTACAAGAGTGCAAGAAAAAAGGTGTCGTGGACTTGAAATGGATTTTAAAATACTAGACCACCAAAGTGACATTGAAAAAGATGCCACAATGGATTTACAGCTAACATCGACTGATGCATTCATAACTAAAGAGGACATACAAATAATAAATCACAAGAATGACTTGGAAAGTTTTCTTATCTTGGATTTACAAAAGGGATGTATTAAACAACTGAAGCTGTCCTTAGAGGAAGCAAAGAGAAAATATTAAGAAACCAACTTGTGGGACATTTCTTGATTAGATTAAAGATTAAGCTTTGTAAAAGTAAATAGTAAAGGAATATAAAATCGATTTATTCAACCAAGGTTAAAATTCAACTGTTTTGGTTTCTGATAGGCATTAACATTTTTTAAAAAAAAAACAGGACTGAATGATGAGGTTTTGAAGATTTGTTTATAATGGGAAAAGATCTCTTTTGCTTTATTTTTCAAAGAAAGTGGTAAATTTGAATACAAAAATTATTTAAAATTAAAATGCATATGTTACTCATGAAGGCAAATATACATGTACCACAATAATGTTGCAGGATTCAGTCTGGGTCCATCACCAGTTTTTAAACTAAACCTCTAGCCCCAATGACTGACCCAGATTGGATCCTGCAACATATGCTACTATTTCTAATAATGGATTTGTGCTGATTAAAACTGAATGTTGAATTTTTACAATATGTTTATTGATAAAGAGATGAGATGGGATTTTTTTTTAACTTTTAATACTAGAGAAGGTGTTAAGTTACTGAAATTTCCCTTGTCTGAAGGGGAAGGGAAGTCATTTTTGGCTTTTTTCTTTTCTTTCATTTTGCATTTTTCCTCTTTTTCTTAATTGATATTAGTATAGTTGCATTTAATACAGTGTCAAAGTAGAATATTATTTCTGTCTTAAGTAAAGTGTAAAATATGATTATATATCTCAAGGCTGGTACACATTAACATTCTTTTATGAAGTTAATATTTGTTGCTAATAACTTTTGGTATTTAATTTTACTTTGAGCAGAATTGATTGCTTAGCTATACTTATACAGAGAGAATTACACTGCTTGGAGCATTTTTCATCAATTTGGGCCATCTAGATGTGTGAAAACCGCAACTCCCAGAATTCTTGGCCACCAAGATCATTGGTAATTCTTGTAGGGCAATTCTGCAAGTTGAAACCAAACAATAAAAACTTTACAGCTTCTGTCCTCTCCTCCCTAGCTATGCATTTTGTATGGAAAATTCAAGATAGAATCATTCAGATTACCCTTACATGAGAAAATTAGTCCATTTCAGGGTAATGCTATATAAGCATAATCCAATAGCCAGGTAGCTTATACTTATAGAAATTCAACGTGGACTCTGTGAACGGAAGGTGAGAGGAAGAACATCAGCTGGCCTAAAAAGAAAGTGGAGAAGTATGTTGTGTCATCTTCATGGAAAACTTATGGAAAACTTCTCCCTTCCAAAATAAGGACTTTGATTATGTCGTCGTCTTCTTCTTCTTCTTCTTCTTCTTCTTCTTCTTCTTCTTCTTCTTC
>WNWU01000011.1:16271569-16285320 GCA_012654045.1 Ptyas mucosa | reverse complement strand
CTCCTTCTCCTTCTCCTTCTCCTTCTCCTTCTCCTTCTCCTTCTCCTTCTCCTTCTTCTTCTTCTTCCCCCTCCTCCTCCCCCCCTCTTTCTTCTTTTAGAACAAACAAATGGCAAACAAGACAGATCCACTAAAAGTAGAGTGAATGACTATGGTGGAATGAAAAGCTGGCAAACAGACTGGCTCTTCATATTTCCTCTTTGGGTAAGGAGGAGGCTCAAGGCCCACAAGTGCACTATGTAATTGATCCTCATAAAGAAGCTGCCAGAAAGCAGTAACTGGTGAGCTTAGCCATATTTTTTCTCAAATTCTGGGCAGCACCTTCAAAAAGGGCCCTGGGTTTGCATACTTCTTTTTTCTAATCACTTTTGGAAATGGCTTGTTAACTGCTTTTCAGCTATTAGGAACCTTTGGATACATACGTTTTACAGCACCAGGTGTAAAACTTTACAGCACCTTCAACCATTAGTGAAAGTTTTAAATACAAGCTTAAGACTTAATTTGTTTAATCTTTAGAATAAACATAAAAAGGGTTATTAGAACTTTGATTTTGGAAAGTTACAAACACTAAGGGTCTAGATGGATTTGAAGTAAGGTTTTGGAATTAATTATAAGAATCCTTTTCATGGAAAAATGCTTTATTTTAAATATATATAATAGGACCGAAGGTTGAACACTAAAGGGAACAAGAGGGAAGTAAATATTTTATTCAAAGAAAAAAACACTTAAATTTAACTTAGCAGTACAGAATGGTGCAAAATATTTTAACATTGGACATATTGAAGAATATTTTTGAACAATGAAGTCAGAAGTTAATTTTAAGAATGTTTATCCCTATAGATCAATTGTGTTTAAAAGATGTTATGGAAAAGGAACAGGTTTTACTGGACAAGCTGACTGATCCAAAAGTGGATTTAAAACCAAAAGTGGATTTAAAACAAACAACATCCTTTACAAGAAGGATACAAGAGGGAAAAGATGCTGTCCTGGGCACACAAATGAAACTGGTTGATATCTTAATAAATAAAATGGATATACAAATAACAAACCAAAAGAGTAACCTGGGTAACGTCCCTACATTAAATTTACAAAATAGGCTAGTTTTAAGTTTTGAAGAACTTTGTGAGAAGGGACAAAGAAAAATCATCTACTGGGAGACTAGTGGGCTTCCTTGTGAAGTGGGATGGCCATTGTGAGAGTAGACTACTGGACTAGATGGGTCAGGATCTGATCCAGCAGGGTGCTGATTATGTTCACTGTTTGTCTGGTTGCTGACAAAGCATCTATTATCTAGGATTGAATCTTGGATGAGAATGTTGACCTGACCCAGTGGTGGGTTCCTCCCGGTTCAGCCCGGTTCGGCCGAGCCAGTAGCGGTGACGATATGACGTCACCGAACCGGTTCTCTTTGTTCGGGAGCTGGGCCCTCCCGCCCCTCCCCCGCATTATTCTTACCTTTTATTTGGCCCCCAATCTATTCCCTGCCTCCTGAGTCTCAGCTGATCGGCTAGAAGGAAAAAAACTGTTTAAACTTTTGCCACCAGCTTCAAAGGGCCACCCTACAGCTGATCAGTGTTAAAAGGCAGTGTGGTGGTAGATCGGTGCCTCCAAAAACAAATGAGTAGACCGGTACCTCCAAAAACAAATGAGTAGACCGGTGCCTCCAAAAACAAATGGGTAGACCGGAATGCTCCAAGAACAAATGGGTAGACCAGTACAGCTCTGCAAGCAGTTAAAAGCCTGGTAGACCAGTACCTCTGCTAAATCCTAAAGGATTGTCATATGACCATCAAAACATGCCCACAAAATAAGCCACACTCACAGAACCCACCCATAGTAAAAAAATTTAGAACCCACCCCTGACCTGACCAACAGAAAAGAACTGTATTGTCCATCCCACCCCACCCCATGCTTTACCAAGCTCCTTCATGTTACAGTGGCCTAGGATTGGAGATCAGGAGATTAATTATTAGTTGTAGGAATTTTATTTTATTGATCATTTGGAAATCTGCCATTTTTAAATTCTTGCTGTTGCATTTGGAACCAGGGCCTTATGTGGACACTGTAAATGTACTATCTACATAACCATTCTGTTTCTTGAGCAAGGCAGGTAATCTTGGGCTTGGTGTTGGATGGCCTTGGGTTCCTTGTCTTGAAGGATTTCACGTCCATAGTGAGATTGCTCATTCATGAATTGTTCAGGATTTTATATTCTTCTGATGTCTATAGAGAATATGTCCTTACCTGTCCCAGCTGGTGTTTTCCTTCAGATATGCAAGACATCATTTTTACATGAGTAGAGCTGTTGATTTGAAAATGGAGGACTCCTCTGTGATGTAGACAGATAATTATAACTTAGAATAACTTTATTGTCACTTTGAATGTACACTAATCGGCATACATTAAAATGAAATTCTGTTGCATACAGTTCTCAAAGGATCCCCACCTCCAATATACACTACATAAACATGACTAAATAAATAAATAAATAAATAAATAAATAAATACAAAATTATGCATATACCCACATATATTGTATGACACAGAGAAACAACACAGTCTAGTTTGGATGTCTACATGTACATGGCGAGAAAAATGAATCTTGCTAGTTTACCAGATGGATGGCATAGGACAGGGGTCCCCAACCTTTTAGACCCCAGGGACCACCAAGTTCATAATTTTAAATCCTGCGGACCACTAATATGAATCCAGTGCGCCACTTGCTGAAGCGCCTGGATTCCCAGTGACGGGATGGCACTTCAGGCACTCTCCCTCCTCTTTCTCTCTCTCTCTATCCCCTCTCTCTCCCACTCTTTCTCTCTCATTCTTTGTTTCTCCCCCCTCTCTTTCTCTCTCTCCCCACTCTCTCTCATTCTGATTCTCTCTTTCATTCTGTCTCTCATTCTCTCTGATTCTCTTTCATTCTCTGTCTCTCTCATTCTCTCATTCTCACTCTCTGATTCTCTCTGTCTCTTTGTCGCTCTCCCTCTCATTCTCCCTCTTTCATTCTGTCTCTCTTTCATTCTCTGTCTCTTTCTCTCTCTCTCTCTCTCTCATTCTGATTCTCTCTGATTCTCTTTCTTTCATTCTCTCTCTGATTTTCTCTCTCTCTCATCTCATGGGCCAGCCAGTGTCTTGGGGCTGAGAGGAAGTCAAGCATCTCCCTAGAGACCAAGGTGCGCGGAGCACCAACAAGGGCAAGAAGTAGTGTGGGAGCAAAATACTACTTGAACTTGCACTACATCAGCATTCACCTTGGTATATTTGCGCCAGCCAGTGGCACAAAGCACCCCTCATCTCCTGCCGCTTGGGACTCGGAGTAGTAAATGGTGACTGGTCCGATGAGCAGCCAGATTTTGCTCTCCATTAGGGATGCCAGATCGCCTCCCTGCAAGCTCTCGTCTCTCGAGGAGCCCAACCAAAGTTTCCCGTGTCG
This sequence comes from Ptyas mucosa, assembly GCA_012654045.1. Taxonomy (NCBI): domain Eukaryota; kingdom Metazoa; phylum Chordata; class Lepidosauria; order Squamata; family Colubridae; genus Ptyas; species Ptyas mucosa. Next base: position 16,281,884 of record WNWU01000011.1, on the reverse strand, counting down.
CTTCAGGGAGCATTCCTCAAGAGATGAGAACTTGCAGGGGGCCGATCTGGTGTCCGCAATGGAGAGCAAATCCAGCTGCTCCCCGGACAAGTCACCATTTACCGCTCTGAGTCCCAAGTGGCAGGAGATGAGGACTGCCTTGCGCCACCGGCTGGCGCAAATATAAGGAGGTGGAATGCTGTTGCCATGCAAATGAAAGTAGTGCTTCACTCCCGCAGCTTCCAGCCATCGGAACCGCCACTTCTGCCCGCTTGCGCCGCCCCCTCCTGCTGCAACAGCACCACTATTTCATTCTGGACAGCAAGGGCTGCGCTCCTTTTTCTGTATTACACCACCTGCAAAGTTGCACATTGCACATGCCACCCCAGGGTAGAAATTACCAGCCCCGCCACAGCCAGTCCCATATTCCAGAGCTGTAGTAGTCTCACTCACAGGACTGGCCAGTTGGTCATCCCAGATCAGCTCCTCCACCTGGGTGGCAGGCAGCTCCCCGGCAGGCCTGTACACCCAGGTGGAGGAGCTGCTTCAGGATGACCAATCGGCCAGTCCTGTGACTACTACAGTCCCACCCAGAGGCCTTGCAGAAGGAGAGATGTAGGCCTGAAAGGCAGCTGAACCTCCCCCACCCCCCGCAGGCAGCCATTCGGCTGAGCGCAGCGAGCTCTTGGTCTTACCTTCCAGTTCCAATTTGTGTGGCTCGCACCGCTCTACTCAAGGTGAGGTTTGTGCTGGGCATTAAGTGGGGGCTGGTGTGTGGGTGGGGTGATGTGGGTGGTGCAGCCATATGTTCCTGTGTGTGGGCTGGATTAATTGCTCTCGGGGGCCATATCCTTCCCAGGGGCCATAACTTGAGGATGAGTGCAATATAAAAAATACAAAAATTTCTCCGCAGACCACCAAAATTTTCTCGCAGCCCACCAGTGGTTCACAGACCACCGATTGGTGACCACTGGCATTGGGAACAAAGCTGTTGCAGAATCTGATAGTCCTGCTAGAAATACTTTGAAACCTCTTCCCAGAGAGGAGAAACAGAAACAGACTGTAAAGTGGGTGTGTGGGGTCTCTAAAAATGCTTTGAGTTCTAAGTGCATACTGTAGCACTCATAAACAGTATCATGAATAACAGGAAGGTAATTCTTTACCCGGTTTCAAAATGATAGTAGGCATAAACCTCTGCAGAGGCAAAGGACCATTAAAATAATCCCCATCCAGTACTGGATAGATTCAAGATAGATAGATAGTCATCCTGAAAGTGCTTGAGAAATCACTCCAATATCTTTCAATAGTTCTCTCGATGCCCTAGTGCACAGTTGACTACACAGTGAACTTCCAAGGTTGACATTATCTCTCCAAGTGCCCTCTTACCATAACATACCTATAGGACCATAGCAACCCTTTAATTTGCTAAGAAATAGAGAAATGGCTTGCCATAACACAAGTAGAAGAATTGTCAGCATAGATCAGATCTAGGATGAAATGAAATCCCTCTGAAGACCATTTGAACTACTTGAACTATTACTCTGCTACACTGGAGACAGCACAGAGTGCTTCCTTTCCCACTTGCACTGCATCTGCACAAATTAGTGAGAGGCAGTGCAGCCCAGGATTACAGTACTGGACTAGGATTAGGGAGATCAAATTCTTCTACTCTACATTCAGTCACAGAAACTCACTGGGAAACATTGAGCCAATAATGATCCCTTGGCCCAACCTACTTCATCAGATTGTTGTTCTTTTTTTAAAAAAGATCTTGTACTTATAAGCAGAGACAAAAGAAAAATAGGTAAGAAATACATATTGGTAGTGTTTTTCCACATTATGAGGCATTTTTACCAAGATATCAAGAAAAGGGAATCTGAACATTTCAGTAGTGAAAAACACCTGAAACTGAAGAGCAGGAGTAGACAATCCTAACCTTCTTATCATTAAGTGAATTGAAAAATAATATGCACTGTATAAATTTGAAATTTTAAGGAAATACTGCAGGTTCAAGTGTGAATTATTATCATATCCCCCATTTGTAATAACACCTAGAGCTGAAAGTAAATTAAAATCAAATACTTTGGGGCCAGAAATAAAATTGAACTTATTTTATATCCTAAAAACATCCCAAGTCTCTTGGAGCATCTTTTTCTTTAAAGCAGATAAAGATAAAGTTTTTCCCCTATCCAGTAGTATCTGACTCTAGGGAAAGGTGCTCATTTCCATTTCTTAGCCAAGGGAGCCAGCATTGTCTGAAGACACTTCTGTGTTCATGTGGCCAGCATGACTATACACTAAAGCCAGGGGTGGGAACCTATCGGTTTAACAACCGGTTCGCTAAGCACGGGTGCGCAGTTTGGAGAAAACTCACCTACCGCATTGCTGCCAGCAAGGAGAACAGCTGAGGCGCAGCAATTCACTCTGCCGCGCTGATCAGCTGAGCTTCGGAAACGAAAATATAGGTGAGTATAACAGGCTCACTTCAAAATTGGAGCAAACCAGTTCGCTCACGGCTGATAGTGCTAACGGTTTGCCCGAACTGGTCCAAACCGGTAGAAACCCACCACTGACCAAAGCGTATGGAACGCATTGCCTTCCACCAAAGGGGGTACCTATTTATCTACTCGCACTTGCATGCTTTTGAACTGTTAGATAGGCAAGAGCCGGGGCAAGTAACAGGAGCTTACCTGGTTACATGGTGTTCCAGCTGACAAGTTCAGCATCTTTAACCATTGAGCTATTGCACCTGACTCCTTTAAAGTGATTCCAAAACTTTCTCCTTCGTTACCACAAAACCATTTTTATTTTGTGCTCTTTGTGAAGGCTAGAAAAATCTTACTTCGTGCATGTAGATGGTTGGAAATGGCAATATTCACATCATGGCTTCCCAGATACCACAGGATTTTCATTGTGAATTGTTAACCAGAAAGACTTGAAATAGTCCATCTTTTCTTCTAGTAGCATTTTGCTCTGACTGTTTGACAAAAGCTCAATCATTTATCCTACAAAATGATTAATGGATTCCTGTGTTGTTATCCAAAGGGGGGGGGGGGACACTTTTATCCAATTTGGGGTATTTTACCCAGTTTTACCCAAATATTGCTACATCCTGTTTGGATTTTGAAGGCCATTCCTGTTGCCTGTTTGAAATGAAGTTCTCCTGAGATTTAATAAAACTGTCTGCTCAACATTGCTCTTTAGAACAGAAAATTCTCATCACTGCTTCTTGGCTTTCTAGTAAGCTGGTGACTTGGAAGTATCTGAAGCATGTAATGCTGACAGATTTCACTTAAGTACTGTGAAATTCCCTGCGTAATACACATGAATGAGAAGAGTGAATGAATGAGAACCTCCATAGACACTCCCTGCGTAATATACATTTCTGTGCTGCAGAGCCAATAGCGTTAAGAAAGTATTAAGCGGCCATAATTAGTCAGATTGACTGAATTTTAGAAACGGGAAAGGTGCAAGTTTGTGGAATTAAAATCTATATCAAGGGACGAGAGAAATGGTTCAGATATGAAGAAATAAGACACCGCAATAGTTTAAAGGAAACCACATGGAAGAGGTTATACCCAATTAAAGTTTGTACTTTTCATTATAATAATTCATTATTTTAATTCTGTTCTTCATATCTTCTCATGGATGTTCCAGAGTTTCATTGAAAATGGGTAGTAGTAGGAAAATGTATGCTTAAATATACTTTGGACATCTATCGTTTATTAAAGCTGTCAAGTCTTCTTTTCTTCATTTGAGTCTAAATAAAAATGTCATGGATTTAGGAAGATAGTAAAGTTGGTGTAACACTTCAAGCAACTGCATTTTCCCCCTTCAGTTTCATGAAAGAAGCAGCTCCTTTAACAAACATTAGAGAAGTGTGACGTTTCTGGGTTGTTGGGTTTGTTTTTTTGAAGAAGGCTGAAACCATTCCTTCTGAATTATTTTCAAAGGCTGTCAGCACTGAAGTTAGAATGTTACTTCTTGTTAAGAAATTCACTACATTTTTATTTGATTGTAAAACTCCAGGGCAAAGACGAAGAATGCAGCAGTCATGTAACTTTGATGTTACCTGCAAAGCTCCTGTAAATCATGTAATTTTTCAACTAGTATGAACAGGAAAATGCACAGTTGTGCTATAGTGGGAAATATTGTCCCTGGGGGTGGACCACAGCTCGAAATTTCATAGTCAACAGCCAGCTGCTCCTTTCCAACCTTTTCAGCAGAGCAATCGATTTTGACTGTGATTTTCCATCTCCTTGTTTGGGAACAAGCCCTGCTGAACTCAAGGGGATTTATTTCTGTGAGCTGGGACACGCAGGATTGCACTACTCTGTGTGATTACTTTTTATGCAGCATCACTACCAACGACTTTTTTTTTTTCATCTTTTGCCTGTGAATGATTCTGAACTTTCTGGGATTCAAGAGAACCAAGGAACAGCCTCCACTATTCAACTCTCCTAGCAAAGTATGTGGATAATACTGAATATAAGACAGGATTTTTCGAGAACTACTAAGCTGAAAAAGAAAGAAGGATGTCAAGTAAATGAAGAGTGTGGTTTGTTTCCTCTAAAAGATGATTCTGAAAACAATCAGCAAATTAGTGAGTTACCCCTGAATGAAATCTTTGAGAAGTCTTGGAGCACAGGGAAACTGCCAAAGAACTGGACTGGAAAAGAGTTCATGTGATTCTGATCTTTTTTTTTTTAAAGGTGGGGGCGGGGGGGATGGATCCAGGAAACTATAAACCAATCAGCTACACATCAATACTGGGAAATCATGGAAAAAGTAATCAAGCAGTAGGTTTGTGAGCGCCTAGAAATAAACAAGTTATTAATAAAAGCCAGCATGGGTTTATTAAGAACAGATTATCCCAAACAAATTTCTTTGATAAAATGACTAATTTCCTGGATCAAGGAAATGCTGTGGATATAGCAGACTTAGAATTCAGTAAGACATTTGATAAAATAGACCAGGCCTCCTTCTTAGTAAGATAGAAAAGTGTGAGATAGACAATGACACGACCACATCAGGGGCGGGTTCCAAATCCCGTCACTACCGGTTCGCTCATGTGTGTGTGCGCGCTAGCACATGCACGGAATTTCTGTGCATGCGCAGAAGCTTCTGCGCATGTGCAGAAGTGTCCAGGCAGGTGGCGGAGCCTCCCGCCGCTACCAGTTCCCCCGATCCAGTGTGAACCAGTAGCAACCCACTACTGCACCACATGTATTTTCAGTTGGCTGACCAACCACATTCAGCTTATGGTCTTTCATGATTGAACTATATCTTCATCTATGTGGAAGGAAATATGCAGTAAGGTTTCTTAAGGTTCTGTCTGCTCTTCAATATCTTCATAAATCACCTAGATGAGGGAATGGAAGGGATGCAAGATAAAATAAGGTCCTATACGTAGGCAGGAAAAACCAGGTGCACAGGTACAGGATAGTCAGTACCGCCTATGAGAAGGATGTACAGTAGGTGTCCTGGCTGACCACCACTTAAGTATGAATGAGCAGTGTGCTGCAGCTGCCAAAAAAGGCAATGCACACTCCTGGGCTGCATCAATGGATGGATAGTATCAATATCAAAAGAAGCGATAGAACTACTCTATATCGCACTGGTGAAGCCATAATTGGAATACTGCATCCAGTTCTGGTTATCATGATCCAAAAAAAAAAAAAATACTGCGACCATAAAAAGAGTGCAGTTCAACAATGATATGGGATCTGAAGGCTAAAGAAATCAATTGTGTTCATCTTAAGAAAGAGAAGACTGAGGGGAGATGCTTGAAGTTTTCCAGAAAGAAGAGATTGTCTATTTAATTGCCGTGCCATAGCATCTGAGGCTAGGACAAGAAGCAACAGGGGGAAGCTTGTCAGAGGGAGATCCAACTTAAAAATATGGAGAAATTTCCTGACAATGAGAACTATTAAGCAGTGGAACAGATTGTCTCCTAGAGTTGTGGGTGCTCTGTTGCTGGAGGTTCTCAAGAAAAGATTGGACAACCATTTGTATGAGATGGTTTGAGGACTCCTGCCTTGGGCAGGGGGTTGGACTTACAAGGTCTCTTCCTAACCTATGATTCTATGATTCTTAGATATGCTGATGAGAGAAGCAGTACCGTGAGTGCTTCCACTTTTATTGCAGCCTTCTCTGTAGATGTGTTGGACTACAACTTCCAGAATTCCCAGCTAGTATAACTGATGACTATTAGTAAAGCCAAGAATATTTATAGATATTTGAAACTTTATATGTTATATAGGCAGGAGAGTTTAATTAATTTAATTTAATTAATTAAATTTATATGCCGCCCCTCTCCGAAGACTCAGGGTGGCTCACAATACATTTAAAAAATCATTATAAAAAGACATTGAAAAATTAAAAAACATTAAAAACATTAAAAACTCATTCACACCATTCATGGCCGGATCTCGCCAGATCACAAGAGCGAGATCAACGGCCCCAGGCCTGCCGGAAAAGCCAGGTCTTCACTGCTTTTCGGAAGGCCAATAGGGTGGGGATAGTCTGGACCTCAGGAGGTAACTGGTTCCAGAGAGTTGGGGCAGCCATAGAGAAAGCCATCTCCTGCAGGCCCGCCAGCTGGCATTGTTTAGCTGACGGGACCCGGAGGAGACCAACTCTGTGGGATCTTACTGGTCGCTGGGAGCTATGCGGCAGAAGGCGATCTCGAAGATAACCTGGCCCTGAGCCATGTAGGGCTTTAAAGGTAATAACCAACACCTTGAATTGTGACCGGAAGCCAATAGGGAGCCAGTGCAGCTTGCGGAGAATTGGTGTAATGTGGGTGTACCTAGGTACACCAACGATAGCTCGCGCGGCTGCGTTATGGACCAACTGTAGTCACCGAACACTTTTCAAGGGTAGCCCCATGTAGAGCGCTTTGCAATAATCTAACTGTGAGGTGACAAGGGCATGATTGACTGTGAGGAGAGCTTCCTGATCCAAGTAGGGTCGCAATTGGTGCACCAGGCGAACCTGTGCAAAGGAGCTATAATATAATGAATTATATTATAGCTCCTTAACACAACCTAGATCTGTATCTGTATCATTTCCTTGTTGCAATATTTTTCATCAACCCACTTTCCTCAAGTAGCTGGTCATGTACTTTCACTGGGTGGGTCGATCCTGAAACTCTCCTGCTACAACAATAATTACAATAAAAGCATGTTTTGGAAGTTCCCTGAAAATTTATTTTGTTCTTCAGATTATTCAGGTTCAGATCTTCCAATTTTAGAAGACAACATTTCAATTACTATTTGCTTTATTATATAGCCTAACTAAGCCCATTGATTTTGACATGCACTGATATAACTGCACTTTATCTCAAGCTGGACTGTAGATTTTTAATTTTTCACTAAAATTTGAAACAACCCTCTATATTAAAAAGCAGAACAGAGTTAAACATGAACGTATGTGTCTGATATTGCTCTCTTTAATTCTAACTAATACTTCTAGGTATACATCAGGGGTATCAAACTTGAATTCTTTGGGGGCTGCATGAGGGTTGTGTTTGACCTCGGGGGGCAGGGGTGGGCATGGCCAGCTCGACGTCACTTGTGTTGGGGGCACCTGTGCTGGCCCGAGCACTCTGCCAGCAAAAATGGACTCCTGACCTCCGTTTTCAGCTGCAACAGTCTCCTGCAACCCTCTGCCAGCAAAAATGGAGTTCAGGTGGGCAGCTTGCAGCCGTCCCAAGCTCTGTTTTTGCTGGCAGAGGCACCGTGGGCCGCTGTTTCCAGGGCGACCCTGAGGGCCAGATCTAAGCACCCAACAGGCAGGATCCGGCCCGTGGAACTTGAGTTTGACATCCCTGGTATACACGAACGAAATTGAATTAATCACGATTGGATATCCAGCTAGAGCATATATATTTCAAATCCGCAACATCCAGCTTGATGTTTTGAGGTTAACATAAAGATTTCAAATTTTTCTTCAGTTCCAAATAAAATTCAGCATTGCATCCCATATTGCTTGAAACTCTAATTCCAATGTAGACTGGCAGTAGATGAGGGGAGAGTGGGATGGGAGAGAAGATAAGTCAGTTGAACACATTCTCATTGAAGACACTTTTGGAGTAAGAAAAAGATTGCCACCTTCTAATAGAAAGATTTACTGCTGCTTTTAAAGCCTTCCCGTGGGAAAGTGAGAGTTGTTATATAGAGTTGTGAAGAAGAATTAATCCAAGAATCAGAATAATATATCCGAGTTGTTACTTTGTTCATGGGTTGTGTTGAAGTAAATTCATCCATATATCCATTGAATCCAGTTCTTATTTCTTGTGGAATTCTGTTCTGTAGCTATTTGTGTAGGAAGGCTAAGCTGTAAGAAGCATTTTCATTATTTTGTTCTTGCTATGGGATTTTTTTTTAAATGAATTTTTAAAAATACTGTTAGCCAATTTTTTTGTAAATTGACTGTAGATAGCAGGCTCCTCTAAATAAGCAGTACTTATCCCAAAGCAGTTCTTAGCCCATTGGGACAACTATGACCTGGATGACTGAAAATCTCCACAGACATCAAGCAGTTCCTATATTATTTATTTTTATATATGTATGTTTTTAATTATCACATTTATATGCTGCCTATCTCATTACCCAGTAACATCTCTGATCTTGTCCATCCACATTATCCATTGTCCACTTATGCGTAGTTCAGATTTATGTGCTCTGTTTTACACATAGTACTATGCTGCTTTTATATTATTATCTCTTTTATTCATTAAACATGAAACTCAGTCAACTGAACATTTAAAAATGTATCATAAATACCATTGACTGGTGCTAATGGTTGATACGGGTTGCTGCCAGTGTCCTAGGTATCAACCAAGTATCTTCTTAAAATATACGATGTTCCGAGTAAGCGCAGTTTTTTGCAGTTCCGCTGGTGTTATTGCAGGAAGCTGCAATTTTTTGATGTGTTTTGTAAAATTCTTGAACATGGTACCAAGTGCCCCGATGATAATGGGTATCACTGTTACATGTTTCATCCATAACCGTGTAGTTTCAATGGCCAGGTCGCGATATTTCATGATTTTTTCCAGTTCTTTTTCTTCGACTCTGGCATCTCCTGGTACAGCGATATCAATAAATTGTACACTTCGGCCCTCGACAACTGTAACATCTGGTGTGTTGTGTTCCAAATAACGATCTGTCTGTATTTGAAAGTATGATGATGATGATGATGATGATTACTATTATGACTTGTAAACTCGTTCACGGCTACTGGTCCACAGCTTTTGATAGATATTTCATCTGTAGGAGATACTTAAATGGGAATGGGAATATTTCTTACATTTTTGGAATGAATGATTCCAGCAGAGTTTTCTGAGGGCAGTTCCTTTTTTTTTAGCCTAAAGAAGAGAGTCAACTAATTGACAACGAAGAGGGCAAGAGCTTAATTTTTATGAGAGGAGTGATTATAAACAGAGACAAAGGTGGGAGAAAACATCACTATTTATTTCTCCCTACTTTGCTTATGCATAAATAAAACAGCATAAGTCCCCTGTGTACTGTCAGTGGAAGCAAATTAAACCTAGTCATGTAGCCCATGGAATTTCCTGTTGCTTGAAAATTGTATGCGGATGTAACAAGATGAACAAAACCGATTATATAATCTGAGGCAATCAGGCATCAGCAAAAGCCCGAGAGCTCTGCCAAAATATATGATGAATAACTTAATAAGAATAAACTAGATTACTAGAATAGATGGTTGAGAAACCAAATCATCTGGATGTTTTTCAGACAAAGGCAAAACTATGAGACTCAAGACAATTGGCTTTGATCATAACATGAGGGCACTCGTACACATTCAGAATAACAACAGCGTAGAGCTTCTAAGGGCTATCCTGATTCAATTTATGGATCTAGGATTAGGTACTCTACTGGATTAAAAAAAAATACTCAGAAAACAAAAAAGCCCATTAGAAGAAGCTAAACCCAGAACTATTTTCTTTATATATACTCATTTTTCCCCCCACCTGTAGGGTTGTCGTCTTTTAATGTGAGGGAACTATTTAACTATGTGATTATGGTGAAACTCCTCCAAAATACATTCTTTAGGCTTACAAAACTTGCTAAACAATAATGTAATTTGTTTCATATTGGCTTGTGCAATGCACCAAGTTATTCACGGAGGTTTATAAATGATTATTTTTGAAATACTGAAAGTATGGTATCGTAGTATCTGTTTCTATACTACTTTTTATGTTTTATTGTAAACCAGCCACAGTCAATTAGGCAGGATGGGTTGTATAAACATGGTAGGAAGATAGGAAGGAAGGAAGGAAGGAAGGAAGGAAGGAAGGAAGGAAGGAAGG
>WNWU01000011.1:16252244-16267393 GCA_012654045.1 Ptyas mucosa | reverse complement strand
GAATAGAATAGAATAGAATAGAATAGAATAGAATAGAATAGAATAGAATAGAATAGAATAGAATAGAATAGAATAGAATTTTTTATTGGCCAAGTGTGATTGGACACATAAGGAATTTGTCTTGGTGCATATGTTCTCAGTGTACATAAAAGATACATTCATCAAGAATCATAAGGCACAACACTTAATGATAGTCATAAGGTACAAATAAGCAATCAGGAACAATATCAATATAAATCGTAAGGATACAAGCAACAAAGCTATAGTCATACAGTCATAAGCAGAAGGAGATAGGTGGTGGGAATGATGAGAAGATTAATAGTAATGCAGACTTAGTAAATAGTTTGACAGTGTTAAAGGAATTATTTGTTTAGCAGAGGCATAAGCCTCTCTGGCCATTGCTTCTATTGCCACTCAAGCAGAAGTCATAAATACGAAGGACTTCCAAGTTACAGACCTGCTCTTTTCATAGAAGATGCTCCACATTCATTTGCACTACTCAGGTGAACCTGAGGGCATAGACAAATCCCCCAAGTGGCCTCAATGAATTTCTAAAACAATGCAAATGATCAGCTCTCTGCAAGGAATCGTTCCATTCCCCACCATCCAGTCAGAGCTGAAGAAGCTTCTTGGATGAAAAGCAATTACATCTTCAAAGAGAAATAAGAAAGTCCAGTTGCCTGCTGAAAAAGCACCTTTGAAAGAAGGAGCTTACCTATCAAGAAACAACCCTGGTGGCAATAGAGAACTTTAAGGTACAAGCAGCTACTTCAACCTGTTCTCTCCCATCCAGACCTTTAGCAAGAAGGGTACCAATAGCAACTCCCTTGCAGCTTGGAGTAGCAATGCACAGTTAGCTATCTTCTGTATATTGGCAGTACCATAATCCACACTCTCAAATGTCATGTCAGGTTAACAAAAAGGCCTTTACTTTTAAAATCACAGAATGTTTTATTCCCGTGAACATCCTGTACTGGTCAGATCCCATTTCAATTACTGTGTCTACTTTTGGTCAGTGCCCTTTAGTTAAGATTCAAAGATAGGCGACAAGGTTGATAAGTGGATTGGGAACTAAGTCTTACGAAGAAAAATAAGAGAAATTGGGGGGATGCTCAGCTTTGAGAAAAAGGCAGCTGAAGAGTGAGAAAAGAGCCCTTTCGAAAAACCCAACCTATTCTTTGTCTTTCAGAGTGCAGGATATAGAATAATGAACTTACAGGGAAACAGATTTCAGCTGAATGTTAGAAAACCCTTTCTAATGATAGGAGGTGTAAGGGGAGCCAATTACCAAGGGAAATATCGAGCATTTTTTTTTTTTTACAGGATGACTTCAAGCAGAGGCTGAACAGCCACTGTCAATGATGCTTTCACTTCAATTACTACACTGGGCAGAAAGTTAAACTTGATGGCCTCGCTGGCTTTCTAAGTCTAGGACCTGGAAAACATTAAGCTTTTGGACAGTGTCCTAACTCTCCATAAGCATTATGGTTGTGAAAAGCATCAGTAAAAGGTGGTATGCCAAGCCCTGCTCCATGAAGAGGTAAAGTGGCATTCTTCTGTGTCCATTTTGAAGGCTGCTGCATGTGTGTGCATAATTTGCCTTCCACACCGTTCCACGTTGTCTATGCATGCAGATACCAGGGACAACCTGCAGAGCAGTGAATGGCCTTTCCAACCCTAGTCCATCTAGCATTTTAAAGTGCATTGGACATTCACTTCCATTGGCCCTAGTCAGCACAATCATATGGGTGATTATTATAATATCTGGAGGGCGTTGAAGAAAGCTGCTTTATTATTGGATGCATGTGTTAGAGATAGATGTCTCAAAAGCTATTCTTTGTACAGTGCATAATTTAAAAAAAAAGATTTTCAGCAAAGATTTTAAAAATATGGATCTCATTGGAAACTATCCTGACCAAATGTAAAATAATAGAATGCCCAAATAAGACATTGTACAAATAGCCAGAACACTGAAAAGTTAAAAGTGTATGTCAGGTTCCATAAAAAGCAGTGTGATCATATTGGGCTATATGTTATTAGATTGCTTGTTAAAAATGCATGTGTTTAATGAGCTTTGAACTGCTTGAGTATGAGTTACCTAAAATTAATTATGCCCAAGTCCATTTGAAAGCAAGAAAGCTATTGAGCTGATCCTACTATTATGTCAAATACTATAGTACTACAACTACTGCTGTACTATTGTTATACAGAATGAGGCAGAGACACCAGGTTGTTATTTTTATTAGTAAATATGATAAAAGGCACTCGTGGGACTTTCTGCCTTACAGTCCATTATTCACAAATATCCTTCAGTACATCCAGTGTTAAAGTATTTTGCTCCATTATGTATTGGGTATGTCAAATTTAAGTGTTCTTCTCTTTAATTGTAATCTTTAGTTCCTTCTGATTCCCTGTAATATACAACCCTCAAAGTTCCATACTGCAACATTTTCCCACTAGAAGGATTCTTATTATTAATTTCAAATTTTTATTTCAAATCCACCTGGACCCTTAATCCATTGGTAACTTTCCAAAATTTACGTTTTAATCACCTTGCTGTTTCTTCCAAAAAAGATCTTTATAAAACACTTAAACTTGTATTTTAAACAAGGAAATTTACTCAGTGCTATAAAATATGTGTAGCCAAAGGTTTCTAATAGCTGAAAAGCAGTTATCAAAAAATTTCCAAAAGCGATTAGAAAAGGAAATATGCAAACCAGGTATTCATAAAGGTATTGACTGAGGTTTGTGCAGAGACAACTTTTCCTCATCTAAACCTGCTGGAGACCACTGTCTTGCAGACACCTCATGAGGAACAACTGTCTGGAGCACTTGTGGGCAATCTCAGGTCATCTATTTGTACAGAGAGGAATTATGAAGAATTAGCCTGCATGCCAGCTTTTCATTCTGCCCTAGTTGACAGCTCCTCTTTTAATAAACCATTTTTAATGTCCAGTGGGACAACTCACTGTGACCAACTCGCCATGGCCCTCTCACCACAGCCAACTTGCCATGGGACAATTGAACAAATATAAATACAAAAGTTAAATTATTTATTTTATTTATTTATTTTATTTTATTTTTATTTTTATTTATATGCCGCCCTTCTCCGGAGACTCAGGGTGGCTTACAATGCGTTAAGCAATAACCTTCATACTTTTGTATATTTATACAAAGTCAGCTTATTGCCCCCACAAACCGGGTCCTCATTTTACCCACCTTAGAAAGGGTGGAAGGCTGAGTCAACCTTGAGCCTGGTGAGATTAGAACTCGCAGTAATTGCAGGCAGCTGGATGTTAAATGCTGCCTTAGTAGGAGGCATTATCCTGCTATGCCACTCAGGCTTTGACGGAACTGTGGCCAATAATAATAAAATAAAGTCAATCCAGAAATACAATGTTTACAATTTCAAAGAAAACATGGTCACCAATAATAAAAATAACTGAATGAAGCAATTAATGCAGTGTTGAATTGTTCTGTAACAAGTCGTCCTGTGGTGGTGAGTTGTCCCATGGCGAATTGGCTGCAGCAAGTTGTCATAAACCACAGGTGTCAAAACTCACAGCATCACATTGCCATCATGTGACGTATTGCAATGTTTTCCCCTTTCACGGAGCTGGAGTAGGCGTGGCCTACGTGTGGTGGGCCACCAGTTTGAGACCCCTAACCTAGACCCTTTCTTTCCCAGATGTTTGTCTCCAAATGCCTTTACAACCAGCATTTTTTTTCCAGCTGGTTTAGCATTGAATGTGCTCAAATTTGAAGCTAGATATGTGGCAGCTAACTCTGTCAGATGTTGACTCAGGGTTAAAGGCATAGTTAGCATTGATTCCCTGCTGGGACAAGACTCTAACAAGAAAATAAACTCTCAAAGAATGTCAGGGAAATTTCAGCTATGGCAAGAAAGAGAACAATTTCCAAGCCCTTCATATTTTCCAATATTCAACAGGTGTCAAAAAAATTAAAAGAATCCCTGGGTGGATTTTCATGGTTTTGCTCATGTTTGCTCTTAAACCACCATAGATGAGTAGGTACGAGCTATTGTCTCTTGAGGCTGTGGTCTGGGATTTGCTTGGAGACCACAGGGTAAAGTTTTGCAATCTCCTGGAATTTTTTGTATTAAATACAAGAATTTCCAGGAGACATAATCCCAAGGGGAATGTACCCTCTGAGAGATTCAGAAAACAAGCCCATTTTCTGGTGTTGCACGTACAATCTCAGTATAAACCAGAGCGCTTGGAAAGCAAAGGTAACAGGTCCTGGTTGCTGCAGTTAATGAAAGTTCTCTTAGATTTTCTTCTCCGTGGGACTGGGAAGCTCAGATACCCATTAGGGTAAAAGCCAAGAAAAGTGGCAGGCATCTGATTTGAATTATAGAAGTTGATAGCAATCAGGCTAAAGCTCCAGCTGGAGTGCTGAGCATCATTCATCCACTTTTTTTATTTATTTATTTAGCTTGTCTTGATTTATGGCATTTCAATTGCTTAGATGGGGGCCAATGCAATCACTCACTTCTCCTTTCTGATTTACATCTTGCATTAGAATAAAGACAGGGAGGACTGGAGCTAAAAGGAGACAATTGGAAAATGGCTGAGGAGAAAGGACTTAGATGTGCCTGTCAGATGTTCAGATCCTGCAAAGTGTTTTTTCCCAGGATTGCATATGCTTGGTTTAAGAAATTGCTGACAGAGACTATTTGCGCCCCAGACTGTCTTAAGCACCTTTTTGCTTTTGAATGCAAAGTGTTGCACATTTCTACATTTTAGTAGTGTCTCTGGATTCTCAACCTAGCACTGGAAAGCATCAATATGTTCCGTAGCTTCTTCCTGTCCAAATTGGTTGAATTGCATGAAGATTATTTTAATTGATAAAAATAAGCAACTGGAAAACTGACATACAAAAAAACGAACATCAGCTTAATCTGTCTTCCCAATAATACAAGGACACCATATATAGACCATAGAGGCTTTTTAGGTACTAACGTGATAGATTTGCAAATGTGCCTATCTGCGCCCCCTCCCCTCTTATCTCAAGTAAGATGAGAGTATTTTTGGAAGGTAGAGGAGTTGATATGCATTGCCTTTTGGAAATAGTATCAATAGAAGAGAATAACTGTAGTTCAGGGTTGAACTGTGGAGTCCTTGGTGCTCTCTGAGCTTGGTTGTTTTCTTGCAGATGTTTCATTACCCAACATCAGTACTAGAAGAGAGTGGGGTTTGCTCTCTGTTTATATGCAAGTGCTCGCCCTTTCAGTGTTGGTGGAAGTGTTCTGGGTGATTCCTTGACTAGAATGTTGTTTGCTGTTGCATGGCTTGTCTGAGGTGGTAGTTCCTTGATTGGGGATATTCTTTATTGCTTGATTGTTAGTCTAGTATTAATCTTGATGTTATTCTCTGCTTATCTGGGTGTTCATTGCTGATTAATTAATCAGGATTAATATTCCTTATTGGCCAAGTGTGATTGACACACAAAGAATTTGTCTCTGGTGCGTAAGCTCTCAGTTTAGCTTCTCAATGGTCTCATTTGAATGGCATGTAGGTGTTGTGTATTTCTTTGAGTCTTTTGATGGCTGATTTGTCTGAGTGCCAGGCTTCTAGGAATTCTCAGGCATTTCTTAGATTTGGCTTGATCAAAGATGCTCACAGTTTCCAAGTTGAAACTATGGTGATGTCTGTCCATGTATTCTGCAATTAAGGAGTTTTAAGCATCTCTTTTGACTGCTAGTTGGTGTTCACGTATCTGTTTGTCCTAAATAATGGCTTTTATAGACCTTACACTGAATGTTGTAGATGACTCCCTTTTTTTGCTTCTGGAGCTTCTGGGTCTTTTGGTTTACTTAAGATGTTTTGCAGAGCTTTAGTTGGTTTGTGTGCTATAGTGATTCCATGTGATTGTAATAATCTATTGGTTGTTTCTGAGATGTTTTTTGATGTATGGCATGTTATCCATTTAACAGTTGTGTTGATTGTGCTGCAGTGAGTGGAGTAGTCAGGGATTTTGGATAAAATTGCATGGGTATCGATTTTATTGAAAGAAATATAGATGATCCGTTTCATTTTCTTGACATTTGGGGTTGCTGCAACATGTTTATGTTCATCTAAGCAGGTGTTTTATGATTGGCTTGTGCCACTATGTTGGTCAATTTTGTGAGAGTCATCATAGCCTGTTCTAGATGTGTCTGCCAGTCCCAAATCATTATCCATATCAGGGGTGGGTTCTACTTACCTTTACTACCAGTTCGCAACCAATGTGCATGCAGAAGTTTCTGTGCATGCGCAGGTCATTCTTTATGACATCTGGGCTGTTGGGCGGAGCCTCCCGCCACTTTTACTACCGGTTCAGAAGAACTGGACAGAACCGGGAGCAATCTACCACTGATCCACATCTGAAAAGCATCTTCATTCCAGAGCTTGGGGTATCCTTGTAAAACTTCCTTTAAAAACTTTTTAGAAACATCCATGGCAGAGCTTTAGGAAGAATCCAGTGGCGTAAAAAATATCTTAGATATGCCTTTGGGACTGTCATGAAGTTGCTGCTGTTGTATACTTCTCTATCAAACACCTTGAAGCTTCAGGGGACAGTTGGGATGAAAGGGGAAAGAGGACTAGTGGTCCTCTTGTGTCTTCCTTCTTAAATAAGAACTGGGTCATATTTCAAGTATCTTTCCCTCCCTTGTCTCCCCTCATACTGTTTTTGAAAAGTATATCTATTGCCGTGCTGAATTCATCTTGTTCTCATCAAACCACCTAGCATCAAGAATAAGCTTAAGGGAGAAAAATGGTTGAATGGCCAAAGCAGAAAACAATTATAAAATAAAACGTCATCTTGGTCCCATTATAAATCCTGCCAGCTGGCACCTCAATCTTCTTCCAGAATATGTTTAATCATCACAATCATTCTTTAAAGTTGATTCCTTCCTTATATTCAGTCTTCTATTCAGGGTTCTGATTTTCTTTGCAGACCAGCCAAATACACCCTCCTGCCAAATCCAACCCACCCACCCCCAACTTTGAAGGAGAAAAAAAAAGTACTCAGAATATAAAACAACATGGAAAACAGCTGCCTCAATAGGAAGACAAGTTTATCTTCCAGCTTCTTGGGCTTTGGTGTGAAGGAACAAGATAGATATACTGCTCCAAGGCTGGGTTGATTCTGATTAGAGCTATAGGACTAAAAAAAAAATATTTAACCCTTTCCATATGGCCCTAATAGTTAAGGATGAGTTCATTTTCAGCCCTTCTTTCTTCCCTTATCAATCCTCCTCTGCATTGAAATCTGTAGCCCAGTAAATGGCAATGTATGGGGAAATTCAAACAGTTCTGTTTCAGTGGTTTAGTTTTACTATTGTAAGTTTAAAGGTATCCATCCAGCCAGGGGTGAGTTCTACTTACCTTTACTACAGGTTCACAACAGGAGCGTACGTGTGTGCTCACTTCACTCGTGTGCTTGCACGTGCTTCTGCACATGTGCAGATCATCAATTATGACGTCTGGGCAGGTGGGCGGAGCCTCCCGCTGCTTTTACTACCGGTTCTAAAGAACCGGACAAAAGCAGGAGTAACTCACCACTGCATCCAAATGATCCTTTGAGAGTCATACATTGGAGGAGTCCTTTTTCCATGAATGAGCCAAGGCAACTGACACTGTCAAAGGATTCAAAAAATGAGTGGTACTAGCATATTAATAATGATTTTTAAAGAGGATCTGAAGTGATGTCCCAGTGCCTGGAGGCTGTGCAGATCTGGATGGGGAAGAACAGGCTCAAGCTCAACCCTTCCAAGACTGAGTGGCTATGGCTCCCGGCATCCCGATATAGTCAGTTGACTCCTTCACTGACTATTGGGGGTGAGTCTTTGGCCCCCACGGAAAGGGCTCGCAATCTGGGAGTCCTCCTGGATATGCAGCTGTCCTTGGAGGATCATCTGATGGCTGTGACCAGGGGGACCTTCTGTCAGTTTCGCCTGATTCGCCAGTTGCGGCCCTTTCTTGATCGGGATTCCCTGTGCACAGTCACTCACGCCCTTGTCACCTCTTGCCTTGACTACTGCAATGCTCTCTACATGGGGTCCCCTTGAGGAGCACCCGGAGGCTCCAACTGGTCCAGAATGCGGCCACACAGGTAGTGACGGGAGCAACATGGCGCTCCCATGTAACACCGCTCCTGCGCAAGCTGCACTGGCTCCCAGTGGTCTTCCGGGTGCACTTCAAGGTGTTGGTTATCACCTTTAAAGCGCTCCATGGCATAGGGCCTAGTTATCTGCGAGACCGCCTACTGCCACAAATGACCTCCCACCGACCCGTGTGCTCCCACAGAGAGGGCCTCCTCAGGGTGCCATCAGCCAAACAATGTAGGCTGGTGACCCCCAGGGGGAGAGCCTTCTCTGTGGGGGCACCTACCCTCTGGAACCAGCTGCCCCCAGAGATAAGGAGAACTCAAGACCTCAGTGTCTTCCGCCGTGCCCTTAAAACCCACTTTTTCCAACAAGCCGGGCTGGCTTAGGAAGTAATTTTAGATGTTTTAAATTGGTTTGTTATTTCTTAAAATTGGAGCCAAATTTATATATATTTTAATTATTTTAATATTTGTATTGTATGTTTTTTAATTCTGGCTGTTCACCGCCCTGAGTCCTCAGGGAGAAGGGCAGTATACAAATTGGAAATAAATAAAATAAAAAATAAATATTGCTGGACTGCTCTATGTCTTTTGATTTCTTGAAAGGGGTTTCCCCTTGAAAAATACTTTTTAAAAAGATTCATATGATATCCTTTCCACTTTCTTGTGTGGTGTTTTGTGTTGTTTACTACAGGTGGCAGAGTGCTGGTGTTTTCTGATGCACATTCATTCATAATTTTGAAGCTTCTTTTATTCACCACCTAACACAGGACATGAAGAGGAATTTCCTCAGGTCTCTTCCCTTGGGATTTCACTGCAGTTTGAGAAGCCTGGGAGGCTGTAGGCCCCAGAGAGATGGTTGTATGGTGGCAATCAGGGCCGTGGCTAATTCTAAATGAAAACAGGACAAGTTCATTGTTCTCCATCCATAAGAACTTCACAGAACTCTCCTGTTTAATAATTTGGAAGTAACATTTATCTAATCAGTTGTGTTTTTTTTTAATTTGATTTATATGCCGCCCTTCTCCGGAGACTCAGGGCGGCTTACAGTGCGTTAAGCAGTACCAGTTTGGGAACTGGTAGGAAAAAAATGCAGATTTATTTGTTTGTTTGTTGTGCAGTGTGAACCTACTTGAGGTTTGGTACGTCTTAATCAAAAATAGACTTCTCCGTGGTTTTGCCACTCAGATACTGATGCTCTTTTGATGAAGTCCTCTTTTCCACAGCTGCTATAATTGGCAGATTCTGTTTAACAACAAGGCAGTGTTAGACCTTCATCTGCCCAATGGACTTACTGCCCCTGAAATATCAGGCAGAAAAATCACTTTAGATTTTTTTTTTAAATTAACTTTTTAAATTGGCTTTTCCAGCTGTTAGTTTTTCCTGAATATGTATCTTTTTATGGATTGTCTTTACTGTTTTAATCAATGTTTTCCTGTTTTGATTTTACATTTCAAGTTTGAAATGTTAAAATGAAAAATTATACATAAATATATATACGTTAAAAAATGTTTTGTACAAATAATTTGAACGATCCAATCCCTAGCAAATCAAAAACTGTTATTCGCAAGTAGATCTAAAGAGACTAATTAGATCCATAAAGACAAATTAATTCAATGCTGAAACTGGGTATGTCAAATCTGATGAAAAGAATGACTAGGGTGGACATGATAGCAGTGTACCAATATCTCAGGGGCTGCCACAAAGAAGAGGGATTCAAGCTATTCTCCAAAGCACATGAGGGTAGTACAAGGAGCAATGGGTGGAAACTAATCAAGGAGAGAAGCAACCTAGAACTAAGGAGAAATTTCCTGACAGAACAATTAACCAGTGGAACAACTTGCCTCCAGAAGTTGTAAATGCACCAACACTGGAAATTTTTAAGAAAAGATTGGATAACCATTTGTCTGAAGTGGTGTAGGGTATCCTGCCTAAGCAGCGGGTTGGACTAGAAAACCTCCAAGGTTCCTTCCAACTGTTCTGTTCTGCTCTGCTCTGCTCTGCTCTGCTCTGCTCTGCTCTGCTCTGTTCAGTCCTGGTCTGGTCTGGTCTGGTCTGGTCTGGTCTGGTCTGGTCTGGTCTGGTCTGGTCTGATCTATTCCAGCACAGCCCAGCACAGCCCAGCACAGCCCAGCCTATATCCTATCCTATCCTATCCTATCCTATCCTATCCTATCCTATCCTATCCTATCCTATCCTATCCTATATCCTATCCTATCCTATTCTAAATGGTATTCTTTTTGTATATCTCAACCATCCCCAATATGAAGATACAGTCCAGTAACTGTTACTGAGAATTAGCATTGCACCACTCTGAAAGAATGTAAAAAAAAAAAGTTAGAAACTGACGATTTAGTGAGTGTAGTAGGTTAGTTTGTGCACCTTTTCTTAACCCTAATTATTTTTGCCATTTTCCTCCAAAGAAACTCAGCTAAGTGTCAGGTGATGAGTAACGTAGAAGGTTATTGCTGTTATTTCAGTATCCAGCAGCCCAGTAACTCCTCCTTTTTCTGTGGCTGTAAGAATACCACAATTAACCTGGGTGTTTTTGCAGTGTAGCTGATGCGGTGTGGAAATGTCATCTCATTAACAGCTGGCTTGGAGACCGGAATCTTCTCCTTTTCTACATAAGATGAGAGGATAACTGCAGCAGGGCACAGCCGTCATCCTACCCTTAATTAGACCATCCCCTGGTGTTTGCTGTGATGCTTATTGGTTTAAGGCAGGCTATTAATGTTCCTTAATCATGGCATTATTTTTAGTAGCTTTTAAACCAAGAGTAATGCAAAACAGGTCCAACGATTAGGATGAACTATTCAGTAATGAATGAAGGAGAACAGATGGCATGAAAATGTGACAGAAAATATGTAGAGAAAGAACCTCTCTTTATATGTAAGGGTGCTTTTCAGCCTTTACACATTTAGTAGCAACTTAAATGGGTGGATCCAAACTTAAGGTATTTCCTGCAGCCATTATTCATATTTATTTATTTACCCATCCATCATAGGTGAAATAGTGAAATATAAAGGCAGTAAAACAAACCTTTATCTCCAACCAAAGAGGAGTGCACACAACAGATCCCGGAAAAAGTTATTTGCGTCTTGGAAAAGCAAAGTATGGTGTGGCTTCCAACAGAAATGATAGAAGAGTATCACTGGCTGATCCTAAAGCTTCTACCCTCCCAGGGGAGAGAAAGTTTTTTTTTTCCTTGTTTCGGCATGAGAAATAATGAAAAAGAAAGAACTCACACTTCCATTTTGTCAAACTCCAAGTGAGACAGAGTTTTACCAAACAAAATGACATGTTTCTATAAAAGCATGTGAATTTAAATGGAAATTTTAGGGAATAAGTCCAGGGGGAAAAAATTAAAACACGTTAACCTGGCTGTTTATATAAATGTAAGTTTACTCGTGAAGAAGGAGGGTAGGCCAAAACCAACAAATTACATGCCGACTTTCAGATAAAACGAGTGGTGTAAATATGATTTAAAACCCAATCATTTCATTTGATTGGGTTTTAACTTTCAGATCCAAAAAAGATTGTCCCTTAAAAATCATTATTGATCATTTGATTCTCTAAGTACCAATGAAATCAAAAAATTTACAGGGTTATCTCTTGCTATTTATGCAAAACTTAAGACAAATAAAAGCTGGCTTCCTTTCATACATTTGGTTTTTTCCCCCCATTCACTCAGGTTCGATTCTAAGAGACTGGAAAAGTCCCTGCAGATTTCTTGGTAATGTTTTTCAGAAGTGGTTTCCCATCGCTTCCTTCCCAGGTCTGAGACAGAAGAACTGGCTGAAATTCACCCAGCTGGCTTGGTTCTTCAGGTGGGACTAGAACTCACAGTCTCCTGGTTTCTAGCCTGATGCTTTAACCACTACACCAAACTGACCATACTCTATGTAGATGTGGTATGATGCAATAGCAACAAAACGCCCCTATATTTCAATTGTAAGAAACATGGACAAGCATTTCAAGTATTTATTACATTTTAACTTTTTGAATACTTCTAAATATTGTTATGAACCAGGTGACTGGCACAAACTAGTCCAGCTTTATAAGTCCAGTTTAGTAAGAGCCGAGGTGGTGCAGTGGTTAGAGTGCAGCAGTGCAAGCTACTTCAGCTGACTGCTAGCTGCAGTTCAGCAGTTCAAATCTCACCGGCTCAAGGTTGACTCAGCTTTTCATTCTTCTGAGGTGGGTAAAATGAGGATCCAGATTTTTGGGGGCACTATGCTGACTCTGCAAACCACTTAGAGAGGGCTGTAAAAGCACTGTAAAGCGGTATATAAGTCTACGTGCTATTGCTATTTATAAAAGAAAGAGTTAAATGGGGAAGTGAATAGAAGATCAAATGCAGATTGCCTCTTTGAGGATACCCAGTTTCTCAGATGTTGTAGATGGCATTATTAGCCTAAATAGAATACATTTTCTCCACCTCCAATCATTGCTGAACCCCCTCATATTCTTTAAAGAAAATAATCAAACCCACTCTTTACTGACACTGTTGATGTTATCTAGTTTGGGTAATGAAACATCTGCAAGAAAACAACCAAGCACAGAGAGCAACAAAGTCCCCTTATTTCACCCCAGAGCTACACATTTTATTGGTATTTATCAAAAGAGCTAGGTCTTTGCATAATGTTTCCAAAACAGGTTTACTTGAATCTGGTTATTTGCGCTTTTAGTGAGAACTCTGCACTGCTGTGTTCATGGTGCATTTGTTTGTTTCCTTGACTATTCATGGTATTCCCTGGAGTCTTCTCCAAACAAAAATCAGAAGCTTCAATACACTTCTATTTCGTCTTCAGAATCTATGCTAGCTTTTGCCTATAAAACTGCATGCATTTTGAATGTAACGTGCAACAGGAGCAACAATTATAAAGATAAATACATTATTGCAGGAATACATATTCTGGGATATTGGAAACATATTGAGATACACCCACACATCCACACAAACATTTATACACAATTATTTG
Source organism: Ptyas mucosa (assembly GCA_012654045.1). Lineage (NCBI taxonomy): Eukaryota > Metazoa > Chordata > Lepidosauria > Squamata > Colubridae > Ptyas > Ptyas mucosa. The sequence continues at coordinate 16,254,296 of WNWU01000011.1, read as the reverse complement.
ATGCCAAAACAACAAAAGACATCCACCAAACAACTGGTTAAATAATACGGTTTTTCACTGGTTTATGAAATCCTCGCACAGATGATGCAACGCATTGCTCTGAGTGTTCCAAAGCACATGATTCACTACACAGAAGAGCTGTCTTTGTGTCCATATCCCCTAATTGGTTGCAAAGAAAGGACCTTAAGCAGTGGTGGGTTGCCCTTGGTTTGGTCCGGTTCTTGCAAACCAGTAGTAAAACAATAGCAATAGCAATAGCACTTGGACTTATATACCGCTTTACAGTGCTTTACAGCCCTCTCTAAGCAGTTTACAGAGTCAGCGTATTGCCCCCAACAATTTGGGTCCTCATTTTATCCATCTCGGAAGGATGGAAGGCTGAGTCAACCTCGAGCCTGGTGGGATTTGAACTGGCAAATTGCAGCAGCTGGCAGTCATCAGAAGTAGCCTGCAGTACTGCATTCTAACCACTGCGCCACCAAGGCGCTCTGCCCACCCACCCAGATGTCATCATAGATGATCTGCGCATGCGCAGAAGCGATCCCGTTATGAACCCGTACTAAAAGTAAATAGAACCCATCCCTGATCTTAAGCTTTCACTCCATATAAGCCCTCATAGCCCAGACAATTTCCACTTGAAGAGATAGTTTTGGTGTTTTAGAGCTATATCTTGTGGATTTTATAATTCAATTGTGTTGCTATTGTTTATTGCTTTGTTTACTTTTGTTCTGTGGGTTTTAATCCTATTTGGCTCCCAGAGTTGCAATTGCAAGATGAGCTATTGCATTTTATACCAACTATAATATTTTGGGGAGGGTTGCATTAAAAGACAGCCCTTTGTTGAAATAATCAATGTATTTGTTTGTTTGATTTATTTAGAAATGTATTTCTAAATTCAAATACAATATCAGGGCAGATTCTTGTAAAACATTTAAATCACGTTGGAATACTGATGTTAATAACACAGAGATTAATGGCAGCCTCAGCACTGTAGATGGTAATATTGGGACTGTAGCAAAGCTGAGATGATGAAAGGGAGGAAGAACAGTTGTCCATTTGCTAATGGAGATTAATGGCATAGCATGTCTACTAATAAAGTAAAATCTATAACAATCAATATCATGTGGCAATATCCATCTGGTAAATAGGCTGCCAACATTTTAGCTATGGCATAACACACAGTATCTTGTAAAAACAGCATCTGCTAATACTTACAGTCAAGTAATACATACAAAGAGAGCAATATAGAAACAGCAAAAAAAAAAAAAAAAAGCCCACCACCACCTGGAGGCAATCAATTCAACTGGTTATTGATAAAATTTCCCTGGCAGAGTCCTTCATCCAAGTAAAAATAAAAAATTACAATAGGTTGCCACCAGTCAACATGAATCTCCTGAAACTCATGGGGAGTTTTTCCCCAAATCTGGTAAGAACTTTCAATTAGTTTCCATTTCATGGGTGTCAAACTCGATCGCGTCATGTGACGTCACGTGATGTATTGTGACTTTTTTGCCTTTGCAGAGCTGGGGTGGACGTGGCCTGCGAGCGATGCATCTGGCCCACGGGCCGCCAGTTTGACACCTGTGCGATGGAAAGACAGCAGGTTCACTAGAGTGCTGTATTTGTGGAGCTATTGGAAGTGGGTTTCATTTGAAGACAAATGCGTGTGCCTGAAATATGTTTGTACATTTTTAAAAATCTAGTTTGGAATATATTATACTGTGCACTAGTTGATTTTGTCATTTCAGTTTTCATTTATCTGATGCAACTCTTTAAAAAAAACAAAAAATCCTTTTTGCCTAAAAGTTCTTCATTCCAAATTCCAAACTGCTGTGATGTTATTTGTACCCTATTGTACCCCTGATTGCTTAGTTGTACCCTATGACTATCATTAAGTGTTGTACCTTATGATTCTTGATGAACGTATCTTTTCTTTTATGTACACTGAGAGCATATGCACCAAGACAAATTCCTTGTGTGTCCAATCACACTTGGCCAATAAAAAATTCTATTCTATTCTATTCTATTCTATTCTATTCTATTCTATTCTAT
>WNWU01000011.1:16234039-16252234 GCA_012654045.1 Ptyas mucosa | reverse complement strand
CTATTCTATTCTATTCTATTCTATTCTATTCTATTCTATTCTATTCTGGAATGCTTAGGAGCATTTTAATCACTTAGGTCAGGGCTGTCAAACTCGCGGCCTGTGGGCCAGTTGTGCCATGCACTGGCTACGCCCATGCCCGGTTTAGCGAAGGGGAGGAAAGTTGGACAATATGCCAATATGAGAAACACACCCTCCCCCCCAAAAAAGCCATATAATTGGAAATCAAGGAATTGTGCAAAATAATCTGGAGTTGTTTTGGTGACCCCAAAATGGAGGTTTAGAAACCATGCGGCCGAAGGAAAACATGTTGCCCTCTCCTAATTTAGGAAGAATTTTAAATGATCTTTGTGATGTCTTCTGCTCCCAAACTGGCTATTTTGAAGGATGAATGGAATGGCAAAACCTAAAAATATAATCACTCAGAAATATTTTAAAGCCAAACAGGCAAAGAGATAACTTTTTTTTCTTTTTCTTTCATTTTGCTCATTGTATGTAATCTGGAACATCCTGGAAACATTGGTTTCCAATATTGTCAAGGTTGGCCTTACAAATCATTTTATTTATGATGTAGCTTGGTCTTCCTGAGTTCTACTGATTTGTTTTTCTTTTCAAAAGCTTGAAATCCTTTTCTATTTCCTTTGCATCTCATCTTTGGAAAGATGGCATGAATCCAAATATTTTTATAGCAAATGGTGTAAGGACTCTTGCCTTGGGCAAGAGATTGGAATAGAAGGCCTGCAAAGTCCCTTCCAGCCCTGTGGATTCTATGATTCTCTGAGCCTGCTGTCCCAATAAAAGCCATTAATTTGGCTCCATCGTATTCTTATAAACAGAGGGGACTAAAACAGTCCAATTTTCTTTGTTACCAGGGTTTATACTGCCTATGGATATTCAGGAATGTTTGGAAGAACAATGGGCAATTTTTAGAACATTCAGTACTATTACTACACAGTATTTCCAAGGAAACAAGGATGCTCTACCTTTTAATGTGGGGGTTTTTTTTTTCATTTTGTGAGGAATGTCACATGATTCTTTTTGCCTATTTTTAGTTTCTTAAACGTACCCGCAGAGTTGAGGCAGAGTTAAAAGAAAAGGGTGGGCTAATAAAATAGGTGCATTTTGTTACAGTTCCGCATTAAGCTCGCATCAATAAAAGCTGCTTGAAATTAAGCAGCTCAGGCCTTAGCAATCTCTTAGGAATACTGTAAACCAATGGCGTAAAGCAATGTTAACATTTGGTTGGTTTACATTTTCTTGGTCTGTCATAAAACACAAAGGTTGCGCTAAGAATGTTTTTATTCTACCAGTCAATCCACCTATCACTCATTTGTAGGCCTGGTGTTAGTGCCAGCTATATGTAACACCACACACACACAATCTGCCCCCCTCTGTACATCTTATTGTAGATCACTAAAACACATACCTGACAGACAGACAACGGGATGGTTTACTGTGGTATGGTGTGTTACAGCAGGGGTGAAATTCACTTACCTTCCCTATAGGTTTGCAAATGTGCGAGCACCGCATGTACAGGGGCTTAAAACCATTGCAAAAAAGTGATGTCATGACATCTGCACGGGTGGGTGGAGCCTCCCGCAGCTGCCGCTACCAGTTCACCAGAGCCGGATAGAACTGGCTGAATTTCACCCCTGTGTTACAGCCTTCATTTTCTAGGCTGGGAGGGGGGAGGAAGTACTGTTAGCTGGTCACTAAACTTCCTGTGATTCAGAACTTGGAACCAGATAAAAGTGTTGAAATGACTCCATGTAGCAGTTCAATTTCTCACTATAATGTTTGTAGCAGCGAGTCTGTTTTGGGCATAGGTATGTGTCTATCTGTCTGGTTATCATCTATGTCTCAATCTATCTATTATCTTAAACTGGACAGACCTTAAATTTAGGTGACCTGCTAGGAAGCTGCAGCATCATAATGCACATCCACAGAATGTTTGGAGATGTTCTCTATATGTTTACCGTGTCAGACAGAAGAGATAAATAGCATAATAATGTACTCTCAACTGCTGAGGGAGAAATATATTAGCTCGAAGTTGATAGCTGTGAGCAAACTGCTTTCTCTCAACCTGAGCTTCCTAGGTGGTAGCAAAATGGAAATATTGTACACATGGGCAAAAAGACAAACATTTAGGGGGACGGAAAGAGAAAAAGAAAGGAAAATACAGCATTAAAAGATGCTATTTCTATAGAAACAGCCTGTAAACGTATAAATATCCTTTTGGGGAAAAATGTACAATCAGACCAGGATCAAGGTATGGATGCTTAGGTTGAAACCAGTGGCCCAGTCCTGAGAAAATCCATCCAGCAATACTATGCTCCATGGACATGTAGATAACAGCTGAACAGGGAAGTAAAGGAGTGGATTTCAGCCTAATCTAACAAGAAAAGTAGCTATTGGGCAGAGCCATCTGCAAGAGGAGGTGTCAGGATTCCAAGTAACACCTCCAACAAAAGAAGATTCCAAGGCTTGAAGTTCCTCAAAGTTCTATTTTATTAGAGATGTCATATTGGCACATCTTGGAAAACCCAAATCTGAAAGCTTCCAGGTTTTCCCCACCCAAACGAAAGTCCAAGTCCCTCCCTGCCCAGCACCCACATATCCATCACATGGCCCAATCAATGCACCGTCCCAACTGGAGATGCCTCCCAGTCACACCCCTACAGATGCAGGTCAAAATGTCCTTGACCTTCAGAGAAAGGAATGTTATTTTGACTACATATCATCACCCATGCTCCAGACAATCCCCCTCCCAGTTTCCCACAGCACTAAATGTGGCAGGCCTGAAGATCCAATGCAAAGATGACTTCCAGGCCTGACAGGAGGAGCTAAAACAGATGGCGGCTGCAATCAAAGCTCCATCTCTTCCGCTGCACATGAAAAGGGGTGGATCTTAGTTTGCAAGTTTTTGGTTGCCATTTTGATTTTCTAAACATGCACCTCCTCCTATGTGGATGCTCATTGTCTTTTTTGTAAGCATGTTAGCAATGCAGTAAAGGAGAAGAAAATTCATTTGGATGCTTCCACATGTAAAAAAAATTAAAGAACTGTAAACCTGGCTACATGTTGTTTTATGTGACTACATGTCTGGTGCAGTGGTGAAATCCTCCGCAGATTGCCACCGGTTTGCTACCCGTGCATGCGCGGTATGCGCCAGACGCCTGCTGCATGCATGCACATGCACAGTGCATGCCTGATGCACGCTGCACGTGCATGTGCAGTGCACACCAAATGCACGCTGCGCACATGCATGCACAATGCACACAAAATGTGCGCTTCGCATGGAAAAAGTTTGAAGGTAAGTAGAACAGCGAAGGGGGAAACAGCTGTGCCAGGTGATTTAAATATAAATTGTGCGGTACAGTTGATTATCAGAAATACCGGTTTGGACAAACTGGTAGCTTTTTTTTTACTGCCGGTTCGCCAAACCGGTAGCTTTTATCATTACCTGAACTGGTATGAACTGGTAGCATTTCACCCTTGATCTGATGGGGAAATGCAGATTTGTTTTATTATTAAGAATTTTTATAGACATTTATCCTTGTTTTTTAAGCATTCGCAATCTATTGATTTTGACACAGCTGGTATGGGCATCACACTTTTTTTTTTGTTTCTTAAAAGTTCCAATCATACAGATTGCATCAGACTCCAGTTCAAAAAATATTTTTTAAAAAATCTTTTCTTTAAAAAATAATAATTTGAAAGCTTTGATTCCAGCAAGAATCGGAAATTCTGAGTTTTATCCCTTTCCTAATAATTACCTACAAATAATTATAACTTGTTCAACTTATTAAACCATGTACAAATCTGATATGCATTAAGTTCTTGACAAATATCAGCCAAATAAATAGCATTTGCCTGACCATCTTTTAAGTTTTATTTTTAAAAAAGAATAGTTTTGTACTTAACTGGGATAATGTTTGCTTAGTGTATTGTGTGAACTCAGCCATTGTGGCTTTCTTTCTTTGTTCATTTCAGCTATTTAATTGATTAAGTCCTTCAATTAAATAGCTGAAATGAACAAAGAAAGAAAGCCACAATGAATATAATCTATATTCTTTGCCTAGAAAAGTAAACTGCATTATTCTTTTTGTTCTTGTTCTTTTTTTTTCCTTTTCTTATTCAATCCAAAACTGTAAGAATTCCCCTTTCAGAGAACCCCTTTGTATCTGAATTTTGCCCAAGGATAACCTTAGGCAAATATTTTCAGTACTTTTGTAATTAAATAGCTGAAATGAACAAGGACAAGAAAAGGACAGCGGCACAAAAGTGACTAGCTTCATACAAAACAGTAAGCCAAAATCAACCAACTCTTATTAAGTTTCAGTGCAATTTGTGATTGCAGCCATAGAATAGCCTTGCCTTTGTCCACCAAAATAAATAAATCTGTCTATTTTTGGAGATATTTTAACAGATACCATAAAGTATATCTCTCAGTTCTCCATAGAATTATAACATGGACAATTGCACATTCCCAGCCCCTAAACTTTTCACATGTCTTGTCTGTGAGTTGGATGTCAGCAGGAATGGCTTCAGAGATATCAGCAGGATCCTGTCCTGGTTCAATTCCTATCTAAGCTTCTTGATGGATGTTTTCCTCTTTGTATCCCTGGATTACAATGTTTCTGGTGTTCCAGCACATTGTTGAAGTCAGAAAGAAAATAAACACAGAGAGGGAGAGAGAATGCTGTCAGCTACCATAGAGTTAGCCACTTAAGGAGAAAGTAACAGTAATTCCTGGAATTGCTCCTGACGGGGCCTATCTCTTCCTTCCTTGTCTTTCTATATTCATCCCCTCGCCTTCTGCTTCTTCAGACTATAAGCCTCTGGCTTGTACACTTCTGAGCTTTGCATTGTGTTTTAGGAATTTCAGCTGCAATTCTATGCATAATTGAACTTACTCAGGGGTGAATTTCAGATTCTTTAGCAAGGGGTTCGCTGCCCCGTTGCTGGGTGGGGGTGGCCACAGTGGGCATGGCCTACTCGGCTGCCTGCACCACGGTGGGGGGGGGGCATTTTTGAGCCTCTGGGAGGGCGAAAACTGCTTCCCCCAGGGTCCAGAGGCCCACCAGAGGCCAGAAACATGCCCGTTTCCAGACTTCCAGAACCTCTGGTAGGCCCGTTTTCCCATTCCCAGACCCTCTGCACAGCCCCTGCACTTACCTGGAATTATGAATGGCCGCGTGGGGACTCCTGGGAGGGGAGGGGTGGAAGAGGAGGGGTGGGCGTGACCAGCTAGGGGTGGCATTTGGAGGTTCACCGAACCCCAGCAATCCTTGGCTGAGGATCGCCTGAACCGTGCCGAATCCCCAAGAGCCCACCCCTGAACTTACTTCTAGAGAATTGTACTATAAATATGTACCAAATTCCAAGATACCTATTCCAATAACCTATTTTTAAAGCCCACAATGCCACAGAAGTAGACATGATGGTTCTCCCAACCATTTCTTTTGTCAGGCTTCTCAATTTATTTTCCTACTTACCATGAAGGACTTTGATTAGGAATGGGCAAGGGGAACCACGGAATTCCTCTGCTCTGAATAGAGTAGGAGGTTAACTATTTTCCTCCAAACCAGCACCCTAAAATTTGGACTAGGAATTCTAAGATTTGCAGTCCCAACAGATGTGATGAGCACCTGGTGGAGAAGCTCTGACCCTGCCTTTTTCCTGCTAATGTTTGATAAATGACTAAACAGGTGTTTGCAGACCTGTTTCTGATAACCATGATGCGGGGGAAAATAGCAAAGGAAAAAGAGAGAATTGCAATGTAGACAAAAGAGCATTATTATTATTATCAGCATCTACGATGGTCATGTACTGAAGCTTAAACTCACCTGTACACCAGTGTGCATTTGTGTACTTATTTCAGACTTATCTTAAGCATTTGCCCCAGTGGTGAAATCCAATTTTTGTTACTACCGGTTCTGTGGGCGTGGCTTTGGCATGATGTGGCTTGGTGGGCGTGGCTTGGTGGGCATGGCAGGGGAAGGATACTGCAAAATCCCCATTCCCTCCCCACTCCTGGGAGAAGGATATTGCAAAATCTCCATTCCCACTCCACTCTGGGACCAGCCAGAGGTGGTATTTGCTGGTTCTCTGAACTACTCAAAATTTCCGCTACCGGTTCTCCAGAACCTATCAGAACCTGCTGGATTTCACCCCTGATTTGCCCCCTCTTTAAAGCAGTACAACCTAATTCAGGGAAATACACCATCTGCTGCTGCCAACACTTATTTGCGGATGTTTTCATTAAGCTGCAAATCAGCGGCTGGTTAAACAGCATCAGTTTGTCATTGACCTCTGCTAAATGCATAATTAGAACAAGTCTCAAGATACTAACCAGACAATTACTTTAGCTGCCCCATGGCCTTGCAGGTATCCAGTGGGACTCTTCTGCCTTCTCCGTTTGAAACGGTAGATGCATCGCATGAAGTTTGTTCCACACTCTTCCAGACCTTTTGTTTTATAACTCTAATCAGTTAATACTGGAAATCCTCTTATATGCTTCCTTCTTTCAGTAGCAAACATTTGCCACTGGGGTGGGAGGAAGGATGAATTTCATTGGAATATATGAAAAAAAAATGGTCCTAAGCCTGCCACCAATTTCTATTTAACAACAGATCGAGACAGAGATAGGCAGATCTTTAGAAAGAGTGAATTTCACCTTTTGTGTAGCTAATTCCTGAGTAACAGCTTTGTCGTCCTGCCAATTCTAAATATTGGATCTAGTGTTTGTATTACTTCTGAAGTGACTGCCTAATGAGCTCTAGGAGATAGTCTATAGGAGAATATTAATCCTCTAGCATTACATCTCGATGAACAGCCTGGATTCACCAGATGCCTGTTATTTCAATCTTTCTGTAATTTTTCTCTATTTAAAAGAAAGAGGCAAGGAAGGAAGTCTTAAGGCATTAAGCAAGGTGAGTAATTTGTTGACCACTTACTTGAATGGTAAGCAGTTTCCAGAGAAAAATGAGAGTTTGAGAGCCTCTTTTAGCAATTTAATTCTCCCACTCCACCAACAAACTTGTTAGTTCTGATTTTTAAAACAAAGGATTCCTCTGCAATTAATCCATCAGAAGAAGTCCATCTGAAGTCACTGTTGACGTAGAAGTATATTTTCAGGCATCATTTAGGCTGTAAATTCTTCCATATCCTGTCACATTCGTTTGCTAACACTTTCAGAGTAACAATGAAACAAACAAAGTATTGTGCTGTTCCCAGCCAGACCTTCAGCTCTTCTTGGCTGTATCTCAACAAGCCTTGTCAACACTCTATAGAAGCCAGCCAAAGCTTATTCATAGCAGCCGGAATAGATGGCTATTTAACACAGAGAAGAACTTCTACAACTAATTCCAAAAAGAAGGAAAGGAGTGGGTCCATTTGTTTTTGTTCGTGTAATAGCCCCTCTCATCCAACAAAACCCTCTCTCTTCATTATTCCTGTATAATTGTACACCTGTCCTGGAGGTGTACAATTATAATTAGTTTCATGATGCCCTCCCCAAAAACCTCCTCCAGAGCTTTCTAAAAGTTGTTACCAAATAGTTATTTGTTAATTTATTTATTTGTTTGTTTATTGTCCCCACAAACCGGGTCCTCATTTTACCTACCTCGGAAGGATGGAAGGCTGAGTCAACCTTGAGCCTGGTGAGAATTGAACTCTCAGTAATTGCAGGCAGCTGGCAGCTAAGTGCTACTTTAACAGCAGTAGTTTAGTCTACTGTGCCACCAAGTTACCTTTATTGTGATGGTGAAAACCAGTCTGAAGCAGCGGTTAATGTATCAACCAAGAAACTGGGAAACCGTGAGTTCCCACCTGAAGCAACAAGCAAGGTGGGTGACCTTGAGCCAGTCCCTCTCTCTCAGCCCTAGGAAGAAGGTAATGGCAAATCGCTTTTTGTAAAACTTTGCCAGGAAAACTGCAGGCACTTGTTCAGGCAGTCTCTGAGAATCAGACATGATTGAACAGAAGGAAAAAAATGTATGATAATTTTTTTAATGTATGACTGTAGTATCATATTGCCAAGTATATTTAATTAAATATATACAATCTATATGCTATTATATTCAAAAGCCAAGTGCAGTCCCAGGGTGGAAGAAGGTGTGCCCTGCAAATCTGTAATGTTTTATCTTGGGTGCTAATAACACAGAATTCAATGGGACTGATTCTTTACTGGTAGTAAAGAGGGTCTCAAACTGATCTCAATTCCTGGTGATTGCATCCATGCTTTTCTTTTCTTTCTTTTCTTTTCTTTTTGCAATGATATAGAAGTGGGAGAAGTTTCAATTCTCTTGGGATGCTTTATCAATGTCCTAATCTAGTCAGCCATCTTGGAGTTCCCTGGGAGTTCCCTGCCCAAGGACTAATCAGATTTTCTGAAATCAACTGATTAAATGTTGATGTCTGATAAAGCATTTAATTTATGAGTGACTACACTTGTGCTCCACCTAGCTTAAAATTGAAGTGGCTGGGAACATTTTCCCTTCACACAGGAAGATAATTACTGTTTACTGTTTACTAATCAAACTGATACAGATAAAACTTAGTTTATGCCCTTTCTTGAAAAAAATAAGATTGATTAGATTACAGGAATGTCAAACTGGCAGCCTGCAGGTTGGATACGTCACGCATGGGCCACGCTTACCCCAGCTCCACGAAAGGGAAAAATGTCGTGATATGTCACGTGATGGCAATATGACACCGTGAGTTTGACATCCATGGAATAGAACTATGCATTCATGTTCTTGTTTTCTCAACCTGGAAAAAACTAGGAGAAGTAAATCCAGAGGAATCCATTAGTTATCAGTTTAAAGTTACTTAAATGTTGATCATTTTAAAACGCATGCACTTCTTCTTTTATGTCTGCTTTCTATTTTGAAATTTGGTAGAACTCATTTTATTTACATTGTCAAGTGTAGTTTGTTTCTTGGCAGTCATATAGGATGCAAGTTTACAATTTTCTTGCATGTAGTTGCCCAACTCCTGGCAGCTGAATTTGAAGGGCAGACTTCAAATATAGCCAGATGTCATACAAACATGAGAACTGGCAATACTATCACCATGCTTAGTAAATATCAATCTAAAATATATGAAACTTGGTAAAGAAAGGGGTGGGGGAATGAATGTTTGACCTTCTTATGCAAACCTATGTTCACTGTGATTTATTTCCAGTAAATGTTATGACTTGGATAGAAATGATATATAACTTTTCTGCAGCAAAAATGTTATTAAATTATATGCTGTTTTCCTATTATCCCACAGAACCAGACAAGGATGTTTCTTGTCCCTCTTGGTAGGTCTTGGTCACAGAAATATTAGCAGATGCTGATAATAAGATATAAAGTGTAAAAACTAGGGCTATTAAATTTTCATCCTGAACTAATGCTATAATGACTTCCAATCAATTGAATTGACTGACCATCCAATCAATTGAATTGTGTCTCCTGTTTTGGTGAGCATTAGCTTAATTTTTGGTTTTATAATAAGCAAAGATAATTCAGACATTTGCACAAATGATAATGTTAATTGTATTTAAATGGTATTTTGCTTTTGCAGCTTCTGTGGTTAAAACACACTAGTATATTAGGATTTAGTTATTATAAATAAAGAAATGAAACTGGTTAAAATTAAAAACATACTTCCCTTTGGTGGGAAAAGTATAGATTGACATTGATGGCCAAGAAAGAAAAAAAGAGTTAAAAAGTAGAAACTTTATAAGTTCCTCTAGTGAAAACAGGAATGAGTTTCCTTCTTCTAGTTTCTTTTACCATAAAGTAGCTCAATTAACAAATGATAACATCTGGATTTAAGAAGGCAAATCTAAGTAAAATAAATTAATGTTTAATTAACATGTTTGAGTATTTCTTGGAACAAGAATTTTCAGTATCATGGATGTTCTTTCATGGTTGGGAACAGAATAAATTTATTTCATTCTACAATAATTTTAGAAAAGCTATACAAATAATTCAAAGATAAAAAATAAACGATCTATATGTATATATGTAAATAAATCAATATTAGAATTATACGTATAAAGGATAAATTGAAATAAGGGAGAAAAAATGGATATGTTAGAAATGTTTACCAATGCGAAATTGTTGAAAGGAAGAAAATTGTAAAAGATTCTTTTTTGTTTTCAAAAAAATCCTAAATTGTTTAATAAAAATTATTTTTTTTAAAAAAACTAAACAAAAACTGGAGATATCATTGTGTCATAACAGTGAAAGGTCAGGATGAACTGAAGTTTATAAGAAATGCTGAAAGCAACAAACATTACAAACAAAAGCCAAAGAAGCAGTAAGTCTATTGCAAGGAAACAGGGTGAATTTGAAATAAGAGATAGCAAGAAGGCAGAAGGTCTTAACACGTATTCTTTTGTGTGTTTACCATCTCAGAAATGAAACAAAGCCCTACTTGGCCATCACGGTGTCACAAGTGGAAGAGGAAAACGACAACTCAGGACACACAAGAAGATGGTAAAAGAGCACTTAGCTAATTTAAGGGCCAGATGAATTACAACAAGGATGCTGAGAGAGCTAGTGGGGCTGATTGAAGAGCTAACACAGTAAATCTTCGAGGATTCCTGAAGAACTCATGAAGTCCCACAAGAATGGAGGAATGCAAGTACTTCTATCTTAGGGAAAGGAAGGAGAAATTACACACCTATCAGCTTATCTACCAACAAGTTAAAGAATGGCATGAAAAAATTTCTGCACTACACCACATACAGCAATGCATTCCATTTTTGTTTATTTATTTTCTTGTTCTTCTTATTGCCACTTTTGCATTCTGTCCTTGTTTTTTTTTTTCTCGTTCCATTCTAGGGCCAGCCAGCTCTTCTTTTTTCACCCCACTCTAGGTGCTTTCTTCTTCCATTGAAGAAAGTTAGCACCCACCCCTCTTAGAAGAATGAAATGTTCTAGGAAATTTTAAAAAGGCAGTATATTTCCCCTAAAAGAGAAATAAAAATCTTAAAGGAAACAGAAACTCAGCCCCAGCTCCCTGCTCCCAGCAGATATTTGGTGCCCATTGAGGACTGGGCCAGCCTATCTACAAAACAAAAGACCTCAGCTCCAGGCTGATGGAATTAAGATATAACCCTCAAGATATAATAGGATTAGCGCTCTACCCATTAGCAGCAGAGCTCGCTATATAGCACATGGGTATATTACATCACCCAGCACAGTTCAACCAGACTTATCTCAGACAAACTCCTAGGATTTGCACATGACCCCTACAGCAACCAATAGAATACCTGCCCTTGCCACAGGAACAGGAAGCTCAAGTTCAAAGCCCAAGAGAGGGTATAAATAACACTCACTCTCCACTCCATGTGTTCAATTGAACTAGGACCATGTGTTTAATGGTTCTGCTCCATTAAACCAGCTTCCCAAGCAACCTCCATGTTTCCAGTGTCTTTCTCCCCACTCTTGGTTGGAACCGAACCCAGGTGGACATTTCTTCCAGCACTCCAAAAGTTGCCCTAGACTGCCATACACGTGTTATGAAAAAAGGAAATATGAATACCATCTTGATACCATCATATTAAGAAGACCAGCTCAGAAGACCACTTCTTGAAATTTTAATAATTTTAATAAAGCAAAATTTAAGCAGCAGTCTTTGAGAGAACATATCAAGAAACATAAGCAGCTTTCGTAAGAATTGAAAAGGCCCAGAAGTTCATCTCAAATCCAGATGTAAACAAAAGAATACCAGATGGATGCATTAGTTACTGTTCTGAAATTCCAGAAGTCATGCTCTGTTTGCTGTCTGAGATTAGAAATGTCTTTGACTTTTATTTTGAAAAGATAGAATTTCAAGGTTAGAGCGCATGTTTTGAAAACAGAAGTCCCAGGACAGGTTTTCCAGTTACATAGATCTCAGGAAGAGAGGCAGACAGACTTTGAAAAACCAGTAATATGGTTTGGTATAAATGATTTGTGTGTGTAGCTTTCCCACTGAAAGTATGATCAGGGTGTATAATGTTTCCAAGTTGAATATATTTTAAGATAAGCTGTTCTCCCTGGTTAGGGAAGTGTAATGCTAAAATAATGTGTAGCTAGAAAGCAAACACCTTGAATTAAAGATTAGATCTGTCATTCTCTTCTCCTCCCTTATTCAGTTCATAAGAGGGTGAATGGAAGGGTGATAGATTCTTTTGGCTTCCATCTCTATATCTGTGCAAAATATAGCCTTGGTACTCAGCAATGCATTCCCAATAAGCAATGTGTGAGATTTAAATCGGGGAAGGGAGGAAACGGAAAAAGGAGATGGAAATCTGAAAGCATAGCTACATGTCTTATGGACAGTTCAATTGCCCTACAATAAGCCATCTCCCAAAATGCCATTTTAATCTAAGAGTAGGGAAGTACTAAACTCTCATCGAAAGTAAGCTCATCTGCAGTGCAGATGTGGTCCAAGTTATCTGATTCCAGCCTTGAAAAATGATGGCTGCGACTGTAGTAAAAATGAAAAGACATTTCCTTCAACTTTTAACAGCAAATCTTATCACAGCATATCACTTACAGGCTTCCAGCTATAAAAAATTGGGCGGGGGGTGGGGGTGTTCTAGGGCCATAATTATTTAAAATGTTTAAAATGCACAAAGAAACCTGTTGCTATGGGAAAGAAGTACTCTTCGGGATTACTGAACCCTCCGTGAAAAGATATTACAGTATCAATAACATGAATCTTATTCATCTTCCTCTGACCTTGAAACCCCTGGATTGCTGTGTGTCTGCATCTGTTGAAGGATTGTTCCTCACTTTTGCCAGGTATCTGTGATTCATCAACCTTCAGGAGGTCTAGGATGCTGTCGGCTCAGTCCCTTTTGTTACTTGTTTTTTTTAAAAAAACCCTAGAATCTACAAATTTATTCAACAATGCTTCCATTGAGCCTATTTATCATGCTCCTCTAGAAAGTTAGCACCCGCCCCGCTTAGAGGAATGAAATATTTTAGGAAATATTAAAAAGGCAGAATATTATATTTCCCTAAAGGAGAAGCATGCTCTTGGAAAGCAGCCCCCACTTTTTTTAATAGCCCCAGCAGGACTGGGTCAGCGTATCTACAAGACAAAAGATCTTCAGCTCCAGACAACCTACAAAGTTAGCAGTGACCCCTACAACAACCAATAGAATACATTTCTTGCACAGGAACAGGAAGCTCAAGGGCAAGGCCCAAGAGAGGGTATAAATAACCCTCACTCTCTACTCCATGTGGTCAGCTGCCCAGGACGTCAAACTCATGTGGTCCTGTTCACCAATAAACCATATTTCCAATCAGCCTCCATGTTTCCAGTGTCTATCTCCCCACTTGGAACTGAACCAGATGGATATTTCTTCCAACACTCCAAAATTTGTCCTAGACTGCCCACACATATGTTATAAAAAAAGGAGATATGAAAGCGGAACAGGATTTCTTAATATATCTGGAGCTAATCATATACAGTATATAAACATAATCATGTACAAAGCCAATTGTCTGTAGTAGTTAAAGTACTAGCCTAGAAACCAGGAAATGTCGAGTTCTAGTCCAGCCTTAGGTATGAAAGCCAGCTGGGTGATTTTAGGCCAATTCCTCTCGGCCCAGTCCACAAGGTGGTTGTTATGGGGAAAACAGGAGGAGGAAGAAGTATTAGGAATATTTTCCTGCCTTGAGTTACTTATGAAGTAATAAAGGCAGGATGAAAATCAAATCAATAAATTGTAAGACGCACTCATTATACATTAAATAAAGATGTAGCACACCTCACTTTGATGGAAAGGACAATAACATATATGCCAACTTTCTTTTTATATTTCTTTTAAGTTGGACCTGGGCAGAATAGTCCTTCAAACAAGCTCATTCAACCGAACAGCCTCTTAACAGCCTCTTCAGTTATAACAGAGAGAGCAGGGCTACCTTTGTTTGTGGCTCAGAAATAGAAACATAAGTAAGTGTCTCTGATTTAAAGCACCCTTTCTTTTCTTTTCTTTTTTTCCTGCTTGCTTGAAAATCAGAAATCTGCTTTGCAGAATTTCCCACTCAGTCATCTGCAGACTATTTGGGCTAATGGATTGTTCACATGATGAACATGCATCCCTACAGAGCATGGGTTTGAATGATCATATGCTGTGCTCGTTCCCTCCCACCACACAGATGTGCCCTTAGCATTGAACTAAATGTTTTATTAGCACCAGGGATGCTTAACCCTGCACAATGTTTCCCTTCTACTCCTCCACAGAATGTGGTTCTGAATTAAAACTGTTACAGATAAGCATATTATGTCACAAGATTTACACATGCAGTGCATTTTGCTTGCCAGCAAATCTGGATCCTGCATCAGATAGTTGCCATCTATCTCTAGGTTACTAGTTTTAAAAGTTTATTGTCGCGATTTACCTAAATTTGATGGATGTCAAAGGGTTAGAGATTCTGTTAAACGTTCACTTGCTCCGATTCTGTGTAGAATTAAACCAGAAGAGAAATCCAACACCGGGATTGGCTTAAAGTTGCTTAACAATGTTAACTAGAATGCCACTTCCAACATATGACAAATTTACAGTTTGTATTGTCTTCTAAGATAATATAGCTGAAAGAGAGCAATCAGTCAATAGGAATAGAGCTGGAATGGACCTTGGGGATCTTCTAGTCAACTCCCCTGCTCAAGCAGGAGACCCTATACCATTTCAGACAAGTGATGTCCAATCTCTTCTTAAAAACCTCTAGTGATGAAGCAGCCACAACTTCTGAAGGCAAGCTGTTCGACTGGTTAATTGTTCTCACTGTTTCTCCTTAATTCCAGGTTGCTACTCCCCTTGATTAGTTTCCATCCATTGTTTCTTGTCCTGCCCTCTAGTGCTTTGGAAAGTAAGCTGACCCCCCTCCTCTTTCTGGCAGCCTGTTAAATACTGAAATACTGCTATCATGCCCTCCTAGTCTTTCTTTTCTCTAGACTAGCCAAACCCAAATCCTGCAAATGTTCTTCATATGTTTTCTATTCCTTTGAAATTACTCTTTTTCCAGATTAATTTACCTGTCCCTAGAAATTTACCACTTCTCCTAAATTAATCTCTTCCCCCCACCCCCGCCATGGAACAAAAAGCTCTCCATTGAGTAGATGTTAGTTAATTGGTTGGTTGGTTGGTTGGTTGGTTGGTTGGTTGGTTGGTTGGCTGGCTGGCTGGCTAGATTGAGAGAGAGAGAGAGAGAGAGAGAGAGAGAGAGACAGACAGACAGATAGACAGACAGACAGACAGACAGACAGGCAGGCAGGCAGGCAGACAGGCAGGCAGGCAGGCAGGCAGATATAGATAGATTTCTTCTAAATTGAGTTTTTTTTTCTTCTAAATTGAGAGAATTGGCAGATTGGAGATCCCACGTGGAACAGTTTTGATCCCCCAAAGTATTTCATAGAATACATTATTTGCGCGTATGTTTTCTATTATTCTTTCCACACTTTAATTTAAGCTCCATGAAAGATGCCCAAGAAATACTATCAATCTTTTCAGATCCAGCTCTTGTGAGTTGCCTTAATTATCAAACAATTTCAATCAGACCCAGTTACTCATCCTTTTAGGTAAAATTAGGCATATTTCTACTTCTGACCCCATGAAAATGGCTATTGATGAAAGTGGAGATGGCTATATCACCAAGCCAGTTGCTCTCAGGAGCATTTTAAGTAAACATGAGCAAGGCAAACAAGACAGCCCAAAGGAATGTAAAAAGCACTTGCATCTGAAGGAATGGGATTTGGAAGGACTAAGTTTTCTGATGATTTGCTACTACATCCAAAGCATGCCTGAGAGATGCCTTTTTACCCTGAGACAGATACAGGCAAAACCCAGAACTCAGAGCAAATTAATATAAAACATACAAAGCGACTCCAAAGGACAAATACGAATGTGCCTTAGAATTGTTAAATTACTTTGAACAAATTACTATCCCCCAGCTTCAATTCATGGTTGTAAAATAGAAACTTTTTTTTGCCTGCCTAATGATAGGCAAGAGTTTAACAGTTCATTAAATGATAACTTTCCCCACAACATTATCATCTCCTCCCACCTTTGCGAAGCAATATTGACCGCAGGAGAAACACTGACCCAGCATTGCTGGCCCATTGGAGGTGGGCAGATGACCAGACTCTCTAAGAATTCCTAGCCAGTATAAACAATCCCAATTGTAGTGCAAAACACCTGGAGAACATCTGATTCCCCTCCCATTCCTCTCGGTCAGGGATGTCAAACTCACTTTCATTGAGGGCTGCATCAAGGTTGTGTTTGACAAGGTGGGTGGGTCAGGGGTGTGTCACCAGGAAAGGCAAGGCCAGGATGGGTGTGGCCAGCTAGACATCACTCGTGTTGGGGGGCACCTGTGGTGGCCAAGTGTTAAGGCAGGACTTCCCTCAGACCCTCCCTCACTCATTATAATCTTCCTTCCTTCCTTCCTTCCTTCCTTCCTTCCTTCCTTCCTTCCTTCCTTCCTTCCTTCCTTCCTTCTCTTCTTTTTCCTTCCCTCTTCCTTCTCCTCTCTTCTTCCACCCTCTCTTTCCTTATTTTTCTTTCCTTGCTCTCTTCCCATCTGTCCTTCATTTTCTTTCCTCTTTCCCTTTCTCCTTTCCTTTCCCTTCTTGCATGCTCAAATGCAAAAGGGGAAACATTTTTAGTTTTTATTTTGTTTTGCTAGCCCTCTGCCAGCAAAAATGGAGCCCAGGCTCTGTTTTCACTGGCAGAGGCACCGCGGGCCAGTTCTTTGCTGTTTCCAGGATGACCACACAGGCCTTGAGTTTAACATCCCTTCTCTAGGTCATGCTTCAGACATAATTAAACTTATCCTGCCCACCAAAGGTTTGGGGTTATGCACTCCAATGCCTTCCCAAAAATTTAATTAACAGTTTCTATAATTCTGGACCATTGATTGTATAGCTTGGGAAAGTCGAAGTGTCAGGGTTCCAAGTAACACCCCCAACATAAAACAATTGGAGGGCAACAGGTTGTCTACTTCAAACAATCTCTGCTACATGAGAAGTCAAGGGGCTGCTCCATGTCTTCATTAGCTCCAATCTGTATAATGCAAATAGACCATTATTATCTTATTGTTATATTGCTTACTTCCTTTTTCCCATCACTCATTCTTCCTTTAAAGAGATCTGAGGGGCATATGTGGTGAAGACATGATGTTGGCAGCCCTTTGGATAGGTTGCCTGAAGAGATAATGCTGAAATTATGTCTCTCCTCTGGACTGTAGCTGGGAGCCTGTTCTGCAGTTGGGAAATGAAAGCAAGAATATGGCATTTTAGAAACGGATTTGGTGAATGTTTGATTTAAGATGGCATTTACAGCTCTTATCTGTGCATTCCATTTGTTTTGCAGGACCGTTTTCCCAGCATTTTCACATCCTCCTGGCTGACAGTATTTTGCTCATCTTGAGACCCATTAATGAGCTGTGATGCTGTCCTGCTTTGGAACCCCTGGGCTGTTGAAGATGCAAAGGTTGCCACATTAAGTGTTTTATTAATCACTAGAGGAAGCTCACACTCTATAAACATTGGCAGGAAGAGAAGTTACAGCTGTCCTGGGACTGCTATAATTTATGCTCCTTTCATTTAATGTAGAACTTGGCCTTTTCATAAAACCTTGGAGGATTTTTGAATCAAAACCCTTTCCCCAAACCTAAAAAACACATTGTCTAAAGGTTGGGAAGGTCACATTTAAAAAGCAAACGAAAGCTATAGCTTTGTGGAGCTGGTGTGCCTGCGGGCTCGTATGCACTACACAAACACCTCTAACCATTACCTATTTTATGTGTGATCAAGTGTATAGGAACTACAAGAAACATTAGCATGTATTACCATAGTGACCTGCTTCTGTGCAGGCAAAAACATTCTTTTAAACACAGGGGGGAAGGAATTTGCAGGTTTAAGAAGCAAGTGGCAGAAAACCTCTTCATTTGTTACTATTTGATGTAGCCTTGCATAAATCCTTCCTTGTTTCTTTCCCAACATCTGCTATTGAAATTGATGTAATTGGCCATAAGCAAGGCTCTTTTCCCAGGTCTTCGTAGGTGAGCTGGAAAGTGCCTAGTAAGACAAACACAGACAATCTTTTTACCAACCTATGATATCCCTCTTTCTCTTCCTTCCTTCTTTCCTTCCTTCCTTCCTTCCTTCCTTCCTTCCTTCCTTCCTTCCTTCCTTCCT
>WNWU01000011.1:16078115-16234029 GCA_012654045.1 Ptyas mucosa | reverse complement strand
CCTTCCTTCCTTCCTTCCTTCCTTCCTTCCTTCCTTCCTTCCTTCCTCCCTTCCTCCCTTCCTCCCTCCCTCATTATCTTTCTTTCTTTCTTTCTTTCTTTCTTTCTTTCTTTCTTTCTTTCTTTCTTTCTTTTATTCCTCCTTGAGGAACATGTCCTTTGCTTGGTGATGTCTTCAAAAAGAGTAGGGTTTCCTTCTTTGTACCATTTTTATTCTGCTTTAAACAAAAAAGAAATGAAAAACACACTTAAAATACATGTATTCACCCTTGCTTTACAAAGGTGTGTGTGGAAGGGAAATCACACTGAAAATCAGTGTACCACTGAATTTTGTGAGGCAATTCCATCAGCTACCCCTAATCTATATGGCCAAAATAACCTGCAGGTTGCATATTCTAATGCTCTATCACCCAATGCAAGCTTGTGCTATCCTAGGAAATAAGCAATCTTTAACTCAGTAAAAGTGTGTCTTGAGGAAAGCTGCTTCCAGAAGAGTTCTGATGATGCGAGCAATGCTGAGCAGTAAAAAGAGAGATAGGTGGGCAGAGGAAGAAATAGTTCTTCATAAACTTTCTTACAGTCTTTTCTCTCCAAGAGAAAGCTAACACCCTAATTCTGTCCATGACCTACAGCAGACATCTATCTTCCACAAAAGTGGCATATCAGCGAAACGTAGACAATTTATTGCATAAGCAGGACAATCTTGGTCATCATATGCAGATCCCGGGCAAGAAGCTTGGAAGGGCAACATTTTCTGCTACCTCTCAGATGATCCCATCTCATGGTTTGCCCAACAAAGTTAACATACCGTATTTTTCAGCATATAAGACGCACCGGAGTATAAGACGCAGCTTAGTTTTTGGGGAGGAAAATAGGGGGGGGGGGAATATGCCTACCAGGTTACCTGGCTAGCATCCTTAGTCTGGTCAGCTTCAGCACATTAATTTGCTGGTTTTGAGGATACTGCTTGGGGATAAAAAACAGCTTCTAAAGCACAGCTGATCTTTGGAGAGAGAAGCAATGAGAAAAGGAAGCAGAAGATCACTTCACTCGCTAGCGTCTCGTTAGGGCTGAAAAACAGCTTCTAAAGCACAGCTGAGCATCAGAGGGAGCAGCAATGGGAAAAGCAGGCAAAGCACAGAAGATCGCTTCATTCACTAGTGCCTCGTTAGGGCTGAAAAAAAGCTTCGAAAAAGGAGGCAAGAAAAAAAGCTTCAGAAAAGGAGTATAAGAGGCACCCAAATTTTCAGCCTCTTTTAGGGGGGGGGGAATAAATGTGTCTTATACTCCAAAAAATACAGTAATTAGAATTTATGTTCCGGACACAGACTGACTCTTAATAAGATGTGCTTTTAATATGAGTTCCTATTGTCACCGAGCATGTCGCATCACATCTACAGTGTGCTGAAAGTTTAGTCTTCATTGTATTTATCAACCATCTGATCTTGCAAAGCAAATGGAAGTAGGGGAGGAGGCTTCAAAGAGCACTCATAGAAGGAGGTTAGCACTTTAATTTCCATCTCTTAAATGTTTCTATTGAGAGGTGTTTAGCGTATTGCCTTGCAGAGTTGTCCTTTTTCAAGCTTCCCGGAAAAGCAAAAGAATAAGTGCATTCTTTAAAGCCGCGACTCTTTTCTTTTCTTTTCTTTTGGCTCAGAAGGAAGTCCGAAAAAGGGGTTGGGCTGCTTTAATGAATAGCAGAGAAATGCTGCATTCTTACTAGGCTCAAAACACTTCTTTCAAATCATTTACAAAGAGTCCATGGCCCTATTTAAGGTAACACCAGCCAGACCAAATAGCAATTAGTAGTGGCAATTCATCCTGTA
The DNA here is from genome assembly GCA_012654045.1 of Ptyas mucosa. NCBI lineage: Eukaryota > Metazoa > Chordata > Lepidosauria > Squamata > Colubridae > Ptyas > Ptyas mucosa. The sequence continues at coordinate 16,232,204 of WNWU01000011.1, read as the reverse complement.
GATCTTGGCTTGACTCCCAGGCATCGTCAGGACTGTGCTTTCCAAGTGAAATGACCCATCTTACAATCTCTTTACACAACTAGTTATGTCTGACTTTCATTTCCAAACAATGAGAGGGGCAGAGTCCCAGAAACTGTGGTTTGACTGATGATTCCTCCTCTATAGGATAACCTTTCCTCAAGTTCAAGTATGCACCTAGAACAGGGGTGTCAAACTTGATTTCATTGAGGGCAGCTTCAGGGTTGTGTTTGACTTCGGAGGGCCACGGTGGGCATGGCCAGCTTGACGTCATTCATTTTGGGGGCACTTGTGGTAGCCCAAGAGCTCTGCTAGTGAAAATGGGCTCCTGAGCTCCGTTTTCAGGTGCGATGGCTTCCTGCAACCCTCTGCCAGCAAAAACGGAGCTTGAGAGGGCCGCTTGCAGCCCTGGTGAGCTCCCTCTTTAGCTGCGATGGCCTTCTGCAATCCTCTGCTAGCAGAGGCACCATGGGCCAATCCTTTGCTTATTTCCAGGGTGGCCCCACAGGCCAGATCTAAACACCCCATGAGCCAGATCCAGACCCTGGGCCTTGAGTTTGACACCCCCGACCTAGAAGCTGGAGAAGATAGCAATAGCATTTAGACTTATATACCACTTCACAGTGCTGTCTAAAAGCCATTTACAGAGTCAGCATATTGCCTCCAACAATCTGGAGGATGGTAAGAATTGAACTGCTGGCAGAGAGGAGAATTAGCCTGCAATAATGCTTTCTAACCACTGTACCATCACAAGATAGACTTGTTCCAGAGTGCTTTTGGATCTGGGCGTCTTGACTTGGTTATTTAGACTGTGATAGTTTTCTTACTCCACCTTATTCATTCAGTAACAATAACCAAAACTATCAACCAGACACAAGAGCAAGGGAATCTGTAGATTTAAGAAAAATCAAGGTTTTTAGGAGAAGAAATTCCTAAAGCCACTTAGTCCCATCTGGCCAATAAATTCTCAAATAAGGCCTTGCCCTTTTCCTTTCCAGTCTCATTCTTTCCTTGGCAGAATAAACTGTCACTTTAGCCTCCAAGCTAAAGGTGCTTTTTCAAGAGGCAACTGGACTTTCTGGTTTTCCTTTGAGGACATTTCACTTCTCATCCAAGAAGCTTTTTCAGCTCTGAAGAAGCTGAAGCTGAAGCTGAAGCTGAAGCTGAAGAAAAGAGCTGAAGAAGTTTCTTGGATGAGAAGCAAAACATCCAAAGAAAAACCAGAAAGTCCAGTTCCTCTTGAAAAAGCACCTTTGGGACAACCATGACCTGGATGACTGAGAATCTCCATAGATACTCCACTATTCTGCTATTCTCTCCATGGGATCAGATGGCAAAGACTTCTTGCCTGCAGTTTCTTTTCATCTTGCAGAATCTCCTTAACGAGTTTCTCCTACTTGAGGAAGAAAATAGCTGGCTAATTGCTGCACAACCAGAAGATGTCAGGTCTTCCTATTTCTGCATGTGGAAGCTGAGCCTATGAGAAACCAGAAGTAGTTCTATTCCCATTCCTGATGCTACTTAACTCATCAGAGCAGATAGAGAACCCTAGAGATCCTGGGTGGCTCCTTGGTTCTCCACGGAGCTCCGGGAAATGAAGCATTGGAAAAGATGCCTAGAGGAGTGTTGGAGGTCCTCCCGATCTGACTCTGACCGAACACAGTTAAGAACCTATATTAGGTCTTATCTTGTGGCGATGGAAGCGGCGAAGCAGGATCATTTTGCTGCTCTCATTGCATCTACAGAAAACCGCCCAGCAGCCCTGTTTAGAGTGACCCGCTGTCTCCTAAATCAAGGAGCGAGGGAGGACCCCTTACAGGGCCGAGCTGAGGATTTTGTTCAGTTTCTGCAAGATAAAATTGCTCAGATCTGGATCGGTTTGGACTCTGACTGGGCAGAATCCATCCAGGGGACTGGAGCAAGTCTTGGGAGTAGTATCTGGGTTGAGTTTGACCCTGTTTCCGTTGATGGACAGGATTGTGGGTAGACTGGGTGCCTCCATGTGTTTGTTGGATCCGTGTCCCTCCTGGCTTGTTTCAGCTGCCTGGGAGGTGACTGGAGACTGGATCCAGGCTATTGTCAACACTTCTTTGAGGGAGGGGGTTGCCCCGCCTCCCTTAAGGAGGCGGTGGTTCGACCCCTCCTCAAGAAGCCAGCCCTGGATCCAGACTCGCTTAATAACTATTGGCCGGTCTCCAACATTCGCTTTATAGCGAAGGTTGTTGAGTCCGTGGTGGCGCAACAGCTCCCACAGTTCCTGGAGGAAATGGATTTCCTTGACCCATACCAATCAGGGTTCTGGCATGGGCACAGCATGGAAACGGCATTGGTCACTCTGGTGAATGATCTCTGGCGGTCCCGGGATGGAGGTTGTTCCTCCATCCTGGTCCTACTTGACCTCTCAGCAGCTTTTGATACCATTGATCATGGTATCTTACTGCAACAACTTGGGGGGTTGGGTGTAGGAGGCACTGTTTTACAGTGGTTCTCCTCCTACCTCTCAGGTCATTCACAGTTTGTATGGGCGGGGGGCAGAGGTCCACCCCAAGGCCCCTAACCTGTGGGGTGCCTCAGGGGTCGGTTCTCTCCCCCCTACTCTTCAACATCTATATGAAGCCGCTGGGTGAGATCATTCATGGTTTCGGGGTAAGGTATCATCAATATGCTGATGATATTCAGTTATATATCTCCACCCCTGGCCACCCCGGGGATGCCCTTTCCATGATGTCTCGCTGCCTGGAGGCGGTACGGGCCTGGATGGGTAGGAACAGGCTAAGACTCAACCCCTCCAAGACTGAGTGGCTATGGATGCCAGTGTCTCGTGTTCTAAAAGTTCCATCACTTTCGATGGGGGGGGAGTGCTTCCTCCTGTTGAGAGGGTCTGCAACTTAGGTGTCCTCCTGGATTCCTGGCTGTCTTTGGAAGACCACCTTATGGCCGTGACCAGGGCGGCTTTCTCCCAGGTTCGGCTGGTGCGCCAGTTGCGCCCTTTCCTAGACCGAGATGCCCTCCGTACAGTCACTCATGCCCTGATTACTTCTCGCCTCGATTACTGCAATTCCCTCTACATGGGGCTGCCCTTGAGGTGTACCTGGAGGCTCCAGCTGGTCCAGAATGCGGCAGTGCAGGTGGTTATGGGAGCTCCCTGTTACTCCCGTGTAACACCTCTACTACACGAGCTGCACTGGCTACCAGTGGTCCTCTGGATTCGCTTCAAGGTGCTGGTACTTATCTTTAAAGCCCTACATGGCTTAGGTCCGCGGTATTTGCAGGACCATCTCCTACCTGCCTCCCACTGTCCTGTCTGCTCACACAGGGCTGCTCTCCTCAGGGTACCATCGGCCAGACAATGTCAGCTGGCGACGTCCAGGGGTAGAGCGTTCTCTGTAGGCGCTCCTGTCCTCTGGAACGAGTTATCCACTGAGCTTCGGATGGCACCTGATCTCCGCTTCTTCCGTCAGGACTTAAAGACTTGGCTGTTTCAACAAATGGGCTGACTCTGATCCTTGGGTTTTATTATTTTGATTGTTGTTGTTTTAATTGCATTTTAATTGATTTTACCTTTTATCTTGCATGTTTTACGTTTTTGGTAAAATAATAATAATAAAAAATATTAGGAACGAATCTAACTTTTTTGTCTCCTGTTCAGGGGTGAAATCCAGCAGGTTCTGATAGGTTCTGGAGAACCGGTAGAGGAAATTTTGAGTAGTTCGGAGAACCGGCAAATACCACTTCTGGCTGGCCCCAGAGTGGGACGGGAATGGGGATTTTGCAGTATCCTTCCCCTGGAGTGGGGTGGGAATGGAGATTTTGCAGTATCCTTCCGCTGCCACGGCCACCAAGCCACAGCCACCAAGCCCGGCCACAGAACCGGTAGTAAAAAAAATTGGATTTCACCACTGCTCCTGTTGTAAGATGAAGGAGGGGGGAAATAATGCAGGCCGGGCTATTCAACTATTAGTGGCAGGGTTAGAAAACTGGGAGACAATGGGAGAGGGCACAGAGTTGCAGAATTATGTATATACATGTATTACATGTATTATGTAATCCCACATTTGAGGCTGTGGGATTTGCTGTGGCCTCATTTGTAAGGCCTGCCATAACGCTCATGATAATTTCTGTTTTCTATCCCCATCTCCTCTTCAGTTCTGACTTCCCTATCAAGATGCTGCCCTTACTTCCTGCACTTTTAGGTGCGATGGTAGCCAGCTCTTCTGTTTTTGACTCAAGAAAGCACACATTCACACTCCATGAGCTTTGCAGCAAATTGCTACTTGATTAGATATTGAGAAATTGGCACACGCTTCCAAACATCCATTTAAAAGACAAAAACACAAAGGAGATTAATCACAATTTGTGCGGGAAAGGCACTCAAGCCAACTGACTGTGCCTCCTCTTTTCTTCCCATAAAGGCACTAACTCTAATTCTAGTCTTTCCTGGACACGATTCTCAGACTAAGACCCTGTTGGAAGAAATATCCATCTGGTTCCGTTCCAAGCTGGGAGAAAGACGCTGGAAACAACATAGAGGCTGATTGGAAAGAAAGGTTTATTGATGGAGCAGAACCACCAGGGTTTGTGGTTCTGGTACAGATGACAAAACGGTTGGATGAGTGGATGGATCTTTATAGGCTTCTGTGACTTTGAGGTTTGAACTGCTCTGGGGGGGTGGGGTTTGCAATGAAGGGGCTTGTCTTCTGAAAGGATATTGGGCAATTCTTATTGTGGCTAACGGCTTTCGTCCTGTGTTGGATCTTGGGTGAGGGACTGCTTTATAATCATCCCATTCTGCCTTTGTTAGCTGTCAAACTTTGCTGCAAGGAGTTTCGAAATAGCCTGTTTTGAATGGATTGCCAAATCTGCATTTCTAAAAACTGGCCTCCTCAGTTTCTGCTTGGGGGCAGGGAGACTAGTGCTGGTTTCTGCCTCCCTTAAGACTTTTTTCCCCCATTTCTTCTTTAGGAAAAATATTCTACCCTGCCTTTTTTTTTAATATTTCCCAAAATATTTCATTCTTCTAGGGTGGAGATGGGGGGGGGCTTCCCACAACACAGCAGAGCAACAAATAGCCAGGCCAATTGTATCTGGGTTGAAAAAAAAATCCAGACAACTACAAGATAGTAGCAAATAAATACAGAAGAAATAGAAATAGAATAACAGAGTTGGAAGGGACCTTGGAGGTCTTCTAGTCCAACCCCCTGCCCAGGCAGAAAACCCTACACCACTTCAGACAAATGGTTATCCAACATCTTCTTAAAAATTTCCAGTGTTGGAACATTCACAACTTCTGCAGGCAAGTTGTTCCACTTATTAATTGTTCTAACTGTTCTAAAAGACAATAAACTCTTGCCACCATCTTGTGATTGATTGGATTTCTGTAGCCTGTGTAGGACGTTAGCACCCACCCCTTTCCTAGAGGAATGAAATATTTTGGGAAATATTAAAAAGGCAGAATATTATGTTTCCCTGGACGAGAAATGGAGAAGCATGTTTTAAAGATGAAGCAGTTCCCATCTTCCTGCTCCCACCCTTTGTCAATGGGCCAGAGGCAGAAACTCAATCTTTGTCAATGGACTATCATCTGCAACACAATAGGACCCATCTAGCAACAGAAACTAACACAATAGGACCCATCTAGCAACAGAAACTAACACAATAGGACCCATCTAGCAACAGAAACTCACCACATGGCACCTGGGAAGATTACATCAGCCAGCAAGGCTAGCTAAGACCCCCACCCCCTGGGAGTCTGACAACCAATCAGGATACTCTTTCGGGGCCCCAGGAAGTTCAAAGCCAGAGAGGGCATAAAACTTGGGGACTTACTGCGTCTCACCTTCTTTTCTGTTCAGGAATTCAAACCATGTGATCCTGTCCACCATTAAACCATTTTTCCAAGCAGTCTCCATGTTTCCAGTGTCTTTTTCCCCACCTGAACCCAGAAGGATATTTCTTCCTACACCTGGATGTACATATCACATCTTGGTGCAAAGCGCCTTTGAGTTAGCTGTTGGCCATCCATGGCATAAGTGTGTAGCAACAAAATATACAGATTAAACAGAGGTGGTGCCAACTAACATATACAGGCAACTCTCGACTTACAACCACTATCGGGACCAGAATTTCTGTTGCTAAGCAAGATGGTTGTTAAACGGATCTCACCCAATTTTAGGAACTTTTGCCACAATAGTTAAGCACATTACTGCAGGTGTTAAGCGAATCTGGCTTCCCAAATTGACTTTGTTTGTTGGAAACCAGCTGGCTAGGTTACAAAGTGTGAGCACATGATTTGGGATGCTGCAACTGTCATAAATACATGCCAGTTGCCAAGCATCCAAATTTTGATCATGTGACTGCGGGAATACTGCAATGGTGGTAAGGACCACAATAAGTCACCTTTTTCAGTGCCACTGTAATTTCAAATGGTGGTAAATTGAGGACTCCCTATAATCTCTTACCTGTCAGCAAACCTACTATTTTCTATAATTTGTCCAGCCAGAAGTACATTGCACTCCAAGAAACCTTGTGTTTAACCTGTCTCTTATGTCTCTGTTTCTTCTTCTTCTTCACATACTGATAAATTCATTCTCCTCTCTCTCTTTCTCTCCATTTCCCAAGCGCTGTATATTCATTTCCCCTCCTCCCAAACATCCCAGAGAGATCTTGTATGTGTCACATTAGCTCCTATTAAGCAAACATCTAGCAGTCATTCCAAGCCATTAACAAGCAATCTCCTTAATAAAGGAAAATTGACTAGCCAGTGTAACAAGCACCCTGTCAGAGCTTTCCTATTTTTGAAGAAACACTGCGAGATTCAAGGAACATGTCACTATGGGTGGGAAATTATGAATCAACAGGAGTTCGCTTCTGCATGGAGAAACAATCAGCCAACTACAGGTAGTCCTTGACTTACAACAGTTCATTTAGTGACTGTTCAAAGTTACAATGGCACTGAAAAAAAGTGATTTATGACTGTTTTTCACAGTTACGACCTTTGCAGCATCCCTATGATCATGTGATCAAAATTCAGAGGCTTGGCAATTGGTTCATATTTATGACCTGTGGGAAGCTACCTCCCTCCTAGAAGAATGAGATATTTTGAGAAATATTAAAAATGGCAGGATAAAATATTCCCCCTAAAAGAGAAATAAAAATCTTAAGGGAGACAGAAACTCAGAGCTCCAGCTCCCTCCCTCCAGCATATATTTTGAGAAAGTTTGAGCCAGCCTATCTACAAAACAAATGAACTTCAGCTCCAGAGTGATGGAATTAAGACATGACCCTTCAGGACATAATAAGATTAACCCACTACCATCTAGCAGCAGAGCTCACCACATTGTACATTCTCCTAAGGACATTGTATCACCCTCCAAACTTCAACCGAACTTAGCTCAGACAACCTACAGAGCCAGCTATGACTCCTACATAACCCCTACATGGACCCATGGGAGTCTGACAGCAGCCAATAGAATACATGTTCTTGCACAGGAACAGGAAGTTCAAGCGCAAAGCCCAAGAGAAGGCATAAAAACCCCTCACTCTCAACTCCATGTGGTCAGCTGCACCAGAACCACCCATGTGGTTCTGTTTCATCAGTAAACCATCTTTCCAATCAGCCTCCATGTTTCCAGTGTCTTTCTCCTGGCTTGGAACTGAACCAGATGGATATTTCTTCTCACAGACCGTTGCAGTATCCCAAGGTCATGTGAATACTTTTTGGAACCTTCTGACAAGCAAAGTCAGTGGGGAGGCCAGATTCCCTTAACAACTGGTTTACTAACTTATCAACTGCAGTGATTCACTTAACAACTGAGGAAAAAAAGGTCGTAAAATGGGGCAAAACTCACAACAAATGTCTCACTTAATAACAGAAAAGTTGGGTTCAATAGTGGTCGTAAGCTGAGGACTACCTGTATATGCCCCATACACTAAGAAATGCAGTCAGTTGTTTGTCTTTTCACAGTTTCATCTTCCGCTGGTAAATTGTTCCACCTTCAGTTCTTACACGATATTCCTAGCCCAAAAATTGATGTCAGGCATTTGCGGGCCCCACTCTGCAAAATAAACAGTGACAAAAAAGCAGTATCATTTAGTTGCAGAAGGACTCTAGATCTTTACTGAATCTCATGAGTTATGGAAATATTAAGCCATTTTTTGGGGGGGAAATTTCAAAGATTATACCGTAATAATAATAATCTGTCTTTAAAAAATGATACACTGAGGTACAATCACATCATTTGTTTGGGTCCAATTGTGCAGCCTTCTCTTATTCCTTGTCCAGGTGGTTGTTTCTGTGTCATTGGCTCTTCTCAGCTTGCATCGTATAAATGCTGAAAGCTTGCTTGTACCTGGATGCCTGGCAGATCCATATATTGAAGCAACTTCCATTTATTCAAATCGAATCTCAACAAGATTTAATTCCAGCCTTGGTATTTTGTTGCCAATGTAACCATTAAACTGCTTTGGTAAGTGATTTACATCCTACAGGCCGACTAATTACGGAAGTTGCCAAAGAGCTTGGGTTACATCAATACAATATAGGGGGAGCAATTTGAAATCAGCTAAGGAATCTTTGAAACTAAGAACCTTTGGAACTAAGAAAACAAAGAAAACCGCAGAATATCCATTATTACCAGGTCTCCCCAAAGTAATAGCCCGATCTACTGTGCTTACAATGCTACCAATAGCGCTTCCAAAATGGCGGCTGTGAAAAAGGAGCAGTGTATTCTATCAGGAGCTTATTTAGAATAATTCTGTCAATGACCATATATGATAACTATGAAGATCCTACATATACATGCATGTATGTGCACACACACAGACACGCAGGTAGTCCTCAATTTACAATCATTTGTTTAGCAACCGTTCAAAGTTACAATGGCACTGAAACAGTGACTTATGACCATTTTTCACACTTATGACTATTGCAGCATCCCCATGGTTATGATCAAAACTTGAATGCTTGGCAACTGGCATGTATTTATGATGGTTGCAGTGTCCTGGGGTCATGTGATCACCTTTTAGGACCTTCTGACAAGCAAAATTGATGAGGAAGCGAGATACATCCCTTATCTAGTCCCAAATGTGCTGTTTCAAAAGGCAACTGAACTAACTTTGTTTTTCCTTGAAGACATTTCTCTCCTCATCCAAGAAGCTTCTTCAGTTCTCTGCTTTTTGGATGAGAAGTGAAATGTCTTCAAAGAAAAACAGACAGTTCAGTTGCAAAAACAAAGTTCAAAGAAAAACAAAGAAATCTCCTGACATTTACAACAATTAATCAGTGGAACAACTTACCTCCAGAAGTTGTGAATGCTCCAACACTGGAGGTTTTTAAGAAGATGTTGGATAACCATTTGTCTGAAGCAGGGGTGGGTTCTACTTACCTTTACTACCGGTTCACAGCGGGGTCGCTGCGCAGAAGCATTTTGATGACATCGGGGTCAGTGGGCGGAGCCTTCTGCCAGTTTTACTATCAGTTCTATAGAACCGGTGTGACCCGGGGGCAACCTACCACTGGTCTGAAGTGGTGTAGGGTTTCCTGCCTAAGCAGGGGGTTGGACTAGGAGACCTCCAAGATCCCTTCCAACTCTGTTATTCCTATTCTATTCTATTCTATTCTATTCTATTCTATTCACAAAGAAAGTCCAGTTTGCCTTTTGAAAAAGCACTTTGGGGCAACCATGACCTGGATGACTGAGAATCTCCGTAGTCATCCCTTATCTAGCTGTTACTTAGATCAGGAAAGACCTCACACAGAGTAAGCTGGATTTACGTTATTGAATTCCTCCTTTGTGCAATTACATGCATTTTACATGGAGAGCTCAAGGTTAGCCGCAGTTTTCGTTTCTCCTTCTCTCTTCCAGATAAATTTCTCTGTTAATTTTCTTTTATTTCCCTAACAACTGCTGTACTCCGATTTTACTGATCTTACTTTGGCTAGAAAGTAGAGGGGGGGAGGGGGACGGGACAAAGGATTTTTTGTTTTCTAAAAGCATCATGCAGCATCACCCCACAGCTTTGATATCAAAGCCTGATTTCCTCCTGCACTTTCGGCCACCCACGGATTCCAATCAGCATAACTGCAGAGAAACATGGCTATATTTCAGCCTGGCGGTTCACCCCATTCGCGCTGCTGCTTCTGCTGCTGCTACTTCAGTCTCACCACTCCAGGAAGCAAGAACGCCTGTTTCTGTCTGCCAGAACTAAAGTGCCTTAAAATCCTGCAGTTGTCCAGTTCATTTCTTTCCTGCCAGGGATGCCCTGGATGGTGGTTTCCTAAAGTCGCCACCAGAGGAAAAAAGCTTTCCGAAATCCTAAGTCCCCCTGTCAACTACCCAGGAGAGAAAAGGGATGGCATCAGATAACTAAAGGTGACCCCGCATTAACCTTTTGGACTGTCACTTCGGTTTCTTTCCCTGGCTCGATCTGTAAGGCTTTGCTCCAAACTGTTCGCCAGCTGGGTTTGTTCCCAAGAAAGGAGCAATGCTTTGGGCTGAGAATGTGTTTTTCTAGACAGATTTAAGCAGCATGCCTGATAGACATTTCCAGCTTTCTTTTTTTAAAGAAATAGCGATAGCGATAGCATGTAGACAGTTCTTTACACCCCTCTCTAAGTGGTTTAACAGGGTCAGCCTATTGCCCCCAACAATCTGGGTCCTCGTTTTACCCAGAAGGCTGAGTCAACCTTGAGCCTGGTGAGATTCGATCTGCCAAACTGCAGCCAGCAATCAGCAGAAGTAGCCTGCAGTAAAGCATTGGGGAGAAAAAATTTAAAGGGAAGTGAAAGGATTTCAGACAATCCTGGACCAGGTTTAGTATCACTAGCAGTCTTGTGGACGCAAGTGGTTTCTATTCCTGGGAAATGAAGGTTTTACTTTGATTGCAAGGGGAGATGCTTTTGCAGCTTCCTCTGTGCCAGTTCTCCTTGGAAACTGCTACGGATCTATGCACATTTACCTTCAGTTAGTTGAGCAAGCCGAAAGTAAGGAAATCCACTACAAGATGCTGCAAGTTTTCTGAACTGCATCTAATAGAACACAGAGAGACACTTGATGTGAGCAAGTACTGAGGATTAACATTCTTCAAGAAGTAGTTTTTCTAAGGAAGACTTCACCAAGAGCATTACTGGCTTTCTAATGAAAGAGAAGGGAAGGGAAGGGAGGGAAGGGAAGGGAAGGGAAGGGAAGGGAAGGGAAGGGAAGGGAAGGGAAGGGAAGGGAAGGGAAGGGAAGGGAAGGCAGAACAGTATATATTACAGTATAAGCTTGGGTGCTTTTGTCAGCGTTCTGAGCAATTCATCCACCAAAAGCAGAACTCTGAGGCAGGTAGATTCCTCAAAGAACATGTTTATTGGATATATCATATCAGCATAGCCAGTGAAAACCAACTCTGAAAGTTCCCATGGTTTTTCCCTAATTAAAAAAATAAATGTTCCTCTTCCCAGATGTCACCAGTCACATTGTCCAATGAAAGTAGCTGGCCGGCTGCTTGGTCACTCCTCTCCTCCTTCAAGTGCCACCTTGTTAAGATGACCTTGGTTCCCACAAGAAAACTTTTTGTTTTGACTGTTAGCCCATCTATCTACTTCCCCACTACCCTACTACCCTACCATAGTTGCCACAGAGTTTGTGGCAACTATGAGGCAGCAAAAGATGGCTTCAGCAGGTTCGTTTCAGAGTTGACAGCTTTAAGTTCTAGAAGTCAGTCTGTTGTGATGATTTCCCCAGCTAGAGGATTGTCTGATGAATATCCCTCATGGAATTGATAAAAGATTGTCAGAAGTTCTCAATGACTCTACATAAAATCTACCTGAAATGGCAACTTAGACACAGAACTATGGTCTGGAACCTGCATCTCTACAAGAAAAGGACTGTATGTAACAAGCAAGTGTTCCTGAATATAATTTTGTATAGCTTGGAAGGGAAAGACATTGCAACAAGCAGAGACTTTGGGAGGGAGCATTTAGTGCAGAATTAACTTGCATAGACTTGTTTGCTTCCAACAAGACTTTACATGTATATGATATATACTTGCATGCATGACTTAAAAGCAAATACGTATTTTCCTCTCTCACACACCCAAAGAAAAATTGTGCTCAAGAAAAGAATATGGGATCTGTAGTCCTTCAGCTATCATTGAACCACAGTTCCCAACGTCCCCAGTCTGGCAGTGAATGTTACTACAAGTTGTAGCTCATAAGCATCTGGAAAAAATGAGGTTCATCAAATCCCTCCTCTAGAATTTAGTCACTACTAAGGAAAAAAAGGGCTGTGTAAGGCCTGGAAGCCATCTTTTGCATTTGGACTTCAGGCTTGCCACATTTACTGTTGTGGGAAACTGGGAGGGGGGATTGTATGGAGCATGGGTGATATGTAGTCAAAATAACATTCCTTTCTCAGAGAGTCAAGGTCATCTTATACCCTGCACCTGGACGGTTGTGACTGGGAGGCATCTCCAATTGGCACAGTGCTTTGATTGGATCATGGGATGGACACGTGGGTGCTGGGCAGGGACTTGGATGTTTTTTGGGTGGGGAAAACCTGGAAGCTTTCAGATTCAGGTTTTGCCAGATATGCCAATATGACATCTCTAATAAAATGGAACTTTGAGAAACTTCAAGCCTACGAGTATTATTTTGTTGGGGGTGTTACTTGGAACCCTGACATTAACCTGAATCTCCTTTAAACTTCAACCAGCTCCCCAGACTCCAGGGTGCTGTCTGGGGTCCTGAGCCCTGAACGTTGACCCAAAACCAGGCAGTGTGAAGACTCAGGGAAGATGACAGACTGTTTACTGTGGTCATCATTCTTTGGAGAGAAACAGCAAGTCACATATATGTGAATCTCTTTTACATTTTCCAAACTCCCATTTTTTAGGTGAAAATTTGTTTTGTAATTAGTCTGCATCATTTTGCAACTATATTTTAACCAAGCTGAACAAAATTTACCACCATTTTATATTCTGTATATTATCCTGAGAGATTATGTGCTCCCTCCCCCCCTTCTTTGTTAACATTTTAGTCTTTTGTTTTGTGATTTTTTTAACTTTGATTTTTATTTGTAACTTGTACATTTTAATCTTGTTTGCTTTTTAGTCATGTTTCATATTATTTTATTATCTCGTTTGTAAACTGCCCAGAGTCACTTAGGTGAACTGGGTGGTGTAGAAACTTGATAAATAAAATTCAAAAGCATCAATACTTTTTCTATGCTCCACTGCGCAGAATGAACCATAAAATGACTTTTAATCTTCTAAGCTGTTGCCCTCAACTCTTGTCTTTTTTACAGACTAGTTGCAGTTGCAATTTGTCTGAGGAGCTGAGGGAGAGAGTGTAGTGGTAGTCCAACTTATGTGTTCCTGCTGAGAAAAGAGACAGATAACAAATACATCCACCAGTCCAAAGGGTATGAAAATCCCTCAGAGTTATCAGGAAACTGTCTGAATCCACCAGCATCTGGAGTGTGGTGCTTTAAAGCACTCTGCTTTCCCTGCAAATGTCAGAAGAAGCAAGCAATAAGCATACTTCATCTAACTAGTATTTTTATCTAAAATGTGTTACATCTGACAGAATGTGTGATAGGCCAATGATTGTCATGAAGGGCCTGAAATTCCAAACACTTATAGAAAAGTTGGGTTCTTCAAACAGGTTGGATCTCCTGTCAAAGACCAATCAACCTAAATTCTCACCCTCATTTTCAAGGCAAACTCTGTTAGTATCAACAACAAAAAACTCCTCAAGCAGCCAGGTGACAATATATAAATAGAATCATGATCCTGTATTGAATTCTCAAAGCCAGATATTGATAATCCAAGATGAGTAATAGTGATGAGTTGCCCCCGGTTCGCACCAGTTCTATAGAACCAGTAGTAAAACCGGTGGAGGCCCCGCCCACCAACTCCAACATCACCAAAATGCTTCTGTGCATGCGCAGAAGAGCATGTGCGCGGCCCCGTTGCGAACCGGTAGTAAAGGAAAGTAGAACCCACCCCTGATGAGTAAGTATGGTTTCATCAGTTCATTGCTATGGTTTCATTAGTTTATATGTGTGTTGCTTTGTGTGTGGGGGGGTGGGAGAATTGAGTGGAATTCGGGGGTGCTATTCAGTAGGTTCTGACAGGTTCTGGAGAACCGGTAGCAGAAATTTTGAGTAGTTCAGAGAACCGGCAAATACCACCTCTGGCTGGCCACAGAGTGGGGTGGGAATGGAGATTTTGCAGTATCCTAGGAGTGGGGAGGAAATGGGGATTTTGCAGTATCCCTCCCCTAGAATGGGATGGGAATGGAGATTTTGCAGTATCCTTCCCCCAGGAGTGGGGAGGGAATGAGGATTTTGCAGTATCCTTCCCCCAGGAGTGGGGAGGGAATGGGGATTTTGCAGTATCCTTCCTCTGGAGTGGGGTGAGAATGGAGATTTTGCAGTATCCTTCCCCTGCCACGCCCACCAAGCCACATCACACCCACCAAGCCACGCCCACAAAACCGGTAGTAAAAAAAATTGAATTTGGAAGTGATGCACTTAATACCAGGCATATTCTTAGTATGTTTTGGAAAAGTACACTCAGTCTCATTCCAGGAAGGCTTTAAATACGTTTGTAAAATCTACACCTGTCTTTGCCACATAAACTCTTAATGAGCCAGCTAAAGTATATGAGAGTTAGGAGGAGAAATATCCTTCTGGGATCCTTGTGTTAGGACTCAAGTCACTCAACTTTCACTATTGAGAGCTAGTTTGGTCTAGTGCTTAAGGTTCTAACCTAGAAACTGGACACCGTGAGTTCTAGTACTACCGTAGGCATGAAAGCCAGCTGGGTGACTTTGAGCTTGTCACTTTCTCTCAGTCCAACTCATTTCAAAAGGTTGTTCTGAGGAAAATAGGAGGAAGAAGGAGTATTGGGTATGTTCTCTGCTTTGAATTATTTATTTAAAAAAATAATAAAGTCAAGCTGTAAATACATAAGTAAATAAAAATAAAATAAACCTGCTGGACCCCAAACAAAGGAAAATCAACAACCTACTTACACCAAGTCAGCACCAATACTCTTGATACAATATTGGCTCTGTACTGCCAACACTGATATTCAGTCTGGAGCGGTTTCTAATCCTACCTGGAGGTATTTGGAAATTAATCTGTAAGCTTCTTCATCAGTGGTGGGATTCAATTTTTTTTACTATCCAGTTCTGTGGGCGTGGCATGGCTAGGTGGGCATGGCAGGGGAAGGATACTGTAAAATCATCATTCCCACCCCATTCCAGGGGAAGGATACTGTAAAATCGCCATTTCCTCCTGATCAGCTGGGACTTGGGAGGCAGAGAATAGATGGGGGCAGGGCCAGCCAGAGGTGGTATTTTCTGGTTCTCTAAACTACTCAAAAGGAATGGGGAATAAAGCAAGACTCATCAGAATTAGATAAAATTTTATTGAGCAGGGAAGGCAAGACCATAAGTAAACTATATTGATATTTATTAGAACAACATATGATTGAGGAACAGGTGAAAGAAACTATGATAATTTGGTGTAAATATTTTGGGCACAATATCGATTTGGACAATTGGCAAAGTTTATGGGGAAAAAAATTAAAAATCACACTAGCAACTTCTTACAAGGAAAACTTCTATAAGATTTTTTAATGGGGGCCCCTCCCCCCCCCCCCCCAAGATTAGCATGAATGAATAAGGGGAAATCCTCAAAATGCTGGAAGTGTGGAGACACTGTTAGGAATTACTACCACATGTGGTGAGAATGCTCAAAGGTGCAAAAATTTTGCAATTTACTAAAGAACTGGCTGGAAGAAATTTTGCTAACAGATATAGAGGTCAAACCAGAATTTTTCTTATTGGGAATTATAGAAGGAAAATATAAGAAAGATACAAATTATTTATTACTGCACATACTCACAGCGGCACGAATAGCCTTCGCTCAAAAATGGAAAGAGAAAGATATTCTAGCTGAAGAGGAAATATTACTGAAAATCTTTAACTGCGCAGAAATGGATAGACTCACTTTGGAACTCAAGGATAAAAGCGAAACTAAGTACTACAAAATCTGGAAACAATTTTATGATTGGATAGATAATAAGAGGGTAGCCAAGACAAATGTATAGTGTTAGAACAAAAATATAGATGTTATAGATGAATGTATGTTTAAGAGATAAATAAATATACAGAAAGAAGGGAAAAAGTATTAATATCATATATTATACTTAAATAGTGAACGAAGCTTAAGAACTATATGTTTATATGAGTACTAATATTATTGTAAAGTGATGGAAGATGTTTGGATCCAGTGATGTCATAACTATGTCCAATGTTTTTTTAATTTTGTATTATTAACAAAAAACTTTTTAAAATTTTTTTTAAAAATTCTGCTACCGGTTCTCCAGAACTGGTCAGAACCTGCTGAAACCCACCTCTGTTCTGCATGTAACACATACATTATACAATTAGCCATGGTCCTTTTCCGAACATACAGGTTAGCAACTTTTTTCTAAAAAAAATATCCACTCCATGTTTTCGTTGCATTCCTGTTGAGCAGAGGCTCAAACAGTATTTGCACAATGCTGCCAACCATAAAGTTTAATTTTTATTCCCTCTCTCTATAAAGGCAATAATGCCTGGAATGCTGATGGGTATTCTTAATAAATATAATAAAATAAAAAGAGTGTGAATGTGCTGCCTTCATCAATTTCTCTTCTGTACATGATTTTCCCCACTGTTGTATTTAAAAAGAAAACTAAAGCAAAGATACCATGGGGAATAGACAGGAAATTACCATGTCTATATATATGCGTATTTGTGTGTGTGTGTATAAGAGGGAGAGAGAAGAGAGCACCACCTAATATTATTGAATAGTAAATACTATAATGTTCGGTAGCATTCAAAATGATGGTGAAAATTTTCCCACAGGGAATATCTTCCCGACTACAATGCTGGATTTTTCTATCAAGCATGTTTGTTTCTGCAGTTGCCAATGACTATAATGGGTGAGTCAATCACTTGTCAGAGAAAGCTTATTACAGCTGGTGTTCAGCTGGTACAGAAGAAATGGGTCATTAATAGCACACTGTTCTCGGCAGGATACAAGACCACGAGAACTTATCCTTTTATAGGCTCTCGGTGTAGACATTCTCCTTTATAATGATGACAAAGAGCTGTGACTGCTGGTTTTCAAGGCCATGAAGGAAGAAAACTGCACCATACATTTGTAGAGGGTCTTCAGTATAATTGAGGGCTCAAGAATTTGGGCGACCACCGGTGTTTAGTAAGCCCAAAACAGAAAAAGTGGATGATGTGGTAAGGAAATCCATATTTCCCCCAGATATAAGTAGTTCTTGACTTGTGACCATGATTGAGCCCAAAATTTTTGTTGCTAAGTGAGACAGTAGTTAAGTGAAGTTTCGTCCCATTTTAAGAACTTTGTGGTCACAAAGGTCACAGTTACAGTAAGTGAACAACTGCATTTGTTAAGTTACAGTAGTGGCCAAAATTGTGGAAACCTTTTGGGAAAAGTGTATTTTCTGAAACTAGTTAATAACACCACTTTTTTTGGAGTAGTACCATAAAATTATATATCAATGGAAAAATAATTTAATCAAGAATGTAATGCAATAACTTTTATGACAGATGTGCTATTAGAATAGCAATTACAGTATAAAGAAGAAAAGTGAAACATGTAGAAAAATCGAGATATACAAAAATTATCACCATGTCAGTTAATAGTTGCTTAACCTTTAGCATAAATTACGGCTTTACAATGTCTTCCCATGGAGTGAACCAAGTCTTTTAGTTCTGCAGCTGTTATAATGTGAAACCAAGATTGAACGATTGCTTCTATTAACTGGGTTTTATTGCTGGGTCGCTTCTGACTAACAAGTTTCTTTAGTCGGCTCCATAGATTTTCAATTCTTCTACTATTCGCAGGCCATTCCAGCATTGGAATATGATTATCTTGAAACTCCCCCCCAAAAAAGTGGTGTTATTAGCCATCAAATCTCAAAAATACACTTTTCCCAAAAGGTTTCCGCAATTTTGGCCACTACTGTAGTAACATGGTTGTTAAATAAATCTGACTTCCCCACTGACTTTGCTTGTCAGAAGGTGACCCCAGGACACTGCAACCATTATAAATATGATCCAGTTGACAAACATCTGGATTTTGATCATGTGACAATGAAGTATTGCATGCTGCAACAGTTGTAAGTGTGAAAAACGGACATAAGCACTTATTTTCAGTGCCACTGTAACTTTGAAGGATCACTAAATGAACTGTTGTAAGTAGAGGGTTACCTGTAGAATTCAGTACCATTGTTCAGAGTGGTTAATAATCAGACAGTTATGCCAGACAGTTATGCCACCTAGAGTGTTGTTCTTACTGGCATGCTATACTAGGCACAAAGTTTCCATGTTTGTGTATTTATTTATTGGTTCGATTTATATGCCACCCTTCTCCGGAGACTCAGGGCGACTTACAATGCTTTTAAGCAATAGCCTTCATACTTTTGTATATACCTGCTTAGTAGGGCTTTTGACACACACACACACACACACCCAAGTGGTGTTCTTTTTTATACAAAGTCAGCTTATTGCCTCCACAATCTGGGTCCTCATTTTACCTACCTCGGAAGGATGGAAGGCTGAATCAACCTTGAGCCTGGTGGGATTTGAACTCGTAGTAATTGCAGGCAGCTGGCAGCTAAGTGCTACTTTAACAGCACTTTAGTCCACTGCACCACCAAGGCTCCATGTTCAAGTATGTGCCATTATTGTTTTAAATTTAGCTACTACTTGCAAGCATCTCTGCCATTTTACTGCTGTAATCACTGGGGTGGTTTCTCAACAAACAAAGGTTGAACTATTCTGTGCAGAGTTTGTTGTTTGGACAAACTGAAATTACAACTACATAGAGCTGTGGTGGCGCAGTGATTAGAACGCAGTACTGCAGGCTACTTCTCCTGACTGCCGTCTGACTGCAATTAGGCAGTTCAAATCTCACCAGGCTGAAGGTTGACTCAGCCTTCCATCCTTCCGAGGTGGGTAAAATGAGGACCCAGATTGTTGGGAGCAATAGGCTGACTCTATAAACTGCTTAGAGAGGGCTGTAAAGCACCGCGAAGTGGTATATAAGTCTAAGTGCTATTGCTATTGCTACAAGTGGCATCTTTTCCTGCAATGGAAATCAGAGCACTGGAATCCAGCTGCCCAAACATCTGCTGATGATAGTGTCATCTGATTTGCATCATGAAATAGATTTTCAGTATTATAAATGTTTTTTTAATAGAGTGTTGCAGTTACAGTCAGCCTGCATAGTGCATTTTTAATAGAATCCTCCAGTAGCACCTTCATGCTGCACACAACAACGCAAATTATGTTGTCCCCTCTCGATGTTCTCAGCCTCATTTCTTCATCTGTGTTCTTCTTCAGAAACACTGACTCTTTCTTCTATCTCCCTCCTGTAATGGGCATGGATGCTCCACTATTTTGACATTCCTGGCTGCAAATCCTGCCCTCAGCAAATGCATTTTGATGCTGATACAAGGCCTCTTGGCTGCCAGTGCTTATGCCCATCTGTTCAGATGGCATACTGCCCGCACACAAGATGGTAAGCTATTTTTACCAAAGCAGAGATGCCAAACAGACCAGATGTTCTCAGACACAAAGTGAAATGGAATCATTTGGGAGCATTATGAAGTACCTTACTCATTGGGACAATGCCAAAAAGAAGTCTCTTTTTCTATACTCCGGTCCGGCTCAGCTTAATACCATAATCATCCCTCTTACCATGACCATGTAAAATAGTACGTCTTGATAGTGCTTTCTCGAGTAAGTAGAGCAATTATATTGCTACCTTCTGATGATCAGTTAGGATGACAAAACAAGCGCTAATGTTTCTTCTGTGCCTTCCAATTCAGACTTTAAGGATATGAGCTATTAATAAGGAGAAGATCAATTCACAGAGGGTTTTTAGAAACATTTGTCACCATCAGCAGGTTCGTTGCTTTGTCTTGCCCAATCTGATCCTCATCAGTTCTCATTGTAATTGATAGAAACAAACCAAATGGCACACAGTGAAGCTAGAGAAGATTTAGTGAAGATATAATGTTCCAATATCTAAGGGACTGCCACGAAGGAGGGGTTTTTTTTTGTCAACCTGTTCTCCAAAGCACATGAAGGCAAAACAAGAAGCAATGGACGGAAACTAATCAAGGAGAGAACCAAACCTAGAAATAAGGAGAAATGTCTTGACAGTGAGAACAATTAATCAGTGAAATGATTTGACTCCAGAAGCTGTGGGTGCTGGAGATTTTTAAGAAGAGATTGAACAACCATTTACTTGAAATAGTATAGCCTGCGCAGGAGGTTGGACTAGAAGATCTCCAAGGTCCCTTCCAACCAGGGGTGCTATTCAGCAGGTTCAGACAGGTTCTGGAGAACCGGTAGTGGAAATTTTGAGCAGTTCAGAGAATCGGTAGCGGAAATTTTGAGTAGTTTGGAGAAATGGCAAATACCACCTCTGGCTGGTCCCAGAGTGGGGTGAGAATGGAGATTTTTGCAATATCCTTCCCCCAGGAGCGGGGAGGGAATGGGGATTTTGCAGTATCCTTCGCCTGCCACACCCACCAGGGTGTGAATTCCACCACTGCTTCCAACCGGGTTATTCTGTTAAGATATACAACACTAAGGATAAGACATATGTATTGTTGCACTTTACTTCACTTTCTTCACTATGAAGAGCCAGTGGTGAGTGACACTTTGAAGTTAAACAGGGAATATCTACTGTAAGATCATGAAAATGTGTCCAGTATCATAATTAAATGAATGTACAATCTTTTTGAACAAAGGTCTACTTGATCAATCAGCTTTTCTTCATTTCAGAGCCATTTGTTGAAATCAGAAACACTTGCAAGTCTATTGTAAATTAGAGATCCACCGTGCGGTAAATCTATTTACCTTATATCCATAATTTGGGGGATTATGCCTCTTCTTACCTTTTTAGTCTCCATCCTATTCTGTTTTTATACCATTCCCTAAGTAGCCTTCCAAGATTTAGCATTGCACATTTTAGATCAAGACCAGTGGTGAAATCCAAATTGTATTACTACCGGTTCTGTGGGCGTGGCTTGGTGGGCATGGTGTGGCTTGGTAGGCATGTCTTGGTGGGTGTGACAGGGGAAGGATACTGCAAAATCTCCATTCCCTCCCCACTCCTGGGGGAAGGATATTGCAAAATCTCCATTCCCACCCCACTTGGGGCCAGCCAGAGGTGGTATTTGCCGGTTCTCCGAACTACTCAAAATTTCCGCTATCGGTTCTCCAGAACCTGTCAGAACCTACTGGATTTCACCCCTGGTCAAGACGTATTTTAAAGTAGCCATTAGATAATGTTTTAAAATCCTTTTTCTTAATACAATGAAGGGGTTAATGTACATTGCCAACTCAACTAAGAAAAGTGAAAGCCAAGAATGATTAATTTTTTTATTTGATATCAAATCATTAAAATTCATGGTTCTGCACTGATACTGCAGAAGATGCTGTAGTAAGCCTTCAAATACTACATCTAAATTACTTTTAAATACAAGTGGAAGTGCATAGGTTATACGAGGAAACAACGAATCCTATTGCTCCCTACCAGATTTCCAGAGAAACTACACATACAAACACAATTTCTTAAGTTTAGTCCACGCTCCGCTTTCTATTTTTATGTTCTGGAAATCCTGAACTGTACTCGGGGATTTCATGGCTTCCTTTTATGATTCTCTTTCAGCCCAAGATTGCTGAATAGGATAGATACTTGTGACTTGTGTAAGATCCAGTTATCGAGAAAACTCAGCCCAGAGTTTCTTGAAAGAATCTGGCTAGGAAGTATGAACATCTGTTACTGGTCTTTTCTGACATCACTATTCCTCTTCTGTTCAAATCCCCCAGTCCTATAATGCCACATATTCAAAGCCACCAAAGACTGAAGCAATGCCAGTTCAATCTGTCCCCAGAATCCCAGCATCCCATTCAAAACATTTTACTACTGGTTCTGTGGGCATGGCTTGGTGGGCATGGCATGGCATGGCTTGGTGGGCGTGGCAGGGGAAGGATACTGTAAAATCTCCATTCCCTTCCCACTCCAGAGGAAGGTTACTGCAAAATCCCCATTTCCTCCCGATCAGCTGGGACTTGGGAGGCAGCGAATAGATGGGGGCGGGGCCAGACAGAGGTGGTATTTACCGGTTCTCCAAACTACTCAAAATTTCCGCTCCTGGTTCTCCAGAACTAGTCAGAACCTGCTCAGTACCACCTCTGCAGCATCCCCACTTGAAGTTTTACAGTGAAAGGCCTTCTGAGAAACAAACCTTAAAACAGAGTTCCCCAATCTTTGTGGTTTTGTGGACTGGCGGGGCAGTGAGGGGATGGTTCCACTTGAGTGACGTGGAAAACACATGCACATGTGCAGCTCCATTTGTGCAAGCAGCAGGCAGGCACGCATACCACTCGTGCAAATCAAACATGCACACATGCTCGCCCACCACTTCCGTGGCCCAGTTCCAAATGACTCAAGACCCAGTAGTGGGCCACACAGCCCAGGGATTGGGGACCCCTGCCTTAAAACATCCCAGAGAGATAATTCCATATGATAGTTCTATTCAGGCTGTTCCCATTATCTCATCCTCTTGTTTGTTTTCCATTGCAGGTGGAATATTAAAAGTGAAGCAGGTGCAACACAGCAGAGGATTCTCATTCTTTATTAAGAGATTGCAGAGGGTGTAAAATCCATATAGTCTATAATCCTGTTATGTTTCTCTTTCTTTCCTATTCACAAAGAAGCAGATGCATATTGTTTTCTTCTAAGGGCCTCTTATTATACTTTAAGTAAAAGCAAATGATTCAAAATCTAAGCTATTGTAGTCTTGAGGAACATTCCTGTTTCCCCTGTTGGAAAATCTGCTTCAAGAATCTATCTCCATCCAACCCCTAATTGTCTTTGTAACTTTGTGAAGTAACATTGGTTAGTGTCAGACATTACTTCATAGTTATAATTTAGGCTGATGCTGCAGGTTTTCCTTTCCTTGCACAACACAAGCTCTATTTATGGAAACAATGGGAAGAGGAAGGGAAAATTACTTTTCCTAGGAGAGATTTCTATCATTTGGAAGCTGGCAGTGATGTGTGCTGATTTCCTGGTGTATGAAATGAAAATACAACATACATATGGGGTTTTTTTTCTCTCTCTCTCTCTCCCACCTTCCAATCTCAATTTCCTGAAGTATTTAAATTAAGAAATGCACAGTTTTCATATGGGACATGGCAAGGGCGATGAGGGAGAGAAAATGTTAGTTTATGCATTTTGTATAGTGATGGGCAAATTATCAGACTGCTGCTCCAAAATTTCACAAATGCTGCCTGCTGGCCAAATGTGATTTTTTTAAAAAAGCAAGTTTTGCTCCCAGGATCCCCAAAGAAATAGTTTAACAGAGTTCAGAATCACTGGAGGTAGCTCACTATCGCTCTGCATAAGCGCTGAGCTGTTTAATTAGATTCACACAAAAGCAGTTGATTCACTCAGTCAATCACAGAAATCAGTGTGATTGCCATCACATTATTCAGAAATGCTTTGTGGCATTCTCTAAAGTATCAGTGTGTACCTGTTTGGGGGTTTGGGGAGCACTCTCAGTGCATTGAGGCTCTAGGCCCATACCAGATAGAGAGACAGGGTAGGAAGTGGGACCCTACTTGATTTGTTAAACAGGGAACAAATATTCAAGTGTTGGAAGAAATGTCCATCTGGGTTCAGTGGGGAGAAAGACACTGGAAACATGGTGACTGCTTGGAAAGATGGTTTTACTGGTGGACAGGATCATATGCCTTGAAGATCTTGGGTGAAGAAAAAAAAGGGAAGAGGTGCTGAGAGTGCCTGAGTTTTATACCCTCTCTGGGCTTTTGAATTTGAGCTTGTATTCTGACTTGGGTAACTTTGTAGGTTGTGTTTTTGAGTCCCAAGCTTCGTTGAGCCTTGTTGGGTGATGATGTAATGAAGGGGCTTTGGGGAATCCCTATTATGGCTCTGCTTGAAGGAGGTAGATCTTTGTTATATAGAATAGACTGGCCCAGGCTTTAATAGCCCATTGACAAAGGGGGGGAGAGTGAGTTTCTGCCTCCCTTTTAGGGGAAATATTCTGCCCTTTTAATATTTCCTAAAATATCTCATTTTCCTAGGAGAAGGGTCGGTGCTAACTTCCTACACAAGCAATGTCCAGCCATTTTCCCAGCAGTAGGCCACAAACATTGGAGCTAGAGGCTACTGTTGCTCCAACTAGGAGCTGTAATTTCCAATTTACACAGGACTAGGTGCTTGTTCCGAAGTAAGGGAAGAAAGATAAATAGGATGCTGGAGAGCTGCCTGTAGAGCAGTAAGAGGGAGAGACTAAGAGAGGAAAAAAACTTCTTGAGATGATCTCATAAAGATGAAGAGGAGAAAGATAATAATTCTTTATGGGTGCTTTCTGTTCTCTTTTTGTAACCAGTCTCTAGACATATGATCTCAGCTGTTTTTGAGAGAGATGCTGTTCTTGGCTCTACAGCAGTTCATTTGAAACTAAAACAACATTTCTGTGATGGATATGACATTTTCTACTGGCAGGAACTCCTAACTCAACCTGTCTCCTGGAATTTTCTCCCTCCCCGCCTGTGACACACACTCTGTTCGCCTTTGAGAACT
Source organism: Ptyas mucosa (assembly GCA_012654045.1). NCBI lineage: Eukaryota > Metazoa > Chordata > Lepidosauria > Squamata > Colubridae > Ptyas > Ptyas mucosa. Next base: position 16,207,485 of record WNWU01000011.1, on the reverse strand, counting down.
TTACCATGCACTGAAGGAATTATGCCAATTATCTATCTTTTAAACTGTTACCCAAGGATTTGGAAAGAAGAAACGATCTCACTTCTCTATCTTCTGCTTAGCTATCCTGAAGAAGGGATTTTGGAGGATGTGTGCACGACTCTCTCTGCTGTACTGGACTATTATAACAGTTGTGTAAGAGATTTTTAATAGAATTGAAGCATAAGAGGAGAAGACAATCCGCTATTTTGCTATAAATCGGTTTTTAAAGGAGCAGCTAAGCTTGGCTTTATAGTTCTCTAGTTCTGTAAAACAAACAAGAAACACAAGAAAGATGCATTCCCAAGCAAGCAACTTCAACCTACAGACGTAATCTGACATCCATCTGGCTTCCAGAAGCAAGAAAGCTTTGAAGCTGTTCTATGGGATGGCTGGAACTCTTCTTGATGGTTGTAGTTTGTACATGTTTTTGTATCAAGTGGCCAATCACATTTTGTTTATTTGTTTTATACTACATTTTAATCTTGCTTTTGTTAGCAGCCCAAAGTCAGTTCAGTGCGTGGCAGGGCCTAAATCAAATCAAATGCATGAATAATACACACTTGGAGAGGAAGAGAACAGGGTCACCATCACTTCTTCTGAAATCCCAACTTTCGTAGGTTTGGATTATCACCCATCAGCCAGTCTAGTAGAGTATAGAAAAGGGAGGGATGAAAGGCATGGCCATTGGCTCAGCTGATCCCAGGAAATTTTGTTCTTTCTTTTCATTTTTTTTCTCCCCTTCATAGAATCCTAAAATGTACAACTGAATCTCAATGGCATTACATTTAATGATGATTTTTTAAAAAATCACTTTTATGTTTAAAACATTTCTCATTGGTCAAGTTATAATTCTTCACTATTAAAACATCAATTCATACAACTTAAAATAAAATCTCTTAAAAGCTGCCAGATGCTCCTTAACAGCGACAGCAGAGATACCCCATAGGCAGCCAATTTCCAAAGTACCTCGTGCTAGGTTTTGTGCAAAAGCTCTCCTAAACAACCACAAGTGTTTTTATCACAACCTGGCATCATGAGTTCACGGCTCTGCTATGGTCAGGAGACTGCAAGACCTGGCCTTGACTGGCTGACGCATGACACTGGGATGGGAATCGAAAGTCTGAGACCTTCACAGCTTTGAATCTACATGAAGATTCGTTTCCCCCCTCCCCCCCTTCCCCTTCAGCAAACCAGACTGAAAAATAAGCAGGCTTGCTCAGAACGAGCTCTAAACTTCTAGACTTTTCTTAAGGAGGAATCAAAATATGTCACTAAACTGCTCGAAATAACAATGGTCTTCCCGCATTGCTACTAGAGACAGTAAGCTCTGACTGGTTTAAACAAGCAAACAATCATTCTTTTTTTTTCCCAGAAAAAAAAAATCTGCATAGAAATGACATTCAAAGTAATGGACACAATAATTAGTAGCTACACAGAACTAAATTGTTTAGGAAAAGCTACTGTATTTTTCAGACTATAAGATGCACTGGTGTATAAGATGCACCAAGATTTTGAAGAGGTAAGCAAGAAAAAAAAGTTTTTGCCCTCCCCAACCCCCAGGAGCACTCTGCAAGCCTCCTAAACCCTCTGCGTGCCTCATTTTTGCGAAAAACAGGCCTGTTTTTTGCAAAAATGGGGGCGTTTTTGCCCTCCCCAGCCCACAGGAGTAGTCTGCATGCCTCCCAAAGCCTCTGCGCACTCCGTTTTTTTAGAAAACGGGCCCATTTTTCGCAAAAATGGGACACGTGGGGCAGGGCTTCGGGAGGCCAAAAATGGCTGTATTCGGTGGATAAGACACACCAACATTTCCACTCTCTTTTACGGGGGGGAAGTGCATCTTATACTCCGAAAAGTACGGTAACTAAGATATATAATCAGTAAAGCAAAGATTCACGTGGTTCTAAATGAATTCCAAAGGATGACCTAACAGTAAACTTTGTCCTGTTCAGAGCTTCCCTACTGTTTCTGGATTCAAACAACGATTTGTTCTTGACTCTATGTACATTGAGCTGGATTAGGTTCCCCTAACCTTAAAAAATTGAAAGAAAGATTCCCAAAGGTTGGAACCTTTTTGATGTTTTGAACACAGTGAACACTGTGGGAGAAAGTAGTGTGACTGGATTACTGGCCCGACTCAGCAGATGCAGTCCAGACATTTAACACAGCACACACGGTGAAGCTACTTCTAGCGGTCAATGGTCCTTTAGCACTAACTTCTTCTTTTACTTACTTTAGATGAAATGTAGTGCTTCTTCTCCAGCTTTTTCCACAGCTTACTTATTATATGTATATGTCACCCATCTCACTATCCTAAATGACTCTGGCTACTTACAATACCTATACATAGGTATAAAATCATTAAAATTAAGAGTAAGATAACCTAACCATGGATTTCCCATGTTTGGTGCTGAAGGCATCTCTTATGGACATAAGAGGAGTCCTTCTCAGGGAAACTCCAAATCTCAGAGTATCTCCCACATCTGGGCAATCAAAGAAAATGGCTGCCATGAAGATTAGTTCTCTGCTCAGAAAATGGCCTCTAAAGTTAGTGTGGCTAATTTAAAAAACAAACAAACCAATTAGCAGAAGGTAAAAAGGTGACATTGCTCCTGGATACCCTGTTTAGCAATCCAGAATGTTGTTGTTGTTGTTGTTGTTAGTTGCAAAGTCATGTCCGACCCATCGCGACCCCATGGACAATGTTCCTCCAGGCCTTCCTGTCCTCTACCATCCCCTGGAGACCATTTAAGCTCACGCCAACTGCTTCAGTGATTCCATCCATCCACCTCATTCTCTGTCTTTAGCAATCCAGGATACTTATTATCAACTCACAATGATGATTTGGAGCCTTGGTGGAGCAGCAGACTAAAGTGCTGTTAAGTAGCACTTAGATGCCAGCTGCCTGCAATTACTGCGAGTTCAAATGTCACCAGGCTCAAGGTTGACTCAGCCTTCCATCCTTCCGAGGTAGGTAAAAATGAGAGCCCGGATTGTGGGGGCAATAAGATGACTTTGTATAAAAAAGAACACCGCTTGGGGGGGGGGGGCAAAAGCCCTACTAAGCAGATATATACAAAAGTATGAAGGCTATTGCTTAACGCATTGTAAACTGCCCTGAGTCTCCGGAGAAGGGCGGCATATAAATCGAACCAATAAAAAATGAATGAATGAATGAATGAATAAATGAATGAATGAATGAATGAATGATAATTCCTTTTTTTCCAGGCAGCCTTACACATTTACAAACCAGAGCCCCAGACAGCAGCCTCTCACCATTTCATTTAAATTTCACTTAAATTTTGCTTATGCAAAAAGTAAGTGTATTCTTGGATAAGAAACCAAAACTTCACTTACATCACCCTAGCATTTTCTACCTTTTTATTTAACATTAAAATGCTCTTAAAATTTTAAAGACTGAGTAGTGCATGTGGCCTGGCAGGCACAAAGGAAAGCATAAACTGCTACACTACTGTTCAGGGGCATCATGCAGGATATCCCAGAGCTCATGTAATTTATGCCACTAAACGTTTGAGTGACCTTTTTTATCCTAAGTTAATAAAGCACAAGTACATGCTTCAGAATGCGCATAACATGAGTGGGGCTGAGATGAGCCTTGGGATTTCTGCCATCCATGTAATGTGAATTGTAAGAACAGACTTTCCCTCCGCACATGTAACTCCACCGTGCCATGCTGTTTTAGGGGATAAGCAAATTATAAAAAGCGCCAACAAAGAAGTGAGAAATAGTAAGGCAAATAGACAAAAGAAAAAGTAAAGATAGCTGAACATGGTTTACAACAGCGACAGTCATCATACTTTTCCATCTGAGCAAACTGTTTTATTGCTTCCGCTGCATCAGTCCAACCTTTCATACATTGTTTTTTGTTCCCCAAAAACTTTTCTCTTTTTTCTTTGTTATCAAAATTAGTTTTAGTAATGGGTAAAAAAACAGGAAGACTCTTCTTCCTTCTAGAAGGGGATATATAAGTAGTCACCAGATTACGACCACTTGTTCAGTGACTGTTTAAAATTGTGACAATGCTGTACAAGGAGGACTTACAGCTAGCCCTGAAAGTTCCAGCAATCATAATATTTCTGTGGGCACAAGATCACAATTTGCATGCTTGGGAACTGACTCAAATGACAACAGTTGCAGCATCCTGTGGTTATGCGATCACCCACAACCAAGCTGGCAAGAGGTCACAAGTTTGTTCCTACTTCTGATGATTTATTGTCTACCCGCTTGTGGCAGCTATGAACCTTCTGGCACCCATGCACCTACCCACACTCCATAGCACCTGCCCACAGCATCCAACCACCTGTGGGTTTCTTCCTGCACTCACCTTCCTGAAGTCTGTAGTGCCTGCCTCCACTACTCACTCTCCAACTTGCACTTCTACCTATGATGCCTGTCCATGCATAGCATCCAAGTGCCCATACACCTGTAGATCTCATCTCACCCTCTGGCTTTCTTGCCTGGAACTCCCATCTTTTCCCACATCGCAGTCACGTGGATCTTCACTTAATGACCCACACAGTCCTGGGGTTACAACAGAAATTGGGACAATTGAGATTGTCATCACTAAGTAATGTGGTCAAGTGATGTCACGCTTTACAACCACATCATTTAGTGTGGGAAATTCTGATCTCAATTGTGGTTGTAATTCAAGGAATACACATCTTTCTTCCTCTATCTTTTAACACTGTAGGCTGACCAGAGTTTTGTGGAGTTGGGTAGCATCAATTAATCCATCAATCAATCTTCACCCTCTAAGAATGATAACATTAATTTGTAGTTCTTCAAACAGAGGCAATTTGTCATTTCCGTTGCTTAGATGGGGAACAAGGACTTATAGTAAAAGTTTATGGAAAACTGTAGGTGCAATATAGGAACAACATATTTGGAAATATCTTACAATAAGCAATGTTCAGTTTGTACAACAAGAAATCTGAGATGTGCAAATCAACCAGGATTCAGGTCAAGTTTGAGATTCATGGATCAGGGTTCATACAATTCAAACTGAATTTGAGGTTCAGTGGTAACAAGACACCATTTGAACAGTCTGGAAATTCAATTTATAAACAGTTTTGACTATTGATTACTTTATATTATACTATAGATTAAACTATAGATCTTCAGCATTTATTTATTGATATGTTTATTTATTTGCTTGCTTGCTTGTTTGCTTGTTTTGCAGAATGTGATGAAAATATCAGGAATGATCTTCAGAGGTGTAACTTTCAACCAATTTTCCCAACAGTGCCTCCACTCTTATATAAAATTTTAATCAGATATATTCAAGGTTTTCACTGTTGTAACTTTTGGAAATATATTTCTTTTAAGGCAAATATATCAGAGATGAGGAAAGACATCACAAACAACACATAATATCTCAGAAATGATATCTCAACACTTTCTCAGAAGTGGCAAATCTTGTCAATTAAACCCATTGAATCTCTGACTCTCTTTCAAATATCTTCAAAATGATTCAGAAGCACCTGACTTGATTTGGTACCTCAAATCAATTCAGAGATTCAATTAGAAGATTTGATTTGAAAGAGGAGATAGATGAGGAACTCAGCAAATTTGCAGATGACACCAAGCTAGCAGGAATAGCCAACACTCTGGAAGATAGGCTTAAGATACAAAAGGATCTTGACAGACTTGAACATTGGGCACTATCTAACAAAATAAAATTCAATTGTGAAAAATGTAAGGTTCTAGATTTAGCAAGAAAAACAAAATGCACAGGTACAGTATATGTGGTACCTCGCTCAATAGTAGTAACAGTGAGAGGGATCTTGGAGTCCTAGTGGACAACCATTTAAATATGAGCCAGCAGTGTGCAGCAACTGCCAAAAAAGCCAACACAGTTTTGGGCTGCATAAACAGAGGGATAGAATCAAGATCACGTGAAGTGTTAATACCACTTTATAATGCCTTGGTAAGGCCACACTTGGAATACTACATTCAGTTTTGGTTGCCACAATGTAAAAAAGATGTGGAGACTCTAGAAAGAGTGCAGAGAACAGCAACAAAGATAATTAGGGGACTGGAGGCTAAAACATACGAAGAATGGCTGCAGGAACTGGATATGTCTAGTTTAATGAAAAGAAGGACTAGGGGTGACATGATAGTAGTGTTCCAATATCTCAGGGGCTGCCACAAAGAAGGGAGTCAAGCTATTCTCCAAAGCACCTGAGGGCAGGACAAGAAGCAATGGGTGAAAACTAATCAAGGAGAGAAGCAACCTAGAACTAAGGAGAAATTTCCTGATAGTTAGAACAATTAATCAGTGGAACAACTTGCCTCCAGAATTTGTGAATGCTCCAGCACTGGAACTTTTTAAGAAGATAATGGATAACCATTTGTCTGAAGTGATGTAAGGTTTCTTTCCTAAGCAGGGGGTTGGACTAGAAGACCTCCAAGGTCCCTTCCAACTCTGTTATTCTGTTTTCTGTTTTTCTGACTTATTTGACTGAAATGCTTATGAATTCTTCAAAACTTTGCACTCAGCTTTTTTTAGTAAAAATAAAGAATATGTTATCTAAGTTAATCTAAGTTATTAGATTTGACTTATAACTGTGATAAGCATGGTACCAGTCAATAGGAACCAAAAGTGCAGTGTCTAGTTTAGTTCAAATATGCTCATGCTATCCTTTCCAAATTAGAATATTTAATACAGAGATCACCTTTCAAACCAAGATGCTATTTTGAGATTCCTACCAACTAGAAAATATATTTGCAATGTACTGGCAAATGCTTTTGGGATGCAAAACACAAGAGAAGCAGGAACAAATCTCCAGTACACAAAGTGAACAATGTAAATAATGTCTTCAAAAATTGGCATAAAGAAGGCTTTTACTTCATTTACGATGGAGGAGATACTGTTTTACATCTGGTTTGCATTTTTCTTTAGCGTTCTGCCAGGAATGATTCCAAACACAGAACACAAAGCTGCATCCAATGAACATATATATTTCTAAAGGATTCTTTCATTGATTCCCACAGTCGTCATAGTGGATAGTTGTTCTACAACATCTTTTTTTTTAATTAGCTTTCACCTTTTTAGGATAAAAACATGTAGCCTGCAACATTGCTGCTGATGTATAAAGCCATCTATATTATTTAGAAAGCAATTACAGAGAATAAGACAACAAAAATGTTGTAGATGACATTTTCCCAATTGTTCTAAACCAGTTATGTTCTCTAAGGGCTTTGTCTTTAAAGTCATATTAATGACAGTACAATACACTCTTATATTGAGTTTTATATTTCCAAGGACTAAAAAGGCTACCATATTTGCTCAAGATCCTCATGTTACATCACTGGGGCCATATTTGTCCTTGTCCAGTTGCCATGGTGTCAAAATGGTCTGGCAAATGTTTCCTGAGGGAAGAAATGAATGATATTACCCTCTATTTTCTCCCCTTCACTACCAAAGCAATTCAAGGTGCATTTTCCCACTCTTTTTTTGAAGTTCTTCAAATTATCCTCAAGTCCATTTCAAATAGCAGGTTTTGGCTATTGCCAACTGCAATTAGTGGACTACTTTGCAGATAGTCCTCAACATATGACCACAACTGAGCCCCAAATTTCTGTTGCTGTGTGAGTTGTTAAGAGAGTTTTGCCCCATTTTACTACCTTTCTTGCCACAGTTGTTTAGTGAATCACTGCAGTTGTTACGTTACTAACACCGTTGTTAAGTGAATTGGGTTTCCCCATTGACTTTGTTTTTTAGAAGGTTGCAAAAAGTGATCACTCACATGGCCCCGGGACACTAAAACCATCATAAATATGAGTCAGCTACCCAAACATCCAAATTTTGATCACATGACCATGGGGATGCTGCAACAGCCGTAAACGTGAAAATGGTCATATGTCGCTTTTTTCAGTGCTGTTGTAACACTGAATGGTCACTAAATGAACTTTTGTAAGTTGAGGACTGCCTGTAACAGCACAATGGTTATAAACACTGCTGTGTAAATGAAAGGTTGTGTCAAGTTAAGCTCAAGAATGATGTGACATAATTCAGTCAGAGTTCTTTATTTACTCATAACAAGACAAAATCTTGCCAGACTAAATACCAACTGCTCCCAACATATGAATATATCCTGGAAGATTCTAGGAGTGGCTATCTTTACTCTCTTCCTCTTTGTTCTATCCATTTCTGGGCTGGGCTGCCTCTTGTCTCCCTCCTTTCTCTGGAATATACTCCCTTTTTCCTAGGAAGCTGCCATTTCACTGTAGTCCATCACACCATCTGCCCATCTCTTGCAGGGTGCTGGTTTGAAATTCAACAGATTTTTTAAAATTACGTTTCCTTCCCTCTGGACTTCTTAATTTCCCCTGTGTTTTTTATTCATTGTTTTTCCAGTCACTTTGAGTTTCATGAGACAGTTTTATCATCAGCTCCTAAATAGCCAAGATGCCTTGAAACTCTTCTAGCTCGAGAAACTGGAAAAATAATAAAATGATGCATAGAGGGGTGGTTTTCTTTGTTTGTTTTATGCATTTGGTTTTAATAGTTTTAATATGGTTTTCATGTTATTTTAATTTATTTTATTGGGAGACATCCAGAGTTTGCTATAATATGAGCGATATAAGCTAAATATGTGATATATAAATGTTTAAATAAATAAACACATGGCTGGAGAGAGGGAGAGGGAGAAGAAAATAGGGAGAGAGGGAAATATTTTGGAAAGCTCTTAAAAACCTGTCTTTTTAAGGCAACCTTGGAGAACCCATGGGAACAAGAGGCCTGTATTATGCTTAGAATGTATCCATTGTCTTGCAATAATGAGATAGATGAGATAGATAGATAGATAGATAGATAGATAGATAGATAGATAGATAGATAGCATGTTTCCCTGAAAATAAGACTCTGTCTTATATTTTTTTTCCACCAAAAACGGCACCAGGTCTTATTTTGGGGGGTGGGGGGATGTCATCCACTGGCTCACCTCATTTGCACGCATCATCTCCAGCCTCTTTTTCACTATCAGAGGCCTTCAGGAACTTCTTCATCCAGCAAAGCCAGAAAGGCTTTCCTGAAGGTCTTTCTAGCTGATAACAGAGCTCTAGATCGATCCCGAGCTCTGTTATCAGCTAGAGAGGCCTTCACAAAAGCATTGCCAGCTGCAGAACAAATGGGCTGAGATGTGCAAGGCCTGGCTGCAACAATCTGATGGTAAGTAGTACGGCAACTCCTCCACCACCCCATCCCCACCCTAGCTTAATTTTTAACCTGTGCACCCTGGAGTGGGTGGTGTTGCGTCCGGACATCGAGCACGTGAAGGGGACGGAGCAGCCAATTGGTTCATTTTCCGGCAATCAGCCAGTGGGAAATGGGCACCTCTGGATTGGCCCAGCCACTGACAGCTCAGTATAAAAGAGCTGTCAGTGCCTCAGAAGCTGGCTCGCTCTCCAAGGTCCTCAGTTACATGAGCGAGTCAAACATTAGCTGTTGATCCTTAGAAATAAAGCATTGTAACCAGAACCACTGAACTATATCTTTCAAAGATCCTGGAGCACAGGGGAACTGCCAGAGGATTGGAAAAGAGCTGTTGTAGTTCCCATCTTCAAAAAAGGAAAAAAAAATCCAGGAAACTACAGACCTATCAGCCTGACCTTTTACAGATTCTGTAAAAGATAATCAAACAACAAATCACCAAACACCTAGAAGCAAACCAAGTAATAACCAAACACCAACATGGGTTTGTCAAAAACAGATCATGCTAGACTAATCTTATTGCATTCTTTCACAAAGTGACAAAATTAGTGGCCAGAGGAATGCTGTCGATATAATTTACTTGGACTTCAGTAAAGCATTTGATAAAGTAGACCATAACCTACTACTAGATAAAGTAGAAAAATGTGGGTTAGACAACATCACCACCAGATGGATTCATAACTGGCTGACCGACCACACTCAATGTGTAGTCCTCAATGGAACTGCATCTACATGGAGGGAAGTATGCAGTGGAGTACCCTAGGGCTCTATTTTAGGCCCAGTGCTCTTCAACATCTTCATCAATGACTTGGATGAGGGGATAGATGGGGAACTCATCAAATTTGCAGATGACACCAAGCTGGCAGGAATAGCCAACACTCCAGAAGATAGGCTCAAGATACAGAAGGATCTTGATAGACTTGAACATTGGGCACTATCTAACAAAATGAAATTCAACAGTGAAAAAAGCAAGGTTCTAGATTTAGGCAAGAAAAACAAAATGCACAGGTACAGTATATGTGGTACCTCGCTCAATAGTAGTAACAGTGAGAGGGATCTTGGAGTCCTAGTGGACAACCATTTAAATATGATCCAGCAGTGTGCAGCAACTGCCAAAAAAGCCAACACAGTTCTGGGCTGCATAAACAGAGGGATAGAATCAAGATCACGTGAAGTGTTAATACCACTTTATAATGCCTTGGTAAGGCCACACTTGGAATACTACATTCAGTTTTGGTCGCCACAGTGTAAAAAAGATGTGGAGACTCTAGAAAGAGTGCAGAGTACAGCAACAAAGATGATTAGGGGACTGGAGTCTAAAACATATGAAGAACGGTTGCAGGAACTGGGTATGTCTAGTTTAATGAAAAGAAGGACTAGGGGTGACATGATAGCAGTGTTCCAATATCTCAGGTTGCCACAAAGAAGAGGGAGTCAAAGCACCTGAGGGTAAAACAAGAAGCAATGGGTGGAAACTAATCAACATGCTACTGAGGAAGAGTTAAAAAACTCTTATTAACAGTGTTTATGATGTGGCCAGATTAAAATCTTTGGGACAACTAGTTGCTGATATTGCTATACAGGAAAATAAAATCTGAAGTTGCAAAGACAGAATTACAATGGAAATATGGAATATAAGAAGCAATGGCATGGGAAAACTCAATACACCAAAAGAAGAAATGAACTGAGTGCACATTGGCATCTTAGACATCAGCAAATTGTGATGGACTGGAACTGGACACTTTCAGTTAGATCTTACTATTTACTACTCAGGGCATGAGAAACAAAGGAGGAATGGCATTAGTTTCATAGTCTGAAAAGATATAGCCAATGGTATTTGATTACAACATACATTTGATTGTATAGATCAATTAGATTTCATGGACAACTCTTTACCGTGACAGTAAATGCAGAACGGGAGCTTGGCAACATTTATGTTTAAATTCAGTCTGAAATCACTAGAGCATGCAAACAAAACTTCTTGTAGTGGTGGGAGATTAGAAAGCCAAAGTTGGAACTGGTAAGGAGGAAAACATAGCTGGGCTGTAAAGCCTAGAAACATAAATGAAACAGGAGAACAATTTATTTTTTTCTGCCAATCCAGCTATTTTTTCATTGCTAACACATTCCTCTGGCAATCAACGTGACCCCCATGTACATGGACATTATCCAGCATATTATACAAAAAAACCCCTGATGATATTATTGATATAAGGAAGTGGAAGAACTCAGTTATAACAGCAAAGATGTTGCAGTCATTAGTGCATATTCTCCAAGTTTAGTTCCCCATTTAGGTATCATTAGCAAAGTGTCTTTCTTTTTTCAGTGTTGTGCCAGGTTTGTCCTTGCAGCTGTCAACATGTATCTCAATAAATTGTAGTATTTCTGGTTCACATGTTCTGGAACAAATCCGAGTAGAAATACTTGAAGTTTCTTAAAAGAGGTTTTTCTCTCTCTCTTTCTCAAGAACACTTTTTATTCCTCCTGGGATTTGTAAAAACATCAGTCATGTTAAATTCCTGCCCTCATTGGATAATCCTTGCTGTGTCTTAATCTGTTTATAGAATCTGAGTATACTGTATCTACATAGGTTATTGCTCTTCCTTTGCTGTTATTATCCTCAAAATAGAAAGAATTTGAAAGTGGATAAGAAAAAGTATGCTGATGCTTTTGAAAAAAAAAATGGTATTTGTGAAGACTCTTGAGAATATTATGGATGTCCAAGAAAATTTTAAAAAAAAGATCATCAAACAAATTAAGACCCAACCCAAATTATCATATTTGGGATATATTATGCAAACCCACTTCTCTTCAGGAGTCTGTGACGCTGGAATAAGTGACAATAAAAAGAGAAGAAAATGACTAGCAGCAAGGTGGATGAATTCAGTCACAGGGAAGATGGGTGCAGCCTTGGGAGAATTAAAGGGCCAGATTGGGACAGATCACCAAGGAGAAGATTTATCTATGTTCTCAGCAAGAGTTGACACCGATATGATGACACATAGTCAGTCAACCAGTCTATCAATTTGGATTCCTGTCATGGCCTTCAAAACATATCCAGGTAAGAATTACATCCCCCGAGCCCCAAATCTCTGCTTTTGTGTTAATGATTGAGGAACTGGTGCTTTTCAAAAGCTACTGGTTTGGAAAAACTAAGAACAGCATACTAAAGTAGCTATAACACCAAAGGAAACTTTTGTAAGATGCAATTGGGTTAAGATGACTTATTTGACAAGTACTAATGATTTTCTCATAAATCTCTCCTTTTGCAAATGGGCATTTGTAAGAGTTTGTACATGTTCTTATGAAAAATACTTTTCAACTGTTCTCTTTTTAAACCTCATTTCTTATGGGGGAGAATAAATGAATTACGGCTCTGAATTTGAGTGGCTACAGTACAACATTTTATTTGCATCCTTCTGAGGGAGATGAGTGGTTTCCGAAATAAATGATAGATAGAAGATAGATAGATAGATAGATAGATAGATAGATAGATAGATAGATAGATAGATAGATGATAGGTAGGCTGGTAGGTAAATAAGTAAGTTATGTAAGTAAGTAAATTCTGGCTTCTTCTACTGTAGATATACTGTACAATCTCAAACTAGACATTTTATTATTGATCTAATCTAAATCTGTTTTGAATTTTGTTTCCTATGAAGTTGTCCTCACAAGTCTTGATAATTCATAGAAATAATTCATATTTGGAACGGTGAATGATGTGCTCCATTCTTCCTGTAACTGTGGGCAAAACAACTTTTTTTTGCAGATTGAAACCTCCTATTGCTGACATTTGTCTAGTTCTTTTATTACTTTCTTACAGGCAACTGAATAGAAGTCAGAATGATCAATGGTCTCAATATATCCACATTATATAAGGACACAATAAAACTCGATATAAAAATCCAAGAAACTCTGAATTCATTCTTCAAGGCCCTGCTAGAGGTGAAAGCAGGACAGCCATCTTCTAATTGATCAATATCCCCAATGTTGAGATAATTTCCTGAATTCCTTTCAATTTCTCTTCGTTTACATGACTAAAAGATTAATCAGAAGTTGGTGGCAATGCTTTAAAAAATGTTTCCCTCAGCATTTTCATTTTAGAACAATATAGACAAATGCAGAATATTTCTTTCTGCTAGATAACACCTTTTTGGAACTTCCTATTCTAATATTGCTTATGGATGTTGTCAGCTTTCTCACACTTCTTTTATACTAGGAAGCTGGCTTTGGCATGGCCGTGCAGCAGCACCGCAGTTCCATCTGTATTGCTGTACTGATGGGCTGTGCTGATTATACAGTGATTAGAACACCAGAAGAGAGTGAAGAAGTGGAGGACAGCGTGAGACTAGAAGTCATTAACAAGCAATTAAAATTTAAAAGTTACTCAGAAGTGTGATTTATGTACGGTGAATAATTGGCTCTCCCCAGTGCAGAGAGCATTGAAATTCTAGAAAAATATCTCTAGAAAAGTCTGGAAAAAACAGCAATCTGCTGAGAAACACTGCTACTTGCAGTCTTCTACAGAACATACTTACACCTGTATTATTCAAGTAAAGAATTTCGGTCTGTCCCGTCAATTTTTTGCTCCAAACGTCAGGGAGTAGATAATTCATTAGAGCAGCTATCAGAATATTGTAATGGAATATTAGGATATTCCATTAGAATGATGTGAACTGTTTTACTGTAGAGCAGGATGAATTCAGATGGTCCTAGTGTCATCATCAAATCTACACGTTCTGGCTCAGAGAGAGAATTGGATTCAGCTGCATCCCCAATCCTTCTACCTCTTTAATTCCATAATACTGTACTTTGAGTCTCCTAATATGTGCTACCAAATTGAAATATTCAAGGTGTCGTACACTGTGGATTCACCTCAATTAAATGATTAAAATGTAGCACATGGCTGGGGATTTGAGGTGTAATAAGAGGGCACCATTAAGATCTGACTCCTTTTGGTACACATATTCTTCTCTCTGCGGTTTTGAGGTAACCTTTTTTGACATTGGAACAACATCATTAAAAAATGAACTTGTCCTTTTCTACATTTGCTTAAATGATTAATTTTTCTTATAATAATCTCAAATGAACCTATTAAAAGACTTTGTTCCCCCCAAATGCTGCTCATTACATTATCGTTTTAAGTAATTAAATCAGAATAAATGGCTGTGTGAAGATATTTTAATGTAATGTCTAATTATATCTGACCCAGACACTGAACTGTAATCATTAACTACATGAACTGTGTAATGTTCCAAAGGCTCTTTAATAATTTATATGCTGTGGATTCTGCGGCAAGCTGAAGTCACTGGACAGCAGGCACCTGATCTATCTGGTATCCAGCAATCCCAACTATCTGTCCAATTAGTTTACAACGCACCGTATCTGATTGATTTCTTCATGCAGCACTTAGTTGCTTCATCTTCTGATAGATCTGACTTCTGCTGTGTTCTTCAGTCTTTCATAAGCTTCAAATATGTTGGTCAGTTGAGTTATCTCTGACCATTTTCTTTATGGCCAAGTTTACCATAATGAGTATCTTCTTCTTTTTTTTTCTTCTTGGGTTATATCATTATAACATGAGGGGCTGCCACAAAGAAGAGGGGGTCAATTTATTTTCCAAAGCCTGAGAGGGAAGGACAAGAAACAATAGATGCAAACTAATCAAGCAACCCGGAATTCAGGAGAAACTTCCTAACAGTGAGAACAATTAACCAGTGGAACAGCTTGCCTTCAGAAATCATGGGCACTCTATTACCTTCTGCTAATTTATGTGACTGGCCTTAGGCAGGCTACTCGGCAGAGCAGCAAAAAAAATGAGTCATCAGATGTATAAATTCCAGTAGTGGGTTGCCCCTGGTTCACACTGGTTCTATAGAACCGGTAGTAAAACTGGCGGGAGGCTCCGCCCACTGACCTCAGTGTCATCAAAATGCTTCTGTGCATGTGCAGAAGAGCATACGAGCGAGCGAAGTGAGCGTGCATGCGCGGCCCCGCTGTGAACTGGTAGTAAAGGTAAGTAGAACCCACCCCTGATACATTCCCAGCTGAAGTTTCTGCATTCCCAGATCCAAAGTTCGCAGCAACTTTATAGAACATAATAACTGCAAGTAATAAGAATTGACCGGACTGATTTAAAACATGTTTTAGTACAGTCATCATTTTAAATAATATTTTTAGCAATTACTTCAAATTAAATTTGTTCAGTAGACTTATTTATTTGATAACACAGATTTATATTATTGTTGATTAACAAATATTGTGGGGGTAGATCCTTGAACGGTTATAACAGTGGATAAGAAAAATGAGAAATATATACATAGTTATTTAATGTGGCTTTGTGGTGTCAGTGAGGTTTGAAATATACTGTCATTTAAAGAAGGATGCTAAGAAATAGATCTAATTAAAATTGTGTTTAAAATATTGATCACTTTGCGAATGTTAGGCATTAGGCCAAAAGTATACTAATGTTTAAGTTTAAAGGGAAGTGCAAAAAAAATGCTAGCACTACCTATTGGTGCAAACTCTAGACTATAAAATGATTGATATATCATCTACCTAAATATTCCCCATTAATAGAGCAGAATTTATTATTTGTTTTTATTGTTTTAAGTTATATTTCAATCAGTGCTGTTTACGTGCATTTGGTTTTCCTTTCCCTTTTAATATTCTGGGCTTGGTTAGCAATCGTGGGCAGGTGGCCAAATGAACATATTCCATTTGAACCCGTGCCGTTGTAAAAGATATCATCATGCAGCTTTACATTAATGCAAACAGGGTATGCCTGCACAGAATTCAGGAATGTGCAAAAGTGTAAAATGGCTTTAATAACTTTTCACACCATTAAAAATACCCAAATCATAAATTTGCACACTCACCAAAAATCCTTGAAAAAACAAAAATACCAGATCCCAGTATTATAGTATTTCCTTTATTGATGTTGGCCTGGATCCAAACCAAGGAGATACATATGCAGACAAGAAACACGTCAGCCAGAACGTTAATTCGCTTTTCTTTTTTTAAAAAAAATATTTCTTGCTGTGAACAAGACAATCTGTTCCATAAAATCAAAAGCAGCTTGCCTCTTTTGCAGTGGTAACTGCTGAAGCAAAATTTGAGGTGCTTGGCTTGCAAATCTATCCCAGGTCAACAAACTTTTCTGGATTCATTCTGGTCAGTGTCTGTGATTGCAGAAAGCGGATTTCTCAATACTGGTAAGGACTGAAGCAGGAAATTTATTTTTGATTTTTTCATTTAGGAAGGCCCTTTGGACAGATTAACAATCCTATAATTATTTTGCAATTTGATGGGGGCAACGGAGTTTTTATTTTGCTTTTTCTGATTTTGATACTGTATTTTTAGTGTGAATCAAATGCACTTTTGGTCCTGTAGTTTAATATTGTATTTTATTGGGACTATGTACATTAAGCTGAAGTTTTTCTCCCATACTTTACTGAGTTTGCAATTCACTGGAATGGAAATTGCTTCTTTCCGTAGCAAGTGCATTAATTTGCATCAGAGCAGTCTGCAATTCATTTGCACACTCCAAGTTAGTTTGGCAACTTAGCAAGGAATATCCAGTATTTGCTCATTATGTGAATCATGAAGGAAGAATTCTACTCAACCTAACATCTGTCCAGGATTTAGTATTTCTAAACTTACTGACTGTTCCATAAATAAGAGTTCTTCTAGAGCTTGAACCAATTTGGTATGAAAGCAGAATTGCTGAAGGTTTTTCCATGGGCAACTGATCACACTGTGTCAGGTCTGGAAACTGAGCTCAGGCCTGCTGTTTTTATTATTGTTATGGTTGGTCGCACATCGGCCAGATGTTTAGACTGATTTGACATTTTTGTCCTCTGATCAAGTCCTTCCCAAAGATCTGAGATATGCAGAAGTTGTTGTTTAATAATATTAAAGCTATTGTCGCAGGATGCAAGCTGTTCCAAGTAAAGCTGCCTTTTGCAATTGACTGATGATGATTTTGTCAATGCCAATAATGTTCAAGTGGTGCTCCAGATGTTTTTGAATTGCACCCAAGGTACAATTATTACTGTTGGAACTACCTTTGCATTCTTTTGCCCATCATTTTCCAAAATGATGGTTCTTTCAAAGGTGGAATTTGTATAAACCCCTGAACATGGTGCCCTGACATAATATAATATCTCCTTATTCTGAGAGCTCCAAGTGGACTACATATACCACCCTTCATTGTATTACTATAATTACGAATATTTATATATCGGGGCGTGCACTCGCTATTTGAGAGCGATTGCTCGCCCCGGTCTCCAAAGCTCCACTCGGACACTAGGTAGCACGGATACTCAGGATCTGGGCCTTCGGTTGATGCTGTGCAATGCCAGGTCCGTGGTAAATAAGGCCCCCCTCATCTGTGATCTTATAAAGGAGGGGGGAGCGGACCTGGCAGGTATTACGGAAACCTGGTTGGGTCCAGAGGGAGGGGTCCCTCTGGTTGAGATGTGCCCACCAGGTTTCAGAGCATTCCATCAGCCAAGGGCCCAGGGGAGGGGCGGGGGGGTAGCGGTTATTATTAACGAAGATCTAGGTCCAAGGGAGACCACTGTGCCACAGATTGCCGGATGTGAGTCCCTCCTTATGAAATGGGGTCATGGGGTTCAGTTGGGCTTGCTGCTCACGTACCTGGCTCCCTGCCACGTGGCAACAGCCCTGCCCGAGCTACTCGACGTGATAGCCACAGTGGCAGTGGATACACCCAGGCTCATGGTCATGGGTGATTTCAACTTGCCTTCCGTTGGTGAAACGTCTGAGGTGGCTCGGGAGTTCATGGCTTCCATGACGGCCATGGACCTGACCCAATTAGTTCATGGCCCCACTCATAGGGGGGAGCATACTCTGGACATGATTTTTGTCTCTGGCCAGTGGTTGAGTGGCCAGTGGTTATAGGGGGTATAGACATAGAACCCTTGTCATGGTCTGATCACTCGCTCCTTCGCCTAGATCTCCGAACCGCTACACCCCGCCGCAGGGAGGCGGAACCAACTAGATGGGTCCGCCCCAGGCACCTGATGGATCCTGATAGGTTCCAGATGGAGCTTGGGCCGTTTCCTGAGGATCTGGCACACGACTCGGCCGAGGACCTGGTAGCTGCCTGGAATCGGGCAGCTGGTGGAGCCTTGGATCGAGTCGTGCCTTTGCGGCCTCTGACCCGGTATGGATCTCGAGCAGCTCCCTGGTTTACCGAGGAGCTGAGAGAGATGAAGCGCCGGAAAAGACGCCTAGAGAGTGGTTGGAGGGCCAGTCTCGCTGAATCTGATCGAACACTGGTAAGGTCGCATATTAAGACCTACCTAGTGGCGATAAAGGCAGCAAAGTTGAACTACTTTTCCGCATTTATTGCGTCATCAGGGAATCGTCCGGCCGCCCTGTTCAGGGTGACCTGCTCTCTGCTTCACACGGGAGTGCGGGAGGATCCCTTGGAAGGCAGGGCGGAGGATTTCGGACAATACCTGTATGACAAAATTGCTCAGATTCGGGGGGATTTGGACTCCGACTGGGTAGATCTGGGCGGGGTGACAAGGAATAGTCTTGAGAATGTTATCTGGGAAGAGTTTGACCTTGTGACTCCTGATGATGTGGACAGGATTTTGGGGAGACTTAGTGTGGCCACATGTTTACTGGACCCGTGTCCCTCCTGGTTGGTACTGGCCTCCCGGGAGGTTACACGAGGCTGGCTCCAGGGCATTATCAACGCGTCCTTGAGTGAGGGTCACTTCCCTGCCGCCTTGAAAGAGGCGGTGGTGAGGCCCCTCCTCAAGAAACCTTCCCTGGACCCAGCAGTATTAGCTAACTATCGTCCTGTCTCCAACCTCCGCTTTATTGCGAAGGTTGTTGAGAGTGTGGTTGCGCAACAGTTTCCACAATTCCTGGAGGAAACATCTTATCTGGATCCGTTCCAGTCGGGTTTCAGGTCTGGGCACAGCACAGAGACGGCATTGGTCGCGTTGGTTGATGATCTCTGGAGGGCTCGGGACAGGGGATGTTCCTCTGTCCTAGCCCTATTAGATCTCTCAGCGGCTTTTGATACCATCGACCATGGTATCATGCTGCACCGGCTGGAAGAGTTGGGGGTGGGGGGCACTGTATTACAGTGGTTCTCCTCCTTTCTCTCCGACCGGTCGCAGTTTGTGTTGACAGGGGGGCAGAGGTCAACCTCGAGGCCTCTCGTTTGTGGAGTGCCGCAGGGGTCGGTCCTCTCGCCCCTTTTGTTCAACATTTATGTGAAGCCGCTGGGTGAGATCATCCGTGGCTTTGGGGTGAGATACCATCAGTACGCTGATGACACCCAGCTGTACATCTCCACCCCAGGCCACCCCAATGATGCCCTCGAAGTGATGTCCCAGTGCCTGGAAGCCGTGCGGATCTGGATGGGGAGAAACAAACTCAAGCTCAACCCGTCCAAGACGGAGTGGCTGTGGTTCCCGGCATCCCGATATAGTCAGTTGACTCCATCACTGACTATCGGGGGCGAGTCTTTAGCCCCCGCAGAAAGGGCTCGCAATCTGGGAGTCCTCCTGGATAGGCAGCTGTCTTTGGAGGAACATCTGACAGCTGTAGCCAGGGGGACCTTTTGTCAGGTTCGCCTGATTCGCCAGTTGCGGCCCTTTCTTGATCGGGATTCCCTGTGCACAGTCACTCACGCCCTTGTCACTTCCCGCCTAGACTACTGTAATGCTCTCTACATGGGGCTCCCCTTGAAGAGCACCCGGAGGCTCCAACTGGTCCAAAATGCGGCCGCGCGGGTAGTGACGGGAGCAGCGTGGCGCTCCCATATAACACCGCTCCTGCGCGAGCTGCACTGGCTTCCGGTGGTCTTCCGGGTGCGCTTCAAGGTGTTGGTGATCACCTTTAAAGCGCTCCATGGCATAGGGCCTAGTTATCTCCGAGACCGCCTGCTGTCACCGATGACCTCCCATCGACCCGTGCGCTCCCACAGAGAGGGCCTCCTCAGGGTGCCATCAGCCAAACAATGTAGGCTGGTGACCCCCAGGGGGAGAGCCTTCTCTGTGGGGGCACCCACCCTCTGGAACCAGTTGCCCCCGGAGATTAGGAGAATTCATGACCTCAGTGCCTTCCGCCGTGCCCTAAAAACACATTTTTTCCAACAAGCCGGGCTGGCTTAAGAAGAAATTTTAAATATTTTTAATATTTTAATGGGTCTGTGAGTTTTAAATTTTGTAGCCAAATTATATATATTTTAAATGTCTTAATATTTATATTTTATGTTTTTTATGTCTGGCTGTACACCGCCCTGAGTCCTCAGGGAGAAGGGCGGTATATAAATTGGAAATAAATAAATAAATAAATAAAATATATCAGAAAATTTATTACTCTAAATATTCTTTCAGTTTTCATGTATGGTAAAATATAACTTGTTACTTTTACTCTTTGTCCAAAAGCTGATTTTCAACTTGTTTGTGCCTTTATATGATGCTTTTAGATACTTACAAGATTGTTGAATGCAAGTCCATTGCCAAGCATACTTTCCAAAAAAAAGTCTCTATCTCAATGTAATCTATTTTGTAATCTACTCGATTTTGACAATTTGAAATCCTGAGTGTGTTACAAGGGAAACCCAAAGCTTGGAATAGTTTCACTGCCTAAATTTCAGAAGTCAATGGCAGTTAAATTTTGAGAAAGAGAAGAAGGGGGGGAATTATCAAATATTGAGAAGGTTCTGTCAGAATATTCATGACTGGGAAGACATAGTAACAAGGTCAGCCAATGAATAGGCATAGTAACTAAGTCAGCCAATGGGAGCTGAAACCAGTTGGGAGCCTGGGCGTGGCTTAGCAAACAAGTCTGGTCTAGTCTGTGTGCTGAGAATTGAAACTAGTCTGCTCTTCTCTGCTTGTGTTTTGCTTGTAACTGCTACCACGTTGGAAGAATCTGCTATTGTTATTGTTCATTTACTCATATGTTATTATGTATATAAAGAAGTTAATGAATCCTGCTGAATCAGTTATCTGTGTGTGCCTTCTGGGAGTGATTTTGCAACAAACTCTGACATGTTCTTAATCTGACACCTTCCAGACGATATCAAAAAAGCTATTGGGTTTTTTGTTGATTGTTTTGTTTGTCAAGGAGAGGATTATTGAAGACTTTATGATATTGTTTCTATAAATTGTTGCTTGTATATTGCCTTGAATGCAGTTGATGCTGAAAAGTGGCTGGGATAAAGTCAGCAAGGACTTCATAAGACCCAGTAGGGATGGGAGGATATTTTCAGTTTCATTCTTGTGCTTAAATATTTCTTTCTAGCTCAGCATATTTTGGAATGGAGTCACAGATCTTGACTATCCCAGGACTGACTTCATTAAAGACATTCCAAACCTATTATTTA
Source organism: Ptyas mucosa (assembly GCA_012654045.1). Taxonomy (NCBI): domain Eukaryota; kingdom Metazoa; phylum Chordata; class Lepidosauria; order Squamata; family Colubridae; genus Ptyas; species Ptyas mucosa. Next base: position 16,185,850 of record WNWU01000011.1, on the reverse strand, counting down.
ACAAGATTACTATCCATGACATGTCTGGCCAACTAAGAAATGAGGTAGTCTTGAAGGCATTTTGAAAGGCAAAGGAGATAAATAAAGCAAGGATTATAGCTGACAACGAAATGGTAAATTGAAGTGCTTAGACTTTTATATGTGTGACTAAGCTTCATTATAAACAATGACTCACAAGGTATGCAGGAGAGATTATGGTTGTACCTGAATTCAAGCTCTGACCGCTTGCATTCAACCCTGGTTTCTTGTTGGCTATTCATATATCACGAAGATACCTAAACAAATGTTTTGTAGTATGTTTGCTTGTGAGTAGAGCTTGGTTTAGTTTTTTTATAGGATGAATTCTCACAGGAGATAGAAGGAGGGGCCACAGATGCTGGTCTGGCATAAGAAGCCAAGTCTTAAATTATCCTAACAGCTTTGAGAAGAAGAACTGGAGGAGAAATGGAATAATGTCTGGCAAACAAGGAGCTAGTAGACTACCAATTTAAGATTGGACAGTTTTTGCACTGTCTGATGAGTGTTATAAGTTGGAGAATGGCCCAAAACTACAATGCTGATAAAGACAAGATTGCTGAAAATGAAAAGGAGAAAAAGCTAGAGGATTTGTCTACACAATGCAGATCACTGTGCAGACAAATTGGTGGGGGGGGGGGGTGTCAAGCTTGTTAGAAGAGTGGCAAGATTTATCAGTCAGAGAAATAGCAAGTATCAACTTCACTCACAAAGGGCAAATTGTTGCCATATCTCTAAGCCCTTGTTTGACTCTACATTAGGATTCAAGTAAAATGTAAAAGACTCAGTATGGTGTAGTGGTTAAGACACGGGGCTAGAAACTGGGGGACTGGGAATTGTAGTCCTACCTCAGGCACAAACGAGATGGGTGACTTTGAGCCAATCATTCTTTCTCAATTCTAGGAAGGAGGCAATAATAATCAACTTCTGAAATCTTGCCAAGAAAACTAGTCCAGGCAATTGGACTAGTCCAGGCAGTTGTCAGGAATCTCACCTCCTATTCAGAAAGTTGAGAGTTCAATCCTAGGTATTGGCAGATGTTTTATTCCTAGGGCGCAAAGAAAAAAATATCTGCTGTGAATTCCATGTGGCATCAGGAAGGGCCAATAAACGCTCGGCTCTCTCCAGTCACCCCCAACTCTACCCCAAACTAAGGAATTACAGGGTCGTAAAAAGTGAGGTTATTTTATATATACCCGTATATATATTTATTCAACTAATATTACAGACAGTACATGTTTCTTTTATTCCTTAGGCCCAAAAGACCAGAGACTCAGTATAAAACTAATCAGAATCCTTTATTGTTTCTTTTCCATAGGGTATCACAACAAGCACACGAAATAGGGGGGACATCGGTTTATATATACAAGAGGAGGAGTTAAGGAAAGGTAAGGAGGAGCTTGGGAGGGGCACAATGATAAATACATTTAACCCTTACATATACACATAATAGGTTGGGTATTTTACTCATAACAGATCCCCCTCTAAAATACCCAATAATAGAATATAATGAATATCAATATCAAATTTTTACACATAATTTGGATGACAAGTACATATGTTGTTTTGTAGGTAATGGTTTGGTTAGCACATCAGCAGTTTGTTCGGAGGTATCACAATGAACTAATTTTATAAAACCTATATTTGATAGTTGTCTCACATGTTTAAATTTGATGTCGATATGACGGGATCTTTTACCCACTGCTTCAGCTCCTGAAATGTCTATGGCTGCCTGGTTGTCTTCGTTGATGTGTATTGGGTAGCTGGGTTCTGTCCATATCTCGGTCAATAAATCGTCAAACCAGATTAAACTGTTTGTAGCTTTCGATAAACAGATATATTCGGCCTCAGCCGTTGAAGTTGCCACTAGGTTTTGTTTTCCGGTGAACCAGTAGATTGGACAATCATTCACAGCAAAAACATAGCCTGATGTACTTTTGCGACTCTTAGAATCACCAGCCCAGTCAGCATCAGCAAAACAAGACAATATGGGTTTTTGTGATAAAGATGGTTCTAGGTACAGACAGAAGTCAACAGTTGATTTTAAATACCTTAATATTCTTTTTATACCTTCCCAGTGGTATAAATTTGGTTTGCTTACATTTCTTGATAAGAGATTAACGGCTAAGGTGATGTCGGGTCGAGTCCAATTTGATATATATAACAATGACCCGATAATGGATCTATATAATGTATTGTCTGTAAAAGGCTCATATACTTCATTCACATTTTTAATAAAATCAGTGGACATGGGGGTATCTGATGGTTTAGATTCACACATGTTGCATTTTTTTATTAATTCTATAATTTTTTCTTTTTGGGATAATTTGAAGCCTTTGGATGTCTTTTCTATTTGCACGCCCAAATATTTATTTACTTTTCCTAATATTTTCAAATTAAAGTGTTTACTTAATTCTTTTGCGAACTCATCACATTTTGCCCTTTGTTTACCAAAATATAAAATGTCGTCAACATAGACGAGCACATATTCTGTGGAGGTGCTGGTGATTTTAACAAAGAAACATAAGTCGGCTGATGTTGCCTTGAACCCCATTCTTGTGAGGATTTCTGATAGGCAGTCATACCAGCGTTTGCCTGATTGCCTCAGACCATATAAGCTCTTGTTTAATAACCAGAATTTTTCAGTTTGAGAAATATTATTAGGTGGGGCCTTTACGTATATTTGTTTATCTAAATCAGCATGTAAATATGCGGTTTGTACATCGAATTGGTGTGCATCCAAATTCAAAATAGATGCTAGAACGAAAGCGGTTTTGACGCTCTCGGACCGAACAGTAGGGGAATATGTGTCTTCATAATCATCGGGAAACCTTTGGGCAAACCCTTGGGCAACTAGTCTGGCCTTATATAATAATTTATTATCCTCTAGTTCTTTTATCTTAAACACCCACTTTGTTCCTATGGGGGATTTTTCTGGAGGTGAGTCAACAGGTGTGTAGACCTTTAACTCCTTTAAGCTATCCATTTCCTTTTTTATGGCTTCTTCCCATTTTGACCTTTCTTCTATGGGTAATCTAAAGATGTCTTCGTAGTTTTTTGGGGTTACTCTTGTTGTATCTATAGATAAAATGTAGTCCTGTAATTTTTTTGGTTTGTTGCATCTGGTTGACCTAACTGGTCTACTTGGAGGTGTTTCGTCCGTATGCATGTATCTAGCCTCCTTATGAGATAGTGAGTCTACATGTATTTCAGGGTGGCCTTCTTTCCATCCCTTTTTGGATATTCTCGTGTGATCTGGTTTGATTTTTTTAACAAGACTAGGGGTTGCAATTGATTGTTTATGTTCCTTTGGCTCTGTGTTGGTATTTGTTTGTGTTAAACATAAGTCGTTGAGATGTATCCTTGACCAATTACTGTGTTCATGGAAATTTGCTGTTCTGGAGATAATGAAATTATTGTTATGGTCTATGAATCTATAACCCTTAGTACCGGTTTCGTATCCCATAAATTTGAGTCTTTTTGATATCTTTTCCCCTTTTCACCTTAATTGTCTTGGAATATATACATCCGCAGTTACCCCGAAAATATGAAGGTGACCTATCTTTGGTTTTCTATTGTACATAATTTCATATGGGGATTTTTCTATTGTGCTTGACCAAAGTCGATTTATGGTGTAGTTTGAATATGTGAGGGCTTCTGCCCAGAAAGAGTGACCTAAACCAGCATCCTCCAGGACACATCTAACCATGGTTTGTAGTAAACCATTTTTCCTCTCCGCGATTCCATTCTGGAATGGCGAAAAAGGGCAGGATTTGAAGTGTAGTATACCCTGATCATTGATCCAATTGCAAAATTCTTTTGATAAAAATTCCGAACCTCTGTCAGTCATAATTTGCTTAATTTTTATGCCATGTTGAGTTTCTATCCTTTTGTAAAATTCTTTTACCTTTTTGAATGTTTCGTATTTGTGGTTTAATGTGTAAACATAACCGTATCTGCTAAAATCATCAACAATGGTGAGAAAGTATTTTTTCTTATATTTGAGTGAGGGTTTGAGTGGGCCGACGAGATCCATATGTATTAATTGAAATATGGATTGGGTTGTGCGTGTGGCTTTCTTTGGTTTTGGCTTACATCTAATTTTGGCAGATTTACAGACTGAACAATCTAAATAATTGTCACAATTTTTTACTTTAACATCCTCTGAACATTCTAACATTTTTTGTACAGTTTGGAAATTGGCATGACCCAATTTTCTGTGCAGCAAGTGTGCACAATTATCGTGCATCATTTTCCCATTTGTAATTTTGTCAGTCACAATAGAATTATTACAGTTTGTTTTATCAGATACATTTTCAATGATCTCCAGATTATCAGTATTAAATCCCACATTCTTAGTTTTGGCCAAAATCTTAATTTCATTGCTTTTAACTGGTTGTAGATAAATAAGCCCTTCTTTAACAAATATTCCATCTACAGGCTTATTTTCTTTGTACATATATGCTTCTCCGTTACTGAAAGTGATTGTAACATCATGTTCCTTGGTTAGTTTTACTATGGCTAGTATATTCTGTGGGATATCTGGTATGTAAAGTACCCCCTCTATTTTTCCAATTCCTTCTATGTTCACACAGCCTATTCCACTTACCAAAACCCTTTCTTGATTGGCCACTCTAATGTAATAGTTCTTTGGGGTGAATTTTTCTAATATTTCTTTGTGATTAGTTGTGTGGCTAGTGGCCCCCGAATCGATGAGCCAACTAGCGTGAGTGATTAAAGTTTCTGGATTGTCCTTTTTCAATCCGTAGAGGTAACCGTGCCTGTTTTCTTTAGAATCATCTCTATATCTAAATCTACCCTTTATTTTAGGTGATCCACTACGTTTGTCTCTGTAGTCAGGTGACTGCCTACTAGAGAAATTGACCCTTCTATCTTGCCTTTCTTTTGTATTGTATTGGTTCCTATATTCTGGGTTCTTTGGGCAATCCCTCTTGTAGTGGTTGTATGACCCACAGATGTGGCATCCATTTGTGTTCCTATCCCTGCTTTGTGACTCTGTCCTTCTTCTGATTCTATCATCTCTAAGACCTATTGATCTCTCCTTTCTGGTTTTGTCTTCTGCTATAAGCCTACTAGTTATGTCTTCTAACGTGAGCTGTTCTATATTCATGCTATCCAATATTGTAATATAATTGTCCCAGCTGGAATCAAGTGAATTAATTATTATGCTTTTAAAGCTGCTTTCTGATATAACCTCCCCCCTTTGTGTGAGCTCAGTCCTGGCTGCATTCAAATTTAGAATATGCTCACTCATTGATATCCCACTCTTCAATCTTGCTGCATAAAATTCTCTAGATTTTCTAATAGTAGATGCTGCATTATTTCTTTGAAATAAATTGAACAATTTCTGAAAAATCTCTGACACAGTCAAATTGTTTTCAATGCTGGGAAAAATACTTGGAGATATAGTGGCAATCAGAATATAAAATGCTTTGTGATGAAGGCAGTCCAGGTCACGTGTCCATGGTTTGCAGGGTGGGTTATTTATAAAGAATAACATATTTTCTTTTAGGTACATAATCTCTAATTGTTGCCCCCATTCCTGCAAATTAGACCCATCTAATTTTAATTTAATTACATCAGCTGTAAATGTATTTATGTGGTGTGTATAATTACCTAAGGTTTGTTGCTGTCCATGGTTCAGATCATGAATGTACTCACAATAAGGTAAAGGTACGCTTGAGATGTATCTGCATTGACTTGTCTCTATGTTTCCTGTGGATCTGTACTTTCTTGCTTCTAGGGTTTCCTCTTTTCTGGTTGCTGGAGGGTTCTGCACATGCTCACAACTCATTTTTCTTTTGTCGCTGTAGAGGGAAGAGCTTGGGTTCGCTGCTGCTGATGGAAGGCCCCAATCTGCCTGGTGTTTCTCAGTGCCAGCTCCGGATGGCCCCCAATAGTCGATGGTCGATCTGGAAGCAGTTCGGGTCGATGGGATGCATCTGTCGCTTTGGTAAGTATAGATTTTCCTCTCGAAGTTTTGGCGTCGTTTGGTCGGTTCGCGGTCTGGGCTCCTCTCTGGGGATGAGTCGGGTTCCTCATGGGAATGCTCGTGGCTGGGGGTTGAGTGTTTTCCTTTGCTAGTTATGGATGGGTTTTCGAGGTAGCATAGTCTTTTTTGGATCTTTGAAATCGTGAGGTTAGTGGTGGCTTCAGGGTCGTCTTGTTCCGTTTTAGATATAGTTAATTTACCCCCAAATGCAGCCTCGAGCACTTGCATGGCATCTTCTATTTCGGTTTCAGTGGGTCGTCCCTTTGACTTTTGCCATGTTTGTTTTTCTTTAAAATTTAATTTTTGGTGTTTTTCTTTTTCGCGGGCCCCGTTTTGCGTGTCGGGATTTGAACCCAGGACCTTGATGGACAGTTGGTCGGCCATGTTTGGTGGGCTGGTCAGGCAAGATGGCTGCCTTCTAAAAGGCGCGAAAAGTTCATCTGTGTTATTTTCTGTCGGGTGTTCAGGTTGGTAGTTTCTTACCGGATTATCTTCATTTTGTTGGTGTTTCTCTATTCCTTTTCTTTCTGCTGCTGCTCCATGGTCTTTCATTACGCTGTGTAGTTTCGCGAGCAGAGTTGGATCATCCGGCGTTGATTTTATCAGTTCTATTAAATCTCTTTTTTCTTCTTTCCTTATTTCTAGGATCAGATGGTCGTCTTTTAGTTTTGGTGTATTTTCTTTTTTGGGGAATTGCTCATTTTTGCCCGCATTTTTGGCGGGAGTTATTTGAGCTGCCATTTTTTTTGATGACCTTGTGGTAGGTCTTTTTCTTATGTTTATGCTGTCTTGCATTTTTATTAAGATGGTTGGATCTTCCCAACCATCCTCTGCTACCAATCTGTTTCTTTTATTCCTTAGGCCCAAAAGACCAGAGACTCAGTATAAAACTAATCAGAATCCTTTATTGTTTCTTTTCCATAGGGTATCACAACAAGCACACGAAATAGGGGGGACATCGGTTTATATATACAAGAGGAGGAGTTAAGGAAAGGTAAGGAGGAGCTTGGGAGGGGCACAATGATAAATACATTTAACCCTTACATATACACATAATAGGTTGGGTATTTTACTCATAACAGTACACATATCCAGGCAGCAAACACTTAGGCTACAAAGTATTAGGCAGAGAAGAAAAGTATCTTCACTTATTCTTGTATTTTGAATCTCTGATCTCATAATAAGAGAGCAGAACAAGATAGTAATAGAATGTAGTTCTGGTTGTAAATTATGCTTGCAAAGCTGCCTGAGAAATCAAAATTAAATGCTGAAGAAATGCTGGCTATTATGTCTGTTTGTTTGAACAAAGATGAAAAAAACTGAAATGATGTTTTGCACTTGTTTTCTATCAAATCCTAGAGAACATTCCCAGTGACACCAAACAAATTTAACATTAAATGAGGTCCACAGGTGTGATCAAAGAGTCAAACTGACAATTGTAACATTATGATCTAAGCCCTGCCCTTTGCACATGAGTGAAGAATTGATGCATTGCAAATGGCCAGGGTTTGGATCACAATGCTGCAACCACAATCTTGCCTGCTTTGAGTTCTCCCTGCAGACAATTCCACTAAAAAATGTTCTCATACAGAGAACAAATTGCTATCATGCACAGAACAAATATTGAGTGTTTTAGGGATTGTTGGGACAAATGCACAACACTGGATTCTCAACCAACAACTAAGAGGTAGTAATTTTCATACGTAAAAAAATAGTCAGTACAAAAGACTCACAGGAAAATCTGTATATGTCTGTGTAGAACTAAATAGATTCATCCCAAATAAGTAAAGTTTGCTATTTTAGATTATAATTCTCTTTCTTTTTTCTTTTTCTTATTTTTTAGGGAAGAGTTAGATATAAGCCCAGAGATTCCTGGTCTTCAAAATTGAGGGTGAAAGATAATATGTTTGTAATAACTTTATTAAACAATACTGTTAAGCCAATGAACACTAATACAAGCAATGAATGAATGAATGAATGAATATAGATGTGTTCGAGTGTGTGTGTGTGTTTATACATACACAGTACAAATAAATATCCTGTAGATATAGATATCCTGTAGATAGAAGTAGATGGGGAGGATGGAGATAGAGATAAATATCTGGATACCCTTCTCTTTATTGAAAGAGTATCTTCTGTATATCTTCCTACAATTGATCTAATCTAGATTGTACAACCTAGAAAGGGAGCAGGTAAAAATGCAGGCCTACAATCAAAGTTTCCTAGAAATCAATAGCTTCAGTGAAAATTAAAAATTAGCATCACTTTCTTATCTTATATACAGAGATACAGTATTTCATCTAAATGCCCAACTTTGTCCACATGCCAAGTTCAAACACACATATGCACATCTATTTTTCTTTAAAATACTTGGCTTGGAAAAACTCTTTTCAATTTCTCTAAACTATTTTAAAAGAGACCATTCTCCTTTGTGTGAAGATAAGAAATCACAAATAGTAAAAGTACGGTTAAAAAATGACAAGTGGCAGCTATTAGGTAGCATAAGAACCAGCCTGTAAATCCATCCATTTTCCATTATAAAAAATCCCTGATTCAACAAGAAATTCTTTTCAGTGATTCTGTGCCCTGCAGCCTTCTTAATGTATGTCTCCCAGTGGTAAACATTTCAAACTTTGGCTTGCAAAGATATCTGAAAGTGAGTATTCCAGCACATGCCGCTTCAATACTTTTCTTCCTATAATTTGCCAGTTATTTCTTCCAAATTTTCTGACATAAAACCGCACAGCTCAATTCAGATGCCAGTATACTTGCATTTTGGCTGGCAATTTTTTTTTAAGTCAAAATTCACTTCCTTAGCACTTAGTCTAAGTAGGACCTATTATTGCCATAAAATAAGTCAAAGAGGCTGCAGAAGAGTGTCAAAAGATATTCCATCCACTGCTGTGGAAGCTAAAGATATATCTTCATTGCTACTCAGAATGCTTCCATTTTGGAATTCACCAAATTATGACCATTCATATAACCTTTGCAACTTTTAGAAGTCAGCTGTGGATAAGAAGGTACATTTAGAATTAGGTAAATTACCTTTTGAGTTGGCTAGGCATGAACATCTGGTATAGTTAAGCCCTAGAGATCTCTTAAAGAGTCCTCAGAAATTCTAGTAATATAAAAAGAAGCCAAAAATAAGAGTCATGGATCCTGGAAAAATTGAAACATTGGTACGGAAGCAATAATTCCTTCCCGCTTTGGTTCTCCAGTTACTGATATTTTCAAGTATTCTACCAATGATAGACTCGAACTTTTCAATAGTTAGGATAACTATTAAACTTTGAAAACCATACACTCCATACATTTTATCTAAACTTCTTCTAAAAGTCATATAAATCGATAGTCACCAGTCAGGATACATAGCTTTTTCATACATAGCTTTTCCTTATGAGCAAGCATTTCCGTACCTCAGTTCTAAATGGTTTAGGATTCTATAAACCTTGATCATTACTTAAGCCTCCTTTTTCCAAACAAAGAAAAGATAACACTTTGGGATTCTTCCCCCCCCCCCCAAAAAAAAGATAAAAAGTGGAAAAGTACACAGATAGAAAGCCAGGAGAATCAGTTTATCTTTGCTTCTTAATGATGTACCACCATTTTTGCTACCTCATTATCTCAACTCAAACTGCATAAATTGATAAATATTTCATTTAGAGTCACTCTAATTTGTTCTGGGATTTTGAATAAGAAAGTTACCATTTTAGGAGGTGTGATTATGTTGCTTGTGATGAGAGGAATGGGGAGCCTTCCTTTTACTTAGCCATTTTTTTCCTACTCTTTTTTGATCTATCATTCCTTGTATTGCTTCGGGAAGTATGAAAATGGCTGGTACCGAAAGAGAAAAAACCCTGGTTGCCCAGGCAACCAGGCTGATGTTCTTGGACCTCATATGTAGCACTGGTGGTTTCACAGATTGCTGGCATCACACAACAGAATATTAATCCCAATTCTTCCCAGTTTGAATGTTTTATTTGCTGTCAGATTCCAGGGGTCAACTGGGCAAAAACTGCCCAGACACGTCATTCAGTATAGTTATATAAGAATCTATATTTCATATAAGATGGAAGACACCTTAAACAATTGAATTCTCTCTATTGACCCACTGCAGTTTAAATACGATGATTCTTTTTTCACACTTTTATATCAGTTGGTCGGTTGGTTGATTGGTTGGTTGGTTGGTTGGTTGGTTGGTTGGTTGGTTGGTTAGTTCAGTGATTTGTATGGCCACCCATCCCACAACAGTGACTCCATGTAGAAAGAGGCAAGAGAGAAGAGCCCTGAGGCACCCCACAAAGCTTAATAGAAATCTCACTCTTTGTTTTCTCAGACTTGATGCTAGGTGGCAGTTGATTGTTGACATAACCAATATTCCTGCCCTGGGAAACTCTAGTTGCTAATGTAAAACCCGCTATGCCTCCTGCATACTATACCTTTTGAACCCATTTTAAAACACAAGAGCAAGCACTTGGATTGACTGTAGCAGAAGTTTAGGGATGAGTCCAACTGACACCATATACATAGCCACATCAAGCCTATGCTTTTTAAGACAGAATGGAAAAGAAGCTTTGAGTGTCCTCTAATTACATCAACAGAAAATTGGCTAGTGAAGCACTTAAGGGCTGTTGAGTAGATGATGTTGCCCTTGTGTTATAAAACACCATTAAACTATAGCTTTCTATTCTATGTTTCTTTTTTCTAGCTACTCGAAGTAGGTTAAAGGAATACTTTAAAAAGCTGAGAGAGGCACATTACATCCAACACCTGATGGCTCTTAACAACAGATAAACAAAGGCAGACTATAAAAAAAAACCCAGGGCCAGCACCAAAAAACAAGTTTTATCCTTGAAAAGAGAAAGGCACATCAAAATTGGAAGGAAAGGAGCAGAGTCTGAAACCTAATATTTGTGCTGAAAATTAGCACAAATACCATGATTTATGTACCTTATAAAAGGAAGGACGAGATGTTGAAAGGTTGGGATTCGCCAATGATTTCCCAACTTCTTTTATCCACTTGACCAATGGAGAAGCAAGGCATGTTCTCTTTATCCCTCCCTATCTACCGTTCTTCTTTTTTGGGTCAGTATATTATATACAAGTGAATGAGTCTGGTGTGCTTGTAGAACATGTTGTAATAAAGCATAACAAAAACATAACTGATTGTGCTCCTGGCTTATTTAATGGGGCCTTCATGGCCTATTCTCTGACACAGCATATAAGATTCTATATATTTCTTAATACTTGAAGATCCCAGCCAAGTGCCTTAGTGTTCTCTCAGATCCATTAAGGTCTCTGCAAAATAAAGTCATTTGAATCTGCACTGATTTTAAGACCATTGTACAATACCAGGTGCTGGGGCATCATTTATTTTATTTTATTTTATTTATTTGTCAAGAACATACTAGGTAATATATATAAGTAAAAGCATGAATTGAATACATAAAATAGATACAAATAGAGGAAACATTAGGACAGGACAGTAGGCACGCTGGTGCTTTTATGCACGCCTCTTTCAGACCTCTTAGGAATGGGGTGAGGTCAACAGTAGACAGTCTTAGGTTAAAATGAGGGGGTGGAGGGGGTTGGGATGAAACCACAGAGTCAGGTAGTGCATTCCAGGCATTGACCACTCTGTTGCAGAAGTCATATTTTCTGCAATCGAGTTTGGAGTGGTTCACTTTAAGTTTGTATCTGTTGTGTGCTCGTGTATTGTTATGGTTGAAGCTGAAATAGTCATTGGCAGGTAGGACATTGTAGCAGACAATTTTATGAGCTACACTTAGGTCATACCGAAGGTGGCATAGTTCTAAGTTTTCTAAGCCCAGAATTTCAAATCTGGTGGCATTGTTGCGAGCAGAGGAGTGGAGGACTCTTCTTGTGAAATATTTCTGGACACATTCAATTGTATTAATGTCCGATATGTAGTGCGGGTTCCAGACAGATGAGCTGTATTCAAGAATTGGTCTAGCAAATGTTTTGTATGCTCTGGTTAGTAGTGTGATATTACTGGAGAAGAATAATATTTCATCAATCCCGTTTCATTGCTTGTGTTTTGCAGAAGTAGGTACATTCCCTGGATTGGTTGATGCCATTACTTGCTTGTTAGACTCTGTCTTCATTTGAGTGAGTAAAAGCTCCATCCTTTCTGAACTTGTTAACCCTTTTTTGCAGTGAGTGGAGTTTTGCACTGCATTAAAGAATGCACTTCTGATCTGGCTGATTTGATCTAGCTAGCTAGGCTTGTCTCCAGTGTCCAGCATTTAGCCACACAAGTGAAAAAGGCAGTGACACTGCAGCTCCTGGAACTCTCAAAGGAAGCTGATTATTTAAACCCTTTTCAAGGTAGGTAGACCAAACAATCTGGTAAATGGTCTATACCAGAAGAGAAACATGTAGAATGTAACCCTATTGAATCCCCTAAGAGCTCTTCATTTCATTGACCATGACACATATGCTTGTGGAGGACTTGAAAGGTTAAAGTGAGAGTGGAGTATATTTGCTTTGCGGTTATTTCACTATTGTTCCTTTGTGCACTGTCAAAAGATGAAACTGGGAGAATCTACTTGACCCCCAGTATCCAGCTGCCAAGATTTCTGTAACTGAATACTTGTTCCTTTTCTATAAATCTGATTAAATATATTTTTGTGAGAGTTTTGTATCACCAAGAGCTTGAGAAATTTGAAACAGTGCTCAAAACAAGCTTCTTGAGTTGCAGAAAACCTGATGGCCATTAGATGGCAGCTATGAGATACATTTCATTCAGATTTTTGAAAGTCAGCTATAAGCCCCAGCCTGCCTTAAATTCAGAATGGAACAGTAATTTATTCTGGACCCCAGTCATAAATGTATCCAAGGGAAGCCAATTGACAAAATGAGTGTCACAATCTTACAATGAAGACTCCACCCCTTATTTATTATGCACGATGTTATAAAACAAGCACAAAAGAATGACATTTGTGTAGTGACACTGCATCACACATTTCATCATGTTGGCATTATCATGGTTAGAAACTGATGCCTATGGGTATACTGATTGAAAAGGCAGGAGAAGGGAGAGAGATTATTAGTAGGCTTACTGTGCTTTTGATATCTCTCAAAAAACACAACCTTTCAAATCAACTACTGCCTCCAGGGCCAAAAGACATACTGAAAGTATGAAATTCTAGTCAGTCCATTAAGAAGTTACATTAAAACATTTTTTTTAAAAAAAATGTGGCTGACTGTGCAACCAGACATAGTAATAATAGTGTGGCAATTGATGTGGCAATACCAGGGGATTGTAGAATAAAAGACAAAGAGTTGGAAAAGTTCACAAAGTATCAAAATCTGAAAATCAAAATTGAAACCAGCCATGGTGGTCCCAATGATCACTGACACACATACCCAAAAATCTTGGACTTAAGACAATCTACACATTGGCAAAATTTCCATTCAGTCAATTACAAATTGACTGTATACAATAATACAGCAGAAGAGAAAGCATTGGAGAAAATTACAATATTCAAAGAACTCTAAATAGAAGTAGAACGATTGCAGCAAAAGAAGGCAAAGATACTATCAACAGTAATAGGTGCCTTGGGTGCAATTCCAAAATATCTGAACACCACTTGAATACCATTGGCATTGAAAAAAATCACCATCAGTCAATTGCAAAAGGCATCTTTCTTTGGAGCATCTTACATCCTGTGCAATACATGTTGTCCTTGACTTAGGACCACAATTGAACCCAAAATTTCTGTTGCTAAGCGAGATAGTTGTTAAGTGAGTTTTGCTCCATTTTATGACCTTTATTGCTACAACTGTTAAGTGAATCAGTGCAGTTGTTAAATTAATAACACAGTTATTAAGTGAATCTGGCTTCCCCGTTGACTTTGCTTATCAGAAGGCCACAAAAGGTGATCAAATGATCCCGGGACACTGCACATTTCATAAAAATGATTGCCAAACATATGAATTTTGATCACATGACGGTGGGGATGCTGCAACAGTCATAAGTGTGAAAAACAGTTATGTCACTTTTTACGGTACCATTGTAACTTCAAACACTCACTAAATAAATGGTTGTAAATTGAGAACTACCTGTCCTTTAACACCATCAAATAACAACCGCCTGTCCCAGTTCCTTGGGAAGGACTTGATGAATGATAAAAACGCAAAACCAGTCTAAACATCTGGCTGAGTCTGTGATCAACTACAATAATAATATATTATGGCATTGATACATTACAACACATTACAATATCCTTGGTTCTTGGGAAGATCTTGAAGTATATGAAGGCCAGCACCAGTTGAAGACCTGACAGGATTAATTTCACACTGTTTTGTATATATAAGAATAATAAACCTCTTTTAAATCCATCTTAACAGGGACGTGGTGACTCAGTGGCTAAGACGCTGAGCTTGTTGATCGAAAGGTCGGCAGTTCAGTGGTTCGAATCCCTAGTGCTGCGTAGTGGGGTGAGCTCCCGTTACTTGTCCCAGCTTCAGCCAACTTAGCAGTTCGAAAGCACCTAAAAAATGCAAGTAGAAAAATAGGGACCACCTTTGGTGGGAAGGTAACAGCGTTCCATGCGCCTTTGGCATTTAGTCATGCCGGCCACATGACCATGGAGACGTCTTCAGACAACAGTGACTCATCGGCTTTGAAATGGAGATGAGCACCGCCCCCCTAGACTCGGGAATGACTAGCACATAAGTGCGAGGGGAACCTTTACCTTTACCTTTAAATCGATCTTATTCTTATTAAATGGTCCCACCTGACAATGCTGGCTATGCTGGCTAAAGAAAAAGAGCTATTGCAACCACAAAGAACGGGATTTTGCCTTCATCTGCATCCATACTGACACTATTTCTTCCTTTTGGAAACTGGAGAGAGCTGACAGCTTTCCTATTAGATGAACAATCTCAAAGCTGAGCAGCTGAGGAGGCAGAGGGAGAGCAAAAGGACAAGTAAAACAGCTGGCCAGTATACTGCCTACAGCTGCACAAGCAGTGGCAAAAACAGCAATGGGCCACTCAAGGCTAGGAAAATCCAGCAACCAAAGGAGGCCTCACAACAGACTTGCCAGAAAAGGCCAGAAGAGGCTCAACTAGCAAGGCCACCAAACAGCCACAGATAACATAGCCTACAAAGAAGCCAGCAATGAGGGAAATGCCTCATGCATGCTGAGATGAGCCTGGAGGAGAAGATGGGGAGGGTAATGACCATATGGGACAGAGTATCCATGAAGCGCACAGCTTCCAGCTGATGCAGAAAGTCACCTTCCTATACTAAGGAATGCTTGCAGATGTCCCTCTGATATTCCTCAGGAGGAAAAGAACAGCTGGGTGGAATCTAGGAAAACACCTGAGGAAAGAAAATTGTTACTGGATTGTGTCCAGCTGGCTGCTCAATGTCTGATTTTTGGGTTTCTCATTCCAGCTGTCCACCCTTTGTACAAAAACAAAGCCTACCTTTTAAGTCTTACTGTTTGGATTTCAGAGTTTTATAATTCATGTTATGAATTATAATGGATTTGATTTTTCTGCCTATGGATCCGTTTGAATGAGTTGCACTTTCCCTTCAGCTCTTAGAGCACAGAGATACAGATGTTACTATGTCATGCCCCCACGTATGAGGCCTTATGAAACTTGCAAACTATTGGACTAGGTAGCATATTATAGAAACGTTATGTATGGAAGGATTATAGAATTATTCTGTCTTAAGCAGTTTTCCTGTGAATCAGCAAGGAGGTAGCATTTTTTTCCCCCACTGAAAATGGAGAAGCTTCCAGGTGGCTGTTTATGTAACAGTCTTCTGAATCAGTGGTGGGTTTCAAAAAATTTTACTACCGGTTCTGTGGGTGTGGCTTGGTGGGTGTGGCAGGGGAAGAATACTGTAAAACGTCCATTCCCTCCCCACTCCAGGGGAATGTTACTGCAAAATCCCCATTTCCTCCCAATCAGCTAGGACTTGGGAGGCAGAGAATAGATGGGGGCAGGCCCACTCAGGTTCTCTGAGCTACTCAAACTTTCCGCTACCGGTTCTCCAGAACTGGTCAGAACCTGCTGAAACCCACCTCTGTTCTGAATCTTTATTGGTCTGTGAACCAACCATTTTATTTCCCCAAACCTCTGTTAGCATCCTGCGGCTATACATATTTTGGATATTTCTTATGGAGGGAAAGATCTTTGCAACATCCCTTGACTTGTATTTAAAGAAGTGTAAATTCTTCGAGAATAGCTCGTGACCCAGCAATAAATCCAAATGTAAAGATTTTTAAAACTTCTTAAACTTCTCCAGTCAAACAGAACAATTTAACGACTTTAGATGTAAGGTTACCGCCTTCTAATAAATGCAGTAAAGGTGACAGAAAGAAATACCAAACTGGTTATATGATTATATACAGCATCTTTCATCCTAACATCCATAGCTTATATTCTTTGGCTGATTCATGGCTTTGTCACACCATGCCACTTAACCCCGACCATAAAAGATTTCACAGAGCAATATGACAGTGGTTTGTTAACATTTGAGAAAGAGATGTGAGTAAATTATACATTTGTCATTTATTGTGCATTCTGGATTTTATTTAAAGATTGTATAATGCCATCTTTGACAGTCAGTTCGGTATGGTCGGTAAGGCATCAGACTAGATGTTCTAGTCCCATCATAGGCAGTAAACCAGCTGGGTGATCTTGGGCCAGTCATTCTTTTCAATTCTAGAAAGGAGGCAATGGCAAACCATTTCCCAAATCTTGTTAACAAATTACAGGTATTTGTTCAAGCAGTCACCAGAAGTCAACAATAATTTAAAGGCAACCAAAAAAGCCATCCTCAATGAATTTTGGGGCAAATAACTTCTTTTTGTGAAATTTATTTTTAAAAAATATCAATTTATTTATTTATTGGTTTGATTTATATGCCGCCCTTCTCCAGAGACTCAGGGCGGCTTACAATGCGTTAAGCAATAGCCTTCATACTTTTGTATATACCTGCTTAGTAGGGCTTTCGGGGCCCCTAAGCAGTCTTCTTTTTTATACAAAGTCAGCTTATTGCCCCCACAATCCGGGTCCTCATTTTACCTACCTCGAAAGGATGGAAGGCTGAGTCAACCTTGAGCCTGGTGAGATTCGAACTTGCAGTAATTGCAGGCAGATGGTGCTAGTTAACAGCACTTTAGTCTGCTGCGCCACCAAGGTTCTTCAACTCACCAAGTTAACATGGTTTTAAGGAAACAAACAAAATGATGGTATATAGTAACTATTCATCAGCCATTTATCACTTAAAATTATCTGTTTAAAGGAACATAGTCTACAGGCAAATTCACAACATGTGCTTCTGCCTTAATTAAAACCAAAAGGTTTGGTTCTTAGAGCAGTCTCCCACATCCATAATCATACAATGCTGCTATATTTTCCTTCATTTTTGTTATCTACTTAACAAGTAGCCATCTCTATATCTGCTGGATGGTTAGATGGTTTTATGGTGAGAAAATGAAATTAATTAATGACATTTCCTGAACAAATCTCACTAAAATTGCTAAAGACCTTCCAATTGATATGGAAATAATTATTTTTCTTTGGTGTGCTAATAAAATAGAAGATATTTGAAATTGTATATGCCTACCAACATGCCCCCATATTTTAAAAAGATAAATTCTCCCTTAGTACCTCCCACAGTTGCCATAGCCATAGCTAGCTCATGTATCTACCAGAGAATGCTTTGTCCCTCATATCAAAATTAGTCTTCATATTTTGTTTCAAAATGAATGAAATATAAGCCGTAAAACCCCAAAGTCATGAACCAAGTAGAGTGTGAACAGTTTTACACACTGGCCCCACTCCCTGTAGTACCCAAAATCTTGGGTATTGAAGAATACATTTAACACTTCTAAATGAGATGAAGGCAACAACAGGCAACCAATGATAAAATATGAGTGGGTCATTAACATGTGTGTGGTGAAACCAGGATTTTTAAAAAAAATTCCTGAATGTGGAACAGAGTCCCATTTTATGACTTATGATACAACATTTCTATTTTCCTATTTCAGAAAGCCAGGAAATCATGAAGCTACTTGGTATTTGTGATTGGTGGATCTGAACTTGGAAAAAAAATGTAATCCAAGAGCCTCTGAATACCTATCCCTGTCCTATCTTCTTCTTTTTGGTGTCCCCAACCTGCTCAGTCGAAGCTGAGAGAATTTGCATTAGATGTGAGAGATTTGAAAAAGTTCTGTATTTAATCATTTGAGTACACTCTAGTCATTTGTATAGTCATTTGAATTGCCTTCAAATATAAATGGCTCCATGCAGCAAATCTAAAAGTAAGCATGGACCTTGAAAAAATGTAGCGGGCACGGTCAATGTTCCTGACACCATCATTCAACTAGATTTCAAGTTTGGCAGTGCTGAGAAATTATTTTGAAGCAGATTGCAGTTGAGTTCACCACATAAAAGGGGATTGTGGCCTACAGTAAACTTCTTCTGATCCAGTTACCTGAAGACTACCCACTCAAATGAATGTTTCTCAGGGAGAGGAGCATACAAATAAACCTAGGAAATAAAATGGTGGGTTACTTGATACTTCTGCCCGTGAATAGGAACAACCATAAGTGAAGATTATTTGGAACATCATGATCTCTATTCCAGGAAAGACATTCAGTGCAGAAAGCTATCAATCACATGATGAACTCCAGGTGGCTTGGCAACCCTCCCTCTCCAAGAGCAATATGAATGCCAATCCTTGCTTTTCTTGGCTTCACGGAGCATAAATATTAGCCTAAAGCACTGAACCATTTTTAAAGACACTTTCAGGCATTGCGAAAACCATCCTGACCAACTTTCTTCTTGACTAGTATTTGGAGGCTCTGAACAGATTTTGACACCCCAGATTTTTCCTCTAGCACAGAGAAGAGAATGGAAAGGGAAAGAGAAAGAACTTAAAGAGGAATTAAATATCTCCCTTTAGATTTCAAACCCATTTTCTTTATGAGTTAAGGGCCAAGACTCCTGACACTGGTCTTCAGATGTCCATTGATAAAGTTATCTAAGTCTACCCGAAAAAGAAAGAGGTGTAACCTTGGTCTTGCATGCAAAAGATTGAGGTTCTATCCTCAATAGCTCCAAAGCTGCAAAAATTCTAGTCTGAAACTAGTGGTGGGAAAATGGTGGGATTCAGCCAGTTTGCACCACTTCAGGAGAACGGGTTAACTTTCTGAGCAGTTTGGCAAACTGGTTGTTGGGAGAAATTATTAGGGCAGAGAATCGGTTGTTAAATTACTTGAATCCCACCACTGTCTGAAACCCTGGAATGCTATTGCCAGTGTGGACAATATCAGGCTAAGTCTCATTCAGGGTACATTTTTTGGTTATCCTAGGCCAGGGGTCGGCAATCTTAAACACTCAAAGAGCCACAAAGGTTCTAACTGGAAGCCCCCGTTCAATTCTGGAGCCGACCAGAAGTCCAGTTCCTCCACCATAGAGTCTCTTCCTAGTGTGGCATCCTTTTTTCTCTATCGGTCCTAACCGAAACTCTACCAATTGTGGAGCCGACCGGCAACAGGGAGCCGCAGCAGAAGGATGAAAGAGCCACATGTGGCTCCAGAGCTGTGGGTTGCTGACCCCTGTCCTAGGCACATTGGTAACTCCTATCAATATCAATATGTACCAATGATTTAGTAGCACCAACAGGCAAGGAAGGGAAATAAAAAAGGACTGTAATAAATTGAGTTCAGAAAAGGTAAAGCCAGGCCAGATCAGTAAGAAAGTTTTCCATTATAATGTGAGCTTTGAGGGGGAGGGGCACTCCCTGTCCCCCCCCCCCCAGTTCTAACATGAAAAGACAGCACCAGCTGCTTCCTATCAGATGTGGAACATATGAAAGAACAGCAAGTCTTTTAATTTATTATCATTGCCTCTTTATTCCCAGATACCAGAGGAACATAGATATAGCCTTGGGATCTCTGCACCTTCTCTGCGAAGAGGCAAAGTGCATAATTTCATGTTCTGCCTCAGGCAAAAAAATGTCTCGGACCATTCCTTAAGGCAACGATCCAGACAGAAGATTTATAAGAAGGAAAGATACAAATAGACACAAGCAGCTGAAAGATTTCACCCCTCTTCCAAACCCCCCCCCCAAAAAAATATTGTTGGAGGTTTTTTTTTTACGTATGGATATTTCACACGGTGATCTGTTACTTGAAATTTTCAGGAGAAGAATTGTCCTACCAGTTTCTGATTGAAACGGAGGAAACAGAACTTGGTTCTCAGCAGGAAAAGAACAGCCTTTGGTAAAACCCTTATGGGTGGAATGTGATCTTCTCACACTAATTTAATTAGGAGGTGGGGCAGGCAAAGAGAAACATGTGAATGTCCTGTGTGTGTTGAAGGAGACTTCAATGTGATGAAAAGAGGTGTGACAGAAAACATCCCTAAACAGTTGCACCCTTCACTACATCAAGCAATGCTGTAAATTCAGAAATAATTCTGAGAGAAAGTCTGAAGAAATTCTCAAACACCCTGAGAATAAGGTAGAAAATCAGAAGCCTCTCCTTTCAAAGGAATAACATTTTTCAGACATTACAAGGCAGATTTCTACCGAAATCTTAAGCAGAAACTCTCAGCTGTTGTCTAAATAGAAAAACCTCTCTGAGGCCCTGCAGTTTAAAGTGTTATTATCATCAATAATGAAAACATCCATCTCAGGAGTACACTACCATTTGCAAAAAACAAAAAAACCCAGAAAACAAAACCCTCAATTCTGATTCAGTCTTCTTTTATGCAACACAGCAGATTTTTTTTTCTAAGAATTTCTACAACTCTTTAGTATCTCTGTGAAAGTTATAAAATGCAACCTTCCTCCTCCCTTGACTATTATGCCAGAGACAATAATAGCTTCTGATTATGAGATCATTTATGTTTTATTATTTAGTTCCTTTCAGCAGCTTGAAGCCATTGGCAACTTGCTGGGACAAAACTTTGATAGTTTAGACTGAAACATTAAGGCAGGATCGACGAGCTAGAAAAAATAGTGGATTTAAAGTAGGGAAAGATAGTGGCTCATGGCCCCTGAAAGGCATGACTAATTCAAGAGTCTTTTTGTGATTTTTTTTAATGTGACAGAAGGCAGTGGAATAATATATACTGTAATAAAATTACAGTACTAAAATTAACCTTAAATCAAATCTACTTTTGTCTTGGCCTGGCAACCTATTTTCCTTTGTCTATCATTTTTGGGGCAAAGACACCAGTCTGCCATCAGACAGTAAAAGTTGGACATTGTTGGGAGATCAGGATTGCTAGCTGGTTCAGCCTTTCATTGAAGAGATAAAGGAAAGAGATCCAGCCTTTTAATTTGGGGTTTTTATTTTTAATTAAACCCACAATTTTAATTTTGGCTACCCTACAATATTGCCAATGACAAGGATCAATTACTTTGTCTGACTTTGAGAAGCCTTTCTCTTCTATTCTCCTACGGTGAACTTACTAACCCATTTTTCATCCCAATAGGCATATGACAGATCCAGCTGGTATTACCAGAAGACTTTTAATCCAGTGGAAGAACAATCCAATGCGGAAAGAACAAGAGTGAACTGTTTTATAAGCCTTTCCAAAAGAACTTGGGTTGAGTGTGTGGAGAATGGAAGCTCCAAAACAAAAGAAAGTCAGCAAAAATGGCCAGTTGCTTTCCCACCAACTTTGTGAACAAAATTCCACACAAAATCTGATCTAGTCAACAGAACAAAATGCAGATTGTCCCATTTCTTTACATAACCAAGCACATACTAGCTTGTAGACTATAGCATGTTTCAATGTCGTTGACATGAGAAAGGAATGGATTGAAATGGGTGTCACCTGCAATGTATCCTAGATTTTCTATTGCAATGTATACTTTAGGAATATTTTAATCATTTGAGGTTGTTCAGGCAATGGTGAACAATTTAGGCTCAAAAATCACTTTCACCCTCTCAAAGTCTTGGATGTGGCCCCCAGATACCTTCAGAAGTCATTACCAAAGTGTAATTTTTAAAGTGACAGAAACAAAGCTTAGGTTCAGAGAATAATCAGATTAACCATATTTAGTTTTAATTAAATGAATTTCGGTGAAATCTAAAGTTAAAGCTAAAGTTCTGGGTCCACCCAACGATTTTGAGAATATGACTCCAAGCACTCCCTTTAAAAGCCAAAAATGGGCATCAATCCAGGGGTGGGTTCTAAATTTTTTTACTACCGGTTCTGTGGGCGTGGCTTATTTTGTGGGTGTGGCTTGATGGTCATGTGACAATTATTTAGGATTTAGCAGAGATACTGGTCTATCGGGCTTTTAACTGCTTGCAGAGCTGTACCGATCTACTCATTTAGTTTTTGCAGACACTGGTCTACCCATTTATTTTTGCAGGGACTGGTCTACTCATGTAGTTTTGCAGGCACTGATCTACTCATGTATTTTTGCAGGCACTGATCTACTCATTTGTTTTCTTTTAACACTGATCGGGGCGGCCCTTTGAAGCCCCGCGACAAGAGTTTAAATAGTTTTTTTTTTCCCTCTAGCCATCAGCTGGGACTCAGGAGGCAGCAATAGATTGGGGGTGGGGGCAAATAAAAGGTAAGAATAACGCGGGGGTGGGTGAGGGGGCACGGGGGGGCGGGGGGAGAACCGGTTCAGTGACGTCATATTGTCACCGCTACCGGCTCAGTAGAACCAGGCCAAACCAGGAGAAACCCACCACTGCATCAATCTAGAAAATATCCGTGTCCCTCTTAACTAAGAAAGGATCAGGTAGAAAAAAAGCTAGGATATATTTGCTGCTATTTTCAGTATTCTTATATTCCCTAATAAATGATTCTTTCTCTTAATGTTGTTTCCAGGAAGAAGAATCTATAGGTTTCTTTCTCCAAATACCTTCTAGGATAAGTTTTGGCAAATGCTTTGACAGACATCTGGAACATAACTTAGAAACTAGTGTCAGTCTGAGGTGTTTTCCCAATTTTTTTTTCAGCCATTTCATTCATTTCAGTATATGCCACACATTTGTGCTTCTGTTGTTATTTAAGAATGTATTTCTTCCTAGCAGTTCCAGATTTTCAATGTAGTCTTCCTCCATAACTGTATGGTTGTAGCTGATATTTTCAGTGTTAGAAGCCAGCACGTATTCCATAACACCTCCATTAATGCTTTTTATTTAAACCATTCTTTGAAAATCTGTTTTTGATCAATCTCTGTTCTAACCTATCTCAGTTGTGAGAGTTTTTGCACAAAATATCCGGAAGGCACAACATTGCCTTTCCCTCAACTTCTCATTATAGCTCTAAAAACACATTTTATTTGACTAATACTTGGCATAGCTACGTACGTAACAATTAGTAATAGATGACTAGAAATGAGTAACTGTAATTTTAGAAAAAGGAAGAATCACTCCATCAGCCCACTTGTTTTTCATGTTTTTCACACTAGAAAAAAAAAACACTTCCTCTGTGACGAATGTGAAATAAAACATTGTAGTAGAGGAAGATCTGTCCTCTTATGCTAAGTCTAATAAAATAATAACCTCCATCTGCATGCTAGCATGATGAATAAAAAATAAAATCTTTTGTTCTGTGGCCATCATGGAAATACCAGCTAGTTTTCCTTTCTAGATGAACATAAGTAACTTTTTCCTTGCCATTGTAACTTTGAATGGTCACTAAATGAACTGCTGTAAGTCAAGGACTATCTTCATAGGCATAAACCCTTCCACCTGATCTGTCATCCTGAGGGACTAGGACTGTGATGGCAAACCTATGGCATGCATGCCAGAGGTGGCACGCAAAGCCCTCTCTGCTGGCACATGCACCGTTGCCCCAGGTCAGATCTCTGTGGCGTTTCTTTCGTGAGCTTCTGTTTCCCTGCAAATGATGAAACAGAAAGAGAAAGATCTTACCTCTTGCCGTGCTGCCAGTGTTGGGATGCCCCGTCTCCTGCCGGCCAGTTGGTCTTCGGGTCTCTGCTGTACACATGTGCATGTCCACCCATGCGTGCAAGCATGCACCTTTCAGTTTGGGCATGCGTGCGCACAGTTTGAGCACTCGGTGGATAAAAGGTTCGCCATCACTGGACTAGGATCTCAGATTGTATAGATAGGATGGTAAATATTTTTGGGCATGATAAATACACAAAGCACAAACCTACATTAATCAGTTCCCCATTCAGATTTTTCAATAAATGAATAGCACTCAAATGCAAAATTACAGGTATCCTGGGTTTGTAGTGAGGCGGAAGCAGATCTGTCTCCATTCATTCTATAAATATGCAGAACCCTTTCCAAGGAGCCAGAATGAGAGATTGTTCTAATCTAAACCCTAAGATCTAAACCCTCCACTTTAACTAAAAAAAAAAAAAGTAAGATACTCTGCAAAACCTGAAAAAAGCAACTCTAGCTCTTCTGGACGATGTTAAAAAAGCTAAAACAAAACCCATAGCAACATAATACTTTTATTAGCACTACCCAAAATGACACAAAACAATATGCAATAGATTTTTTTTTAATTCTCCAGAACTATTTGTTGGTCAATATGTTTCAGAAAGAGGTAGAAACAAGGAAATCCAAAAATTAGAAAAAAATTCCAGCAGATTAAAATCAGTGTATGACATGCATGCCCCAGCATATAACTTTTATATACTGTTGTTGCTCTCTAGCCCCATCTAGTGGCCAGAGAGACAAATACCAAATATATTGTTTGAAGCTGACCCACCCCATAACCCATCAGCCCGCACTCTCAAAACAAGTGCACGCTGGGAAGTCAGACTCCATTTCCTTTAGCATTTGGAGATGGCAGAAGCACAAAGAAGAATCCATCTTAATCTGTAGCACATGATCATCCAAGGACAAACCCTCATCCCACACACAGAGCATCTCTGGTGAGATTTAGATTGCTTGTATTTATTAATCGTTATGTTCAGCAGGAGCCCAATACTGTCTATCTTGTATTTGGTTCTCATTGTATGTTCTCATTTTCCCCAGTTTCATCTTATCCTGTTCTTTCAATAAACCATTCAGATCTACGCACATGGTCTGTTTTATTGGAAGATAGGTGGGTTTAGCTGCATGTTGAGCTGCACACAGACTAATGTGTAGTGAGAACAGAACAGTGTAGCTGACATGAAGATAACTGCACTAGGTAGTGATAGGGCTAAACATGAGTTGTTTCCATGAATGAAAAAAAGAATCTGCTCCCGAGATGACCTCTCCATTCTTTTAAGCCTGGGTTCTCTTGTTTCTGTTTTGCAGAGTATAAGGATCCATCCAAATCCCCCACACACATACACAGTGCAATCTGAAAAAGAAAATTTGAACCCATGGGAAATATACAGTATGTTTTTTGGCATCCAAGGTGCAGTACATGCAGTGTAAGTTTGCATGTGGATTTAATCAAGTTTGTCAGCAAGCTTTTCCTCTTTATTAATGTATATGGAAACTGCATTCTCTAAAAACCCAAGCAGTAGAAGAAATCATCAGAAAATAAATTAGTTTGGCATCTAAGGTTGATCAGCTAGCAGGCTGTATGTACCAGTATTTATGCAGATAGCTCCTCTTCAGCTCTTTTTTGTCTAAATCAGGATTTCTCCTCTGTTGTTTTGCAACCACAGATCCCACAATCTATGACCATTGGCCATGCCGGTGGAATGAAATAGATTCCCAAAGCAAAACCTAAACTCAATCTAGCACAAATTCTCCCCTCTCCATCCAAGCATGGCAGTCAGTGCCTCTGGGAAAGCAATTCCATGCCCCAAAATATTTACCTGTGAAAAAGATTCCAGCCTCCTCTGGCACAGGAGAGGCACCTTTCTTTGGAAAGGAAACAGGAGGAAAATAGCTTGCTCTGCACAGAGAAAAGGACTCCATGCAGAGTAAGGTAGAAAGCAATTACTTTGATTCTTCAATCACATGCCTTCTCAGAGGTGGGTATCAATGAAAACTATGGGGGAAGAAGAGAGCATTCTGACTTACTATGGATTTTTGGCCCACAGATTGCAGATTTTGTACCCCTGTCCAGCTCTCTCCCCTCCCCTCCCCTCCCCTCCCTCTCTCTCACACCCACTATAGATGTATAATTTGACATGTTACCTAGAATGTTCTTATGTGGAAAAAATAAAAGTTAAAATAGAATCATTTAATGTTTGGCAGTTATGTATGATATATAGTTATGGCATGATGTCAGTTATGGCATGCTCCATAGAAGAGATAGCAAAATATTCTGACTTTCAGGTCTCATTGTCTGTGGGAACTGCTAAAATATCGTTTGATCCTCTTTTCATGTTATTCCATGAAGTTTCACAGAAAGTTCAGCAAGAGAGTCGGATTTTGTACAATCTAGGCAGCCTAGAAATGAAATATGTGGGGATCTGTCAAAGAGAACTATAGGTCCTGAAGTTTTCTTGGATATAAATTACTTCTCTGACACCAACCAGCTACAGACCCCCCCCCCCCCCCCAGGGAGGAAGTTTGCATGAGCAAGTTAAATATAATCCATAGTTTTCTATGAAGTGATGGGCTTCAGGAAAATGGCTAGATTTACTAAAGTGTTTCATTCAAGTCAATAAAAATAGCTGGTTGAATACAATCCAGGAGTTATTTCAGAATTTTTAGTTTCTACACACACTGTCCCATATACTAAATCATATTCCACTGTCCTAGGATGCAAAGAAAGAAAGTATATTTATGGGAAAGGTCCCAATGAACAGTCTTCCAACCTTTTAAAGCCTAAACTGACTCTGATTATCACTAAAATGTGTAATACAGTACTGTATAGCCTAGGATCCCTTTTCCGCTTCTCAGAGTCCTTGCTGACCAAAATCTGAAGAATACTGTTTGTAGTGTGAACTAGGCTTTAGCTTTGCAGTCCCCCAAAATATATCTCTCCACAATCCCCATTTGGAATGATTACTGAAGATCTAGGGAGTAAGTAAGTTTAAGTAAATCTCAGAGCAAAAAAGTGATCCATATTAGAAGTGTTATTGATAGGATTGGTGACCTTAATTTTTACTTGTTTAAATGTATGGAACAGTATGTCAGCCCTGGAGGCCATTTTTTTCTTTGGCTCTTCAGGGCTGTCACACTTAGTGCTGTGGGAAATTGGGAGGGGGGGATTGCATGGAGTAGCAGGAATACCTACATAATAACATTCTTTTCTCTGAGAGTCAAGGACATCCAGCCTGCACCTGGAGTGGCATGACTGGAAGGCATTGCCAGTTGGGATGGTGCATTGATTGGACCATGTGATGGACATATGGGTCAGGGGAAGGGACTTGGACTTTCTTTGGAAGCTTTTAGATTCGAGTTTTCCCAGATGTGCCACATTTCCCAGATGTCCCAGATTTGAGGAACTTCTAGCCTCAGAGTCTTCTTTCATTGGGGGTGTTACTTGGAACCCTGATATAGTAATTGTCTAAGGAATTTAGGTACTTAGGAAAAGCCATGAGAGAGAGTTCATTTGAAAGCAACAAGAATATTTCTTTCTCTAGTGAAAGCTTGGCAATAAGGATCAGGAATAAAAAAGTAAAATAAGGAAATATTACATAAGATAGCTAGTAATAAGCTTTGATAACTATTGCTATAACTATAGCTAGTAATAAGCTTTGATAAATAGGTAACTATTAATAAGCTTGGAATTGAAGAAGGCATTGTATTCTCAATCTTGGCTTCTCACACTGTATGATAGATACATGTTCCACGTATATTTGTGCATATGCATATTCTATGTGTATCTTTCTGGGGAAAAGCTCCTTGCACCCAGAGACTATAATGTAAGACACCTATTTCAGAAGCCTTTGCCTAACTCAGTTTCAGAGTTTTTAGCCCATAGAGCTTCCAGTTTGGGGTGTTAACCAAAGACTTCCCCCTACTTTCTCCTTAGGGATTTCTCTTTAGCTATTTGTTATCAGACAATTCCACAAGTGCTACCAGCCATACACAACAGATGTCTTCCAGCCAATTACATTAACATCCCTTTTCTTTGCAGGCTAGTATTTAGTTATTGTCTTTTGTGATGATCTCCTGATCAGTTCTTGTCAAGAAGACCTACACCCTTTTTTTTTTTGTACAATAGGTTTAGGCAATTTTTCTTTCGTTCACAATAATTTTATTAAATTTAAAAAGATAAACGCTAATACCAACTAAAAATAGAGTGAAAAGAAAAAATGCAGAATAGAATAGAATAGTTGGCCAAGTGTGATTGGACACACAAGGAATTTGTCTTGGTGCATATGCTCTCAGTGTACTAAAAGAAAAGATACGTTCATTAAGAATCATAAGGTACAACACTTAATGATAGTTGTAGGGTACAAATGATACAAGCAACAAAATTACAGTCATACAGTCATAAGTGGAAGGAGATGGGTGGTGGGAACAATGAGAAGATTAATAGTAGTGCAGACTTAATAAATAGTTTGACAGTGTTGAAGGAATTATTTGTTTAGCAGAGTGATGGCATTTGGGAAAAAACTGTTCTTGTGTCTAGTTGTTCTGGTGTGCAGTGCTGGTGTTGAAAGAAATGTTCATCTGGGTTCAGTTCCAAGTGGGGAGAAAGATACCAGAAACATGGAAGCTGATTGGAAAGATGGTTTTAATGGTGAAGGAGAACCACCAAGCATGTGTGATTCTGGGTAGCTGACCACATGGAATGGAGAGGGAGTGTTATTTATACCCTCTCTTGGGCTTTGAACTTGAGCTTCCTGTTCCTGTGGTAAGGGCCTATACCCTATTGGCTGCTGTAGGGGTCATGTACAAATCCTAGGAGTTTGTCTGAGATAAGTTTGGTTGAACTGTACTGAGTGATGTAAGTGAGCCCTGCTGCTAGAAGGGTAAATGGCTAATCCTATTGTGTTCTGAGGGTCACATCTTAATCCCATTGCCCTGGAGCTGGAGTTCTTTTGTTTTGTAGATAGGCTGGCCCAGTCCTTAATGGGCACCAAATATCTGCTGGGGGCAGGGAGCTGCAGGGAGCTGAGTTTCTGTCTCCCTTAAGATTTCTATTTCTCTTTTAGGGGAAATATTCTGCCTTTTTAATATTTCCTAAAATATTTCATTCTTCTAGGAGGGATGGGTGCTAACTTTCTTCAATGGTAAAGGTGTTGTTTATCCATGTTGCCCTACATTTATATTACATATGCAAACCAAGTATAAAGAAAGTAAAGTCAATGCCTTAAAGACTCAACATAGACTCAACATAGAAAACCATACCAAATACCTATCACAGATACAAGCAAACTTTCAGTGGGACAGAGGAGAGAGACACAATATACCATGTTGTAACAATGAGCCTCTGGCTCAAAAGCAGGTTTTAGTATGAATTCATTCCCTAAGTTTTTAAAAAATCTTCTTGAATGGCACCCTGCTAAGATCTGATTTCCAGTCAAGATTTTGACCTGGTAACTTTTTTTGCGGGGGGAGGTGTATGATGTTTCAGTCAAGAATTCGTTCTGAACACAAATGTTTTGTATTAGCAGCGAAGGAAGGAAATGTGCTTGGACTCAGCACCAAGGATTCAATCAACTCCATCTGAAGGTGAAGCATAGAAATATTGCAGTTTTTCACTCTCTCGTTCCAACTGGATTGTTTAAAATACAGGAAGAGCAGCATGTGAAAGAAGCAGGAGAGCAAAAATCTGACTTTCATTACTAATGAACGTTATGTTTTGGCTTTTAAAAGGCATTCTCCTGAGTTTAAAATGTGTCAAAACAACAGAGTTAAAATAAGTGTGATAAATCAGCTAGCTATGTATTGCTCACAAGTCTTGGGGAGGAAAAAAATGAATGGGGAGAGAACGTGAATATAATTGGAACTATTGAGTACAAAGGAGATGTGAAAAACAATCCCAATCATTACCCCAGAGAAAACTGACAAATGTGTCAATGACATGCTGAGGGGTGGCATGGATTGCAATCCATTATACCAGCCTTTGTCAACTGGATCTGATGGGGACTTGTCAATTCCCTAAGACAACTATTCCACAATACTTTCTGAGTCAGCTCTGGCAGTTATTTACCAACATACTGTGAGAAACTATGAACTTTGCATCCTAAGGTACCTTATGCTTTTTTTATAAAATGATACTTTGCCTTTCCTAATGGTTGGATTCTTTGATAAATTATTTTGGCCTTAATATGTGCTGAAATTTACTATTCCTGGCCTTGTTTGTTTGTATCTCAATGGGTGCCTTACATCCATTGACTTTACACAGACATGTGCCAGTTCATCAGAAGGATCTGCAAAATATGTTAACTAAATGTTTCGAGCAGGGGTGAAATCCACTTACCTTCACTACCGGTTCGCAAATGGAAGCACGCATGACACCTCTGAGCATGCGCAGGACCTTCTGCGCATTCTCAGAGCATCAAAAACGGGACATGATGACGTCCGGGCTGTTTGGCAGAGCCTCCCACCGCCGGCGCTACCGGTTTGTCCATCCCGGATAGAACCGGCTGCATTTCACCACTGGTCTCGAGGCAAGTTAACTTCCTTTCCAACTTCCACTGATGCTTCATTTGCTGCTGAAGCGAATGGGGTTGCCTTTGAAGGGGCTGCCTTTGAAGACAACCCAGAAACTTCAACTGGTCCAGAATGCAGCACTGCAGACAGTAACATAGGCTTGCCCATATCATACCTTTATTTTTTTTTTATAAAAAGTTATTTATTTTTTTAAAACAAACAATATATCCTTAATCATTCAGTGTTTCATCTGAGTACATATTTTGTGTCTTCTACTCCTTCCTCCATCATTTTCATATTATATTTCTATCATACCTTTATATTTTCATTTAGATTGTTACATCATTCTTGCCAAATTTCTTATGTTTATATTAATTCATCAAATATCTAAATTTTTATATATATATATCTTCTCTAACCATTGATATAATTGCCCCCATACTTTAAAATACTCCAATTCTTCCTTTTCTTTAATTACCAATGTTAATCTATTCATTTCTGCACATTCCAATATTTTCTTAATTACTTCTCCCTCTAAAGGGATTTTCTCTGCTTTCCAGTTTTGCACAAATACAATTCTTGCTGCAGTTACAATATATATAATCAAATAAGTATTTTCTTTACTATATTTCTCTAGTAAGATACCCAATAGGAACAGTTCAGGTTTTAAATCAGTACATTGTTGTACCATTTCCTCTAGCCATGTTCTAATTTTAATCCAGTAGTTCTTCGCTTCTGGACATGTCCACCACATATGATCCTGGTATCTGATGGCATTTAGTTGATTTATCTTTAAACATTTTTGCCAATTTTTCAGGTGCCATATGCCATCTATAAAACATTTTTGTATTGATTTTCTTTATATGCTGTGGACATGGTTAATTTATAGTTTCTTTCCCATATTTGCTGCCATTTGTCTAACTCAATTGTATATCCAAAATTCTTAGCCCATGCTGTCATTGTTTCTTTTACCTGTTCTTCTAGCTTAATACTCAATAAGTAATTGTATAGTTTTTAAATCATTTTTTCATCTGTTTCTGTATTTCATCCAGCTCTGTCATTTCCAAGTAAAAACCATATAGTTTAGCATCTTTTTCATATCTTGTTTGTATTTGTAATTGTGTATACCAATCTATTTCAATCCCTTGTTCTTCTATGTCTTGTTTCTTTTTCAATTCCCTCTTATCTGTTAGTATATCTTTATATCTAAGAATAGTCCCCATATTGATAATATTTGGATGTATTAACACTTCCATTGTAGATAACAATGTTGGTATTTTCAAGTAATATTTATCTCTAACATTCTCCCATACTAATAATAATGCATTTCTCGCATAGTATCATTGAAAATAACTGCGTCTTATTTTTGCCATACCATAAAAAAGCATGCCATCCCAATTGTAAATCATGTTCTTTCAAAGTTAATAGTCTTGTATTTCTTAATTCAATCCATTCTCTCACCCACGTCAATGTCGCTGCCTGATAGTATAGTTCCCAATTAGGTAGTCCAAATCCTCCTCGAAGTCTCGCATCCTGTAACATCCTTATGTTATTGATATTTCCATCAATAATGGCAAATAGATTTAAAAAGTTGTTAAATGAATTTATACACATGGATCAAAATGGTTTTTTACCCAAAAAACAAATTAGAGATAATATGAGAACAATTTTGAATATTCTGGAATATTACGAAGTGCACTCAGATAAGCAAATGGCAATGATATTCTTGGATGCGCAAAAAGCATTTGACAATGTGAATTGGCAATTTATGATAAAACAATTACAAATTATGGACTTTGGGGGGAGATTTATAAATATGATAAAAACAATTTATAACAGTCAGTCAGCAAAGGTAATGATGAACGGAGATATGACAGAAAAGTTTAATATAATGAAAGGAACAAGTCAAGGATGTCCTTTATTCCCATTATTATTTGTATCGACATTAGACAATAGAAATGTAAGACAAAATGAAGAAATAAAGGGATTGAAAATAAAAAAAGAAGAATATAAACTACAAGCCTTTGCAGATGACTTAGTATTTATCTTGGAGGACCCACAAATAATAGGACCCAAATTAACAGATCAAATAGGAGAATATGGAGATGTGGCAGGATTGAAAATAAATAAAGAAAAGACAAAAATATTAGTGAAAAATATTACAGAAAAACAGAAGAGAGATTTAATGGAGAAACTAGACATTCAGATTGCGAAGAAAGTAAAATATTTAGGAATCCAATTAACTTCAAGATGCGAAACAATTACAGAGGATAATTATTATAAACTGAAAAATCAAATTGAGAAAGATTTGGAGAAATGGAAAAATTTACAGCTATCACTAATGGGAAGGATTGCAATAATTAAGATGAATATATTACCGAGACTCTTATTTTTATTTCAAACAATACCGATAAAATTGGAAATGAAATATTTTGAACAATTAAATAAAATAGTAATGAAATTCATATGGCAAGGGAAAAAAGCAGGAATATCACATCTTTATTGTATGAGCTACACTGGCTTTCAGTTTCTTTCTGGATGCAATTCAAGGTACAGATCATCATTTTTAAAGGGCTAGTTTATCTGCAAAATTGCCTTTCTATAAGGATATCTATCTGTCCTACCCAGTCAGATAGGTTGGGCATCCTCCTCACCACTTCCCCTAAATATCCCCATCTGATGAGAGCTAGGAAGCACACCTTTTCCATGGAAGCCTCTTCCCTATGGGACACTCTATCCCCTGAGGTTTGGCAGGTGTCTACCTCTTAGCCTTCCACAAAACTTTGAAGATCTGGCTTTCCCTGAGATACGATTGGATAATTGCACATTAGAAGGTTGACTTGGTGCCAGGTCTTTGTTGGCCTCAATATCTGAGTTTGTTTAGTTTTATACTGTATGTATAATATGATTTGATATGTTGTTTTAACTTTGGATTGGAAAATGCCCAGAGTTGTTTAGAAGATGGGCAGCTATATAAATATTTTAAATAAATGAATAAAAAGTATATATAGGTGATTTTCCCCTTTGATTGTGGGGACACTGGCTCAGGGGTATGCTGTACATAAAAAACAGAGAGAATTTGAACTGCACTGTTGTGGTTA
This sequence comes from Ptyas mucosa, assembly GCA_012654045.1. Classification (NCBI taxonomy): domain Eukaryota; kingdom Metazoa; phylum Chordata; class Lepidosauria; order Squamata; family Colubridae; genus Ptyas; species Ptyas mucosa. Next base: position 16,152,269 of record WNWU01000011.1, on the reverse strand, counting down.
CCCTCTTAATGTTCTTGACCATATCCTATGGATACTCTTGCTTTGGTTCCTGATGAGCAGTAGTGGTATTCAGCCAGTTCTATCCAGTTCAGGTGAACCGGTAGTGGCAGCTGCGGGAGGCTCCGCCCACCCATCCAGACGTCATTACATCCCATTTTTGATGCTCTGCGCATGCGCAGATGGTCCTGTACATGCGCAGATGGTCCTGTACATGCGCAGAAGATCCTGCACATGTGCAGAAGATCCTGCACATGCGCAGAGGTGTCACACACGACTGAAGCAAGCACGCTGCAAACCGATAGCAAAGGTAAGTCAATACCACCCCTGCTGATGAGTAGTAAAATACAGCAGTCCTCAGTTAACAGCCACTCAATCTGCAAACAAAGTTACATTACAATCAGTCCTTGAAGTTTTGGCTGTCTCAGCATCCCAGCAGTCACATGATCTCAATTCAGGCACTTGGCGATAGGTGCATAATTATGAAGATAGCAACCTCCCATGAGTGTGTGCTCATGATTTGCAAATTTCACTATAGTTTCCAACAAATAAACTCAATGAGGAAGCCAGCAAAACTTTACAAATGAAGGCAAGCAAAAGTACTGGAACTGCCGTTATAAATCAGCTTTGTCACATGATGTCATGCTTTACAACTACATCACTAGTTCCAATTACATCATTAAGTGAGGACTGCTTGTACAGAAGGTAAACTTAGGCTGGGCTATTTGCTTTCTTTAAGTTCAACTACTTTCTAAAATTGCTTCATAGGAAAAAAAAGAGAACCTAAAGAAAGATAAGGTAAATAACAAATTATCAAAAAATAATAATTAGAACTCTGTCTCAATAGTTAAGCAAAAGTCAAATAAGGTGATTTTGTCTAAGTCTGAACAGCTTTCTAATGAAGAAGTAGATAAAAAACCTGCAAAACCACAACAGTGCAGAGATGAGTATTTTCTTACTCTGCTGCAAATAACATTGCTGCTGCATAATGTTATTTCCTGTTGAGTAATAGCTCGGTCAGCAGGTTGCAGAAGGTGACATCTTTCTTTCTGTTTTAATAGGTAAATATAAAATTAATTCAGGGTAAATGATGCTCTTCTTTTTAATTCAGTTTATTCATAGCTGTGTATGATTCATCTTTGATTTATTATCTGGAGTTTTAATTGTACGTAGATGTGTATCGTTGATATTTCTTTCTACATTTCCTATAATTTATTCTTTTATTTACAATCTTGAAACACTTCTAATAAATGTTTAGTCGTAAGAAACATATCTCCTGAAGCATTACAAAATGATCTAACAGCTCGTTGCTTTCAGAACACAGGAAAATGCAAATATTCCGTTTACGCAGGAATTGTTTTTAATCAATAACGAGAATCAATCAATAACAACTAACCCCTTATATGTGCATGCATACAAACTGTTTCAAAAGCAGCGTTAAATGCAAATGAAGATAAAGCTTTCTTCACTCTGGTCTTTTCTTTTTTGAAGAATTAAGGGAGCTACTTCCTTTGACCATGGCCACATATCAAAACAAAACTATTCCTCGTGAGGTCTGTACAGAAGCTATTATCATATTATCCTTTATACAATTGTTATACATTCTCTGTTCTTTGTACAACTGCTATACGTTCTTTTACCTTTCTTCCCTACCATATTGCAAGAGTGTGCAACTTCCATCAATGTGTAAGATGATTTTTCCATACATCTGGCACATTGAGCACTGAGCTGCATTACAAAAATAGGCAGAATTGGGTCCTGTTTGGCAGATGATGGCAAAGAGACACTGACGGACGGGACATGATATTTAAGCATGTACTGAGCTTCCATGAGACTTAAGGTTCCTATTTAGTGCTTTCTTTATTTACTTAGACTTATATAATACCTCTCGGGGAGTACTTAAAATCTGGTTCTGAAGTTCCAAAGGCCACCCCGACACACACAGTCATTGACCACATTTCAGGTGCTCCGTTTTATGGCCATTTGCTGCGTTCTGCAGTTACCATGTTTTTTGCCAAATGCTAGCATTTACTTCCGATTTTCAGCAAATCATCGTGTCACTTAACAACCACAGCATTCACATAATGATTGCCACAAAAAAAGGTAGTAAAATCAGGTTGATCATGTGGGAGACTCGCTTTCCAACTCTCACAACTTACAACCTTGTGTGGTACAGCTTGTCCTCCACTTACATCTATAATGGAGCCTGCTCATCATGGACGTAAGTTGAGGGCTTCTGGTACAATGCACCAAAAACACACTATAAACACAAAAGAATTCTGAAAATGTCTGATCAATAGTTCTTCTATAACTGCTGGCTAATTCTGCATATTATTCCTGAAAGACCATGTGTAAGAGCAGGGAAGGGACCATCGGACACCACAATTTATTGCGACAAGAATGAGCTACACAAAGCCTGTCTGGTGCCCTCCTCCTTCCTTTCTTCTTTTGGTGCACCTGTGACCCATGAACAGGACAATGGAGCCACTGTGACTGATGTTGTCTAAATGTCAAATCGCATCTTACAAAGCTGGCTTGAAACCTTTGTTAAAATTACCGCCGAATCTTGGCCTTGAATGAAATGGAACCCTCAGCTCCCATGTTCTGCTAAGTGGATGGAAGCGTGGAGTAGCTATTCCCCCTAAGATATTTCTGAGCATATTAATCCTAATAGTATACCTCCAGGATTTAATCTACTCCGACACATATGGGTGACATACAATAGAATTAGAACGACTCATGGGGTGTGTGCCTACTCCTTGTATAAATGGGGAAAGACACCTTCAGCACAATGCGATTGCGGGGGCCCCTGACAGACTATCCAACATATAGTGAAGGAATGCTCTAACAGAAGATACCCAGGAGATTTTAGGGACTTCTTCTGCCTAACAACGACAGCTACTGACTGGATCTCCAAACTCAACATTAAACTCTGAAATGTTATTTCTATTTTCCTCTTAGGTTTTCTTACTGCTCTTTTTCTAATTGTTTTAATTGTTTTAACCTGTGAAAATGAAGTGCTTTAATATTGTGTGTGACCAGCCATACACTAAATAAAATAAATCTGCTAAATGAGGAGAAGGGAAGAGGAATGGTTCATATGCTTGCTGAGACTCCTCCTTCCATTATTTTTATTTTATTTATTAAATTTATTGGCCGCCTATCTTACCACAAGGTAACTCTGGGCGGCTCCGTATACGGTTAACAGGAAAAACCAAAAGCTCAAGCTATGAGCTATATGGATTATGACAAATTTTGGAAAAATCAATTGTACAAAGAGAGAGTCCCGGTTTATGCTTAATTACTTGTTTACGATTCTGTTAACAAGTTGGCTTCACGGACAGGCTTCATGTGGGCAGCTGCGTTGTTCCAAATATGTCCCTCCACTCTCCTGCCCTCTCACTCTAAATGGGGGCTGTGGGGTTTCAGAGCTGCTCTTGAGCGTTAAATGGATTTTAATGGAGCAGAAAGCAAACTGAATTATCCAGTGGATACAAAGAAAGGGAGAAAGAAAAAGAGCTCATTATCCAACTTAGGAAGCCCATAGGATGCTCAGACACTATTTCTTCTGCTTAAAATAGCAGAACCTGATCTGAAATCCCTGTGTTCGACAACGTGTAATCTCCCTCCTCACCCACCCAGGACTCTTTGATAAGAGGAGCTCGGAGAGACAATTGCCAGAATTCTTCAAGGCTGGCTGATTTGGTTAATATGCTGAAAGCCAGAGTAAACAAGTACGGTATGTTGATCTGCCTGCCTGTCACAATTAAAAGAGGAACACCCAGCAGGATTTGGAGTCTGCTCATCCAGGAGCAGACCTGCTGAGGCAGCTCCTGCATCTTAAAAACCTCTGCAGTTACTTCAGTTCTTCTCTTCTTCCTCACCTCATTTTCATTTTTTAGAATAGAATAGAATTCTTTATTGGCCAAGTGTGATTGGACACACAAGGAATTTGTCTTGGTGCATACGCTCTCAGTGTACATAAAATAAAAGATACAATACATTTGTCAAGAATCATAAGGTACAACACTTAATGATAGTCATAGGGTACAAATAAGCAATCAAATCATATTAGGAAACAGTCAATATAAATCGTAAGGATTCCAGCAATAAGGTTACAGTCCTGAGTGGGAGGAGATGGGTGATAGGAATGATGAGAAGACTAATAGTAATAGTAATGCAGCCTTAGTGAATAGTTTTAAAAAATATGTGGCATCAAAGCCAGATGTTTATGCTGGAGCTGCAACTGTTAAATGACATTATGGTAGTCTGTGGAGAAGGATTGCAGAAGACAGTTGGCAGAGGTGTTGGTGGTTGAGAATTGATTCCAGTGTAGGAATTTGGAGAATGTTTTTATTCGGTCCTGGCACTGGAAATGGAAGTGGTCAGCCAAGCAACTGGAGAGTGGTCAGGCAGCAAACAGAGGATTAGAGACCGGCTGTGACACTGGGGAAATGGCCAAAGAGTTCCTTGGAAGAGCAAACAGTAGTATTCTTTCACTTAGCAATACTGCTGATTGACTCCTAATCAGCTGGCTAGTGCACATACAGGATTTGGCCAGAGGTGTAGGGCCTAGAAGTTTGGAAGACAACTATGTGGGCTGGGACCCCAGTGGCAGCTATAAGGCAGCAAATGCTCTTACTGGTGAATTCCTAGCAAGCTCTAGTGGTGACAGTAACCACAGGATGCTCAATTTGGATACTGTGAAGATTTGAAGGCTTGAAACAGCAGTGGAAGAAAGAGCTGATGGCCGCATGGGTGTCACATAGGACAGAATCAGGGGTGAAATCCAGCAGGTTCTGACAGGTTCTGGAGAACCAGTAGCAGAAATTTTGAGCAGTTTGGAGAACTGGTAGCAGAAACTTTGAGTAGTTCAGAGAACCGGCAAATACCACCTCTGGCTGGCCCCAGAGTAGGGTGGGAATGGAGATTTTGCAATATCCTTTCCCCAAGAGTAGGGAGAGAATGGAGATTTTGCAGTATCCTTCCCCTGCCACACTCACCAAGCCATGCTCACCAAGCCACACCATGCCCACAGAACCGGTAGTAAAAAAAACTTTGGATTTCACCACTGGACAAGAACCCATTTTGTCATTTTTTCTTTCCTCATGCTATGGAGGTCTTTGCTACTGCTGTTACATTTACAGGTTGTGGCAGCCCTGGTGTCTTTGGAGGGTGAGAAGGAAGACTGGAGTTTTGGATTGGCATCCTGAATGACAGGAGGCTTTGGGAGATGTTGGGAGGGGTTGAAGTCATTTGCCTCTTTTCAGGTTGAGCAAGGAGTTATCTGCCTGTGTTTGAGGGTAGGGTAAGAGTATTTTCTTCTGTGTTTTTTTTTCCTCCTCTAACCTCCCCACTGAGTCTCTGACTAGGTTGGGTCAGAGGATGGAAGCTGGGATAACTAGATGGGAAATGGCAAATAGATTGTTTGGGTACTGGGTGCTATTTGCTTGGGTGTTGCCAGCCCCTTGAGGTAAGCCAGATCAAGAAACAGACACCACTAGAAATACTAGAACTCCACTTTATTGATAGGGATTATAACAACAGAATCTTGAAAAGTTGACTGTTCCCTCTTATACCATTCAAGACAGGGTAAGTTTCTTTTTCATGAGATCTTTTTTTTTTGTTATAAAAGTTTTTATTGGTTAAAAAATAAACAATATTATTGCTTACAATATGTAGAATTTTCATTATCCTTTTACAAAGATAATATATAATTACTTTTTTTCACATACAGCAGATCTTCCCTTGTTAAAATTACAAATTTAGCAACCGGATTTATATAAAAATATCAATTCAATATCCAGAGTAATATTAAAGTTTACAAAAATAAGAGATATCATAAAAGGCACAAAATAATATATTCCTCTCACTTCATCATTTCTTAGTTCTAGATCTCAAGGTTCTGGCCTTAGCACCCCCTTCCTCCTGGACCACCACGGCCTTGCCCGCCCCTGCTCCTTGATCATCTAGTACCTCCCCTTCCTCGGTTCCTGTATCTTCACCCTCTAGGAGGGTCTTATGTTGCTCCAGATAGGCCTGAGCCTCCATCACACTATTAATTTTCTTCCTACTGCCCTCCCAGAAAATCATCAAACCTTCCGGCATCAACCACCTGAAGCCTATTCCCTTAAGGTACAATTTACTTGATAAAAAATAATAATTTCTTCTTAATTCTCGTACCTGTCTAGGGATCTGCCTCAAAATGGTGACCTCCTTGCCCCTGTATATCAGCGCCCCCGATCTTTGAGTTCTCAGTATTTCATCTCTCGTTTCCCTTCTCACAAATTTAATGTGGACCTCTCTTGGGACACTATGTAAAATTGCATATTGTGAATTTACTCTATAAACTAGATCCATGTCCCATCTCATAAAATCCAAACCTCTTTCAATAAATTCGCCCAACAATTTAACCATCACTTCTCGCAGATCTTCCTGGTCCACTTCTTCCACATTTTGAAACCTGAGAAAATAAGACATTCTATCCAGCTGCGAAGTTAAAATTACATTTCCTCTCATTTCTTCCCTCTTCTGGATTGCCCGCACCTCCCCCTCCAAACCTCCCACCTTTTTCTTGTTGTCCTCAACCACCTGTTGAACAGCACTTAAATCTTTTTTCATAACTACCATTTCAGATTTTATTTCCAATTGCCCTTTTTGCAAGATATCAAGCTTATCAAGTTTCTCATCCAATTTTGCCAATTTCTGCAAAATGTTTTCAATGTCAGCTGCGGCTGGTCTTTGTCCTTTAGCCATCTTACAATAATAAAGAATGAGAGGTCCTCAGGTAGGCACAAGCATCCAGAAGGAGAAGGTTCTCTTAAAAATCAGCTCTATTTCCTCACGATCCACCAGAGGGCGCTCACAGGAGCAACGAGTCCGGCTTGTAGAGTAGGTCAAACAGGAAACCAGCGGTGGGTGATGTCATCAATTATATACAAAGAAGCAGGAAATCAAGCTCCAGCCATGTTTCTCCAGAAGGACAGAGGGCTCCAGCCTCCCTTCCCAAATTCTGCCTCCACCATTCTCCACAGAAAATCAGTAAAGTAAGAGGTCTCCTTATTTTTTCTCGCTCTTTCTTCTCAACTACGGCGCCCTTCCCAGCTGCAAGGGGGGGGAGAAACTTCAACCCCCCCTCTCACCCACAGGACGCCTCGTTGCTTCGCCAGTCAAAGTCTCTCCTTTTCTAATTATTCTCCGGCCTGCATCTCTTCCTCTTCCGATTGCCTCTTTACCTGCTGCCTTAATTTCGATATACACCGGGTCCTACAGGCACATAGGCACGTAACGGCCTTGGAATGGCCGCTGCGTGCTGCCCACACTCGCTGGAGCCTCGGGCGCGCCAGCATTGGTCGCCCAGCCCCTGGAATTGAGGCAGGGGACCCCTGGCGAGCCGCCCTTAACGGCGGGTACCCCCAAACCAGGGCACCCGGCCCCGAGGGGCCTCCAAGCGGGGGGGGATTCAGACGCTGGGGCAAAGAACCCAAACAACGTCTGCTGCCATCTGGAGCCGGAAGTCGTCCTTTTTCATGAGATCTTGTTTTCCTTGTCTTTTGCAAACAATTTCAGCATATCCTTTCTAAAGTCATCTGTTTCTCTACAGGTGTGTAGTGGCCCTTTGATTGGGATGATGAGTATTGTAAATTGGGAGAGTGGGCGAGAAGGCAGGCAGAAGCATCACAATAGTTACAGACACAGGGAGATATGATGGGATACAGGCAGTGGTGGGATTCAAATAATTTAACAACTGGTTCTCTGCCCTAATGACCAGCTGGGTAGGTGTGGCTCAGTGGTCATGTGACCGTGTGAACGTAGCCAATTCAACATCACTCACGTCTATGAGCAAAGCACCTTAGCTGTTACAATGTAATAAGGGTTAACCAGAGAGGCAGTTTCTGTAAGCAGAGCAATAAAGTTGAGGCTAGAAACAACAGCAAAATGTTTCCTTCCTGCCTTCCTTACAGGATTAGCCCTGTAAAGTGGGGAAAAAAATAAAATAAGATTTCTTCTAACAACCAGTTCTCCCGAATAGGTGCGAACTGGCTGAATCCCACCACTGGATACAGGGATATGGAGGGGGAATTATTACCACATTCCAGCTCCCTACACTCCACCTCAATCCTGGTAATTACACCTTCAGTGTTTCTGAGTATTGCCTGCTACTACTAAATGCCAAGTAGGTCTATAATAAAGCCTCCTTCATCCAAGTTTCTGATCATGAATGAAATGACCAACTTGGCATGTATTATTGAGACTTGGCTGGATATTGAGGAAGTTCCCTTTCAGAAATATGCCCATCTCATTTACTGGTATGGCTTCCATTGAGATTCTGGGACGGGGTAAGGGGAATAGCTATTGTCATCCAGGAGTCTCTGGTGGCTTTCAAGATCGCTGTTCTACAGATAACTACTGTAGATGTGTGAGTCCTTATTTTTGTAATTGGGCTGTAGGAATCTGATGGGATTACTGCTTATGTAGCAGCTTCTTTCTGTAGCTACTTTCTTACTTGAGAGGAAGCCTGGTTTTCCCCTAAGCAGTGGACCCAAAGCCCAGGTGTATATTTGAAGAGGTCAGAGAGATTTTTAAATGGGTCTCAACTGTTTTCTTCATTGAATTTATTAGCCACCTAGAGTTCCACTGGTTAGATAGGCCAGTGGTGGGTTGCCCCCAGTTCGCACTGGTTCTATAGAACCTTCACCGGTAGTAAAACTGGTGGGAGGCTCCGCCCACTGAACCTGATGTCATGAAAATGCTTCTGTGCAGAAGCGCGCGCACGCGCGGCCTCGTTGCAAACCGGTAGTAAAGGTAAGTAAAACACACCCCTGAGATAGGCAGCCATGTAAATTGGTTTAACATATATATATAACTAAATGTAAGTGCAGGAGAAGGCAATTCTGCACAAATTTCACTTTCAAAATAACTAGCATATTATCTATTAATGTATTGCATTTTCTATTTTTTTTTTATAATAGAGAGCATCTTTTAGTATTCTAGGCAAGCTGTGACATACCTATTAACAAAACTTCACCTACTTAATTTTTTCACAAGATGCTTTTTAAAAGAATGTAAGAAATTTTTAAAAAGAGAAAGAAAACGTCTGATGAACGCTATTATTCTTAAAAAGTTATCCTTGAAAAGCTGCTCATATGGCCTGCATCTGTGACTAAATACTGACTTACTAAAAATTCTTATTTTCCTTATTCATTTTTCAAAGTTGGGTAATTGCTTCTAGTTGATGTAAAAAGAGAAAAATGAAGCATTCGTAACCAATTTCTAAACAGAAAATGCCTCTTACGGTTTGCTTTCCGTGATATTGTTAAACAACAAACTTTCCAACATAATTTGAGCACTGTCTGGTTCTTTGCTTTGGTAGACAATCGTGAGTCCCTGTCCACTTCCTTCTGCCACTTCATCCAGCAGCCTCATTTCATCCAAAACATACTTTCCCTTTGGTCTTTTTTTTTTTTGGTCCTCCTCATACAGCTAGTTCTTACTTAATGATTCCCCATTGGAAGTTACAACCTGGAACTGGAAAAAAACCCCAACTTTACAACCTCTACTTGTGCTTAATGACCATTGCAATAACCTGTAGTCACATGCCATTTGGATGCATTGCAAGTGCTGTGCATCTATAACCATTGCAGTATCCCGTAGTCACACAATCACCATTTGTGAGCTTCACAGCCACCTTCAAACAAGCAAAGTCAGTGGAAAAGTAAAGAGTAAAATTGTGCCCATCTGATGTGTCCCTTAACAATGATGAGTGATTCACTTAACAACCACATGTTGAAAGCCATTAGTGGAACTCATAGAAGTCCAGCATGGTCATGTGATGTTTTGCTTAATGACCTTGTTGCTTAGTGATGGAGTTGCCAGCCCCTATTGTCGTCATTAAGCAAGGACGTCCTGAATATAGTTTCAGAGAATATAGCTTGAACTGTTATTTACCGTCTGTTGCCCTTCAGTTCTACTTTCCAAAGCATCAGAAGCCAAGGGAAGAACCAATGGCTGGAAAATAATTAAGGAGAGAACAACCTAGAACCGTGATGGCGAACCTGTGGCACGCGTGCCACCTGTGGCACGCGTAGCCATATCAGTGGGCACACCAGCTCAGCTCTGGCGCACATGTGCGTGCCGGCCAGCTGATTTTTGGGCCTTTTGGGCCCACCAGAAGTAGGGATTCAGGCTGCTTCCTGCCTCTGGAGGGCCTGGTGGGGGTGGGAAAGGCCCGTTTTTCTTTCTCACCTGGCTCCAGAGACTCCAGAGACTCGGCTGGGTACAGCAAAAAAGTCACTTCCTGTCCAACCGGAAATTGGGAAATGGGCCATTTTGGGCCTCTGGAGGGCCTCCGAGGGGGTGGGAAAGGTTGTTTTCACCTTCCCCAGACGCATAGAGAGGATCTGAAGCCAGGTGAGAGAGAAAAACGGGCCATCGCATGCCAGGAGTGGGGGGTGGGGAGGGGGAGTCGCATGTGCATGTGTGGGGCAGGGCGCATAGAATTATGAGTCTGAGCACACATGACTGCGAATCTCCCCCACCCACCCCTTCCTGGCACGCAATGGCAAAAAGGTTAGCCATCACTGACCTAGAACTAAGGAGAACTTTCCTAATAGTAAGAACAATCAACCAGTAGAATGACTTGCCTTCAGACATTGTGGGTGCCCCTTCAGTGAAGGCTTTCAAGAAGAGATTAGATAGCCATTTATCTGAAATGTACAGTATAGGGTTGCATGCTCAAGCAGGAAGTTGGGCTAGATGACATCCAATGTCCCTTCCAACTCTGTTATTCTATGTTCTATTCAGCCCCAAACAGCATGGCCATTGTAAGAAATCCCTGGAGTTATCCCAAAATCTAAAGGGTGATAGGTTGCCTATTTTCAGATAGTCTGCAACTCTTTTGCTTCTTTCAAGTCTAAGGGGAAAAAATACCATCTACATATTCCTTGATTGTTTCTTGTCTGCATGATCATAGATGTTCTTATCTTCCAAATGCATCCTCTAAGGAGTTCCTATGATTGCTGTCCATTTCTAGCAATCTCTCTTAGAAAGCTTTTTTTCTAATTTTCATCTATTGTCTTTGAAAACAAACAATTCACTAAATGGCTATTATTTCTACTCCCAAATGGAGTCCTGCATGAACAAACAAATGTCTCCAAATACAGACAATTTAGTTCAGAAAAGATACCATTTAGGTAGTTCATAGGTTAATACACCACAGCTATTAAGAAAGAGGGGAAAATATCTGGGTAATCATTTTGACACCTATTGTTTTTCATATAGCAACTCATCTGTATCAGATTTAATAAGAGCATTATAAAGAGCATTTAAACACTCACCCACCATCATTAACATAAATATAACCACAAGAATGAAGGGCTGGGAATTGGACCTGAAATCTATATTTCTTTATCTATAACCAACATCTAAGCAATGAACTCTCAGAGGGGCTGGAACTTAGCCATCATCTGTCTATATCTGATCTCTCTGGTAAACATCACAGCTGCCAAGAATGAAGCAAGCGAAAAGCACTTACAGATTAGAAAGGAACACATGGCATTAACTGACCTGCTCAAGTCATAAAATATATTGTAGAGGAGGAAAAGAAAGAAAACCAATCATTCTCCCAGGGATGGCCCATCTGCTCTCATAAAGCTTCAGTCATTACTACAAATAAATACATTCAGGCCAGAAAAATCTGGGATTCATTTTTATAGTTTCCATTAAAAAAACAACAACACTCCTGGAGTCTTTGGGGAAGCTCTGCTAAATAAGTACGAGATCAACAACCTAAAATTGTTAACGTATCTGTCTTACATGCTCGAATAAAAGACCCAAAGGGAGCGAAACTATGCCCATAGTCTTTTAATTGCAAAGCGCATTCAGGTCTGGGAGATGGTAAGAAAAAAAGATAATGCCAATGTTCATATTTTGCCTATTTTTTAAAATTTTATTTTATTTTATTGTAATTTGTCAAACAGAAACAAAAACAGGAATAATATAAAAATACTATGACAGGGACAATAGGCACATTAGTGTGCTTATGCACGCCCCCTCTACAGACCTCTTAAGTATGGAGTGAGGCCCATGAAACACCATTTGTGACTAAAACTGTGAAAATTTGTAGCTGAGACAACTGAATCAGGTAGAGCATTCCAGACTTTGACACCTCTATTATAGAAATTGTATTTTTTACAGTCAAGTTGAGAACAATTTACATTGAATTTAAAGTGGTTGTTCGCATGCGTATTATTGCACTTAAAACAGAAAAAGTCATTTAAAGGTAAAACATTACTACGTACAATTTTGTATGCAATACCTAAGTCTGACCGCAAGTGACCCAGTTCCAAGTTATCCAAGACTTTGGAGCCTAGTAGCATAGGGAATTCTATTATGTACAGAAGTTTAAGTTTAAGTTTATTAGACTTTTATATCGCTCTTCTCCCGGAGGAGTCAGAGCGGTGTACAGCCATATTAAAACACATAGATTTGCAAAATTTAAAACCAATTAAAATCGGATATATAAAAATTTGGGCCACAAATTAAAAACACACATACACCCATTAAAAATTCATATTAGGCCAGCCCGGCTTGCTGGAACAAAAGGGTCTTCAGGGCGCAGCGAAAGGTACGCAGGTTGGGGCTAAGACGAACCTCTAGGGAAAGCTCATTCCAGAGGGCTGGTGCCCCCACAGAGAAGGCTCTCCCCCGGGTGTCGCCAGTAGGCATTGTTTGGCCGAAGGCACCCTGAGGAGCCTGCGTATTGGCTGGTGGGAGTAGTTGGTGGCAGAAGGCGGTCTCGTATATACCCCGGTCCTAAGCCATGGAGCACTTTAAAGGTGGTAACTAACACTTTGAATTGCACCCGGAAGACCACCGGAAGCCAGTGCAGCTCACGCAGGAGGGGTGTTACGTGGGTGCGCCAAGAAGAGCACAAAACTTTTCTTGTAAAGTACTTCTGAACCCACTCAATTGTACTAATGTCAGATATATGGTAGGGATTCCAAACAGCTGAACAATACTCTAAGATTGGTCTAGTGTAAGTTTTATAAGCTCTAGTTAGCAATGCAGTACAATAGTTTTCGAACTGCTAGGTTGGCAGAAGCTGGGACAAGTAATGGGAGCTCACCCCATTACGCAGCACTAGGGACTTTTCGATCAACAAGCTCAGCGTCTTAGCCACTGAGCCACCACATCCCTATAAATGGTATATTTAAGACTAATATATAATTTCCCACTTCTTTCAAGAAACTCCTTTAAAGCATCTGCTTTAAATGAAAGGGATCAAGTCTCTTTTTGCAAAGAGATAGTAATCTCTTCTATGTACCAAAGAGCCAATTCCCTACCCTGGCTAATTTAAACAACCATAAAGAGTTGTTAAGGGTTACTGAGAAGGTTAAGTAAGCATTTCTAATTGCGTATCCATATAGTTAAACTGAAAACATTTAGAATAACTGGCCAAGTGAGAAGCAAAGTTAGTTTAAAGTTACTGCCACACTTCTGAGGCAGATGTGATTAACTTTAACCACAAAAATTATATCAATTTCTTGTAGCAAACCTCAATTTGTCCAAACTTCCATTTTCAGAATTCTGATGTTTATTTTTTCATAGCAATCTATGACGTAGAATGACAAGTAGTGTCATTCTATTCTGGGAACAGCAAAGTTAATGGAATATCAAGAGAACCAAGCTGCAGGATAGGTTGGAACTTACACTGGCGAAGACTATAGTAGAGGACAGACAGGTGAATTCAAAAACTAGTATGAAGTATAGAAGCCACACTACCCTGTTTCTCCTAAAATAAGACATCCCCTGATAATAAGCCCAATCAGGCTTTTGAGCACATGCACTAAAATAAGCCCCCCTGAAAATATTTAATCTCATGCGCAGCTGGTCCCCACCATTTCCTCTGGTTAGGGTTAGGAAGACAGAGCTGGAAATCAGGTAAGACGGCAAGAGGAGCCCCGTCTTGCTCCACACACCCCAAAATAATAAGACATCCCTGATGTCTTATTATAAGACCCTGTCTTATATTTTTTTGAACCCTGAAATAAGTTCTTGGCCTTATTTTCGGGGAAACACGGTATCTTTCAGAAACTCTGTTAGTATTAAAGATAACTGGGAATCAGGGTTTGTCTCCCATCAATGTATACCATAGATACCAGTGGTGGGATTCAAGTAATTTAACAACCGGTTCTCTGCCCTAATGATTTCTTCCAACAACCAATTTGCCAAACTGCTCAGAAAGTTAACAACCCGTTCTCCCGAAGTGGTACGAACCGGCTGAATCCCACCACTGATAGATACCCTTTGAGAAAAAGTGTTACCCTTTGCAGTTAGTAGATCTTTGAAACCAAGTCTCTCTCATTATAATCCCGTAGTCTAATTACCATGTAACATTGGCTTCCCCTTTATAAAGGGAAATATTTTACAAGGACAAGCACTACACGCAATCAAAATCTTCAGCTTCTTTTTGCAACATCTTTGGGCACTAGCTACCTCTTTCATTGACAGCTGCTGTTCCTGATTTCAAACTCCAAGACCTGAAAGTTATGATCAGATAGGGAAGCTCATTTTTTTAAAGTTTCTGGCAGGTTTCTCCCTCCAGTTATGCTTCATATCAATAAGAATGTTGATTGCTTCGTCTACTTGTTGAAAAAAGCAGAATGCAATAAAAAAATAATTCTCCTAAGCATTTATTAGTGTATATTACTTTTGCAGGATTTATGAGCTTTCTGGATAGCATATGATTACTTGAAGTCTTTCTTTCAGAGGCTCTGCTTATGTTAAAGTTACATAATAAATCTATTTTTATTCCCTTACAAAATAAATCAATCATTCCTTCATGCTTTTTTATCTTCAAATGGAGGCTTGAAAAGTTAAGTAGATATTTCTTTGTACTCAGCAGAATAATTTTTTTAACCTCCTTTTTTTTTTACTGAACATGTTTTGTTTTGTTATGATATGAGTGGCTTCCAGGCATTATGACCTAAGGAAAAACATTACAGTATTTCAATCCAATTAAGTAAACTCTTGCTATCATAGTAAGCAAAAAAACAGTATAGATGAGAAAATGCAACTGATTTAATTATCCTTCTGATGTTTCACTGCTGGTATAGCAAAATTTATATTGACTTGTTTACTTGTTCTCAAGTCATATAGATTGTCTAAATTTTACTGGATACATTAAAGGTAAAGGTAAAGGTTCCCCTCGCACATATGTGCTAGTCGTTCCCAACACTACGGGGCGGTGCTCATCCAGTGGTGAAATCCAATTTTTTTTACTACCAGTTCTGTAGTGTGGCTTGGTGGGTATGGTGTGGCTTGGTGGACATGGCTTGGTGGGCATGGCAGGGGAAGGATACTGCAAAATCTCCATTCCCACCCCACTCCAGGGGAAGGTTACTGAAAAATCCCCATTCCCTTCCCACTCTGGGGCCAGCCAGAGGTGGTATTTGCCAGTTCTCCAAACTGCTCAAAATTTCCGCTACCAGTTCTCCGAACTGCTCAAAATTTCCACTACCAGTTTTCCAGAACCTGTCAAAACCTGCTGGATTTCACCCCGTGCTCATCTCCGTTACAAAGGTGAAGAGCCAGAGCTGTCCAAAGACGTCTCCATGGTCATGTGGCCGGCATGACTAAATCCCAAAGGCACACTGAACGCTGTTACCTTCCCACCAAAGTGATCCCTATTTTTCTACTTGCATTTTTTATGTACTTTTGAACGACTAGGTTGGCAGAAGCTGGGACAAATAACGGGAACTCACCCCATTACACGGCACTAGGGATTCGACTTGCTGAACTGCCAACCTTTTGATCAACAAGCTCAGTGTCTTAGCCACTGTGTCCCTGTAGTGGATACATTACTAGACAACATATTCCTGTAGTAGATACATTACCAGACAACAATAATTCTATACATTCTATACATGTAAAGGAGAGAAATCCAAATTTGTTCAATTCTAGTTCTGAAATTCTTTGAAGTTTCATTCCTGATCTGTGACTTCAAGGTTTGAACCTGCAGTGAAGTGGAGTACTAGATCTGTGCATCTAGAAGGAAAAAAATGTTTTGGTAGACATATAAATAGAAAAGGAATGGTGGTACACTATTAGATTTGCTTTAAACTCAATGGTTCTTTCAATCAGGTTGCCATGGCTTAAACTTGATGAAAAGTGATTCTTTAGCTTTACTATTCGCTCCACCTCCGTCACCCAAGCTCTACTGATGGATCAGCTGGCCTTGAAATTGTGTCATTCTGCCAAAAAGCGAAAACGTTACACCCATTTATGCTTTTCACATCAGTAGGAGAATGGAGAAACGTCTTTTCAAAGCTCATTTTAGATCCAGGCATTGAATTATATTGGACTTCTTTTTTTTACCTTCTGCAAATACATTCGAATTCAGACTGTATCAACAGTAGCTGGTCATATCAGATCAGGTGAGGTTGTGTCATGATATTGAAGATGCTAAGAAAATATCTAGAACCTTCTAAAGGCAGATAGAATAGATGTGACCATCTTCCGTAGCCAAAGACAGCATTTTAATTGAAAAATGAACCCTTGACACTTCAGGAACAGGAAACAGATTGTTTTTTGGTTTTGTTGTGTTGTGAAATTGGGAGGAAGATGAAGTACAATATAAGTATATAAAGCCTCACAGAAGCTCAACACATTTCATCTCCCTTTATTTCTTGCTGAAAATGATAATTTTGAAGTATAGAAAATTGAATCATTTAAAATTGTAGAGTTGCCCGCAAATTTCAGCTGTGAAAACAGATGGCATTCTGGCAGCCATATAAGTAGGTTTAGGAACCCCATATAATCTTTAGGCCCCAAGTTCCTCACCTTAACTTAGAAGACTTTAAAGGAAGCATGTTTACTAGTAAAATAAACGGTAGCAAACTTGTAGCCGTTGCTGATGACAACTCCCAACATCACTTTACCACAGGAGCATAGGAAAGTATTGTTGGGGTTCGGGTTACGGTTTATACTTTAAATTGTTGGGGGCAATATACCGACTTTGTAAACCACTTAGAGAGGGGCTGTAAAGCACTGTAAAGTGGTATATAAGTCTAAGTGACATAGTGCTATTGCTATTCAGCCTGGCATAGGGTCTGCTGATCTCAAGACACAAAGGTTTTGAACACTTTTTCCTCAACGTATTCCTAATTTTGGATACCGCATAACACTGTTTAAATGACATTAATAAATGTAGGTCAGCTTTTCAAACTAAAGAAATGTTGTAAAAATTATTAGTTAAAACTGTGATGGATAATGCATTGCCTCCTGTTCAGTAGTTGGACACATCCTAAAATCTTTGGAATTCAGCATTTGGCTTATCAAATACAATTCCAAAACTCCTGAGGTAAATTAAAGTACAGGTATTCCTCAACTTACAACCATAATTGAGCCTGCACTACAATCCACTGTTCTCTATAGGGAATTATTTTTTTTGCCAGAAACCAGAAGTAAACACCAGTTTTTGGCAAAAACATCATAAACCGCAGACACATGACTGCAGGACATGGCAAACAGCTGTAAGTGTGTGCTGGTTACTAGGCACCAAAATGCAGTCATGTAACTTGGGGGTGGGGGGGCAACACTGGAACATTGATTTTGAATCTTATACACCTTTTTGAAGGTCCATCGTAAGTTGAAGACTACCTGTATGCAAGAGGAACACATTTCCTTAAGTCCCAAAGGTGCTTTTCCAAAAGGCAACTGGTTTTTCCTTGAAAATGTTTCACTCTCATCCAAGAAGCTTCTTCAATTCTAACTGACTGGTGGGGAATGGAAGGATTTATATTCTTTGCAGTCATCTGGTCGTTAGCACTGAAGGTTAGCCAATTTCAAGGGGGGGAGGGGAAATCCAAGAAAGTCCAGTTGCCTTTTGGAAAAACACCATTGGGACAACAATGACTTGGATGATTGAGAATCTCCATACACATTTCCTGAAGGAAGCATATTTTCATTTTAGAGGAGGTTAAAACAAGCACCAAACCTGTAGCTAGTTACAATTAGAAACAATGTGATGCTGAATAGAGATGAACTGATTCAGAATTTTATTCACAAGAGCTGTTTTAATGAATGTAATGTTATTGGAAGATTAATGGAGATTTTCAATATTAATTAAAATTCCCCACTCTCATAATCACAATTCCATACAGCTAATAAAAACCATACAATATACCAATGATTACAAGAAGCCACACAAAAGAAACAACATCCATAAACAACGTATCAGACATATCCTGTTGCAGATATCTGTCTCTGAGAATGTGCTAATTTCCACATTGTCCACACGTAATCATACACATAAATGGTAGAATCTGGGTTTCCTGTTAATTTTAACTTTATTTCTATTAATATTTTATCTTTTTTATATATGTAAGTCATCTTGGGAGCATTCTTGCTGTTGCACTTAAAACAGACAGATTAACAGCGTTGGCAGGGACCTTGTAGATCATCTAGTCCAACCCCTGCCCAAACAGGAGACCCTACACCATTTCCCACAGATGGCAGTCCAGTCTCTTCTTGAACAATTTACAAAGTGTTTACACTTCATTTACAAATATTTTTTAATAAGTAAATTACCATACTATCCTTGACAAACTAGTTTCATCATCATCTAAAAGAAATACATTTTTTTAATTAGAGATTGTTCTAATTACTACCTATCTTTTTCAGGGTCCCTAACATCAAACCATTCCCCAAAATATACATATACATCATCTGTCATCTCTGGGCACCCGAGCGTATGAGGATCCAAAACAAAAGCCAACTAAATTTCTTAACAACCAGAGAAAACTGTTGTCATTCCCCCATTCTCAACAGGAATGCCCCATATTTATGTAACTGACAATAAACCTTCACGTACATTTCCAGTAGCTTTCTTTACAGACGCTTAATTGTGGGCAATGTCCTTTTGAGGTTCCATTCAGGATTTCTCCATTTGGGGACAAATCCAATGGCAAATGAGTTTAGGGCTGCCCCCAGCGACTGCCACTAACAGTCTAATTATCACTGGAGGAAATAACCGACGTACATGGCACATCGCAGTTATAAAGTCAGGCGGTGCCAGAGTCCGCTGGCGATTTATGGGCTATTAAAAGTCCTTACTCAAATAAAATAGGCAGAAACAAAGTATCAAGAGCACGCTAAAGGCAGAACGTGCTCAAAGGAACAGGCCCCTCAGTCATAATTAGCACCGCTAAAAGCAAAGGAACAGCTGCAGAAATGTAAAGCTCATTTTTACAAGTGATCCCCTAGAAGAAGCCAAATGGCGCTCAAAGCTGCTGTAGGTCTGGGGCATTAAGCACAGTCACAGAAGAGTCATCTTGCCAACAGCTTGCCATCCTTTCTCTTTCGTACTGGCGGTGACTCAAAAGCCAAGCCAAGCTGGAGAAAGCTCAGTGCCACCCTGCAGGCCATCAAGGAATCCAGCTGCCTCCGATGACCTTTATTTTCAAGTGGCTCAAATTAGTTCCAAAGATTATAGGCATTCGATGACATAAAAAGCCAGTTGTGCTTTTCTACTTAATGGCAGGAAAGAATAACCAAGCTATTCAATCAAAGCAACAGCTGGAGACAGAAACAATGGGTCGGTTCCTAAGGCAGACCATTAGGGCCTGACTGTGTAATAGGGATTTAAAAGGGTTATAAATTGCTTTGCATTGTATTGTTCTTTTTTAAATCTGGTTTAAAGGCTTTTTTTTCCCCTTGCTTTGTGCTGCAAAGAATCTTCCAGTTAATAAATGAGACCACGTGGAGCCAAATGTCAAAAGTGGGATGAAAAAAGTTGACATTTATTGATTGAAGGCACATAACAAAACTTGTGCAACTTTATAAGGATAACATATATCTCTTAACTTTTTTTTTTATCCAAAAGATGAAAGTTGCTTTAGACCAAGGGTGTCAAACTCAAGGCTCGGGAGCCAGAGCTGGCACATGTGGTGCTTAGATCTGGTAATAGAAGACAGATATTATGTCCTTCCTGATCCTTTCTTTGATAGAGTAGGAAAATCTGCCATCTTCAACCATTCATCATATGATTTATCCTCCAGACCAATTATCATCTTTGTTGCTCTTCTCTGCATATTTCCAGGGTCTTCACGTCTTTGTGACCAGAAGTAGATGTAGTATTTCAAGTGTCTGTCATGTTGTTAGCCTGCATCAACCTCAGTAGAAGGCCTCTGTGATGACCTGGGACAAGGCACAGAGGCAACACAGTCATCTGATAGTTCAAATTGCCCCTTTATTGCTCCAAATTTCCCCCAAATGCTCCCACATTATGACAAGTCCAAGAGCAAAGTGATCACACACACACACACACACACACACACAGACAGACAGACACCTCCAGAAGTCTCTAGCTGCAAGTAATCCAGCAAAATGCTGTGAGCACAATGGTTAGCACACAAAACTCCATTAATTCAGCATTTGTTCCTGATACCACCACCCCACAGCGTCTCCTTAAGCCTCAATCCTCAGGTGTGCCTTGTGAAGAGGGGTGGGATGCTTGTCCTCCCAAACAGTAGTGGGTTCCACTTACCTTCACTACTTGTTTGGAACCAGGAGTGCATGTGTGCATGCCTCACTTTGCTCACACGCAAAACCTTCCGTGCATGTGCAAAGCAGTGGTGAAATCTAAAATTTGTTACTATCAGTTCTGTGGGCGTGGCTTGGTGGGGGAGGGTAATGTGACTGAGTGGGTGTGACTATTATTAATTTTTTTTTAACTTTTAAAACCATTTTTTCTACAAACTCTTTGGTGAAGAGGTTGTAAAAAAATGCTTTCAAAAGGCTCTGACGATCCCAGCTGAGTTGCCTGATCGTCAGACGGTTTTTAAAAAACCCTCTGCCGATCAGGCAACTCAGCTGGGATTGTCAGAGCTTAGATTGTCAGATGCATTTAAAAGAAAAAAACGTCTTTTCTTTTAAATGGCTCTGATAATCCAAGCTGAGTTGCCTGATTGCAGATTTTTTAAAAGCCCTCTGCCGATTAGGCAACTCAGCTGGGATCATCAGAGCTTGGATCGTCAGAGCCATTTAAAAGAAAAAAAGCCTCTGACGATTGTGTGGCTCAGCTGGACATGGGGATGGGCAGGGATTTTTGCTACCAGTTCTCCGAATCACCTGCCTCCATCGCTACCAGATCGGGCGATCCGATCCGAACTGGGAGCATTTCACCCCTAGTGCAGAGTGTCCGTGAAGACATCCAGATGAGTGGGTGGAGCCTCCTGCCACCGCCACTACCCATTCACCCAAATTGGGGCGAACCGGTAGAAACCCATCACTGCTTCTGAGTCTTCTGGGCAACCTGCGCTGTTCCTGCCTCCTCTTTACTCTCCGTGCTCGGGGATCAGGAGGGGGCAGTTCTTGTTCATTGCCTGAGCTCTTTCCTCATTTCCACTGCCTGCCCTCTGGCCCCGTTTCTCCCTGCTATCCCTGGCCTGTCTCCTCCCCACATTCCTTCAAAGCCAATGAAGCTGCCATCTCAGTCTCCCTTGGCTCCATCTCCCACTCATCTTCCTCCGCAGATTCAGGCTCCAACAGGGACATGACAGCGTCCCATGTGGACATTCTGGCATATGGAGGTAGGAAAACAGCTGGGCTCCTTTCGGACAAAAGAACTTCTCTTCCATTCAGATACTACTTTGTTTGCCTCCAAAATAATTTTGGCTTTGGCCACAAGAGAGGCCAGAAACCATGCCTGGACAGCCTATTTCTTTTGGAGAATGAGATGGAAAGCAGAAATATTGAACTCATTTTGATTGGAATGCAAGTCTATCAAAAGCTCAAAACTCCTATTGGTAAGCAACAGCACTAAAGGAACATTAGATGGAAAAACCAGTGGTTTGTTTTTCTTTTCTTTTTCTTTTTAATTCAGTGAATGAGCTACATTGGCCATTTGAAAATATAACTTCCTTCACAAACAACACTGATCCTTCTGTTTTCCTGAGCACACTAGGGGTGAAAAGCAGTGGTTCGGAGAACCAGTAGCAAAAATCCCTGCCCGCCCCCCCATGCCCAGCTGAGCCGCACAATTATCAGAGGCTTTTTTTTACTTTTAAAAGCATTTTTTCTACAACCTCTTCAGCTGAAAAAATGCTTTTAAAAGTAAAAAAAAAAGCCTCTGATAATTGCGTGGCTCAGCTGGGATCATCAAAGACTTTTAAAAGAAAAAAAACTTTTTTTCTTTTAAATGCCTCTGACGATCCAAGCTGAGTTGCCTGATCAGCAGAGGCTTTTTTAAAAACTCAGCTTGGATTGTCAGAGGCATTTAAAAGAAAAAAAAACCTTTTTAAAAAAGCCTCTGACAATCAGGCAACTCAGCTGGGATCGTCAGAGCCTTTTGAAAGCATTTTTTAACAACCTCTTCACCAAAGAGGTTGTAGAGAAAATGGTTTTAAAAGTAAAAAAAAATATTGGCCAATCACATTACTCCACCACCACCACCAAGCCACGCCCACAGAACCGGTAGTAATAAATTTTAGATTTCACCACTGGAGCACACTAATCATATTAATTTAACTTGAATATGTATTATGAGCCCATTCAGAATAGGAGATAATCAATAGCTACTGTTGCAGTTCTGCAAATGATCTGATGAGAAAATGTCATCCGTTCTTTCAGTGATCACAAAGTAGTCCTTAAAAGAGCTTAATTAAGGATTTAGGAGCTTACTTTTGGATAGCTGTTTTTCTCAAGGCCAAAACACAGATCAACAAACATATGGGATCATCTCCTCAATTCTCCAATTGCTAAATTAATTTGTCAGTGAAGAGAACTTGGTGGAACTTTGTAGCTGACAATCCAGAAGATCATTATTATTTTTGAGGAGTTTGGCGACATATTTTGATGTCTCCTTCATATTAAGAAAAGTCTAGAAGTTTAGAGCTGATTCTGAGCCTGCTTGGTTTTTCCATTCTTGTTTACTGAATAAAGGAGGAGAAGGAGGGGTGTAATTTCACAAAGCTTTTCTCGCTGTGAAAGTCTCAAGCTTTCGATTCCCATCCCAGACTCATGTGCCAGCCAGTCAAGGTCAGGTCTTGCAGTCTCCTGACTATAACAGAGTTGTGAAGTTATGGTGCCAGATTGTGATAAAAACCTTGGGGTTGTTATTGTTGGTAGGGAACTCCTCCGCACAATCTAGTACTAGATATTGTGGAAATTGGGTGCCCTCTGCTTTTATTATTAAGAAGCTCCTGACAGCTTGTTAAGAGATTTGGATATTATCCTGTTTGAAATGCTTTTTATGTTACATTTTAAAACTGTTTGGTTGAACTATTAATAAAGTTTAAAATCCCTTTATTTATTGGAGTGTTCGTTGTCTCTGAAACTGAAAGAATCAGTTGCCAGGGCAGCTGATCACTGCACCGACACTTGGCAAAATATACATGTCAAAACCAGAAGTTGGACATACCACCTACTAGTAGGTTTACCATACCTACTAATCCATCTCTGTTTCAAGTTCAGGGGAACAATTGGTTATACAGAAGGGAGGGGAAAGAATGGCATCAAACTATCCTACATTACCATCATGGCACAGTGGTTAGAATGCAGTGTTGCGGAAAACTCTGCCCACTGCCAGAAGTTCAATTCTGACTGGCTCAAGGTTAAACTCAGCCTTCCATCCTTCCCAGGTCAGTAAAATGAGGACCCAGATTATTTGGGGCGGGGGGGAATTGTTATTGCTATTACATTTTGTGAGAGTGGCCACTTGTTTGGCCATGTTGAAATAAAGGTAAGCTATGGGGGCAGCAGGGGCTGCACTTTTGATACAGACATACTTTCTTCCTATGTAAGATCCCTGCCACTGCTGGGTCAATGAATCCTCATGATGGCTGTGAAATCTACCCACCATGGATCAGAGGTGAGGGTCCTTTTCAAAGGATCTGCATAAATTTATCAACCAGTTAATACTATCTAACCCTTATCATTCAAGCATACAGTCACTGAAAAAGTAGGTTCCAGCACTTTCTAATGTATTTATTTGAATTAATTATTCAGTTTATATGCCCATTCACCGACAGGGTGACTTGACTGGCTAGATCTAGACCTCACCTAGCTATATCAGTGGAAGACATTAAATTTTGATTGGTCAAAACAAGTCAGCTTCCCTCCTACACTGTATTCTTAGGCACTTTTAAAACTAGGTAACTATTGCTTTTATATGGGTAACAAGAAGAAAAGTTTTGCTAATTCCATTCAGGTGGGAGACCAAGATGCTCCCTTTCTCCCTCTCTCATACCCTACTGCAGTGGTGGGTTGCTCCTGGTTCAGACCGGTTCGCAAGAACTGGTAGTAAAACCAGTGGGAGGCTCCACCCACCAGCCCGGATGTCGTGATCGGCGATCTGTGCATGCAGATTCCGTTGTGAACCAGAAGTAAAGGTAAGTACAACCCACCCCTGCCCTACTCTATGCAATGAAGTCTGCCTTTGATCTAAACCCCAATACAAGCACTTAAGATGCAACTAGCTTAGCTGGACTGACTTTGTGGCTTTAATTGGACACTGTATGGATAATTATTGGCTTTCCTTCTATTCTGGGTAAGGTATTTAAACTGTGGAATTGAGCTCTAATTCAGCCAAGCTTTGAGAGAGTTACTATAGTAAAGATGAAGCCAATACGGGCTTCAAATGACTCCCCATTTAGGAAGCGATGGCCTAATTTCTTGGCAATGAGTATGCAGATTGTTCATCTCATTTAACAGCTTCACTATCAATGCTTGCAAGTGTTAATTGCTTCTTTTCCTTGCCGCAGAAGTGAATGGGTTCCTCCTTCATTCATGCATGTGTATACACAAATACATATTGTGAATTCTACCCGCATGGAGCACATATGGCAGAAGTGAAATAGTGCTGTTCATTTACATATATTGATTGTAACTCTCAGAACTTAAGTGCTAATCTTGATAGGCAGATGCTTCACTTTCACTCCATGGAAGTTGATTCTACACATGCAAGACCTTTCCCCCAGAAGGTTTCCCACAGCGATGTGTTATTGTTCTTATTCATGGTTCTGGCTGTGTTGTTCAGGAAGCCAAGATAGCAATCAATACTAAAGAACTAACCATCTGTTATGATAATATTGCTTTTGGTTCTAACCAGATCCAGAAACCTTCCTAGCAAGTAAGGAGGATTGCAAGTAAATTGTAGTTCTGTATTGGATACTCCTTCCCTGAAAACCTGAAAGCCGACAGCCAGACAGCACTCCATCCCCACTTTTGTTCTTCTATTACCAGGTTTAAGGAAAATAAAGGAAGACCTAGATTGCAACAGAGTAACAAAACCATCCTCAAAGCAATAAAGACACAGTGGGGGGAATAAACACAAACTGTCCTGAGGGAGAACTGAGGAGCCAGTGATAAAATGAAGCGGAAGTTAGAAGTTAGGGAATTATCTGTGCAGCCCTCCTAAGGAACCACTACAATATTTTCCTTTCCATTTCCTTTGGATAGGCAGCTGAGTTGAAAATTCACTGGTCCAGCTGCAGAAGATTTCCACAGACCACAGCCAGTAGAAATGCTTTTGACACCAGAGAGTAACATGGAGTGCTTTTGTGTACCTGAAGGAATGATTATATCAACTTCAGAACTAAGAGACAATGGAATATAAAGAAAAAGATTATTACATTATAATTGCATTATAGTCCTTCGGGAGAAGGGTGGTATATAAATATAATAATAAATATAATAATATAATAAATATATAATAATACTTTTAATATTAAGAACAAATCTGGCAAACTGTTGTTTCAATGTAGGCCATTAAATAGGACAAAGGAATTAGAATAGGCATAACCATTAATATTATACAATTTCATTGTAATG
Source organism: Ptyas mucosa (assembly GCA_012654045.1). Lineage (NCBI taxonomy): Eukaryota > Metazoa > Chordata > Lepidosauria > Squamata > Colubridae > Ptyas > Ptyas mucosa. The sequence continues at coordinate 16,126,439 of WNWU01000011.1, read as the reverse complement.
AATTGTCACGTGCCATGACAGTACGCACAGGTTTGCTTTAACAAGAAGTTTCTTCTTTAATGAAAATAGAACAATTCTGCAGAAGCTTAGGGATATTTGACCAGGCCTGCATCCTCCTTTCTCATTGAGTGAAAGTTGATTCTATCATTGTCTTTTTTAAAAAAATTTGATTTATATGCCGCCCTTCTCCAGAGACTCAGGGCGGCTTACAGTGCGTTAAGCAATAGCCTTCATACTTTTGTATATTTATACAAAGTCAGTTTATTGCCCCCACAATCTGGGTCCTCATTTCACCTACCTTAGAAAGGATGGAAGGCTGAATCAACCTTGAGCCTGGTGGGATTTGAACTTGCAGTAATTGCAAGCAGCTGATCTTAATAACAGTGAATTAGTCCACTGCGCCACCAGGACTCTTAATGTTCACACAAGCCACTGGTCCAGTGCTGAAATCCGGCAGGTTCCGACAGGTTCTGGAGAACCGGCAGCAGAAATTTTGAGTAGTTTGGAGAACCGGCAAATACCAACTCTGGCTGGCCCCAGAGTAGGGTGGGAATTAAGATTTTGCAATATACTTCCCCCAGGAGTGGGGAGGGAATGAAGATTTTGCAATATCATTCCCCTGCCATGCCTACCAAGCCACGCTCACAGAACTGGTAGTAAAAAAAATTGGATTTCACCACTGCACTGGTCCCATTAGCAGGGTCCTGTTTTAGAAAGCCAGACTTTTGTGTTTAAGGAAAAGAAACAATGAATCTTGCCAAGTCAAAACTCATGTGTTATTCACGACACTCCCAACACACTGAATTCGGGGATATTATCCCAGCAGTTAGTATTGTCAGGTTTTAAGGGTTGGGGATGAAAATATCCCCACTGTCATATAACTGAAGCCATTTGATTTCCAAGATAATGGGCACTGGCAAGGAAACACTTGGGAAGAAGAATGTTATATGTTACATATGATCTTGGATTGTCAGTGTAAGAAGTTAGTACCCACCCCTTTCCTAGAGGAATGAAATATTTTGGGAAATATTAAAAAGGCAGAATATTATGTTTCCCTGGATGAGAAATGGAGAAACATGTTTTAAAGACAAAGCAGCTCCCACCTTCTTGCCTCCCCCTCACTTTTGTCAATGGGCCAGAGGCAGAAACCCAATCCTTTGTCAAAGGACTATCATCTGCAACACAATAGGACCCATCTAGCAACAGAAACTCACCACATGGCACCTGGGAAGATTACATAAGCCAGCAAGGCTAGTTAAGACCCCCACCCCCTGGGAGTCTGACAACCAATCAAGATACTCTTTCTGAGCCCCAGGAAGTTCAAAGCCAGAGAGGGCATAAAACCCCGGGGACTCACAGCATCTCCCCCCTTTTCTGTTCAGGAACTCAAACCATGTGATCCTGTCCACCATTAAACCATCTTTCCAAGAAGTCTCCAAGTTTCCAGTGTCTTTTTCCCACTTGGAGCTGAACCCAAAAGGATATTTCTTCCTACAGTCAGCCACAGTGGGATTGTGCAGTGCAAAATCAGATTTGGTCTCAGTGGCTGTCCATCTAATGTCTCTGCCATCTTTCCCCCCTGTGGCTATGCCTAGGAATGTAAACACTGAATCCACATTCTCACTCCAGGCTGCCTTTCCTGTGTCCTACAGGAATATGAAAGCCTTAGATGGGAGCCCAATGATCTGTACAGCTTGGAATAATTGTGCTTTTATTAGGTCGAAAAACAACCGTCAGGACACCTATTTTTAAACGTGGGACAGGTATGGGGAGGAAATGAGCCCTGTGGCTAGTATTCAGTGCTTGGGGATAGAGAGAAGAGAAACTGGAATTAATTTAGGAAGCTTTGTTACAGTAGTAAGCAACAACAATATGTCAACTGGCCCTGTTTTTCCTTCTCACCTACTGCAGATCATAAGTTTTCATTAGTTTATTATCAGTGGCTGAGTGAGCATAAAATGCAGGGGCATGTTCTCCCCTGAAAAACAAGCTACCGGAGAAATAAGCTGGGATACGTGTTCTACCTGAGGCACAGAAAAATGGTTGGTTTCCCAAGGGTGAAGAACAACTATTTACTGCTTTAGCACACTAGTCCTGGCTTGCCGCCAGGAGTATGAAGTTGCTGAGATGGTGTCTTGTTACCTATGTGGGGGGGGGGGCGGACCTCCCGTAGAAAGGCTGTTGTGTCCAGCATTCTGTAATGCAAAAAAGAACTATCTTTCTGTGCTGGCATTGAGAAATGTTTGAGGCCTCCTTGAGTGAGGAGCTGCACTTCAAGATTTTCACATTTTAATGAAGCAGCTTTTCCCCTTGCCAAGAAATTCCAGCCAAAACAGGTTTGTTGTTTCCAGTCTTTCCATCTGGTTTCTGTCTGATTCCAGAGCTGCCTCATTTAGATTTCTCTACGGAGTTTTGTTTGTATCTAGATGGATGATGATAGCAATAGCCGGTATGGCCTTTTGCTTACGAGGCTTCCTTTTGAGCTGGTTACTATTGGATGCTTTCTGGAACCAGCCAATGGCAGTTTTGCCATATGGTGTCTTAACACTCTCAAAGCAGCATGGGTTACTTCTGCCTTTTCAGAGGTCAAATGCATCAAGAAAAGATTCCATGCTGACTTATCTAGAAAGCGAAAAATCAGTAGCCTGATTCAATTCTGTGGATGTATCCATTATCCAGCACAATTTAACTGTGCTTTTTAAAAAGAAAAGGTACTGAAAAATTCATGGAAGGCTCCAATTTAGCACAACTTTACAACAGACACTAAGCAGACATGTATATATGAGGTAATCATTCTTGAATCTATCAATACCTAGCATGCAACCAAATGAAGACAAATGTATATTGTTATCTGGAAGAATTTCAAACAACAATTTCTTAACATGAAATATTGTTCTGCAGGAGCCCAGTAGATGAATCTTATTGGACACAGACACTCAAACCCTCAGCCTTAAGGTTCACTGTATTTTTACCTATAGTATTGACAATCCATTTCTGGTCATCAAACAATGAAAATAACAAGATTCCCTTTCAGGACACTTCAGCATATTATTGTTATTCTATCTTCGTGATCTTTATATAGAGTAAGAGGTATGATCTCTCTCCAAAGAGTTGGGTTGCTAGAAATCAAATCAAAATTTTAGTATGGTAGTTTGAAGAGTCTCCAAGAATGGTGCAAAAAACAGAAAATAAATTGTGTTAATTTTTTTTAAAAAAAACTATGTGTAGCCATTGTTCCCATACTGTTATGTTACATCTTCTCCCTCCATCAACTTGCTTCTTCCAAGGTGCAGCTTAGAAGAGGGATCCCATGCGACCTTACTCTCCATCTGCATACTGCTAAAAATAATAAAAAATATACATTGACATTAAAGGAGACTATTTGTAGGGTTGACCTTCTTGGTTGTGTTCTTGCAGACGTTTCATTACCCAAACTAGGTAACATTATCAGTGCTAGTAAGGAGTGCAGTTTGCTATCAGTTTATATTCTGGTGGCTTGTGTGCAGGGGTGAAATCCAGCAGCTTCTGACAGGTTCTGGAGAACCGGTAGCAGAAATTTTGAGCAGTTCAGAGAACCAGCAAATACCACCTCTAGCTGGCCCCAGAGTGGGGTGAGAATGGAGATTTTGCAATATCCTTCCCCCAGGAGTGGGGAAGGAATGGGGATTTTGCAGTATCCTTCCCCCGCCACGCCCACCAAGCCATGCCCACAGAACCGGTAGTAAAAAAATTGGGATTTCATCAAATTTGCGTGTCATTGTTGGTGGGGATGGTCTCAGAGATTCCTTGGTTGGAATGTTTGCTGTTGGCTTCATTGGCAGTTTCTTGAATTGGTATTGTTTATTTGATTGTTGGCCTGATGTTAACCTTGGAGTTAATCTATGCTGCTCTGGATTCTGATTGCTAGGTGCTGATCACCCAGCCCAAAAATGGACAAAAAAGACCCAAGCACTTCTCTACCAGCAATCAACACCCAGGTCAGCATAGATTAACTGCAAAGTTAACATCAAACCAACAGTCAAGTAAACAATATCCCAATGAAGAAACTGCCAATGAAGCCAACAGCAAACATCTCAACCAAAGAATCTCTAAGACCAACAACAACAACAACACTGACAGGCAAGCCACTAGAACTTAAACTGACAGCAAACCGTACATTGACATTTTTGGTGAACTTTGGTGTTGGAGAAGACTCCTGAGAATACTCTATCATGGACAGCCAAGAAAAAAAATGGATCATTGATCAAATAAACTCAGAGGTAGGAATGACCATGTACTGATTAAGCCTGGCTAGGAGGCTCAGTGGCTAAGATATTGACCTTGTCGATCAGAAAGGTCAGCAGTTCGGCGATTCAAATCCCTAGTACAGGTCTCCTGCGTGAGCAGGGGGTTGGACTAGATGAGTTCCAAGGTCTCTTCCAACTCTGTTACTGTTACTCTTACTCTACTTCAGTCACATGCAAAAGCCTAGCTCTCTGGAGAAGGCTTTAATGCTGGAAAAGGTAGAAGGAAAGAGACGAAGAGGATGACCAACAGCAAAGTGGGTGGACTCAGTTGCAATGGTAATGGGTATACTGTTGGAGGACCTGAAAAACCAGGTTAGGAACAGATTAGGAGAATATGCATCTGGTCATTAGGATTCAACAATGACTTGATGGCACATAATCGAAAGAGGGAGGAGTTGGAACTAAAGTCCTACCTGCTTGTGTCATCACTACATGGTGGGAGGTTTTTACTCTACAATCCTCAGTCGTCCAAAATAAATTTTAAAATATTTCCCTGATATAAAACTATTATACACTTCTGATGTTAGACATATACCCTGTGAGCGCTATAGACTTAATTTAGATTTTAAATCTCATTGGAGCAAATTGCCTACTTGAGCCCTTCTGAAATTTTACAGCTTGAACTTGCCTAGGAAATCAGTTTCTGTTCAGCAGGTATTTGCAATATTTCTTGGATAGCTGGGACCCTAACTTTTGGGTTAAAAACTACCCAAACGTATACTTTCAATCTAAGTACTGGATTCATGCTATAGGCAGTAGTAAGCAATAGCAATTTTCCAAGAACATATAATAAAGCTGCCAAGTAATTTATCATTTATTATTAAATCAAGCCGCTGTCTCTTTTTCTTTTCTGCCACTGTGGTGCTTTCCAGATGCTACGGTATTCTTGATCAAAATTATCTCATTACAGCTATCGCAGTAATGAGCAGTACTGGTTGAATTATTGCTGTAAAAATGTAAAAGGCACATCAATTCTAGATATGTTTAATGTGCCTCATGATGTCAGACTGAATTTTACATTACTTTTTTCTCTCTATAGAACAAAGCCAGAAATATGACTATATTTCTCTATTCATATCCAGACAAAATAAGGATATATGGAAACACTTTCCCCATCTTCATTTTATTCAATCTCATGTTGCATTTATATGTGTTCAGACTAAATGATATGTTTAGGTAAGAAACTATTCAGTGAAGTCTGGGGACCTATTGCAATGATGCTTTCTTCCAATAAATTAAATCCCAATACTTTGCCAATACTTCACCAGTAATTTTGAGAAAATCTGAGAAAAGCTTATTTACACGCATCAGCACCATACATGGTAAAAACTACATGTATGTTTTGTGTTTTACAGCCCTGAGCCTCACACTCTATTCCTTTAACACTGAAGTATCACTAACTTTGTTCTTGTAATATTAGGGAATTTTAAAAGATATATTCATATGGTCTTCTGTGGTCATCACCAGAAAGAACTGTATATAGAACTCCAGAAATCTACAATTCTTTTTGTGGTACTTTTTCCCCAATACAGTTGTGATTTGGATGAATTATAAATTGTTATAATTTACATGTCTACCCACTATGCAATTCCCTATTGGGAACATTGTACAAACATAGAATAAGCCATGGTAAATGTCAGGGTAATGATGATGATGATTTAATAGCTGACCAGCTGCTGTAATGTTGTAATACTGTAATGCTGTAACGATGATGCAATGGTAGCAATGAGTCAGCAAGGTTATTTGACTGCTACCACTTTAAGTGGCTGTAATATAAGAGAGGCACTGTGAGGATGTATCTGTGTATGTGTGCGCTTCCATGCTGTAGTTGATGATTAATTGCCTGACTTTGCCTAGTATGTGTATGTATATATTCCTTGTAGATAAACCACTATTGGAAATACAAACCTCTTTACTGTATTTTGCTCCTGGGTTGTCTCAAAATAGTTACACTGTGCGCACTCTGACAGTAAACCATGAAGAGATTAAAGGCATGAAACAAGAAACAAGGAAAGATAGTTAAAAATATTTTACAACATATTTTTAAGAAAGATACAGCACAAAACATAGAGTAATAAAGAACAACCATAGAGCATAAAACATTACAGTAGACCTTTTAGTGATGTTTTATCATCTTCCTTTCCCAACCACTTACCTAAATATTTGCACTTTTTCATTGAACATTGAGGATTATTGCTAGCGTCTATTGAAGTCATTTCATGTTATTCTTCAAGGGTCTCATAATTCTTTCTCTAAAGACCATATTCCAAATTACCGTATATACTCGCATATAAGCCGAGTTTTTTAGCCCGTTTTTCAGGCTGAAAAACGCCCCCTAGGCTTATACGCGGGTCACAAAAAAAATGACTTTTTCCCTGCAAGCTAGGAAACAGGGGGAGAACGGGGTTTTCTTACCCCACCCACTCCCAATCTATTGGGACTGCCTCCTGAGTTCCAGCTGATGGCTAGAGGAAAAAAAACCTTTAAATTCTTGCCGCAGGGCTTCAAAGGCCCCCCCTACAGCTGATCAGGGTTAAAAGAAAACAAATGAGAAGATCGGTGCCAGCTGCAAAAAGGTGCCTGCTGCAAAGAGCACATTTTTTTCTCTCCTTGTGCTGAAACCAAAAACGAAAGTAAAGCAGCTTGTTGGCTTTGCTGTTTGCTAAGGCAGATTTCTTTTCTATTTCCCCATCAAAAAAGGTTGGTGCAAACAATGGGAAATTTATGGCAAATGGCAAAAGAGGGGAGTTCAAGATTTTAAAACACAAAAGAAAAAAAAGCTCTATTTAAATAGGGAATTGTAATAATTGAGATATTATTAATTGTATATTGTGTTGAAAGCAGAAATGGTTAAGTTGTGGTTTGGAAGAATATTGGGGGAAATTATTTGGTTTATTATTATTGGTAAATATAATTAATTGATTTGTAAGAAATTGGATTGCATGGAAATAATTGGAATATTCATGTTCATATTGATTAATATACAAAAAAGATAGTTATATAACTAATTGATTTATATTAAAATGTTGAATTTGTATTAAACAACTGTAATATTACATAATTAAGCAATGTGAGGATTGATATAAAAATAGATGACAATGGGAAGGGGTATAATATAGAACAGAAGTGAAAAATTGAATTTGATTAAGATTAGAGATGAGGATGAAGGGTAATATTGGTTTTTTAAAAAATAGATGAGGAATAAATATGGCAAAAAGGAAATATAGAAATTGTAAATTTAAGTGAAATGACTAAACACTGTTTAAATTTGTGAACCGGCCAAATATTCTGTTCAAAGAAAATACATTGTATGTTTGTATGTGTGTTTCTAATTATTGCTATTTATTCATATTTGTTCTCTTTTATTCTTTAAAGTTTAACAATTCATTCTTTATCTTAATATCTTTATATGTGTTTGGGGTTGGTTTTCTTCCCTTTCATCTTTTTTATTGTACAACAATCTTTCTCCTCAAACCTACCACCTCTTTTCTTTCCTTCTTACTTTCTCTCCCCCCCCCCTTCTTCTCCTTCCTACTTCCTCTTCCTTTCTTCTTCTCCTCCTCTCTTCCTCCCTATCCTTTTATGCACATGGACTCCTTTTATGCACATGGACTACTCAGAGGGCTGAAAAAGTTATTTTTGACTGGTCCTCATACTTGTGACCAGTCCTTGAACTTACGACTGTCCCGACATTTTACGTTTTGGCCCTATCTTGTCACCATGGTGAAGAGAAGCAATTGTGAAATGAGTGACACCATTTTTAAGAATGTTACAATGGGCATAAATGATGATCAGTCATAAGTGCGAAGACCGGTCAAAAGTGCGAGGACCTGTCAGAAATCACTTTTTTCAGCCCTTTGAGTAGTCCTTTTGTGCACATGGACTACTCAGAGGGCTGAAAAAGTTATTTTTGACTGGTCCTCACACTTGTGACCAGTCCTCAAACTTCTGACTGGTCCTCACACTTATGACCATCCTCACATTTATGCCCGTGCAGCATTCTTAAAACCATGTCACTCATTTCACAACTGCTTCTCTTCACCATGGTGACAAGATAGGGCAAAAACATAAAATGTGAGGACAGTCGTAAGTTCGAGGACTTGTCACAAGTGCGAGGACCAGTCAAAAATTACTTTTTCAGCCCTCTGAGTAGTCCATATGCACAAAAGGACTACCCAGAGGGCTGAAAAAAGTGATTTCTGACAGGTCCTTGCACTTTTGACCAGTCTTTTTTTATTTTGAAATTTACCAGTAGCCGCTGCATTTTCCACCCCCGGCTTATACACGAGTCAACAAGTTTTCCCAGTTTTGGGGGGTAAAATTGGGGGGGTCGGCTTATATGCGGGTTGGCTTATACATGAGTATATACGGTACTACATTCGCCTTACTATGTGATGCGTAATATACAAGGGAACCATTCTGGCTTAAATTTGGTTAGGTTACTATAATGGATATATAATGTCCATTTTGCAATTGCATGCTCTCCAATTTTGATCCTCAGTCCTGTTTCATTATCAAAGTTTCTTTTTTCCTATGTTGTGCCAACGTTGTCCTTGTATGGTAGCTATTTCTTAGCGTAACTCTTGGCTAAAATGCCCAGAAATTAATTTTTTTAAAAAGCCCAACCCCATAGAACCATGATGGCAAATCTATGGCACATATGCCCTCTTTGTGGGCACATGCACCATTGCCAGCTGCTCTTCGGGTTTCCAGTGTGCGCTGGCACACCGGCGAGCTGGTCTTCGCACGTGCCAGAACACCAGAAACCCAAAGAGCAGCTGGCCAGTGCGCATACACATGCCAGCAACCTGATCTTCAAGTTTCCGGCGCTCCAGCATGTGCGAAGACCAGCTCGCTGGCATGCATGCGCGTGCCAGAAACCCGAAGACTAGGTGGCCGGCATGCGCATGTGCACTGGTCAGCTGCTCTTTGGGTTTCTGTTGCTCCAGTTTGTGCATAAGCATGCACACGCACACATGTTCCAGTTTGGGCACTCGGTATCGAAAAAGTTCACTATCACTGCCAAAGAGGGACAGAAAAGACTTCTCCAGCAAACCACCGTAGCCTTGCCTAAACAAGTCAACAAATATCTGATTAGCAACTTTAGATTGGAACCACTGAGAAGAAATCATTTGTATAGCAAAAAGGTTATATGTAGGCTTCAGATGTTTTATATACTACAAAATGTTGCTTGGAATGTAAAGCACATATGAGAACTCTTACAGGAATGGCAATCATGCAAATGAAATTCTGCTAACTTCATATTTTGGAGATCAATTTTCATTCAAAACTGTGCTGATTGTTAATTGAGCTATTTTAGCCTAAAGACAAATAATGAGTTCTAGTTTGCAACAACGAAGCTGTTTTCTGCCAGATGTGCTGTCTCAAATATGCCTGTAAGGGAGAAAAGCTTGCTGGTTGTTTTGTTTTTATTTCACACATACCATTTGGTAACTAGCACTATGACCTCATACTGGCTGTTATGCCAACAGATGGTGTTTAACCTTTGATTTCAAAGGTGCTGGATTCAATAAGAACATTACTTCTGTTGCATTTAAATAGACTCTTGCATCACAGAAGATAACAAATTATCATCTGTGCTCAGAGTCATTAACTAGATGTAGGCTGCAAGCAATAGTACACCTGGGCTATAGAAGTACAAGGCCCACCACGTTAGTAAAGATAAAGGTCATGTTGAAAGTCCAGGAAAGCAGTTACCTTCATCCTTCTGTTTCTTCAGAGCATGTCATAATCAGGAGATAACAGTTGGGTCAAAGGGTATTTTTGCTACTCCTGCTTTAAAATTACATTATTTCATAAAACAAAATTATACAATTGGCATTAAATATTTATGGATGTCCCATAAGATGGCTGAATCCATGTTCTAAATGTTCCTGGCTGCATAACATTTTTAATTCATAGTAATTGATTCATTAAATTTCAGCAATTAACAGACATAGTTGATATAGCATGAAAGTACCGTGTTTTCCCGAAAATAAGACCCTGTCTTATATTTTTTTGAACCCCGAAATAAGCACTTGGCCTTATTTTCGAGGAGGTCTTATTATTTTGGGGCATGTGGAGCAAGACGGGGCTCTTCTTGCCATCTTACCTGATTTCCAGCTTTCTCTCCCTAACCCTAACCAGAGGAAATGGCGGGGACCAGCTGCACATGTATTTAAATATTTTTGAGGACGGCTTATTTTAAGGGGGGGTATTTTAAGGGGGGGGTTATTTTAGTACATGCACTTAAAAGCCTGATTGGGCTTATTATCCGGGGAGGTCTTATTTTCGAAAACAGGGTAAAACACTATATTATAAATCAAGCACTGTCTAAATTCTGATCTTACCTGGGACATACTATTTATATCTCAACTGGATTTTCTCAACTGCAAAACCAGCCCACTTATTCCTACTCAAACTCCATCTTTGGATGCAATTAAGTAGAGTTTTAAAACTTATTTATTCGATAAACACAGGCCGATTGGTGAAAGCGGTTGTGAGTAGATGCTGGGACTGGCCGTACGGGTCTACTGTAAATCTTGCTCCCAAGTTATATTTGAAATGATAGAAAATATTTATAGCTCAGATGGTAGATGTTGGTGGTGGTTTGTTCTCCAAGCTTGCTGTTCAGCTTCTGAATGTCTTGTCACCAGGCTAGGTAACATCATCAATGGGACTTCAGTTGAAGCATCTTGTTTCAGTTCTTGTCCATTTATAGTGGTCTAATGTAGTCACATGGTCAGTTGGTCGCATGGTCAATGTCTTGTGAAGGTCACCTGATGAAGTGGTGGTCAGTGCTGTCATTGGTTAGTAAGAAGCCGGATCAATTGAGCGACCAACCAATGACAGCACCGACCACGTTTTCACCAGATGACCTTTGCACAATGTGACCAGTCAGTCAACCAACCAACCACTAAACTAATTAGATTTGCCAAAAAATAGATTTGTGTCAAAAACTACATTATTTTGGTAACTGATGTCCAATATTATATCATTCATTTCCTTAGTTATATAACTACTGAAAATGTTTACACATTTTGAATATACATAGTATAATTTACAAAAAAAGAATAAATACAAGAAAAGAAAAGTTGAACCAAAGTCATATATTCGGCTGCAAAAATGTAATAAATGAAGAAGGATGAGCGATAGAGATGGGAAAGAAGTTGGCACTGCACTACTCATGTGAAATTATGTTAATATCTAAATATAAAAATAAACTAAATGGCCATTTAAAAACAACAACAAATCTCACTGTCAAGCTTCAAATGGCAGTTTTGCTGTTGCAATTATTATCACTTTTCAGCTTGCCAACGAACTATGCTGGGAGGGAAGGGGGAGATAGAACTAAGCTCCAGACATCAAGATGCCAGCCATGGGAACCAAGGATGTTTCAGCCGGTGTCTACCAGAGCCAAGAAGGACTTTCTCACAACAATACCAGAAATCAATGGACAATGTGACCTTGTCTAATCGAGTGGAGGGAAGACCTGAACTTTAACTATATGGGTTTGCGCAGAAAATAGTTAGATCTGGTTTTGCCCTCATCTTTCCCAATATGGTGTACTCAATAAAGTTTTGCCTTAAGAGATTGGATCGTCTCAGCCATGCTTGCTTTGGTTGGGTTCGTCAATCGGAACATTGACACTCACACTAGTTCTTTACTTTACTTGCAGGGATTAAAGGGAAACAACAGAATTACAGAGTTGGAACAAAACTTGGAAGACTACTAGTCAACTCCTAATCAGGCATTCAAAGCATTTCAGACAAATGGTTGCCCAATCCAACCTTCAGTGTTGGCGCACCCACAACTTCTGGAGGCAAGTTGTTCCACTGATTAATTGCTCTAACTGTCAGGAAATTTCTCTTTCATTCTGGATTAGTTCTCTCCTTGATAAGTTATCATCTATTGCTTCTTGTCCTGCCTTCAGGTGCTTTGGAAAATAGGTTGACCCCCCTCCCCCCTGTTCTTTGTGGTAGCCCCTAAGATATTGGAACACTGCTATCATGTGCTTAGACCTGGCATAAATTATGAATTGTCCCTTGAACCTGTCTTAGAATTTAATATTGCCTCCTAAAAGTGGAACAGACGCTCCTGGTATTGCTCCATAAATCTAATCCCCTTGGTGCAATTCAATAAAATCCAAATTGAGGAGGAATTTTTAATTGAATTATTAATGTCAGGGTATGACTGAGTAGCTTGACAGGAAAAGGATATAAAATTAATGATTTTTGTCGCTGTCTTCCCACTCTGGTCCAATTAGTAGAATTCAGTTGCAAAGAACCAAATATTTTACAGGGACATAGCAATCTTTTTCTTTTCTTTTCTTTTCTTTTCTTTTCTTTTCTTTTCTTTTCCTTCTTTTCTTCCTTCCTTCCTTTCTTTCATTGTTTCCATTTGCATTAAAGTTTGACTTAAGTGTTACGGTATAAATGGAGCACAAGGCATACAGACATGTGAATTTCATAGTCCTTGCAAATATAAATCGTGGCAAACTTCATGATGACCATTTTGGTATTACACTTTCATCTGTTCATGCCAAAAACTTACTCCCAAATTGAGTTTTTGCTTACAATATATATATACTCAAGTAGAACCTATCTTTCTTTTGAAACTTAATTTTTACATAAGTTGCAAGGGGACATAGTTAGAAAGCAAGAAAATAATTTGGAAGTGTGGGAGCCTTGGAGAAGAATTCATACAATGAGTAGCGGAGACCCTAAATTAACTCTAATCAGTAATTGATCAGCAATCCCAATCAGTCTAGCCAATTTCAATACAATAAAGAACAAGATTCAGAAAAATAGATAAGAACAGGAAAACAATTAGCTGAACAGTAAAACCTCCATTTAAAAACCTTTTGAAGAGAACAGAGTCCATTAACTTCAGATGGTCATTAAATCCAAATTTATGTAATTTGCCTCAATTTACATAACTTATATAATTGCATAATTGGAATTTCTTGCCTTTTGCCTCAATTTATTTCATTTACATAATTAAGTAATTGATGTTTTACACCATTTGTTTGTCATGTATGCCATTTGAGGAATTATGTATTTTTAATGTTATTTATGATTGTGGCTTTTAGATTTTCATCTGTTTTGATTGGCTATTTTTTTTTTAATTGTTATGTTCCCCTTTGGGGGAAGATAGGTGGCTCTATAAATTTGATAAATAAATAAATATAGTTCAATTTATATCATTTACATAATGAAATCCTGTTTTGGAAACAATGGACAAAAACTGTTGTTGGGGATGAAGCCTCAACCAAAAAGAAATTGCATCTGATGCCATTAAATAGAGATTAGATAAATCAAGATTTTAATATAATATTCCTGTTTTTTTTGGGAAAATGGAATAACGCAGGTAGATAAAAGTTGCTATCAAGGATGTGAAGCAGAATGAAATTTCGTTGGAATCAAAGAAAAGAAGGTTTGAACGCCTTGAAAGTGGCTTTTTCATGCATGCATTTTTTTTTCTATTTTAAATACCTGTAATGTTTTTGTGACAGAATGTAATAAAATTGGGAAACTCATAGGCCCTATGGACATGCATACAATGTTTGTGAGGTTCCTTTTTCTTTTTCCTTCTCTTTTTTCTTTCTTTCTTTCTTTCTTTCTTCACAGAAAAGGAACAGATGTTCGTAAGGAATTATGATATCCTTTCTTGAACATGATGGAGCTCACCTTATCAGGAGCTGTGCAGACATACATAAGTAATGAATGAATTCTGTTGATCTTCAAATTGCATTCCAGCTTAATTTATCTGATTTCAGGTATCTGGAAGGGGTTGGTACCCAAACGTAAGACTTTTTTGGGGAAAGGACTACAATATTCAATTGGCTTTAGCCAACCAGCTAATCTGCTGCTCGGGGAGAAAAGTAAAGCTTTTAGTTCAGTTCAGCAGTTTGGTCCAGCTGCTGAATGGGAGGTAAAGAAGGTTTGGTGAGAGAAGTTGACATCAGATTCACTCCATAGTGGGAGGAGTCACACTCTCCTGTTGAGCAATGAATGATGACTTAGTCAATGAGTCTCTACTCTACTCTGCCTGTCTTCCTTCTTTTCTCTCATGAAACCCAAAGTCAACAATCCCCACCTAGATGTTAGCTGACATTGTTGGTTTCTGCTTTCTCAGAGAATCTCTTCAGTGCCTCACAGTTTCTGTACAGGACTGACAATTTTACATCATATGGCCTAAGCTTAGTTAGAACAACTAGCCCCTTGACTGACAAAAACATATGGGCACTATTACAGAACATGGGTGCTATTTCATAACATTATAAACAGTGTCTACAAAGCATTGAACATATGAATATTTCAGCACATTTCAAACCAGCCCATCATTCTTTCTAGAAGAGCAAGATGTACAAATCTATTGTAGGAAAATTATGCTTTTCTCTAGCTGTGGAAGTTGTTACCATGGAGATGTAAAATAGCATCTCTGCCTCCCTCCCAAATCCAGGGAAATGTAGATTGCTGTCCCAGAATTTCAAAGGGGCTTTTTCCCCCCTTTGAAGCAACCATGAAAATGAGTAAGACAAAACAATAAGAAGTATGGCATGATAAACAAATAAGATTCAGAGAGGTGTGGCAGGAATGACCTTGGCTATGCTATGGTTATGAATTTATCAATGCACTGGTACTGGCATTTGAAACTTCATCATCTAATTATATGTACCAGCATGCATATTTTAGATACCTAAGCTCCTTTTTATCTACATAGTGCTTGATTCCACTTAGCCTTTGTGCAAGTAACTTTCACGTCGAAGTTCTTCACTGCAATACAGTGTAGAAGAGCAAAAATGGGGGAAATGTGATACTTACAGTAGTCATCTATACTTTAGTAACTCGTAGAAGTTATCTATCTATCTATCATCTATCTATATGTATATTCTCAATGATGGCTTTTATAATGTTTTTTAACTGCATTTTATTAAACTACTCAAAACACTGAGCTACCATTCTCCCAAGAAATCATTCACTGATTAATTATAACTGAGTTTAGGATATCTGTTTGTTTTGATCATCCCTCTCAAAAGATCTTCTGTATGCACACATACTGTTTACTTATGTACTTACTTACTTACTTACTTACTTGTTTGTTTGTTTGTTTATATTTTATTTATTAAATTTATTGGCCACCCATCTTACCGTAGGATGGTACTTCCTGTTGGACTGTACTTCCTGAAGTGTACTTCCTGTTGAATTGAGGGAATGGGCTTTCTGGATGGCAATTACACAAGCCCTAAAAATACATTTATGAATAGATGTATAAATGTAAAAGGTTTAGATTTTTTAAGAAATTGTAATTGTTTTGCTTGGACTCTTCTGTGGTATAATTGTTTTTCTCTCTGGATACACCAACTTTAGGACTCATTGCCCTCAGAATGAACATTTGTTAGAAAGGAATAGCAAATATAATGTTCATGTAAGTTGGTTTTTTGAGACTACACCTTCTCACAATGCAAATAAAATTGTTCTAAAGAGCTGGAACTAGACATTTAGATTTTAATTCAGCAAAAATTGTCATTAAAGAGATGTTCCTGAGCATATAGAGAGTAATAAAAGAATATTGAGTAATTAAGTTGCTCTACTTACTTTAAAAGATTCAGCAGCCCAAGAAAAAAAACTAGGGGTAATTTATATAATATGCAATGAAAGGATGCATAGTCACAGTCAGGCAGAAGACTAGCAGGGCACATTCACAAACATCAACCAACAATCAGAAGACATAAAACTATTAGTGTCCTAGATCAAGCCAAATCCAAACATTGCTAGAGAATTCCTGGAAGCCTGGCATTCAGACAAATAAGCCATCAATAAACACATAGAATTTTTTTAAAAAAACCCTAAGAAGGAATCAAAAAGTCTACAACACATCCTTTCCAGTAGCCAACACTCAGATAAGCAGGGAACAGCACCAGACAAACAATCAGGTAGAAAACAATACTCCAATCAAGGAACCACCAAGGAAGAAACTACATTCCCACCAAAGGTATGAACAGGAGCAAACCTTACACTCACCGCATTGATGATATTATGTAACTGGGTAATGAAATGTCTACAAGCACACATCCAAGCTCAGTGGGCACCAAGAACTACACTTCCCATTATTTCTTAAAACATTCCTAGTGTCTTGGACACAGGGTGTCAGCTTAAGCTAGCTATCATTGAATGATAAAAGACATGTGTTATATTTAAAGTAAAAGTTAAAATTATTAAGAAATATGTAGGATAGGATGGCTTCACTTCTACCTATCTTAAGGTCATATTTTTTTAAAGAAAAGTTTCATTATAGAAACTTTTCTTTAAAAAAATATGACCTTAAGGTAGGTAGAAGTGAAGCCATGACTGATTTATTAATATGATGTTTTTCAGCTCAATATTACAAAATTCATGCCAATATCAACTAATATCTAGAATGGAATTGAATGGGATAGGATGGGATGGAATGGAATGGGATATAATACTATACTTTATGAACATGGTATATACCCGTGATGGCAAACCTATGGCATGGGTGCCACAGGTGGCACGCGGAGCCATATTGGTGGGCACACGAGTGTTGCCCTAGCTCAGCTCCACTGCGCATGTGCGCACCAGCCAACTGATTTTCAGGCCTTCGGGTCCCACTGGAAGTTGGGAAACTGGCTGTTTCCAGCCTCCGGAAGGCCTCCGGGGGGATGGGGAAGGCTGATTTTGCCCTCCCCAGGCTCCTAGAAAGCCTCTGGAGCCTGGGGAGAGGGAAAAACGGGCCTACTGGGCCCACCATGCCATCACATGCCAAAAGCAGGGGAAGTGTGAGGGGGGTCATGTGCGCATGCACGGGAGGGCGGGGCGCATTGAATTATGGATGTGGGCACAGGTACCCGCGACCCCCATGCTCCCCCCCCGCTTTTGGCACACAATGGCAAAAAGGTTAGCCATCACTGCTATATACTCTCATGTACATGCAAAACAACAAAGTCAACTAATAATCAACTAATATCAGTTTTAATACTCTTCATTTTCAAAGACATTGTAAATTCAAAATAATGCAAAACTTATTTCAATAATAATAGTAATTCAGAAATTTTAGATGTTACTAATGCACTGGACCAAATTGTGAAATCAATAGATGTTTTAACTGAATGTACAGTACTGCCATTCTCTAGTTTTAGACAATGGAAATTCACAGGAGTGTGACTGGGCCGTGTGAAACCCATTATGTGGGCTTCTCAGAGTGATTTCATACTGATGAGTTAAATTTTTCTCTTGACATTAATTGAAGTCAACACCTCATCTTTATTAGGGGAGAAGGAAACAAAAGGTTTTTGAAAAGGAAAATGAGTAATTCCAGGCAAAGCAGTTTCCACATTATAAAAGAGTCAATGTAAACAGTTTAATTGGGTTAAGTTTTGAATATGTAGTAGCCATGTTTACACAATAGACCCCAATAGTTCCAATCAGGTCAAAGAAACTAACAGTGCACGATCACACTAACTGTCAAAAATCATAACTTTGGCAGTGCAGTCTCTGCCTATTTTTCTACATAATCCCTGAAATACTTTGAATGTGCTGCCACAACCACGATCTGTCTTTTTTTTTTTTTTTGACACACACTGACACACATCCTGCAGAAGCTGGATGGGTAAAACGTCATTACCTCATTCGCCCTTATCTCATTGGTCGAACAGATACTGTAGTGGGAGGCACAGCCTGATACCATGGCCAATCAGTGTTTGAGAGATTCTGGGCTACTAGGCCTTGGCAGTGAGCTCTTTAAAGAAATGGCATGCTTTTTCAGCAGCTTTATATCTCTAACTCTTTCTGCAAAATGTGAGGTTAAGTTTCAAGTCTATCCTATTTTTGGCTCAGTTATGGCACTCACAGATTATAGCTGGGCTTGGGTCAAAAGTCCTGTCTCACTTTTGGCTAAGTTGTTGAGTCAGTTAAGCTTGATGTATAACAGGGCCATAATTTGTTTACACATTCCTAGGAATAACCATTCTACTTGTGTTTCAGAATCCAGATTAAAATCTTTAGAAGATGCCAATTTATGTTGCAGGAATTCAGAGACTGAATCTCTCTTAGCCTGTCCAGTCTCATTTGCTTTTTCTTTTTTAAAAAAAAATTAACAAAGTTTTTTATTAATAATTCAAATTTTAAAAACAAAGGACATCTCCGGTTTCTAACATTTCTGTCTAATTCAAATTAATAAGTAATATATTCCTTAATCTATATACAAATTTACATATAGCATACTTCATTACATGTCAAGCATACTACATAATTCCTCCCAAACAAGTATATCCATATCTCCAGTCTCATTTTCTATTTTCTACTATTCATGAAACAAAACCAATATCATTAGGCCTGAACAAAAGACATCTCCAACTTTACAGAATGACAGACAGACAGACAGACAGACAGACAGACAACTGTTGGGCTACCCTGGTATGTAACAAGGAAAGGGCCAGTAAACTCTAACTCCAGCTTTTTCAAAAGGTGGGAGGAACATAAAAACATAATGGAAAGTTACACTAAATACAGTCTTGGAACCATCTTGTCTGTGTACATCTGCCATATGTTTGTATATAGCCTTGGCCAAGAGAAGATGTACAGCCTGGAGCAAGTCTGTCCTGGAAAGTCAGAGGCTCAATGAATGGTGGGCATAAAAGCTCTGGAAGGCAAGTAGCATGGTGACATTCACAGAAAGGGAAACAGGCCAATAGAGGAACGTGGCAAGTTGTTATTGGCAAATTTTAAGAGACAGTAAATCAGCCCAATTGTCGTATTGACCCAGCAACACAAATACTGTTCAAGCAATGTTATTTGGATTTTCTCACTATCCATTTGATTCTGGATGATGTGAAGATGATAAATTGAATACAGTTAGAATATCGTATTTTTTGGACTATAAGACGCTCCGGACTATAAGACACACCTAGCTTTTGGAGAGGAAAACAAGGCGAAAAAAATCTGCCTCTGCCTCCCAGTAATTTGCCTCCTTGCAGCAAACAGCAAACAGTCTGGTCAGATTCAGCACTGCCTGGTCAGCTTCAGCACAGCCTGATTTAGCACAAGCAGCTGATTGGCGGTTGGATCGGCCTTCCGAGATACCGCCTATCAGCTGCGGGGCTGCGGGGATCACCACTGCCCATTACCGCCCATTGCCACCCATTGCCGCTACCGCCTATCGCCACCTCCGTGCACCTCATTTTCGGCCTCCGTGTGCCCCATTTTCATCCCTACCACTGCTGCCTGGAAAGGCCAAAAATAGGGCACAAGGTGGCCGAAAATGGGAACTTGTGGACTTCAACTCCCAGAATTCCCCAGCCAGTTTTGCTTAAAGTGCACAAGTCTTAAAGTTGGCAAGGTTGGAGACCCCTGCTCTAAATAGTGCAAATGGGTGTGGAAACTTCTTGGAACTGCTGAAAAGACTGTGTTGTAAACAAGTGATAGGTGGTGCCATATTATTGAGTTCACTAAGGGACTTTCTGCAATTCTAAGAATAAACTTTCTATTCTGTCATCATGTCTACATGCTTACTGATAGCACAGAAGGTTAATAAAACAAGATTTAATTCTTACAGGTTATATTGAGTAGCTTTTAACAAAATTCCTCATCTCACTCTTATGTCCAAGACTTTTTTTTCTCCCCTCCATAGTTTGTGGTCCACTGAATTCACTAGTAGAAATGAGATTATGTGGAAAAACCCAATATACTGGTCTCTTATTATAAAAAGCACTCTCAAATGGTCTTTTGAAATTCACCACTATATTTGTGGGGGAGGGGAGGAGGTTGCATGGGTGGTTTTTCCAAGAGAAAGAAACTCTCCAGCTGTTTCTCAGAAATTTTGCCACTAGGAAAAATGAACAGGAAGAACAGGGATATAACCAGTGCAGTCTGGTTCCTGTAAACTGGTTTTCCCATGTTTCTTCCTGAAGTCCTGCTATGGATCCCAGTCAGTGGTGAAATTCAAATTTTTTTACTACCAGTTCGGTGGGCGTGGCTTGGTGGGCGTGGCATGGGTTGGCTTGGCTTGATGGGCGTGGCTTGGTGGGTGTAGCAGGGGAAAGATATTACAAAATCCCCATTCCTTCCCCACTCCTGGGGGAAGGATATTGCAAAATCTCCATTTCCACCCCACTCTGGGTCCAGCCAGAGGTGGTATTTGCCGGTTCTCTGAACTACTCAAAATTTCCGCTACCGGTCAGAACTTGCTGGATTTCACTCCTGATCCCAGTCCTGCTGCTAAAATTGCATGGTCATTCCAGAGAGCCTAAGACTGCATCTTCTGTGACTATAAATTCTAGCACAAGCACAATAGCTTACAGTGGGAGGAAGGCGTGGAGAAATTATGTTTTTATTAGGCTGCAAAAGAGCTTTCAGTCCCCTATAGTTAAGTGGGAGTAGGGTAGGGTGGAGGAAAGGGAATAAGCACTGTGATTAGTCTTTTGTGCTTGTGAGGAAGGGAGGAAGGAGAGGGAAAGGCAGCTGTCTGATGAGTTATTGCTCAAATTAGTAGCTCCCCGATTTAGATAACACCTCAGGAAGTGGTTTCTTACTATGTTTTACCTTGGTAATTCACTGAAGTGCAGGAAGCCAGGGAGGCTACAGACTAATCTTAAAAAACAGTTGGTCATGCATTCCTCTTGGCCATTTTATCATGAGAAGGTTATAAGATCAAACTCAGGCGATAAGAATTATATGAACACTCTCATCCATTGAAATAAATGTTTCAAAAGGCAAAGGTTTCCCCTGCCAATTTTGCCCAATTCAAGGGGACGGTGCCCATCTCCGTTTCCTAGTCAAGGGAGCCCACGTTGTCTTAAGATGCTTCTGTGGTCATATGGCCAGTATGGATATACACTAAAAGACATGGAACACTGTTACCTTACCACCTAAGTGGTACCTTTTTATCTATTTGCATTTGCATGGTTTTGAACTGCTAGGTTGGCAGGAGCTGAGGCACGTGACAGAAACTCACTCTGTCACATGGTACTTGGTCTCGAACTGTCAACCTTCCAATCGATAAGCACAGCACCTTAACTGCTCAGCCACCTCAACCCTTTCTTCATTGAAAGAAATGCTGAATGCAGATTCACTTTTGTTAAATTGAAAGAGAACTGATAAGGAAAACATGCATAAGAATTACTCTGTATAGCAATGTTAGAGATTATATTTTAGCTGATTGTTTACTGCTTTGAATAGGAAGCATTGAGGCTTTTGAAAGTTTGAGATGATGCATCCATATGTAGGTACAGGGCCTTTGGCTCTCTTACAACAAAGATCCTGAGTAAATCTCACAAACAGGATGTGTGTTTTATGTTACATATCTGCTACAGTAGAAAATTCCAGGGCAACATTCATGTTTGGCCAATGCCATCTTGCTTCTTGACTTTCAGAACAGAGCACAGGAGATGCTGGACCAACTCCCTGCCCAATATAGCTTTGTCTTACATCTTGTTGTTATTTGTGCATTGCTCTATCTCACTCGTGCTTGCTGCCTGTTCAAATAAGTCTGGCAAGTCAGCAAAAAAAATCTTTGCCAGTAACAAGTAAAATATTGCCATTTATTGAGGCATTGGCTCACAGTAATGCGATTGCCCAGAAGTGAATTCAGGAGGAAGAACCAGGTGCTGTTGCCAATCGCAGCCTATTATTAAGTAAACACTTTTCTGATAGCAGGACTGCACATGCAATGCTTTGATAAAGTAGACTTCAAATAAATGGGAAAAAAACAGTTGCTGAATCAAATAATCAAATAAAACAAAACAATCAACATTGCAAAAAAAAAGGGGGGGGAGGCCAAAACACCTCTCCACCAACAATTAGTACCCAGATGAACATAGATTAATTTCAAGATTAACATCAAACCAACTGTCAGTGTTCCAAGTAATACAACCATAACGAACAAAACTCCGAGGCAGGTGGATTCTTCAAAGAATAGTTTTATTGGATATATCATATTGGCACAAGCTGATGAAAACCGACTCTAACAGTTTTCACCTAATTAAAAATAAAAGTTTTTCTCACTTTCCCAAACCATCAGTCACATGGTCCAATCAAGGTGCCATCCAGTTGCCAGGTAACTTCACTCCTCTCTCCAACCACCGGTAGGAATGGCCTTGGTTCTCAGGAGAAAGTATTTTGTTTTGGCTACAAAACCCCAGCTATCTCTATTCCTCTCTCCCTATCCCTCAGCTCCAGCGTGGCAACACTGAAGCCTCAAAATGGCATCTGTCAGGTCAACTTCAGGGTTGACACCAGGGGTGAAATCTAAAATTTGTTACTACCGGTTCTGTGGGCGTAGCCAATTTTTTTTTTTTACTTTTAAAACCATTTTTTACATATAAAACCATGTAAAAAAATGCTTTCAAAAGGCTCTGACAACCCCAGCTGAGTTGCCTGATCGGCAGGCAACTCAGCTGGGATCATCAGAGCTTGGATCGTCAGACCCATTTAAAAGCAAAAAAAAGGCTCTGATGATCACACGGCTCAGCTGGGCATGGGGGGGGCGGGGGCAGGGATTTTTGCTACCAGTTTTCCGAACTGCCCGCTGCCATTGCTACCTACTCACCCGAGCCGGTCCTAACCGGGAGCATTTCACCCCTGGTTGACACCAACAGTCAAGAAGTAAACAATGCCCCAATCAAGAAAGTGCCAACAAGCTATCAGTAAACAGCCCAACCAAAGAACCTAAGACCACTCCGACCACAGGGAAGGCCACTATGATATAAACCTAGCACTAATGATGTTACCTAGATTGGATAATGAAATGTCTGCCGAAACAAAAAACAAAAAAACCACCATGTTCAGAGAGCACCAAGAATCCCTCATTTCAACCCTGATATATAATGGGCTGCAAAGCATGATATAGTAACATTGGCTTTCCTTTTAATAAATATGTTCATCAGTGAAAACCAGAGTTAATGTACCTGGTTTGGGGCTGTTTCTGAACTGCAGGTTAATATTAAAAAATTAATCTAGGAAAAAAAAACCTCCACTTCAGAGGTGGGTTGCAGCAGGTTCTGACCAGTTCTGGAGAACGGGTAGTAAAAATTCTGTCTGGCCCCACCCCCATCTATTCTCTGCCTCCCGAGTCCCAGTTGATCAGGAGGCAATGGGGATTTTGCAATAACCTTCCCCTGGAGTGGGGTGGGAATGGAGATTTTACAGTATCCTTCCCCTGCCACACCCACCAAACCACGCCCATCAAGTCACACCCACAGAACCGGTAGTAAAAAAAATTGAAACCCACCACTGCTCCACTTAATTATTCTTTCTGATTAATTAGCTAACCAGCAGGTTTAATGGTAACAGGACCATAGGAAGAGGGAGGCTTGTGATCAAATCTTTCTTCATCCAATGTTTATTTAACTGTCATCTAGTTACTATTTCTCTCCCCAAGCAGCAAAGATGTAGTAATAAACTAGGGAGTGAAGCACCATGGATGCGGTCTTGATTTTCTTGAAGGGAAGCTGGAGTAATAATATAGAATATTAATGTATACCCTGCTTTGAATATTTTAATAAAGAACTAATGTAGGAATTTAAGAAATGAAAGCCAGACTGATGGAAGAAATAATTCAATCTTAAACAGATCAGTCCTATTTTGCCATCTAAAAGTATCACTGATTTGACATTTTTCAGATTGATATCTGCTAAAGGCCAAGTCTCTTTGTGTGTGAGAAGGAGCAAGCGAGCAGAGATTGATGAAAAAGGGAAGGAAGGAAGACAGTGAAATATTGCAATCAAAACTGCTAGTGTATATAGACACCCAGCCTAGAACAGCAATCCTGTTCACTCTGTAATATTACCAAGTGGGTAGCATCTTTAAAGGGAGCAGAAACATTGCCTTTTGGGTGAAGAATTATTGCTGCATTGTGGGGAAAATATATGTATTTTTTAAAAGCAGCAAACAAGAAGCTGATGAGACCACAAAGAGAATTATTTAGAGATGTCACACTGAGAGCAACAGGTTAAGCAACTCAATGATAGAGGTCAAAGGTGAATGATACAATAGAGCTTTCCTCCCTTTGATTCTTAAAATGTCATTCTAGTTTTCTTCTCAAGTTAATTACATCTTCTGTTGTCTTAATCATCCATCAGATTTGAAGGTTTACAGGCTTTATTGTCAGAACGATCACTTCACTGTTACGAAATGTTACGAAACCTAGGTGAAGTGTTATCATCATGGTTGCTAGAGAGGAATTAATTACCAACATTTAGCAAATTCAGCTGAAAACAAAAACAATTTAAAAAGTCTTCACAATTAGCCATAGCTTAAAATAGATTTAGCCTCAAGCTAGTACTCTCTTGTCTTTAAAAAAAAAAGGCTTCAGCTTTATTGTCTTAGTATTTATTGAGCTAAGTACCTACTCATTATAATGTTTTATGAACTTTGTCAGCTTCTATACACAACCATAAACATAAAATATTTTCCGGTCTGGCGTGAAAGAAGCAGGCAGAGAATTGACAAAATTAATTATTTTGCCACTTGCAGAGAATATCCTTTTTAATGAGCACAGACGTGTCCTATGTGTGCTTTCTGAAATGGAACATGGACAAAAATGTCTTTTTCCATCACATTATTTATTTTGAAGGACAGGGCTAGAATTTGGAAGTCTTATATGACCCATCTGTAGCAGAACTAACCAATGACACTGCAAGTCTATGGAGATGCCAAAATAAGAATAGTAAAATGAATTAAAGATCACCTGAAAGGAAAATTAAGATAAAATGTTATTTCCTTGATCTTAATTTGTCCATATTTGGAAAAACCACTTAGAGATGCCAAATAAAAATGAAAGCACAGTTGTTTTCAGGACCGCCAATTCTCTTCTTCTAAAAAGTTACATATACTGTATATTATAGTTAAATCCAAGTCTAAATTAGAGGGATTCTCCTCTCCACTACTCACCCATTATAACCTCACAGAAATAGGTGTGGGGGCAGTGGTGGATTTCAAATTTTTTTTACTGCCGGTCCTGTGGGTGTGGCTTGATGGGCATGGCATAGCTTGGTGGGCGTGGCTTGGTGGGCATGGCAGGGGAAGGATACTGTAAAATCTCCATTCCCACCCCACTCCAGGGGAAAGTTACTGCAAAATCCTCATTTCCTCCCAATCATCTGGGACTCAGGAGGCAGAGAATAGATGGGGGTGGGGCCAGTCAGAATTTTTACTACCGGTTCTCCCAACTACTCAAAATTTCTGCTACCAGTTCTCCAGAACTGGTCAGAACCTGCTGAAACTCACCTCTGATGTGGGGACTCAAGTACTGTATATCCACTTCAACTTCTCAGAGGAAAGGTGAGATATAAATGTGCTTTATGATGACAACATCGATCAACAGGGCACACACTGATCCACCAAGGCTGCCAGACATCAGAGGACAGAAGAACAATCATAGCACAAGAGAAGCGAGCACTCCGCAAAGCCAGAGTTGCAAATGCTGCAACAATGGTGCCCACACATGTCTGCCCAACATGTGGCAGAACATTTCATGCCCATATAGGCCTTACTAGCCACCTGCGGACACATCGTGGATAGCCCACAACCTGTTAGATGTCAAGGTCCTCTTCAAATACGATGGACAAACATCATCATGGTGACAATAAATCTAGTAATGCTTTAGACGCAAGAAAGATAAGGCATGTAATCCTTGACTTACAACAATTCATTTAATGACTGTTCAAATTATAATAGCATTGACAGAGTGACTTATGACCACTTTTTACACTTATGACCATTGCAGCATCCCCGTTGCCATGTGATCAAAATTTGGATGCTTGGCAACTGACTCATATTTATGACCGTTGCAGAGCCTCGGGGTCAGATGATCATCTTTTGTAACTTTCTGACAAGCAAAGTCAATGGAGAAGCCAAATTCCCTTAACAACCGTGTTACTAACTTGATAACTATAGTGATTCACTTAACAACTATGACAGGAAAGGTTATGGAATGGGGCAAAATCCACTTAACAAATGT
Organism: Ptyas mucosa; assembly: GCA_012654045.1. Lineage (NCBI taxonomy): Eukaryota > Metazoa > Chordata > Lepidosauria > Squamata > Colubridae > Ptyas > Ptyas mucosa. The sequence goes on along the minus strand of WNWU01000011.1, from coordinate 16,100,175 downwards.
CTCACTTAGCAACAAAAAAAAAATTGGGCTTAATTGTGATCGTACGTTGAGGAGTACATGTACTGCAGGGATGGGTTCTACTTACCTTTACTACCAGTTTGCAACGGGGCCGCATGTGCGCATTCGCTTCGCTCGCACATGCACAAAAGCATTCTGATGAAGTCAGGGGTGGTGGGCAGAGCCTCCCTCCGGTTTCACTACCGGTTCTATAGAACCGGTCCGAACCGGGGGCAACCCACCACTGATGTACAACTATATTTCAGGAAGCAGGGAAGTGAATTCAATAAGTGTTTTGATCTGGATCCTAACTTTGCCCCCAAGAACAGAAAAACTTTTACATAACAAGGCAGAAGAGCCGTATTGCCTTCTTTCTGAGGTCACCAAATCTGGACTGAAGGCTGGAAATGGTAAAAGTGTGTTCTTGCTGCTCTCAGAGGTGACCTGAAGGTTTAAAATCTAAAATACTGGAGGGCTGGCGAGCGCTGGAATTAAATGTGGGTTGCAAACACATTTTTAAAAGCGGATTAAAAACCAGGAAGTCGAGTACAGATGCCATATCGTGGTGGTTAATGCCCCCCTGTGGACTCTCAAAGGAGAGGGAACAGAGGAGGTGGGCAGATGGTGCACAGCATGGCACACAAGTGACAATTTAATCACCACCTTGATTATGATGTTATTGGTGGGCTGCCATTATGCTTCTTGGAACCTCTTCCATTCTCATTTGCACTGGATGAGTAGCAGGCAATAGCAATCCATATGAATTTAGCAAAAGCATTATTAATGATTCACAGGCATGGACTTACAAATGATGTTGATCATCTCCATTTCTCCTCCTTTTACTCCCGAGACCAGTGGGAACGGCATGTAGCTGAAGGAAGTTGCAACCGAATACACCTAGATGGGTAATTTTATGAAAATCTCAACGTTTTCTTTATATATATATATAGAATCTATTATCCAATTCATTTTTTTTGTCCTGCTGGGTCTTTGCATTAGTATGGTGGAGTGACCTCAACTAGCTCAATGTTGTTCCACTCCCCCACTTCAGTTTAGGGCACTTATTATTTTGTAACTCTGAGGTTCATAATTGAGTGTACCATCCCTTACTGAGAATTATGTTCTATCTTCTACTTAACATCCTGCTGTAAGGCTAATTTTGCATCCTTGGAAAGAGAATTAATTACATGCACAATTACTTTTCTGAACAATGATAGGCTAAGCCTCTTGATTAGTCCCATTAATTTCAAAGGGATTTGAGTTGGAGCATAAATACCCTCGCGAAAGGAAGCTTATGAGAAGACTTTCCAATAGGGGAGGTCTCACTGCGGTCCTTCGCAGGTTTTAAGCAGGTTGCTGCAAAGTTTTACTTCACCCACCGGTGTTAATGTCTATATGAAACCACCGAGGGAATCATGGTACAATCAGGGAAGTACATTATGTTTTTAATCCAGTCCAGTGACAAGGATTCTGTTGATAAGGACAGATTTGTGTTGTTTTCTTGGCAACGGGATAGGAATAACCTATCATTTGTCATGATCAGCCACTCAGGTCTCACCTTGCCTAGCCAAAGACAGGTGGGACTTGTTGCTTGCTGAGACGCCCTGGGTAGATCACAAATGAATAGAAGAATAAACATAGTAATAAAGAGAGCAGGACAATAAACGGAATAGGTAAAACAAATTATGCCATCTGTTTAGGTAAGGCTGCTGGCTTGCCTTCAGCCAATTCAGAGCTACTTTTGACTTTTAAGTCTTACCCTGTGGTGGACTTAATTAACATGTAGAATTTTCTCCTCGCAAAATTACCTACTCTTGATCTCCTTCTGAGGGCCTGTTATATTTCTCTGCACTGTTGGCAATTTAGCAAAGAGCAACCCAGAAGACTTGGGGCCAATTCGAATGCATTGTCTCTGGCTTAATCTATTCTAATTTAATAAACCAGCAGTGCACAATTAATAAGATTCGTAAATCCAGTGGTATCCTCAGGGAAAACCTTTGGGGAAGAAGTCTAGGGCCCATCAGCAAAATAAGCAGGAAGACTCCATACACAGGAGAGCCAGCTCATCATATTTTTAAATAAGTGGATTCATACCTACAGCCAGCTAAGGAAAAAAAGTGACTCATAAACCTAGAAGTTTTTTTTTTAATCGCATAATTACCCTACTCCAATAAATAACATTATATTATAATTTCTCATTTGGGAAATAAAGAAAACCTTGGATAAAGAAAGCCTATTTGTCCTGCTTGTGGACTTCACACAAACATTTAGCTGGTTACTGGGGGAAACAAACATAGAAGTTTGGATTGAAATGGTTGGTCTGCAAATAGCAATAGCAATAGCACTTAGACTTATATACCACTTTACAATGCTTTACAGCTCTCTCTAAGCGGTTTACAGAGTCAGCATCTTGCCCCCAACAATCTGGGTCCTCATTTTACCAACCTCGGAAGGATGGAAGGCTGAGTCAACCTTGAGCCTGGTGAGATTCGAAGTGCCAAATTGCAGGCAGCCAGCAGTCAGCAGAAGTAGACTGCAGTACTGCACTCTAACCACTGTGCTAACGTGGCAAAGGAGGACAGTAATAAGTAGGAAAATAATAAAGAAGTTGGGAGTAGATGCAATGTTCATTTCCACCATAATAAACAATGCCTTCAGCGGACTTGGGTACGAGACCCTTCACGCTGGAAGCTCTACCAAGATGAATGGGAGCAATTATAAGAAAAAAGCTCAACCAATCTGGGAGCAATTAGGTCAGAAATAGGCAGCTCAGCAATCTATGTCTTATCCAAATCAGACCAAGTCTGAAAGCTGGGAAGCAAGAGGAAGAGGGGGAGTTTATCAGCTTGCAGACTCAGTCCATGGACATCAGACGAGAGTTAACCCATTCCTGACCACTGGCCCCACGCTCAATGAGAATAGAATAGAACTCTTTATTGACCAAGTGTGATTGGACACACAAGGAATTTGGTGCATATGTTCTCAGTGTACATAAAAGAAAAGATACATTCGGCAAGAATCATAAGGTACAACACTTAATGATAGTCATAGGGTACAAATAAGCAATCAAATCATATTAGGAAACAGTCAATATAAATCGTAAGGATTCCAGCAATAAGGTTACAGTCATACAAATATGGAATACAGCCAGTCTTTATTTGATTTTTCATTTTATTAAATTAATTTATATAGCCACCCAACTCACACATAGGCACCTCCAGGCATCTTACAAAATTTTAAAAATCTATCATATAATAAAAACCCATTAAAGACACCTCCCCCCCCCCCACACACACACACACTTGCCATGGCAGCAACAACACAGTCAAATTAACCACTTGATCGGCTCCGTCTTCTTTCATGGTCCCAGGCCCTCTGACAAAAGCACATTTTTAGGGCCTTTTGAAAAAAAGCAGCAGGGTGGGGCCAACCATACCTCGGGGAAGAATGATGTTCCATAGAGAAGGAACCACCACCAAGAGGGACCTTTTTCATAGTCCCATCAGACAACAATAGCTAATTGGTGAGACCCATAACATACGATCCCTAGGTTGGGCCAAGTAGATAGATCCCTTCCTATTTCAAAGTGGAATGTTTCCATCTTCTGGATCTCAGTTTGATTGACTACCTATAGAAGTGTTAAGAAACCATGCTGCTATTGTATAGTATTTGTGCAAAGCTTGGTGATGTTTCTTTTTACTATTATTCAGTCTGTTTTCAAATTTTTACATTTGAATAATGTACATTTTTAAAAACTATTATATGCTTTCAAACATAAGAATATTGTCTTTCAGAGTGACTGAAGTTTATTTATTTATTTATTTATTTATTGGTTTGATTTATATGCTGCCCTTCTCCAGAGATTCAGGGCGGCTTACAATGCATTAAGCAATGGCCTTCATACTTTTGTATATACCTGCTTAGTAGGGCTTAGTAGGGCTTCCCCCCCACCCCCAGCGGTGTTCTTTTTTATACAGTCAGCTTATTGCCCCTACAATCCAGGTCCTACAGTTTATTACTGCATCTATTTTCAAAAGCATACCACTTCTTTAATTGTCCTTCAACAATACTTCCAGATTGTGCCTTTGGATCATCTTGCACGGTAGGATAGAAAAATGGCTATGCATTTCAGCGATATATGATTTTTTTAAAATCCCAGTTTTATTATTGGTTGCATAATTCAAGGTGGTGGAGCAATTAACACTCTTTCTTCCTCCTATTTTCCTCAGAACAACAGCCCTGTACGGTGAATTGGGCTAAGAGAAAGTGACTGGCCCAAAGTCAGCTGGCTTTCATGCCTAAGGCAGAACTAGAACTCACAATCTCCTAGAACTCACAATCTCACAATGCCTTAATCACTAGACCAAACTGACTCATATATCATGTGATTTCTTTATTTTCCTATTTAAGATACCCATCTCTTATCCTTCTTCCTTAATTCACTTGAGGCAGCTGAAATTCTGATATTCTGCAAATAATCAAAAGATCCAGCCTATGAAAAATGGAGACACTAATGACCAGTGTCCATTTCATCTTGGAATTAGTGCTTAGCTTCTTCTAAGTTCTTGCTCCCAGTTGCTCAGGTAGCATCATTATAGCACTATTAAAGGAAGGCATTAAGCCTTCTAATTAGGGATGGGGCAGAGAGAGAGAGAGAGAACAAGCACATATTAAAGTTGTTTATTGAATTGCTTAAGTGCTTAGGTGAAGTATTACAATTCTATTGCAAACAAGAGCAGAGGAGGTGAAGAAGAGAAACTGAAAGCATCTAATGGATCTAACGATTAAGTAAATTAGATGACCCCCTTATATGAGACCAAGGTAACCCAAAGGTTGCCTAACCCCCATGAACCTGTCCGTGTGCCTTTTGTGTCAGCAGTGAACAACTTCAGTGAAGTGCCTCAGTCATCTACTGTGTGATGAGAAAGAACAATTTATGGAAAGCCCTTTCAGTAGTGGCACCAGGAGCTCTTCCAATGAAGGTCACTTGGCCAGATCTCTCCTTTCTTACCTAGACAGCATATGAAAAAGGATGCATGCCTTTGAGTGATGGGGGGGGAGGACGGAGAAGATAAATGGCTTTCCAATATGGTTCGTGGTTTACTGTTTACTGTTTTGTGTCTTTAACTTGCTGCATTTTAATTGCTATGTTATTATAAACATATTGCTATGTACAAAGTGGTAAAACAGCACTTTTAATAGAATAGCAGAACATAATACATTGAGTAAATAATTGGATGGACTCAGCAGTTTGGATTTTAATGCAGGAAATCCAACCACAATTTGTATTTTTCCATATAAGTTAATTTGGGGATGTTATACAAGCCTGGGACAGTCCTATGGTAGTTTTATTATATATCTGTCATAAATGAAGGCGAATATATGTGTCCCAGGATAATGTTGTAGGAGCCAATCTGAAGCAATCACCAGGACCAGAGGTTTATCCTTCCAAACTTTCAGACTCATGCTGTGACACATTGTGGAGAGAGAGAAATTCCTGAGGATGGGCTCCAGCATGAGTCCGAAAGCTTGGAAAATTAAACCTCTGGTCCCAGTGACCAACTCAGATTGGATCCTACATCTGTCATATTTGCTGAATGTTTGTATCATAATTTCAACATTAAATTGTGTATTTATCATACTATGATGTAGTGAAAATGAATATTTTTCTGTTGTTTTTAAAAGAGAATAGAAAATACCCCTTCTCTCATATTTATGTTGTCTTCTTCTTCCATCTCAACAAATGGAAGAAGACAAAACTCTCTGACAAGACTGTTCTGACCCAGCCTTAACAGAAGCACAAAACCCCCCTCTTTATTTACTTCTTGTGAATTAATTGCATTCACCCACCGAAAGGTCCAGGCAGTACTCCTTCAAGGACTATTAACAGTTCCTTGCGATAATTGCAAGGCCGTGAGCTCCCAGCCGAAAGGCTGGAAATTAAGTTCCTGCAAGCAGTCTCTGTGGCACGAAACACAATGAGCAAAATCTTCAGAAATATGATCTGTTGTCTCCTATGACAACCGCTCTCCTTTCCTTCTATTTATTTTCCAGGAAGTGTACTTTGCTTCCTGAGCCGACTCCTTGTCCTCCGTTGTTCACCTTTTGTAACTGCTCTGTGCATACGTGCATCTGGAACAGGCCCCAGCTGTTCTTCCTCCTCACTCATATCAACCTCCAAAGGCAGCTGCCTCTCTGGTGGCTGGGAAACGTCGGACGGCCCTGGCTCTATCTCTGTGTCCGAGGTAGAGCATTCCCCAGACTCCAGAACTGGCCCAAGTTCCTCCCCAAACTCCTCATCGTCCTAGTCTGCTGGCAGCTCTGCTGGCAGCTGGCAGCAACAACAAAGGCCAAGACTTTGAGAGTTAGCCCAAAGTCAGAATATATCATACCTAAAGAGAACTTCTACTGAGGTGGCGCAGTAGTTAGAGTGCAGTACTGCAGCTACTTCAGCTGACTGCTAGTTCAGCAGATCAGCGGATCAAATCTCACAGGCTCAAGATTGACTCAGCCTTCCATTTTTCCGAGGTAGGTAAAATGAGGATCCAGATTGTTGGGGGCAATATGCTATTTAGTATACTGTCTTTGGTGTAAGCCACCCAGAGTCCTTGGAGAGTGGGCGGCATAGAAATATGACAAACAAACAAACAAACAATCAAACAAATAATCCTGGCTTGATTTTTGAATCAGGATTAGGAAAACTCTGAACTTAAAAGAGCATTACATTATCCTGAAGTCATTTCTGAAAATAGTTTTGATTATAACACCCTTGACTATCCTGTCTGAGAATTATTGGCTTTGAATCCCAACAAAAGAAGAGCATTAGATTGGAAAGACCTGGGATAAGCATATCTCTCCCCCTCCTCCGCCCCAACATACTTTGATATTTTTAATCTGAGCAAAAAGACCCAATCGGTTTTTGCTATTGTCTGTGGAGCAACCTTGTCAACATCCTGGTGAGAATTGTTACTTCCGAAGCTGTGTTTGATTAAACGATGCCACCTATTTACATGGAAGCATCAATAAACTCACATTTAAAAAAATTAAAAATGTCTTTGCTGTTGATTAATGATGCATTATGACAAAATGGCATCTATTATCAATGTGTCCCCTGCAGTGTTAATTTACACATATGGGGATTAATATAATTATAATAACTGTTACCAACATACAATCTGAAAACCACCCACCACAAAAGATACACTGTGTGGTGAGTTCCTAGCTGTTATTACAATTTATAAGACTGACTGCCTCTTTTGGTTCTATAGCAGGGAATAACAGAAGCTATTCTTCAATCTTGTTCAATGCTGCAGATGAAGTTCAGGGTCCCTCTTCTCTACTAAATATATTATTATTATTATGGGGCCTGGGAAGAAAGCTAAATTAAAATATTTAGCTGAATGAACAGCTTTTGATGGGATTTGAATAACAATAGCAATAGGATTTAGACGTATATACTGCTTCACAGTGCTTTACAACCCTCTCTAAGCAGTTTATAGAGTCAGCATTTTGCCCCCAACAGTCTGGGTCCTCATTTTACTAGCTTTGGAAGGATGGAAGGCTGAGTCAACCTTGATCGGTTAAGATCGAACTGCTGGTAGTCAGCAGAGTTAGCCTGCAATACTGCATTCTAACCACTGTGCCAACACAGAACATTGATTCAGTAAATTGTGAAGTCAATAGGCTCAAGACAACTAGATACATCATCTCATCCCTAGCTACTTGGATACTAACCCTCGAACACTTCTCCGAAAGTCCAGCTGCAGCCCTCAAGTAGCTAGGCACAAAGTGGTATATTTTCCTAATAGCTGTTGCAATATATTTTAGGATGGGTTTGATCCTGAATAGACAGCTGATATTCATCAACTGACCAGGATTGTTGAGCATCAAGCAGTATGAAAATAATAATATTGGGAAAATATTTGCTTCTTCACTTCTGAAAGAATGCTAGTCCTATGCAGGGGTGGGTTCCACTTATCTTTACTACCGGTTCGCAGCGGGATCGCTCGAGCTGGCATGCGCAGATCATCAATGATGATGTCATGCCAGGTGGGCAGAGCCTCCCGCCAGTTTTACTACCGGTTCTATAGAACTGGACAGAACCGGGAGCAACCCACCCCTTGTTCTATGAAATTTGTATGTCTTTTTCTTTTTCATATTGCATTCTTTTCCAAAGGCATTGTTGAATACGTCAAAGATTTGAGCTGCAGAACCAAAAACAAATAAAATAAAACTGCATGAAATTGCATTCTTTATTTATATTCATACAAGGCTAGAATATACTTATATTAATTTCACAGAGTGGGCAGCCAATTTTTTTTTTAATTTGATTTATATGCCGCCCTTCTCCGGAGACTCAGGCCGGCTTACAGTGCGTTAAGCAATAGCCTTCATACTTTTGTATATTTTTTTATACAAAGTCAGCTTATTGCCCCCACAATCTGGGTCCTCATTTCACCTCCCTTAGAAAGGATGGAAGGCTGAGTCAACCTTGAGCCTGGTGGGATTTGAACTTGCAGTAATTGCAAGCAGCTGATGTTAATAACAGTGAATTAGTCCACTACGCCACCAGGACTAATTAATCTCCCATTCGAAGCACCCCAGACAAAATTAATTTGCCAGGCAAATTTTTGCCATCCTTACACAATCGAGTCAAGACAATAGTGGCCCTATCAGCAGGCAGGAAGAAATCTTTGTCTGGTGATCAGGATGGCTGATAGAGACCAGCCAGCCCTAATCCATTCTTCTCTGGCTCACCATCTCATCCCAATATCTCAGTCTTATGGACTTCTCAAAGCAAAGCACTGTGGACAAGAGGAAAGTCAGTAGAGTAGCTCATGAAAGGATCGAGAATGAGGGGCTCATGAACACAGGATATGGACGAGAGTATTGTGGCCCATCAGCGGCCTGTGCAGCTAGTAGCTGATTCCGACAGCAAGGAGGCTGATGTGGTGCTGCGCCAGCAACCTGTGCAGCTGGCACTCGAGTCAGACAATGTGGAGGCTGGAGAAGATGTGGTGCCAGCGGCAGAGATTCAGGCAGGGCCTTCAGAACCTCCAGAAACTCCCATAAGTGAAGAGGAAGAAGAGGAGGAGCCTCTTCTTGATGCACAAGCGCGCAGAGCTGTTAAAAGGCAGGAGTGGCTCCTCAGGAGGAGGTCTCCTTGAGAGTAAGGCTTGGGGATAATTGGCCACTCCCCTAGCCTATTTAAGGAAAGATGATGACTGATGCAATTCGCAGGAAACAACTTCGTTCATACTCCTTCACGTCTTGATTCCAGAAACGTTTGATTCAGCTCTTGCTTCTCTCTTGTCAGTTTTCCTGCAAATTGCTTCTGGGCATTCTGCCAACCACAGTAAGATTACGGTTATCTGAAATACTGTACCTCAGAATTGAGTTATTATTCTTTGGATTCTTGTCGGCTGTTAATGAAGTTAAATTAACAGCCCTTGTTCAGTAAAGACTGATTTAAACTGTACTTGTGTTCGAACAACTACTAAGAAAGCTCATTAGTAGTCTTTAATTAGCAAAGTAAGGTTTGTACGGACTTTTGTGTGTGCTGCATTCTTTGGGGTTCGTAGCTAGGGCAGAACAGAGAGAGATACTCCTACTTCCTGCTTTAGGCCAAGTGGAGCAGGGATGGGATTTAGCCTATTTGGACCAATTCGGGGGAGCCGGTTGCTCCGACAATCAGTTGAGAGCGAACTGGCTCGCTCTGACGATTATACCCACCCATCCACCCCTGTGCTATACTGACCTTTATTTTCTTTTTTTGAAGCCCAGCTGATAAGCATGGAAGAGCCGATTGCCGTGCCTCACTGTTTTACTCACTGGGGCTAAAGTCGAAGGTAAGTTTTAGACTGGTTTGAAAACGAACCGCACATACGCAGAGCACACACTCGGCAAACCAGTTGTTACACCGCTGAATCCTGCCACTGAATTGGAGTGACTAGCTCCTTCTTCAGTTGGAATACAGGTGTGATTAATGTAAACAACTGTGAGGAAAAATACAAAGAAAAACAGACTATTTTTTCTCAAACACACAGGGAAATTTAAAATGGAAAGTTTAACCAAAATGGGAAGTCAAAGATTTGGCAAAGTATTAATCTCAGAGTTGATGAAGGTGAGCCAAAATGTCATCCATAATTAATTTAGCAATTCCCAGCTGGACCCTATCTTAGCAGTAATCAATTTTCTTTAGATGAATTACCCCATTGACGAATCATCATTCCTTCCGTCTTTTAAAATAAATGGTGTATGAGTCCATTTAAGAGGAAGTTCTTATGCTTATGCTTAGGACCTGCTTAGAATTACTGTATGTAAAGGTTAGAAAGGGAGGTAGGTTTGTTTGGTTTCTAGCTGAAGAATTGGCAGGTTATCTATGATTCACCCTTATGCATAGAAGACATATCCAGACTTTGCATATATAAATCTTGATAAGATGGGTTTCTAATATAAAATACAGTAGTGACCAGAATTGTGGAAACCTTTTGGAAAAAGTGTATTTTTGAGGTTTGATGGCTAATAATACCACTTTTTTTGGAGTTTCAGGATAATCATATTCCACTGCTGGAATGGCCTGGGAATAGCCCAGACCTTAACCCAATTGAAAACCTAAAGAAACTTGTTAGTCAGAAACGACCCAGCAATAAAACCCAGTTAATAGAAGCAATCATTCAATCTTGGTTTCACATTATAACAGCTGCGGAACTAAAAGACTTGGTTCACTCCATGGGAAGACATTGTAAGGCCGTAATTCATGCTAAAGGTTACCCAACTACTAACTGACATGGTGATTATTTTTGCATATCTCATTTTTTCTATGTGTTTCACTTCTCTTTTTTATACTGTAACTGCTATTCTAATAGCAAATCCTTCATAAAAGTTATTGCACTACGTTCTTGATTAAATTATCTTTCCATTGATATATAATTTTATGGTACTACTCCAAAAAAAAAGTGGTGTTATTAGCTAGTTTTAGAAAATACACTCTTCCCAAAAAGTTTCCACAATTTTGGCCGCTACTGTAGTATCATCGTTGTCAACCATTCAATTGTGTGTCTGGCCTTCGCTACTCTATGGATCAGCCCTCTCCATGCCCTTCTGTCTCACACTGCCTCCTTCAGATTCTCCAGGCTCATCCCGGTATCATTGTTTATAGGTTTCAGCCAGCGGGGACTAGGGTAGCCCCTTCTCCTTTTACCGCTTATAACTCCCAGCTGATTGATTGATTTTTTGTGTGAGTCAGCCCTCATGACAAAACAAAAACAGCAGGAGATTTTAAAACCCCATCCAGAAATATTTCGATGTCTGGCACAGATTTTCTTCCAGATATGAGCATGTTGGACTTAGTCCTAAAACTAGCAACGGCTGGCATAATATGCGATCTTGGTGCAGTTTATACAAGGCTCTGGGTAATGATATTTCAGTAGCTAATTGTAGGTTTCAGCTGCGAGAGTCTGGCTGTGAGAGTATCTGAAGGGAGGGAATCATTAGGTATTTTTCTAGTGATTAAAGTTGCTATCCCTTTCGGGTTTTGCAGCTGGTAACACAACCAGAGCGTTTATAAGGATGCCTTTATACCTATGCTTTTCTCTCACTGTTCATTTCAGATCGGCGTTAACATGTGCATAACATCTTATGTTGTAAATGTTAGCACTGGGCAGGGGTCAGACTAGATTGTTTCCAGTGTATCTTCGAAACCTTACAATCCATGTTTTTCTCAATCTTCCTTCCCCTTTTCTATACTCTGCATTCAGTTGCTTAGCCCAAAAGGAAATAGCACAATGGATATGTGTGTGCATACTTGTGTGTGGGTGTGTGTAAGCCTGTCTGTACGTGCATCAGCATCTATACATAAATTTTATCTTGTAGAACTGGAGATGCATCATAATCCTACTGCATTTATGTGGATACAAAATACATTAATGTGAATTTCAATGCATTCTTATAAAAACTGCCAATCCAAGGAAATGGAAAAGATTACCCAGAGTTACATGGAGATTTGTTATCCTGAAGTAGTTACAGGGAAAGCCAAATGTTTCAAATTTTTATAAGATAGATCACAAACAGCCCATTTAAATGAGGTGGAATGAATTTGCAGGATGCATTTTTTTTTATTAATAAGGTGGCTCCTGGGACACAGTGATGTTTCTGCAACTTGGAATGAAAAATAAATCTAGGAGAGAATTTTGAAGAGAACTAGCTTTTTGCATGCTATATTGAAAACACTACAAGATCTTTATTTTCGCAAGTGGAAATAATTCTGGATAAAATACTTCTCCAGATGAGAGTGCACTTAAAGCTCAAAGCACCTGCAAATGTTTATTTGCAGATTTTTCAAGCAGAGCATTCACGGAAGACAAACGAATACTCCTGAAAGGTAGGAGATGCCCATGGACAGCATTGGGCAAAGTCAGCTCCCTCTGGCTCACTGTACTGCTTCCAGTGTGAAATAGGTAGCTGGTCCAGATGTCTCTCAATCACAGAACTATAGATAACTACAAAATATGAAGCAAATACCTCATTTTATCTATCTTCTGGCTGAGCAGCATGGTGGCCTAGAGGTAGAGCTCTCACCTCACAATCAGGAGGCTGTGAGTTCGATCTTAGCTAACGGCAGATATTTCTCACTCTGGGTACACAGAGAAAATATCTGCTGTGAACTCTGTGTAGGCTTAGGAAAGGGCATCTGGCCAGTAAATTCAGTCACCCAACTCCCTCCTGATGCAAGGGATTACAGGATCTTTGAAAGAAAAAAAATCTCACAGTCATGTGGAGATTTGCAGTCCAGATCAATGAAGTCTTTTTTTTTTTTAAGATGGATGATTTTATATATACTGCATAAAGAATGCAAATTAGCCTTGACTCCCAGTGACTGCCTGGATAAATCCATGTAGTTTTCTAGACAACACTTTCACATGTGGATTACTGTCACCTTCTTAGGGCTGGGAGGGAGTGATTAGCCTAAAGATATCAAGCTGTTTTAGGACAGAACTAGAACTCACAGTCTCCTGGTTTAGGCTGCTGCCTTTAATCCACTACACCAAATTGGCTCTCATATATTTTAGAAGCACATATTAAATTCAGTTGAATTTTGAAGCTGATCCAAACCTGAATCAGAATGACATAAAAAGTTCTGGAACTGTTTAGATCACAGCACAATATCATGCAGCAGTAGAGCAAATTGAAAATTGAAAAGCTCCCCAAAATTCATTATAGATTCGGCTATAGAGAGAGACTCAGATAAATGGTTCCACAACATGCCTAATTCTTTATTAACTTCTCAAGGCACGTTATTCTGGCAACACAGTATCACAAAAATAAGGTTACAGTCAGCAAGTTTGGAGTTGATGGAATATGGTCCATGATCCCTTGCACAGAGAAGCTAAGGGTCACATCATGACTATATTAGCCCCAAGCCCTTTGGTCAAGCAAGCAACAGTAAGCATGATTTGACCCATCACAAAAGGGTTGGGTGCTGCCTAGTGGTGGCAACAGAACCTGTAACGAAGAGGTTGCTTCATTGTTGCTCTCCTTCCCAGAGTTCTAGGTAGGCAAGACAAATCAATAGAGCAAGCTCTGAGTGGGCAGACTTCAGATGTGAAGAACAAAAAGTGAACCGACAGGGGTGAAATCCAGCAGGTTCTGACAGGTTCTGGAGAACCGGTAGCGGAAATTTCGAGTAGTTCGGAGAACCGGCAAATACCACCTCTGGCTGGCCCCAGAATGGGGTGGGAATGGAGATCTTGCAATATCCTTGCCCCAGGAGTGGAGTGGGAATGGAGATTTTGCAGTATCCTTCCCCTGCCACGCCCACCAAGCCACGCCCACCAAGCCACACCCACAGAACCGGTAGTAAAAAAAAATTGATTTCACCCCTGTGAATGGATCTGATGTGAGGGCATTTGGAACCATCAGTGACAGAAAGCCATGTCTTTTCCTAGCTTTGCTATACCCCCTATGCCATTTCTTTGTGAGGAGGTCATACATCCCAGAATGATGACATGGTCAGTACTATTGATTCATTTTCTAGCACCAAGGAAGAGGGATTAAAAGAGTTTTAGCTAAGACTAGGTAAAACCTGTAGGATATAAGCTTAGGTTTTCCTTAAAAAGTGTTCTTCACATAGTATGTTTTATATCCTGTGTGGTACTGAGTTTTTTGGACCAAACTGAACAAAACAAAAGTCTATTAAATTTATATACTACCCATTTCACTACTCAAAGTGACTTTGGGCAGTTTTTAACTAAATTTTAAACTACCGTGTTCCCCTGAAAATAAGACCCTGTCTTATATTTTTTTGATCCCTGAAATAAGCACTTGGCCTTATTTTCAGGGAGGTCTTATTATTTTAGGGCGCACTGAGCAAGACGGGGCTCCTCTTGCCATTTCCAGCTCTGTCTCCCTAACCCTAGCCAGAGGAAATGGTGGGAACCAGCTGCGCATTATTTAAATATTTTCGGGGAGGGCTTATTTTTGGGGACGGCTTATTTTAGCGCATGCGCTCAAAAGCCCAATTGGGCTTATTAACAGGGGATTTCTTATTTTCAGGGAAACAGGGTATTTGATTTTTTTAAAATACACACACATAATTTAAAGGCATCCATATAAAACCAACTGAATTTGCTTACCTTACCTTTAACTGACTTCAGTTTATCACTGAAACAACTTAGAGCCTGGTGGCGTGGCAGACTAAAGCACTGTAATTAACATTCAGCTGCCTGCAATTACTGCAAGTTCAAATCTCACCAGGCTCGAGGTTGACTCGCCTTCCATCCTTTCTAAGGTAGGTAAAATAAGGACCCAGATTGTGGGGGCAATATGCTGACTTTGTATAAATATACAAAACTATGAAGGCTATTGCTTAACGCCTTGTAAGCCGCCCTGAGTCTCTGGAGAAGGGCAGCATATAAATCAATTTTTTAAAAAAACAACCAAAAAAACTACCGGTAATTCACAGCAGATCTAATATTTGATTCAGAGACATTATAAATGTTGGTTGACCTCCAATTATAGTAGTCAATGAGACGCATGAACTTTCTGCTTTCCAAATCAAAGTGTGGTTTTAGATCTAATCAAATTGGGTGGCTTTTCAAATTAGTTTGACATAAATATACTTGTTTTCTGAGTAGTTTAATGTTAAATTTCCATGGTCAGGGTTTTATCTAGTATTTCATTACAAATGAAACTAGCATGTGAAAATGTCTATCTCACATACCAGAATAACTTGTTCAACCTTGAGCACTATAAACCTTGAATTGGAAAGAGATGAAGATGCTATTTGCCTTTGACAGTAAATTATCCTGGGTCAGCCCTGTTACCTGTTTCAAGATCAAAGTGATATCAGGCAACCATCTTGGTGCCGCATTGGTTAGAGCGCAGTACTGCAGGCTACTTCTGCTGACTGCCGGCTGACTGCAATTTGGCAGTTCAAATCGCATCAGGCTCAAGTTTGACTCAGCCTTCCATCCTTCCAAGGTGGGTAAAATGAGGACCCAGATTGTTGGGGGCAATATGCTAAAACTCTGTAAAGTACTTAGAGAGGTCTGTAAAGTGGTATATAAGTCTAAGTGCTATTGCTATTGCTATCACTGTGATGGAAAAATTGACTAACTGCCCTAACCTAATTAATCAGCAAACTGTTGGTCTGTGAGAAAGCTTTAATTCATTTCACGTTTTCTTCAATATCTCAAAACAGTTTCCTCATTGAGAATTTGATTATATTTGGATTAATTTAGATGCAATTAATCAGTGAAATAAATGTTTAGAAAACAGATGATGAATCAATTAACATTCCCAGTTGATAGCTCTAGAAATTAGCATACCTGAATGTTGGAATAGGGGAAAAGGGAAAAGCTTCTCTTCTATAACGGTGCAGAAAATAATAGTCCACCAAAGCAAATAGCAAAGCCTTCATTCCTTTAAAATTTGATTTCACAGACACAGTCCATTTCAGACTTCAAAAAGTCTTCTCGAAGTCTTAAAATGCATTATGTTCCATTTTACTTCCTGGCCCTGCACAAATTACTTTATTAGGGATGCATTTGTCAATGTGTGTTATTATCCTCACATGTTGTTAGGAGCACCACAGAAAACTGTCTTTAGATGGAAAGACAGACAGTTTCATTTTTCTCCTGGTATTTCATAGAAGTGGGGGAAGGGAGAGACATATACAGTAAGTAGAATATTCTACAGTGCCCTCTAGTGGCAGTGAGGTATAGCTGCAGAAAATTAATGAGAAATGTTAAAATGCTGTCCTTCAGGTGAGATGCAATAGGTTTTTCATAGATTCTAAACCTTAATCCTGAAATATTAATTGAATTCCAATCCGCCTACCAAGGAACAAAAGCTGGTAAAAGAGTTTAATTGTTTCCATTTCAAAACCGATTAGCAGATGGGCTCTGTTCTCTACTATACTATATTTAAAAAACTACTTGGCCCATTGTCCATCCTATCAAGTCAAATAGTAAATTACAAAAACTAGTGAATGTGAGGCTTCAGGGTTTTGCAACTGTGATAGACACAGAGGCAATGTAGCCTGCTGTGCTGGGAAATGAAGGTGGAAGTTTCTTCACACAAAGCACATACTTTACTATTGAAGTAAAACAGTGGTGAAATCCAATTTTTTTTACTGCCGGTTCTGTGGATGTGGCTTGGTGGGTGTGGTGTGGCTTGGTGGGCTGGCAGGGGAAGGATATTGCAAAATCTCCATTCCCACTTCACTCTGGGACCAGCCAGAGGTGGCATTTGCCGGTTCTCTGAACTGCTCCAAATTTCCGCTACCGGTTCTCCAGAACCTGTCAGAACCTGCTGGATTTCACCCCTGCAGTAAAGGATCCTTCTTTGGCACACCATTTTGCTTTTAAAGATGCCAGCCACCGTTGTTGCTGAAACATCAAGAAATCTGTATTCCATGCCATGGTCACTAGATCCTGAAGACCAACTCTGTGCAATAGATACTAGCTGTGAAAGCCTATATCAGTGTATCACAAGGCCTATGAGATCAAGTGTCCTAACAATATTATTTTTTTAAATATTGTATGAAATATGGATTGCTTGCTTATCATCTTTTCTTTCGAGGAATTGCACACAACAATATACTTATCCTAGATTTCATCTTTGAAACAAATGAAGTTAAGATGGAATGTATCTTAATCAGGCAAGATAAGCTCTGATTATGGTCAGGGGTGGGATTCAAAAATTTTAGCAACTGGTTCTCTGCCCGGTTGCTGGGTGGGCATGGCCATGGTGGGCATGGCCTACTCGGCCTCCTGCATCATGGCGGGGGGCGTTTTCACTCTCCCCAAGCTCTTCGGGAGGGGAAGGGAGGGGTGGGTGGGGCCAGCCAGTCCTTGCAACTACCGGTTCGGCAAACCAGATGTAAAATTAGCATCCAATTCACCCGAACCAGTCCGAACCAGCTGAATCCCACCCCTGATTATGACTCTACTCTTCATAGATTTAGGTGCATTTTTTAATTGTTGACTTACTGTTTGGGTCTTTTCAACTGAGGTCTGAAGGACTGCAAGACAGGGACGCTTTACTTCAATAGTAAAGTATGGTTAATGTGAAGAAATATACACCTTACATTTCATTAGAGTCTTGTTAGACTGTTACAGGAAACATTAGTGTTGTATCACTATGATTGATAATGATTGAAATTGGCTCATTAGGCAAAACATCAAAGAGACTTTACTAACCAATTAATAAGGCATTAGTTTACAAGAATCACACTCAATGTACTTGGTGCCATATTATATGCACTTCTCTTTGAGGTGCCAGAAAATTCTTTGTATTTTTAGCCCCAAGAAATTAGTTCAGTAGTTGTAGAGTAAAAAATGAATTAGTGTTTACTGCATCAGAATAATACAATAACTGCCCTGTAAACAGAGATAGTGTTGCAGGATGGACAATAAAAATGTGATCCTATCATCTTCTGCATTCATTTCATAGCAAAGTTGTGGAGGGAAAATTCTGATCTGGGTTCTTGTTATTTTAGCAGTTTAGATGTTAGCTGTATTCCAGTGTATTCATTCTCAATTAATTCTTCCTTTTCCTCATTGTTTTGTTTTCTTACACAGGATATGTAGGTAAAGGTTCCAGCAATAAAACGTGAAGGAATCTCCTAAAGTAGAATCTAGTTATCTTGTGATTTGGCCATGACCATTTTGGTCTCCTGGGTCCTGATCTGTTCGAAGCCTCAAAGACACCCACTCAAGGAACAGGTCATGTCCATTTTGCCTGTGAAGGCAATCTTAAATAAGTGAAACACCTCCCAAAGCTCCATCTTCACTTCATAGTCAATTTATCTGACCCATCCGAAACCTCAGTGGTTAGGATCCTGAGTCTTAGATCGTTAAAAGATCCACAGCTTGGTAGTTCGAGACCCGAGTTCTGTGAGACTCAGTGAATTCCCCTCACTTATCCTTGCTCCCGCCAATTTAGCCGTTTGAGAGCATGTAAATGCAAGCAGATGAATAGGTACCACATATAAGCATGTGGGAATGTAACACTGAATCGTCTGTGGTCTGGCATGATTCACACAATGATCACAGAAAAGTCTCTGGACAATGCTGGCTTTTTGGCTTAAGAAGCAGAAATGAGAATTATCCCCTAAAGTCGATCACAACTAGCGGGGTAAAATCCACAAGGACACCTTTACCTTTACATCATCCAGAATATCTCCTGATAAGATATTGACCCTATGGAGAAATCCTGTAGAGCTCTTGCACCAAAGACACCTTTTCGTTCTGAGTGCAAGCTTTACAATCTGGCTCTTTAAAGTTTCTTTTTAGATGAAACAGCAGAGGGGGGGAGGATTGGAGAAACTGCTGGAATGTAGTTACTTTAAAAAATAAACAAATAAAGCTGTAAAGAGTAGGAGAGAGCCTGTAAATTATTCCCACATTTTTTCCCCCTCCAAGAAATGTACAGACAGCGTCAGTCTCAATTTTTAAACAGTCGATTAGAGAGGGAGATTGTCACTGACATTTCTACCTGTCATACTTGTGTAAAGCTGTCAAGCAGCAGGTGGGCAGCTGAGACAGCCCTGGAAAAGATGTCTTTATTACCTTTCTCATTCAGCTCTGCCATAAGCTCAGCTTGCTGTGATGGGTTAAGCACACTGCTTTGGTTCACGCTGAACATGCTGCCTGCAAGGAATAACATATTTGACAGCTCTATGTGTTTTATATCTCCCAAATTAGGCGCAGGTAGGCTGTAATCCCGTGTTTCTCGACCTTGTAGCCTGAAGATGGGTGGTCTTCAATTCCCAGAATCCCCCAGTCAGCAAAGTAAAAACAAAAATGAATCCGAGAACAAGTGTACTTTGCAAACAGACAGCCTAGCTCTGTGTATTCATTAACATTTCTGATTGACGTACGTCTTTCTGGATATTTAAAATGTTTCTGTGATGCAAACTTTGCATTGGGTGAGTTTTCTAGACCTGTGCGTGGCTGCAGAAATGTCTACTCCGCATGGAGCAGTTTTGCTTGCTACTCTCAAATGGCTGCTTCCACCCTGCCTCACAGGTAACCTAGCTTTCGTACCAAGGTATTTCTGTGCATGTCTCTGTTCTTTTCATTTTCAATAATCATCTGAATTGTTTGGGAGTGGTCATTTTACATGGTATTCCAGCAAATGTCATTCATGGGCAGAGTCCACTAAGATGTAATGAGTCGCCCACAAGTGACCCTTCCTCTCAGTTACTATCTTGTATTCAACATAGGCCTGGCCCTCGGCCTACTTGAAAGCAATTCAAATGTGACATGGCTAATGTGCCTAGAAGATAATGAGGATTCAGCAAGAAATTTCCTCATTACTGCCTTATCAAACTGTTGGCAAGAACTGCAGATCTTTGGCCTGGTCAACTATAAGTGAAGACAATTTAGTATAAGCTTTTTTCTTCTGGCCCTCCTGGTTATTCAAGAAGGGCAAGGGAATTTCCATTGCTAAACAAGGCAGGTGTTAAGTACATTGCACCTAGTTTTTTTCTTTCTTTCTTTCTTTCTTTCTTTCTTTCTTTCTTTCTTTCTTTCTTTCTTTCTCTTTCCTTCCTTCCTTCCTTTCTTCCTCTTTCCTTCTTTCTTTCAAAGTTATATGCCGCCCCATCTATTGTCAAGTGACTCTTAAAACATAAGAACATAGTATAAAACAATAAGAGCATTAAAAACATTACAACTTTCAACATTAAGAGTATTAAAATCAGTCAAGAACTGGATAAAAAGGGAACCAATGCATAAATGGAGTGGAAGTGGCCTCTTCCATCTGCCAAGTGACAGCCACATCAGGAAGAAGTATAAGAATCTGGAAAAGAATCAAGGCCTGAAGGAGTAACTAGAGAAGATGTGGAAAGTAAAGGCCAGCGTGGTCCCAGTGATGGTAGGAACACTCAGGACTGTGACTCCTAAGATGGGAGCGTGGCTCCAAAAGATCCTAGGAATATCATCAGAGCTCTCTGTCCAGAAGAGTAAAGTGCTAGGAACAGTTAAGATACTCTGCAGAAACCTCAAGGTTTCTACCCAGGCTTCTGGTAGAGGATCTGAGACTAAGGAAGATTCATACCACTCATAAGGGCAAGAAGGGAAATGTTTTTCTGTATTATAGTCTTCTGTGTACTCTATTTCTAAATACTCTATTAATGTTCTGTTTCACAACCTTTTTTGCCACGGTTGTTAAGCGAAAGTGAAACCAGCCATTAAGTGAATCCAGCTTCTCCCACTGGCTTTGCTCATTGGAAGCTAGCTAGGAAGGTCACAAATGATGATCACCAGAATGTTGCAACCATCATAAATGCATGCTGATTGACAAGTACCTGAATTTCGATCAGGTGACTGTGAGGATACTGCAATGGTTATAATAAGTGTAAGAACCATGGATAAGTCATTTTCTCAGTGCTATTGTAATTTTGAATGGTTGTAAATGGAGAACTACCTGTACATGAAAATTTGTTTGATTATATTCATAATGTATATTTTATTGTTGAATAAGCCCTGAACTTGTTAAGGACTTGTCCTTGCAGTCTCAGAGAATTGAATGGAAATGGATTTTTTTAAAAAAATAATACAGTGACAAATGATAGTAATATAAAAGAGAAGCACTTCTGGTGAATATAATTTCCTAAACAACACCTGAATGATTAGTTGCACAATATGGATTTACATAGCATTAGTAATTCTTGCAGTTTATAACTTTTTACAGTTCCACCCAAGTAATAATAATTCTGAAGTCTTTTACTGTTTAAATGCAAATGTATTCCATTAATTAAAATTAATGGTCACAACTAAATGAACATTCTGGTACTGTGACTGAATAAAAGTATAAATTATATTCCTTCCTATTTCTCCTTCTGTCTGTGAACGAATATATTTTTCATTTTCTTTTTGATGCCATTAATAATTCCTCCATTAGGCAACAACTGAACTTTCAAAGTGTCACCACTGTGACTCTGTTTCCATAAAAACTCTGTAAAATTATTGTCCACCCGTTATTGACAGAGAAGGGGCTGTAGGGATTTAGTCAAAAGATGAATCAGCAGCAAATTGCAGCTTCACGATTTTCATGTTACATAGCAAATCACACTTTATATTTATCTTGGGGTTTTTTCTCCGCAACATATATGAAAAAGACAAAAATGATACAGGGAAGTTAAAAGAAGTCACACTGTTAACACACCATAAAGAATCTGCTTTTATACCCATATTTTGGTAAGAAATATCAAGAAATAACCTTTTTCTCCTGAATAAATTGGCAGCAACTTCCAAAGAAAAGAAGATGCTCAGCTGGAAACCTGTAACCTGCAGGGTTGCTAAAATGTTTACAATGGCCAGGCCCAGTATTAAATGAAAGCAGATCAGAGTATGACTGACAAACAGATTGGTGTAGTCTTTCTTTAAGATTTGGCATTGGAAAATCTTGACATATCTGAATTTTTGTCTCACTCCCTTATATTCCCAACTCACAAACCTGTATTACTATATAAAATATTGCATTCAAATATAAAATTTTTGCACCTACTGAATTTTTTTAAAAGGCTGAATTGTGCCTTGTATTCTATATTTTC
>WNWU01000011.1:16056960-16071901 GCA_012654045.1 Ptyas mucosa | reverse complement strand
AAAAATCTGCATTTCATTAATATGTTTTACTTCTACTTGCACTTTAGTCTTCTCCCTTCTGGAATAAAGATTATCTCTTTCTTTTCTGGAAAGAATATTATTAAGATTATCTTACGTGATAATTTGAAGACATCAAACCATATATAGGCTATACATAACCAAGGAACCATACTACATTACAGGCATATTTCATCTATCAGTTTAAATTAATTAGATTAATTAATTGATCTATTAATTAATGAGCCAATACACTTACCCACCAAGATATAAACCCCATTGTATTTATTGATCTATCCACTGTGGCGGCCTTTTTTTTTAAACAATTTCCCTTTGATTGAAACATTTATTTGCAACATGTTTTAGCAAAATTCATATAAAACTACAGCAATCCATATCAGTTGAATATACGCACTCTAATATTAACTGCACTATTTCTCAATATGTGCTTTTGTAGCTTCCTTATCACCATTGCAAACAATGCAACTAGTTTTGTTACATGGTCTTCAGACAACAGAAAATAATTTCCCCCCATCTAATATAGATTGATTCAATTGGATTAATTCAATCTTGAAAATTGAAGGGGATGATGAATCTAAGGTGTAAGTTCCTGATAATGCAATGTAATAATCTAAGGAGGCAAATCTTCTACTGTAAGTTATTATTACAAATGCATTGTGTATTTGGTATCTTCTATCCAAATAGGCTGTTGGCATTGTTTGAAAGAGATGTTCTGTAAAAGCTTGTCTCAAGGAGTGAGATGTCTATGAATTCTCAAGCAGGTCATGGTTGTCCCAAAAGTGCTTTTCCAAAAGGCAACTGGAATTTCTTGGGATTTTTTTCTTTGAAAATCCTTCCAACCCCATCAGTCAATTAGAACTGAAGAAGCTTCTTGTATGAGAAGTGAAATGATTTTTTTAAAAAAAACAAAAAAGTTTTTGGGACAAAGAGAACAAAACCAAAGATTGTAAGTAGCATACATTCCTTTTCCTTCTTTTAAAAAATTGATACCACTTAGCCAATTAATCTTACATACCTGCTCTGTATCATATTCAAAATCTTTAAAAACTAAATAGCCCCTCACTAGTGTATGATAATTTATGTCATTCAGCAATTCCTGATCTAGCAAGAAGGCTAAAATTGACAATATCAATTATGGCCGTAACAACACTTCGATAGCAATCACCCCTTAAATAGTTTAAATATTGCAATTTTTAAAACCATGAAATTAAAGAAATCCATTCAAAACCAAATTTCTGCTCTTTGTAGTTTTATTAACAATTATTTCTAATCTTTTCACAATCTCTTTAAGATGAACTATGTTCACATGCCTAGCAAAATTGTTGTTTTATGTTCCTTTGCAATTACCACCAGAGAGCAACCTTGCATGCTGTTTGGAATAACTGGTGTAGAACTGAAAAGATATACTATAGATATATTTTTTTTTATTTAAGCAATTAAATCAATAGTCATTGTAATCTATTAATCAATCCCGTTAGCAATCCCAAAACTGTATTGTACTAGCTTTTGAACTTGGTTTTGAGTTGACACTAAGATGGCAGAAATAGCCAAAAGCCCAAAAGACAAGCTCAGGATCCAAAAAGATCTTGACAGACTTGAACAATGGGCCCTGTCCAACAACATGAAATTTAATGTGGAGAAAAACAAGATTTTACCAAAGTACAAATATAGATTAGGTAAACAAGTATAGATTAGGCGAAACCTGGCTCGAAAACAGTAACTGAGAGGGACCTTGAAGTCCTAGTGGATGATCACTTAAACATGAGCCAGCAGTGTGCGGCAGCATCCAAAAAATCTAATACAATCCTTGGTTGTATAAACAGAGGCATAGAATCAAAATCATGTGAAGTATTAATACCACTTTATAAAGCCTTAGTAAGGCCACACCTGGAATACTGCATCCAGTTTTGGTCACCGCATTACAAAAAAAATGTAGAGAGTTTGGAACAAATGCAAAGAAGAGCAACTAAGATGTTTAACGGCCTGGAGACTAAAACAAATAAAGAATGGTTGCAGGATTTGGGGTTGTTCCAGAAATGACATAGGACAAACTAAAAAAAAACCCCAATTAATAAGTTGTATGTAGGTGTAGAGTACGTCAGTCTCACTATCCCACCAATACTGGACCTGGAAGCTGCAAAACTATTCTCAAAAATATTATATAGGGTCAGTGAGATCATGAGTCCATGCTAAATATCAGGTTAGCTCCCCCTATTTTAATTCCGGGATTCAAAATATCCAAGGAGACAAAATACTCTGTTCAGATATGATATTTATGTCATTTGTTATCACAACATGAGTTATGACTAAGTGGTTTTTAATGAGAGGAATAGATGAATTTATGGAAATCAGCACTGTGAGAAGCTATTGGTTGTCAACTATGTTGAAGTTCATAATTCGGTGGTAACATGATTCCTAATATCAAGCAATAAAATTGGTCCAGGTCTGGGTAAACGTTCAGATGTTCTCTACTACAGCCTTAATATATTGTGCTAATTTAATTTTCGTTGTTTCCATATATAATGACATCCCAAAACATTGGAAGAAAGGTTTGATTAAAACAAACACAGATATAGTAAGGTCATAATGGGAAAGCTATGTTATTTGAGATACATGTTGATATTGATTTTGCGTTTAAGTAGAGTTACTTGGAAATAAGGGCCACTTCATATTGCTTTTAAATACAGTACACTGTAAAACAGTGACTCTGTTTTTACGTCTGGGTCAACGCTTATCTTCAAGTGTTGTTGCAAAGAAAGGTTCTGAATTTTCTGCCATACATATAAGTTGAAATTCAGCAGGCTCTTACAAACAGCTCCGAAGTAATTTGTGCCCTGTTCATTGATGGAGCACTCATAGAACCACTTTCTAGGAGTGCACTTGAATAAGAGCTCTTACCCAAACAAGTAGGGTGAAAAAAGGGAATAATTTATTTTATTATAAAATACATTTATTTGCTACCCATCTCATATCCAACAAATCATGCCCTAGTTAGTTCATGCCCCATAAATTAGTTTTAAATCCGGCTGAAATCAACAAACTGTCAATTATAGGCACCATCCAATCTGCCGCTATGGTAATAGCAACCTACATAGAAACCAGAGGTAGGTTTCACAGGTAAAATTTTGTCAAGAAATCTAGGAATTGCTCTTATAGATTTGTAAGACAGTCCTCCTATACCTCTTATCTACCAGTGGGTTAATGAATACTGTTCCCATAATTCTTAACTCACACAGCTAATTGCCATGACAACTGGAAACTGTGAAAGTTGTACTCCATGCCCCTAAAAAGAGATGGCTTTGATCTTCCGTTGTTGTTTGTGAAGTACTATGAAAAGCAATAAATCAAGAATGAAAATTGCATTGCATTAGGTTTAGTTAAGAAACCTACAAAATTATAGAAGTTTTGATCTTTGTATAATGGACTTCTATTAAACGGATATGAAAATAGATGTGTTTAAGAAGTAGAGATGCAAGGGTTTAGGGGTTCTGAGGAACAACAAAATAGTTTAAGGAGGTTTGTGTATTCTATTCAGTTAGGCATTATCAGCTGCAGTGGTGAAATCCAAATTTTTTTACTATCAGTTCTGTGGGCGTGGCTTGGTGGGTGTGGTGTGGCTTGGTGGGCGTGGCAGGGGAAAGATACTGCAAAACCTCCATTCCCACCCCACTCCAGGGGAAGGATACTGCAAAATCTCCATTCCCTCCCCACTCCTGGGGGAATGATATTGCAAAATCTCCATTCCCACCCCACTCTGGGGCCAGCCAGAAGTAGCATTTGCCAGTTTTCCGAACTACTCAAAATTTCCATTACTGGTTCTCCGAACTGCTCAAAATTTCCGCTACTGGTTCTCCAGAACCTGTCAGAACCTGCTGGATTTCACCCCTGATGAGCTGGTACATTTTTCAAAAATGTGAAAGTCTATTCCAGTGTAGGGAAACTCATCCTATTTGTTCTCAAGTTTTTCTTTTAATAATTGCAAGAGATCACTGAAAGAAAGCTATTGTAGAACCTATTAGTCTTTCAAATATGCTTCCCCCAAAATTGTCTTCTTTGTCATGATTATTAGCAGCTAAGGCAATGCAGCATTGAAAGCCTTTGCTCAAATCCTTTTAAGCAAAGTACAACACTGTGGAATACCAAATCCTTTAGAATGTAACATGTTTAATTTTTCCCCTTCTGCTGTAATGGAGCTTCTATTTGACTTGCTGTTTTCTTTTTAGGCAGTTTTGAAATGCAGACAGCACTACATACAGTTTTGAATTGCAGACAGCACTATATACTCATGGCCTCTAAGAGAAATTCCCGACGCTTGCTTGATTCAAATAACTCCTTTTTCAACATTGTGCAAGCATCAATTTATACAGCAGGTTCAATAAAACAGCCCACATTCATAAAAACTAAACATAAATGTATCTTGGTGTTACAGTTACAGAGGTAAAGCCAATGCAGAGCAAAGTTGCAAGAAGCAAAAGAAACATTTCTAATAAAATAGATATAGAAAATAGAAACAATGATCTACATATACCCAAATATTCCAATTTTCCCTTCCTTAAATTTCCACAGAACAAGGCAATTACCCATAACCATTCCTTTTCTTCAAACACATGTAAAGTATAGCTTATTAAATCTCAAACTTCCATCTGTTCCTAATAAGACTAACTAAATGTGAGCAATTTTGTGATTTTGAAGAGAAGAAAATTGATTCCGTTAGCATTCCACTGCCACTTCTCCAGCTGTTAAAAGTACAGATAGACTCTTCACTTTTGTAGCGATCTCATTAATTCCCTTTGTACTTTAGTTAAAATACCTCAGCAAGCCATTGCTACCAGCTGGTCTTTGCAATCTCCTTGCTTACAATTATTTCTACATGTGATGACAATAATAATGCATCTGTCCATGCTTCCTATTAAGAGTAGGACCTGACATAATGCCTTGTACGGGCGATACACCAAGCAAATGGGCCACCTGCTATTGTGGCAGTAATTTCCTGGGTCATGGGCCTACATTTGGTAATCTTGTCAGATTTTTTAAGTTAGCATTTACACACGCTTCCCTGGTAGTTCTTACTTAAGTGTGACTACAGTGTTGCTTTCTAAAAATCTAGATGACTCCAATAGAAGAGATAGTTCAGGGTTAAACTGAGGAGTCCTGGGTGCTCTCTGAGTTTAGATTTTGGTGGCAGGTATAACATTATCAGTAGGTAATATCAGCACTGATGATGTTACCTTAGTCGGGTAATAAAATAGATTTGCAGGCAAGCTCAGACAGCACCAAGGATTCTGTAATGTGGATAATTATTAGATGGATATAGAAAACTTTCATTGCTGCTATCAATTTGTGGTTCAGATTTTGCAGTCCAGATCTGAAAAACATATAGTTGAGGCCACAGGTGAAATCCAGCAGGTTCTGACAGGTTCTGGAGAACTGGTAGCAGAAATTTTGAGTTGTTCGGAGAACTGGTAGCAGAATTTTGAGTAGTTCAGAGAACTGGTAGCAGAAATTTTGAGTAGTTCGGAGAACCGGCAAATACCACTTCTGGCTGGCCCCAGAGTGGGGAGGGAATGGAGATTTTGAAAAATCCTTCTCCCAGGAGTGGGGAGGGAATGGGGATTTTGCAGTATCCTTCCCCTGGAGTGGGGTGGGAATGGAGATTTTGTAGTATCCTTCCCCTGCCTCACCCACCAAGCCACGCCCACCAAGCAAAACCATGCCCACCAAGCCACACCCACAGAACCGGTAGTAAAAAAAAAATTGGATTTCACCACTGGTTGAGGCATATCTCACTTCTGATATATTCATTCCTAGCTGTTGTATCTTGAGATTTGTTTAAGTCCCAGAGGAAGTTATGTGTGCATGCATGGAAAAATAAAGGCATTTATGATCCCTTTCTTGCCTGCCAAAATGTTTTTTTCTTGCCAGGTCTTTCACACCCCAATTGATTATGTCTGCTTATTTTGGCTGTGTCACTCTTTTTCCCCCTGCCAAATGGCTCAAGGTTATCAATCAATGGTTGACAGTTACTTCTGTGAATGTATTTGCCCACTCTGTAATCACAAGTATATTGGACTGATCAATTACATCCACAGTGAGCAAAAACTATTGGAACATGCAATTTTAACACTAGCAGCAGGCAAAATATACATACATACATACATACATACATACATACATACATACATACATACATAAAAGAACAAGAGCTGGAAAGGCATTTGTCTTAATAGGACACAGCTGAAGCATTACTAAATAAAGCACATGTCATCAAGTTCATTATATATATTTCTAGTCTACCCTTCAACAGAAATTCAATCCACGGAAAATAAAGATTTCCTGGAATTACAAATCGCCATAAATACTAAAAAAGTAACAAGATTTTAAAAGTTTAACAACCTGGATATACATTTTGTTAAAAAATATTTTTTTGTTTTACAGAGAAGTTCAGATTTCTAATTCTGAATAGATGTTCCTTATCTTCCCACGACAAGTTGGCTCGGGAGTCCATTTTTTTTGGCCCCTGCTTTGTGGAACTTCCTCCCTTTAATGATTAGAGTGGCCCCAACCCCGATAGTCATTCTTAAGACTCTACAAACTGGCTATGTTACTGTGCTACTAAATGTATTATTAAGGGCCCCATTTCCTTGCTGTGTTGCTAACTAGCCAAGTATCTTGGCTGCTATGTATATTTATTCTGGATGTTTCTATTGTTTTAAACGTTTTTTAGTATTTTGGTTGTAATATTTTTTTTTAATTGTAAGCTGAGACGGAGGGGGGGGCTATAGAAATTGAATAAATAAATACATTTTCTTTCAATGGATACTGCCAAGAAATCAGTTCCAGGTTGGCTAAGAAGAAGAATCCTGCTGTGAAAAGGATCTTTAACCCTTTTTTTGCATGGAAATTCATAGTGAAAAGAATGTGCTCTCCTATCCCATGAAATGTAGAAGAATTCTCATACATTAGAAACACATCCAAGACAGGGAAGGCAGAGGAGACTTAGCTTCAAATATCAAAAACATGCATAGAAAGTCCACACAATTTTTCCTCCTTTTTTAAAAATTTATTTATTTATTAGTTTGATTTATATGCTGCCCTTCTCCGGAGACTCAGGACGGCTTACAATACGTTAAGCAATAGCCTTCATACTTTTGTATATACCTGCTTAGTAGGGCTTTTTGGGCCCCCCTAAGCGATGTTCTTTTTTTTTAATACAAAGTCAGCTTATTGCCCCTACAATCCAGGTCCTCATTTTACCTACCTCGAAAGGATGGAAGGCTGAGTCAACCTTGAGCCTGGTGAGATTTGAACTTGCAGTAATTACAGGCAGCTGGCAGCTAAGTGCTAATTAACAGCACTTTAGTCTGCTGCACCACCAAGGCTCTTATATAAATCACAAAATTTATATCCACTGGTTTACATTTTGAAGAATCCTAGATGCTCTCTGAGCTTGATTGTTGGGTTTCTTTGTTTTTTTGTTTGTTTTTGCAGACCTTTCATTACATTGATGATGTTACCTAGTTTGGCTAATGAAACATCTGCAAGAAAACAACCGAGCTCAGAGATCACCAAGGATCTCTCATTTCAACCTTGAGTTGCCAATATTCTCCTTTATTGGTTTGCATCTTCTCTACCTTTCTCCACCTCCTCAATAGCATTAAGACTATGAATTAATAATGGGTTATACTCACATTCAAATTAAAATGTCTTGTGGAACTAGGACATAGCAGCACGCCAGTGTCACAACTGGCAATCTTCTACAATTATCTTAGCAATAGGTTTCCACCTGCCAATTTTGCTGAGCCTGTTAAAGGGTCAGCATTTTTCCAACCTTTTTTACTGAGGGTGTTAACATTGTACTCTGCTATACATTTCTAAACTACAACCAGATAAGAAGTAGCCTTGGGCAAGATATGGTCATTTGTCCATTAATGACTTGTAGCATTTTCATAGTATTACCCAGATATCATTTAAGTGATATAAACTCTGTCCTCTCATTAGTATGGTTTTGGCCTACAATGGTTGGAGGACTCTAAAAGATGCTGTAGGTCATAGTGGAGAAATTACTATTTCCCAACCTTTGCTCTTCACTATCAGTGCAACCTTCCCTGAAGGAGCCAAGAACAGCAAATGCAAGCATCCTTTATAGTGTTTGAAAAATATATTACGGAAAAGGTTGGCTGCATTCTGAATTACACTGCTACGTATAATGCTAATGGCTTGCTATTTTCCAGGACACGCTTCTAAGCTGCACAGAGATTCTAGAGAGATGAAGATGGTAGGCAGCTGTAGTATTGCTGGTTACAAACCCCATTATCCCACAACTAAAAATAATAATAATCATCCAAGAGAGATAGCGACAAAGATATTTGATGATGGGCAGTACCCCTCTGGAGCTACAAGCTCCAGCTTTGGCTTATTATATACTAAGGAGAGGCATTTTTTTTCATGGACTTACGAAAAAAGTCCATGAAAAAAATATACAGGGATTGAACTTGTATATAGAGTAGAGCCAAGGCCTTTTTAACAGAGCGGCAAGGAGAGAATTGTCCCAGCATTACACAGGTACATTCATATCCATTGTACAGGTAGTTGTTGTTTAGCAACTACAATTGGGACCAGAACTCAGTTGCTAAGCTAAGAGAAATCACAACTGCATTTATGATCCTATTTCAGCTTTTCTTTGCTTTACAAAATATCTGTAAAAAATATTTTTTTCATCTTGAGGAGCCTATGTGCAGCTGTCCTCAGTGTATATACACACACACACATAAACACACAGAGCCCTGAGGCATATGCCAGCCCACCCAATCATGCTCACGTGTCACTCCTTCCTCCACCCATACTTGCTTGCACAGTACTACAGTACCCATCCCTTGCTGCCCCACACTTGCATGCCACCGCACCACCTCTCCCCTGCAGTTGTACGGCATCACAACATGCCCCAATCCATCTGCACTACCAAACACTCCCCCCTCTTGCTGGACTACTTGTAAGCCACACAAGCATTTGCCACTTCCTGCCAGCATCCCCATTAACTTTGTAGAAAGCCTGCAGAAAGTTGCAAGTTGGGGTCATATGAAGTCCTCATTTAAAGACCCGCCATCCTCACTTAATTAGAATCACAGGGACTGCAGGGGTAGGGATTGCTAAATGATGCCGTAAGATGTTGTCACGCTTTATGACGGCATTCCAAATTCTGGTTCCAATTGCCATCATCACCTTTTCCTGTATAGAAAAGAAACTTATACTAGATCTGCTCCAGTCCGGCTTCAGGCCTGGGCACAGCACGGAAACGGCATTGGTCACATTGGTGGATGATCTCTGGAGGGCTCAGGATAGGGGTTATTCTTCTATCCTAGTCCTGTTAGATCTCTTAGCGGCTTTTGATACCATCGACCATGGTATCATGCTGCGCCGGTTGGAGAAGTTGGGGATGGGGGGCACCGTTCTACGGTGATTCTCCTCCTATCTCTCTGACCGGTCGCAGTCGGTGTTGGCAAGGGGGCAGAGGTCGACCCCGAGACACCTTGTTTGTGGTGTGCCGCGGGGTCGGTCCTCTCACCCCTTCTGTTCAACATTTATGTGAAGCCGCTGGGCAGTTTTGGGGTGGTTTTGGGGTGGAGTTCCATCAGTACACTGACGATACTCAGCTGTACATCTCCACACCAGGCCATCCCAACGATGCCCTTGAAGTGATGTCCCGGTGCCTGGAGGCCGTGCAGGTCTGGATGGGGAGAAACAGGCTTCAACTCAACCCTTCCAAGACCGAGTGGCTGTGGCTTCTGGCGTCCCGATATAGCCAGCTGGTGCCATCGCTGGCTATTGGGGGCGAGTTACTGGCCCCCACAGAGAGGGCTCGCTACTTGGGCGTCCTCCTGGATGCACGGCTGTCTTTAGAAGAGCATATGATGGCCGTGGCCAGGGGGGCTTTTCATCAGGTTCACCTGATTCGCCAGTTGCATCCCTTTTTGGATCGGGACTCTTTACGCACAGTCACTCAGGCACTTGTCATTTCCTGCCTGGACTACTGCAATGCTCTCTACATAGGGCTCCCCTTGAGGAGCACCTAGAGGTTCTAACTGGTGCAGAATGCGGTCGCGCGGGGGATTATGGGAGCAATGGGGCGCTCCCATGTGACACCCCTACTGTGCGAACTGCATTGGCTTCCGTTGGTCTTCTGGGTGCACTTCAAGGTATTGGTTACTACTTTTAAAGCGTTCCATGGCATAGGCTCTGGGTACTTACGGAACCGCCTTCTGCCGCCGATAGCCTCCCACCAGCCAGTACGCTCCCACAGAGAGGGACTCCTCAGGATGCCGTTGGCCAGGCAATGTCGGCTGGCGACCCCCAGGGGGAGGGCCTTCTCTGTGGCAGCACCTGCACTCTGGAACAACCTGCCGCCGGAGATACGTAGGATACCAGATCTCCGTGCTTTTCACTGTGCCCTTAAAACTTTTATTTTTCATCAAGCTGAGCTGGCGTAACCCCCCCTTAAATATTTTTAAATTGTAAATGGATTTTAGTCAGGTGGTTTTAAATCTTGGGCCATATATTTGTTTAATTCTTTAAAAAAATTTAAGTTTTGTATTGGGATGTTTTTTATTCTTGGCTGGGCACTGCCCTGAGTCCAGGTGGAGAAGGGCAGTATAAAAATTTAAGTAAGTAAGTAAGTAAGTAAGTAAATAAATAAATAAATAAGTAAATAAATACTGATTTATGCTGCAGTGCAAAGAGGAGGAGGAGTTTCGGTAAAAACATTCTGTTCCAAGACTCCTCTTAAAACTCTGAGGATCACTCAGGTCTTTTTTGCCTGCAGAAAACCCCAGGCAAAATCTTTGCACTTCCTGTTAAAACAATCCAGATAGCTGGAATGTTTAAAAACACCTACCTGAAAGTGAAACCCTGAGGACTTATGACAGTGAGTTACCATAAACATGGGAGTAGATTACATACTGGCTTGAATCAGTATTAGCAATCTTTCCCAAGGCAGGTATGAGTTAGGAAAAAGTTTCCCACAAACTTGAACAATATGACTAGGAACAAAAATATTACAGGTAGATCTTGTTGAATGACTGACAAAATAGCCTACAGTGACCATTCACAGTCATGACAGTGATGAAAAAGTAACTGTGCAGCCAATCCTCACTTTTATGATCTTCACAGGAAAGGAAAGGTGAAGTAAGATGATAAGCACAGTGATGGTGTCATTTACTAACTAATTTGCTTAATGACTGAGTTGGCAGTCCCAAATGTGGTTGCTACAATTGACTACCTCTATTTTTATAGTTGTCAGTCTTAGAACTACTATTAACTACTACTATTAACTACTACTACTATTAACTACTATTAATCTTCTCATTGTTCCCACCACCCATCTCCTTCCACTTATGACTGTATGGCTGTAATTTTGTTGCTTGTATCCTTACGATTTATATTGACATTGTTTCCCGATTGCTTATTTGTACCCTATGACTATCATTAAGTGTTGTACCTTATGGTTCTTGACAAATATATCTTTTCTTTTTATGTACACTGAGATCATATGCACCAAGACAAATTTCTTGTGTGTCCAATCACACTTGGCCAATAAAAAATTCAATTCTATTCTATTCTATTCTATTCTATTCTATTCTATTCTATTCTATAATGGGATGGATGTGATCCTGACTAGCTTTGTGTCTCCTCTTAGCAATTGCTATAGCACTTAGACTTATATACCACTTCATAGTGCTTTACAGCCCTCTCTAAGTGGTTTGCAGAGTTAGCATGTTGCCCTCAACAATCTGGATCCTCATTTTACCGACCTCAGAAGGTTGTAAGGCTGAGTCAACCTTGAGCCTCTCAGAATCAAATACCTGGAGTGAGCAGTGAGTTAGACTGCAGTACTGCATTGTAACCACTGCTCCACCAGGGCTCACTAATTCAACTCCCTTCTATTCTACTCCTTCCTTTGTATAAGGGAATCTCTGTCAGTTTCTGTAAAGGGCAGAGAGAATGGCATTGACTGATAGGAGGAAAAGCTGCTACCAAGACAGTGGTCAGCTAAAAGGAACTTGTGTGTAGGCCAAAAAAGTAACTTGAGAAAATATCTTAGATAGGACTCTTCCTGAGTTTACATAATGGAGGGAGGAGGAAACACATTCAGACTTGCAAGATTCTTTTATGTAGTGCTAACTTCCATGGATTTCTTAGTTTGGCCTACCCCATAGGGTGACAATTTCATTTTTGGCCCAATTCAAATTGGTCAGTGCTCAGAGTCTGGAGGGAGTTTGTCTATAGCAGCCTAAAGTAGTCAACAGAAACCATGCCGATCTGTCCCTATTTGCACTAGTAACTAGTATAGCATAGGCACTAGAATGTGTCTTTGGCCATCCTTTTTAATGAAGAATTCAGAAAACAATTGTATAAAGTTGGAACAGTTTAGGCTATACCAATCTGAAAACTATGAAGGGTGGATAGTTATCTATCAGAGATGTTCTAGTGCAATGTTTCTCAACCTCAGCAACTTCAAGATGTGTGAACTTCAACTCTCAGAATTCCCCAGCCAGCGTGAGGAAATTGAAGTCCATACATCTTAAACTTGTCAAGGTTGACACTACTGTAGTGGATCCTGCGACAAGCAGGGGATTAAAATAGATGATGTCTATCTACACGTCTAAGATGATGTTATGCATTCTTATTTATTTTCCCTTCAACTGTATGATTCTATGAATTTACAGATGGTTTTATCTTATAACCAAAATTAGGACTGGAATTTCAGTCACTAAACAATACGGTCATCAAATGAATCATCACATGATTGGACCTGATTTTATGACCATTTTATAGCAATTGATGAGTGAATTGCCATGGTCATTAAATGAATTATGTGGTCATTAAGCAGCTCCAGCTTCCCCAATTGACTTCGGTTGTCAGACGTTGGCTGAGAAAGTTGCAAATTGCAATCATGTGACCACAAGACACTTGTGCAACCATCATAAGTGCAAACACCCAAATTGCGACCAATGGGTCATAAGTCATTGTTTCTGAGGCCATTGTAAGTTTAAACAGTGGTTAAATGAACATAAGTCATAATTGGTTTTAAATTGGGTTGTTTTAAATTGTCGGGCCGAAGTTATTTAATGTCTTTTAAATTGTTTTTAAATTTTATATGTTATGTTTCTCAGCTGTTCACCACCCTGAGTCCCGCAGGAGAAGGGGGGTATAAAAATCAAATCAAATCAATCAATCAATAAATAAATAAATAAATAAGTCAAGGACTATCTGTATACAGCTGCTGCTTACTGAATTAGGATGAGATTCAATATATGATATGAAACAAATAGAAATAGCATCAAGGGTGGGTTCTACTTACCTTTACTAACGGTTCGCAACGGGAGTGCACACGCATGCGCAGATCATACCTTATGACGTCCAAGGGGCTGGGCGGAGCCTCCCGCCGCTTTTACTACCGGTTCTCAAGAACTGGACAGAACCGGGAGCAACCCACCACTGAATAGCATGATAATTAAAGGATACATTTTAGGACATATTGGTCTGAATTTCACACATGTACCAATCTCTCTGTGCAGCTGGTCGGTGGGAGGAAATAATTTGTTCCAATACCAATGTTGGCATCGTAAACTGGCAGACGGGGTTTAGACTTGTTTTTTTTCCCCCTTTGTTTTGTTTGTCTGTCTGCAGTTGTAAACTAGTAGAATAGAATGCACAGAATAACTTTCCATGGGGCCTTATGTACCCTTAAAATTACAGTGCTGAGAATTGTGCTCCCAATATATGACAGAAAGCCCACAGTTGGGGAAGACTGATCTAACCCCAGTTAGTGCAATTGTTTGGAAAAATCTTATAAGTGGAGAGTTTTTGCCTGTTTGTCTTTTTGATTCTCAGCTTCCAATCGTTTCCAAACAGGTATGTGATGATAACGCAGTATGACTTGAGCATGTGACTTTATAAATGCACTTTTTCCGGTAAAGGAAATAAAAACTCATCATGAATCCTGTTAATCTCCTGCTGTTTTGCATTGCAAGATAAAGAAGAAACTGTCATGTTTTGATGATTAACTGCTGCGGAATAGCAGGAGCGGGTATAATGGAAAAGGTTGGGTGGGAGGCCCTTTCATGTTTTCCCTGAATATAGTTTGAGCAAAATCCACCTACAGGATGGCAAGGAGTAGAAGCACTTTTATTCAGCAGAATTATACTCTGTGCAAACTAAAGGCTGGAAAATTTGTTGCTTTAATAAACAAAGAAACATGGCCCAGGTAAGAAGGAAGAAGTTGTTCTCATGAAATGCTAATCAAGTATAATCTGCATCCAAATATATAAAATTCAGGATCCAAGAACGACTGTCGGGTCCCATTAGAAGATGGATAAAGCTGCAGCCAGTTTTGTTGCTCCCATTTGTGCTCGGAAATCAATAACGTATCCCAAAAAGGTCAAAGAAGAGCAATTAAGATGATCAAAGGCCTGGAGATTAAACCATATGAAGAACGGCTGCAGGTTTTGGGTTTGGCAAATCTAAAGAAAAGAAGAATTAGGGGTGACATGATAGCAGTATTTCAGTATTTGAGGGGTTGCCACAAAGAAGAAGGGGTCAAATTATTCTCCAAAGCACCAGAGGGCAGGACAAGAAACAATGGTTGGAAACTAATCAAAAAGAAAAGAAACGTGGAATTAAAGAGAAACTTCCTAACAGTGAGGACAATTAACCAGTGGAACAGCTTGCCTCCAGAAATCGTGGGCGCTCCATCACTGGAGGTTTTTAAGAAGAGACTGGACAGTCACTTGTCTGAGATGTCACTTGTCACTCCTGCTTGAGCAGGGGGCTGGACTAGAACAACTCCAAGGTCCCTTCCAGCTCCTTCTCTTCTCTTCTCTTCTCTTCTCTTCTCTTCTCTTCTCTTCTCTTCTCTTCTCTTCTCTTC
>WNWU01000011.1:16015081-16056950 GCA_012654045.1 Ptyas mucosa | reverse complement strand
TCTATTCTATTCTATTCTATTCTATTCTATTCTATTCTATTCTATTCTATTCTATTCTATTCTATTCTATTCTACTCTACTCTACTCTACTCTACTCTACTCTACTCTACTCTACTCTACTCTATCTCCTAAAAAGCCATAACTTATCAAAATCTATATTGTGTAGCAAGCAAGTCTGTTGTTAAAAACCATGAAATCCAAAACTACAATACGTCCCAACCTAAATATAGATACTCCTCGATTTACTACCATAACTGGGCTGAGAATTTGTATTGCTAAGCAAGGTGGTTGTTAAGTGAGTCACATATAATTTTATGACCTTTTTTTACCACGGCTGTTAAGCATATCATTGCAGTTGTTAAGTGAATTTGGCTTTCCCCATTGACTTTGCTTGTCAGAAGCCAGCTAAGGAGGTTGCAAATGGCCATCATATGACCACGGGATGCTGTGACTGTTTTAAATACATGCCGTGTATTTAAAGTAAGGATGCTGCAACCATCACAGGTGTGAGGACTGGTCACAAATCACTTAATTCAGTGCTACTGTAACTTTGAACATCGCTAAATGAATGGTTGTTAAGTCCAGGACTACAGGTAGTTCTCGACTTACGACCACAATGAAAGCCAACATTTCTGTGGTTAAGTGAGACATTTGTTAAGGGAGTTTTTCCCCATTTTATGATCTTTCTTGCCACAGTTGTTAAGTGAATCACTGCAGTTGATAAGTTTAGTAACCTGGTTGTTAAGTGAAATCTGGCTTCTCCGTTGACTTTGGTTGTCAGAAAATGGCAAAAGTTGATAGCATGACTTTGGGACACAGTAACAGTCATAAGTATGAACCAGTTGCCAAGCCTCTGAAATTTGATCACATGATCATAGGGATACTGCAAAGGTCGTAACTGTGAAAAACGGTCATAAATCACTTTTTTCATTGCCGTTGTAACTTTGAACGGTCACTAAATAAATAGTTGTAAGTCAGGTGTCAACCCTGAAGCTGGCTAGACAGTGGCCATATTTCTATTCTGCTGGGGGTTCTGTTTTTTCTTCAAAGCTTCAGTGCTGACACAGACTGGAGATGAGAGGGAGGGAGGGAGGTGCTGCGGTGTATAGCCAAAACAACATTCTTTCCCCTGGGAACCAAGGACATGTATGCAGGTGGTTGGGGGTTGGAGACGGAAGTCACCCAACAACTGGACTGTATGCTGATTGGACCATGTGACTGATGACTTTGGGAGAAGTGACAAACTTTTACTTTTAATTAAGGGGAAAACCGCGGGAACTTTAGAGCCGGTTTTCACCAGCTTTGTGCCAATATGACATATCCTAATAAAATGTTCTTTGAGGAACTTCGAGGCCTTGGAGTTCTTTCTTTCATGGGTATGTTAGTTGGAACCCTGACAGTCGAGGACTACCTGTACCATAAACATTGATTTGAAAGCCAGTCTTTGAACTGAGGACAAAAGTTAGTTTGACTAATACCATGTTTGTTATGAACCAGGCCCAAGTAGGTAGTAGTCAACGCAAACAGTTCCAAAACAAACAGACTTTATTAGAATAGCTGAGAATTAACTCATTCTCAGCATAGTCCAAATTAAATCAAAACAAATTCTTCATAACACAAATTCTTCAGTCTAATCACCAACCTTGGTATAATTAGGCAAACTGCCAAAGGCTTCTCTTGGCAAAAGTTCAAAACCAGAAGACACTGACCAGAGATAAGTGCAGCAAGACAAGAACAAGTCTATCAACATTGCTTTCCGACAAAGAGCCCAAGAGCCGTTGCTGGTCTTTTAAGTCTTATGGGGGGGGGGGCAATCATCTGTTGGCCCTACTCCTGAGTCGTCCTCTTTGCTTTAGTTGCTCTTATTTTCTGGCAGCTTTTCTCATACGTGCACTAGGAATAGGCTCCTCCTGTTCCTCTGCCTCTCTACTGTCAGCCTCTGGAGGCTCCGGAATCTGCACATCACTCCCCAATGGCCCTGGCCCCATCTCTGCCTCTGACGCAGAGCCCTCATCCGGGCCTTCCCCAGACTCCAGGACTGGCCTATGTTCTTCCTCAGCCTCATCGCTGTCCGACTCCTCTGCCAGCTCCGCAGGCTGCTGGCGGACCACAACAATGCTGAATTTAGCTCAGAGTTTTTTTCAACCTGAAGTTTACTGCAACAATTATGTCATATTTGACTGTGGAAACAACTGTTTGCTCAGAATGTCTTACATTCCGAATTAGGATGCTGCTTATTAAGGGTGAATATAATTTATTACGTTTTGTTCAATGTTTCTATGTATCTTCATATTTTTAAAGAAAAAATAAAATTTACTGTCATTCTAATTTGCCCCTTCTTAGTGCTGTAGAATATGTGAATTCTGCAAGTAGAGATAATAACCTTGAAAACGTCAGATATTTCATTACATAATCTCTAGTTAACTCCAGGCTATTAAGTATGTAATCCTACAACTATCAGCAGACCTAAGGCATAAAGCACTCACTTACTGCTGCTAGTACAAACTTTTTAAATGATTCAGGAAATCCATTTTCCCTCCCACTCCCCATATTTTAATACTTATAAAATGCAGCCAAGGGTCCCCAAGAGTTTTCCACTTATGATTAATGCCGCAGCTTGCTTTATGGATGCAATGAGTTATTTATGTGTTGCAGAAGGCGGCTGTTTGGATTGCTGTGCTTGCATCACTTGCCTTTGGGGTTGCATGAAGGTGGACAGTCATGCTGACGGTGCAGAGCACAAATTCTTTGGTGAGCCAAAGGTGGGATAATGGATGTTCTTATGTAAATGTATTAGGTGCATCACATATCTTTCTCAGATGTAATTCTATGGGCCACACTGAATTGCTAGTGCTGATTGACAGTGATGTAGAAGTATCGCAACCATCTCAGCCAGAAAGCCATTGGGGAAGTGGAAAAAAATGGGCAGCTGTTCATCTTCATTTTTGCTCCTTGCCTGTTCAAATAGCTAAGTGAAGGAATGCTAATAATGCCAACCTGAAAAGAGCCATTCATTGAGTGGCTTACAGAATGGTCTCCTGCAATTCAGAAGCTGGGATGGCCAACAGAGAGCAACATGCTCAGAGGCATCACTGTTTTTAAGAAGAGTTTGGACAACCATTTGTATAAGGTATAGTATAGGGTTTCCAACTCTGTTATTCTACTATTCTGTTATTGTAGTGTGGAAAGCCCCACCTCCCTCCTAGAAAATGAAATATTTTGGGGAATATTAAGAAGCAGAATATTAATTTCCCCAAAGGAGCAATGGAGAAACATGCTCTTAAAGGCAGAAAGCAGCCCCAATTCCCTGTAAAACAGCCTCCAGCAGATGCTTGAAGTCTTTAGAGAAGGATATTTTGCGCCCATTAAGAAAGACTGGGCCAATCTATTCATAAACAAAATACCTTCAGCTCCAGGTGATGGGATTAGTAGGACAGGACATGACCTTTAGGACATAGTAGGATTAATCCACCATCACTGAAATAGTAAGAGACACAAAAAGCTCCTTCATTGCACAATCCCAAGAACAGTTCAAACTTTAAAGTCACAGAAACCTATAAAGATCCATCCTGTTAGATACTGACAGCCAAAGGTTCCACTCAGGACCGTTGATTGAGCGGAAAAAATACTCAAATACGATTGGTTGAACTCACTGATAGCTCTGTATATAAGAGTGAGCTGTCAGAGAGAAAAGCTGCTGGATTGAACATAGTTAGCAAATAAAGAGCTGTTGTCTGAAGCCTGTTCCAGTCTCTTCCTTTCACTCAACCTAACACATCCACTCATTCAACCAATTTGTCAGCTATCCCAGAACCACATGCTGTTGGTGGTTCTGCTCATCAATAAATAGAATCCTTCTTTCCAATCAGCCTCCATTTTATTTCCAGCGTCTTTCTCCCGGTTTGGAACCGGACCGGGTTTTTTCTTCCAACAGTAGCTATCCATTAAGATCTCAATAGGAATCCATGAGCCATCAACCAGACTCCAATTACCCTTAGCTCCAGGCAGCATGTCCAATGATCAGGAGAGATTGACTCTGTAATCCAAAACCTTAACATACACACTTACATCCCACATCAAAGCATGTTTTCTTTTATCTGAACAAGGAGTCTGATGTGCTCAGTGGACTAAAGCTGAAATGCCAAATATGAATTCTAGAAAGCAAGTCCCACTGAATGCTGATTTTTTGAGAACAGTCTTCTCCTCTGCCAGAATCAGCAAATAATACACACCCTTACTAATATTTCTCTCCTAAATTCCTGCAGGAAAGAATTGAAATTCGTAAGGTGACTGGGATTCCATTTGCAATTAAAAAGGAACGGATAGGAATTGATTGAAAAGGATTTTTTTTTCATTGTTCTAAGCTGCCAAGACACATGAACTGTGAACTCCCCAGACTATTTGCGAATAATTCAGCACCTTTCAACTGTCATATAAAATTTCATGGAGGCTGATATCTAACATGGTTTATCAGATGTTAACTTCACTGTTTCATCCTACTGGGGGACATCAAATGCAAAGTTGAATTATATTTGGCAGATTGTATTATTTATGGGAAAGTGAGAAGTACTGCTGTTGCACAATTGATTTTCCCAAAGGCGTGAGCCAACTCCTAATACTTTGATACTGACATGATAAACACTTTTCCCAACGTGTATGTTCGCCTCTGAGCAAGCCATTCGGAATTACACTGCATGAGAAAGGCGACTAATGTAAATCCTATTTTATACTGTATATTTTATACTGATTACGCTCAAACTTGTGCCCTCATTTCCCCCAAATACAGGAAGCTACAAACTTGAGTTCATAATGATTGGTTAAGCAAATCTCAGCAGAGAGGACCTTGTAAGGTTCTGGTCGATACTTCAGATATTTTGACATAATGAAAAATAAGCTAGTCAGTTATCATGCCAGCAATGCGGGAAATATATCTATTTATTCAATGTTTAGTCCAGTTCCTTTTCCATAATGTTTTAGTAGCTTTTCATTTTATATGTGAGATTGCGACAGAGTGTCTCCCATCAATCCGTAGCCAGGTAGGAGCATAAAGGAGAGAACAAAACTGAGATGTACAACCTGCAGCCCTAGGAATGTGTTGCAAATTGTGGCTGCATCCCAGAGTAACATGTGTAACCCTTGATGTAACATCATACTTTTAAAGTATGATGACCATATTTGGATAAAGTATTTGAGATAGAATGTGATCAAAGCAGAATAA
The DNA here is from genome assembly GCA_012654045.1 of Ptyas mucosa. Classification (NCBI taxonomy): domain Eukaryota; kingdom Metazoa; phylum Chordata; class Lepidosauria; order Squamata; family Colubridae; genus Ptyas; species Ptyas mucosa. Next base: position 16,051,732 of record WNWU01000011.1, on the reverse strand, counting down.
AGTGGAATTCTTAGTTCCAGGAATTTGTAAATTACATTTCCAACATTTTGTTTCTTTAAACAATTACTTTCTATTTAAGACCTCTGCATGCTCAAACTGTTTTTGATCACAAGTACTCTATGTCACCTAAGTAACCTTGTGGCTCTTGTCAGCAGAGACTAGTGATTTACTAACACTTGCTAGCAGTAGTGGGTTGCAAAACCCATCGCTATCGGTTTGCTCGTGCACGCGCATGCACAATGATTCTGCACATGCGCAGAAATGCCCGGCGTGGGTGGGCGGAGCCTCCAGCCACCACCGCTACCGGTTCATCGAGTAGAACCGGTAGCAACCCACCACAGCTTGCTAATTAAATATATATTTACCAATGTTGGAAGAAATATCCATCTGGTTCAGTTCCAAGTGGGGAGAAAGACACTGGAAACATGGAGGCTGATTGGATAGATGGTTTATTGATGGACAGGACCACATGGGTTTGAAGTCCTGGGCAGCTGAACACATGGAGAAGAGAGAGTGAGGTATTTATACCTTCTCTTGGAGGTATAAGCTCCTTGAGCTTCCTGTTCCTGTTCAAGAAATGTATTCTATTGATTGTCAGACTCCCAGGGAACTATGCAGGGGTCATAGCTGAGGTTTTCTGAGATAAGTTTGGTTAAACCTTGCTGGGTGATGCAATGAAGGGTTTTGGTTGTGCCATGTGCTGAGCTCTGCTGATAGATAATCCTATTATGTCTTGGAGGGTCATGTCTTAATCCCATCACCCTGGAGCTGAAGGTCTAATTGTCTTGAAGATAGGCTGGCCCAGCCCTGCTCAATGGGCACCAAATATCTGCTGGGGGCAGGGAACTGCTCTTTGTCTTTAAAAATATGTTTCTCCCAGGGGTGGGTTCTACCTACCTTTACTACTGGTTCGCAACGGGGCCGCATGCACTCTTCTGCGCATACGCAGAAGCATTCTGATGACATCGGGGTCGGTAGGCGGAGCCTCCCACCGGTTTTACTACCGGTTCTATAGAACCGGTCCGAATCAGGGGCAACCCACCACTTGTTTCTCCTTTTCTCATTTAGGGAAATATAATATTCTGCCTTTTTAATATTTCCTAGAAAATTTCATTCTTCTAGGAGAGGAGTGGGTGCTAACTTTCTACACCAACAAAGAAATAAAGGAAGATTAGTATAGATCTATTTCAAGTTATTTAGCTCTCATCAGCTAACCATACCCTTCTAGGATTCAAACCTGGGCTACTTGCATTTCTTTGTCAGTAAATATAAATTTAACACAAAATAGTTTGCCATGAAAGCGACTGCCTGTGAAGGCTCCTGCATCAGGGCTGAAAGGCGAAAGGGAAGCAGTACGCTCCTTCCCATATTTGGGTAGACCAGGTTGCCCTGATAGGAGCCTTGGTGGAGCAGTGGACTAAAGCGTGGTTAAGTAGCACTTAGCTGCCAGCTGCCTGCAATTACTGTGAGTTCAAATCTCACCAGGCTCAAGGTTGACTCAGCCTTCCATCCTTCCGAGGTAGGTAAAATGAGGACCCGGATTGTGGGGGCAATAAGCTGACTTTGTATAAAAAAGAACACCGCTTGAGGGGGGGCCCAAAAGCCCTACTAAACAGGCATATACAAAAGTATGAAGGCTATTGCTTAACACATTATAAGCTGCCCTGAGTCTCCGCAGAAGGGCGACATATAAATCGAACCAATAAATAAAATAGAAAAAAACACTTTATCACTTGCTAGTGTTTTTTTTTTAAATTAATAAAATGTTTGTTCATATCTTCTCCAATTTATTGGCTATATAGGTGGGTTATTTTGTCCTAATAGCAATAAGAATGAGATGCATGTTAGGAAATAGCTGTATTGGAATTGTTATTAACTGCATCTTTTTCCAAGTTTCGATAGATATGTTGGAAACAACTTCCCCCAAATGGCTGCGCATACACATTCATGCAGAATCACCTAAGAGCAGCTTCTGAAGCAGCCACAGAAGCCTTGAAAATGCATGCTTGCTTAAGACATCCAGAAAGATGCGGCTGCAACCAATTTTGGTTGCCATGATGTAAAAAAGATGTGGAGACTCTAGAAAGAGTGCAGAGAAGAGCAACAAAGATGATTAGGGGACTGGAGGCTCAAACATACGATGGACAGTTGCAGGAAATGGGCATGGCTAGTTTAATGAGAAGAAGATCTAGGGGAGACATAATAGCAGTGTTCCAATATATCAGGGGCTGCCACAAAGAAGAGGGGTCAAGTTATTCTCCAAAGCACCTGAGGGAAGGACAAGAAACAATGGGCAGAAACTAATCAAGGAGAGAAGCAGCCTAGAACTAAGGAGAAATTTCCTGACAGTTAGAACAATTAATCAGTGGAACAACTTGCCTCGAGAAGTTGTGAATGCTCCAACACTGGAAGTTTTTAAGAAGATGTTGGATAACCATTTGTCTGAAGTGGTGTAGGTTTTCCTGCCTAAGCAGGGGGTTGGACTAGAAGACCTCCAAGGCCCCTTCCAACTCTGCTATTCTATTCCAGTGATGGCTAACCTTTTTGCCATTGCGTGCCAAAAGTGGGGGGAGCGCGGGAGCAGTCGCACACATGTGTGCCCACATCCACAATTCATTGCAGCCCCCCGCACATTCGCATGCGACCCTCTGCACTCCCCCTGCTTTTGGCATGTGATGGCCCAGTGGGCCTGGTTTTTGCTCTCCCCAGACTCCAGAGCCTTTCTAGGAGCCTGGGGAGGGCGAAAACGGACCTTCCCCACCCCCCCAGAAGCCCTCTGGAGGCCGGAAACAATACATTTGCCAACTTCTGGTGGGCCCAGAAGGCCTGAAAATCAGCTGGCCGGTGCACGCATGCGTGCCGGAGCTGAGCTAGGGCAACACTCATGTGCCCACCGATATGGCTCCGCGTGCCACCTGTGGCACGCGTGCCATAGGTTCGCCATCACGGTTCTATTCTATTCTATATGCTCCCATATGTTGCAAATCACATCTTCCGAAAGGATTTGTTAGATCTCATAAGAAACATCTTATTAGCAGTTATTCAATAACAGTCCCTACTCAGCTATTTCCTACCGTGTATCTTAGTGTTATTGCTAATGCTAATGAGGGTTAAGCTTTCTTACAAAAAGTGTAAGCTACCTGTTTGCCCAAGCTTTATCTCTTCCTGCTGCCATCTAGTGGCTCACTCAGGAATACCTCCTAGAGTTCATTGATCAATGCCACTTTTCATGTGGAATTGCGGTATAAACCAATTTGGTCCTTGGTCAGCACTTGCTGACTAAGAAACTCTGTCAGTCATAACAACTGTAAATTATAACAAGCGTAAAATGTTGCTTTTGGTGCACTGGCTGCAAAGGTATGTTTAATGATCCATCTGGGTTAGTCTCTGGATGCTCTGAGTTATACCATGGCTTATAGTAATATATGGTTATTGAATTTAATAATGGAAGTTTAAATTGCCAGGGAAGGTCATGGCTGCCAAAACATCAGATTCTAATATGTGCTTAGGCAAGTTCTTAGAAATCTAATAGATTAAAAGGAGGTCCAATCCACATAAGAAAGTTTTTATATTAAGCAATGATTTTCGAGGATTCCCCTGAATTTTGGGCTATCTAGCTAGTGATCAAATGGAAAACTTCTTTTTTGCTATAGCATCAAGAAACAAGGGAATCATATCACAACTTTTTGAATAAATTCTTATTCATTCCACTTGATTGGCTATTTTTGGTGATACAATAATTATCAAAATGGAACAACTTGCCTCCAGAAGTTGTGAATGCTCCAACACTGGAAGTTTTTAAGAAGAGATTGGACAACAATTAATCTGAAATGGTGTAGGGTTTCCTGCCTAAGCACGGGGTTGGACTAGAAGACCTCTAAGGTCCCTTCCAACTCTGTTATTATATTCTAAAATAAAATACAAATAAATTATGTACTAAGGTATATAGTGTGGCATATCTGAATAGAAGTGAGAATTCATAAAATACTGCACAATTCTGTACAACTATATTGCCGTGCCTACAGGATTTTTCATTCTAGGTAAGAAATAAAAATAATATACTGCGTGTAGTCCTCGACTTACAACAGTTCATTTAGTGACCATTCAAAGTGATAACAGCACTGAAAAAACTATCTTATGGTCATTTTTCACATGACTGTTGCAATATCTTCACAGTGACGTGAACAAAATTCAGACACTTGACACCTGACTCATATTTATAACGGTTGCAGTGTCCCTTTTTTGTGACATTCTGACAAGCAAAGTCAATGGGGAAGCCAGATTCAATTAACAACTAATTTAACAACTGCAGTGATTCACTTAACAAATGTGGCAAGCATGGTTGTAATGTGGGGCAAAACTGACTTAACAAACATCTTTCTTAGCAACAGAAAATTTTGGCTCATTTTGTGGTCATACTTCAAGGACTATTGTAGTCTATTATTAAGGATGCACTAAAAAAGATAGTTAATATTTTCTCAAATTTATGAAAATAGTCTTCCCACAAGGACACAATAAGGACAAAAACTCTGCAGTACAAAATTAAGGCAGGTAAGGCAATGTTATTATTTAATACAGCAATTAACAACAGTTTTAGTTTGCTTAAAGATAGATTAATACAGTTTTGCATTGATTCTGTAAATTCTTGATCTTTTAAGATAAGGTTTTAAGATAAGATTGTTTATCTAATTTTATTTAATGTTTATCTTATCTAATATTACCATAGAAAAAGGAAGAACTACAGTTTCTTTATCATAGGAATGCCACTGCTAATTGTATTACCAGATAATGCAATTTTGCATACCTGCAAAATATAAGAGCTTGCAATCAAATTTTAAGCCATTATAACTATGAGGATGTGGAAAACTAGCAGCTTTTGAGCAGGATTCAAGATATTTTGTACCCTTTTTCAGACAATACTCTGAACCATGAACATACCAACCATGCTTCAGCTTTATACATTATAAATTTAATCTACATTGTTAGTTGATATCATTTATCTGCTGCATTTGTTTTCACCTTTGATCTAGGAGCCAAGCTGTTGAACCACAAACTTACCAACTACATTTCAGCCTCGTGCATTGTAAATTTAATCTATATTGTTAACTGATACTATTTATTCAAGTCTCACCTTTGCTCTAGCAACCAAGCTGTTGAAAAGAAGGCCTCTTTTCATTTTATTCCCACAACAGCAATCATAAGAGCCTTGGTGGCGCAGCAGATTAAAGTGCTGTTAAGTAACACCAGCTGCCTGCAATTACTGCAAGTTTGAATCTCACCAGGCTCAAGGTTGATTCAGCCTTCCATCCTTCCGAGGTAGGTAAAATGAGGACCCGGATTGTGGGGACAATAAGCTGACTTTGTATAAAAAAGAACACCGTTTAGGGGGGACTGAAAGCCCTACTAAGCAGGTATATACAAAAGTATGAAAGCTATTGCTTAACGCATTGTAAGCTGCCCTGAGTCTCTGGAGAAGGGCGGCATATAAATCAAACCAATAAATAAACTATAAACAATAAGGTAAATTAGCAATAGCATTAGCAATAGTGCTTATATACCACTTCACAGTGCTTTACAGCCCTCTCTAAGCGGTTTACAGAGTCAGCATATTGCCCGCAACAATCTGGGTCCTCATTTCACCGACCTCGGAAGGATGGAAGGCTGAGTCAACCTTGAGCTTGGTGAGATCTGAACTGTCAAATTGCAGGCAGCCGGCAGGCAGCAGAAGTAGCCTGCAGTACTGCATTCCAACCACTGCGCCACCATGGCTCTTAGACTGAGAAAAGATGATTGGCTCAAATTTGCCAAGTGAGGGTCTCTGGCTATGTTACCCTTGCTTGTCACATGAGTGATACACCCTATAGAGCTAATACATCTCAGTTACAAAAAAACAAAACAGATGGTGACTACATGTCAGCAAAGAGTTAAAGTTTTCTATATCTCCCTGTTGTAATCTAGTGATCAAACTATACATGAATTCAGAAAGATGGATTAAATAAATTATGGTTAATCCAAACACAATCAAAAGGTTAGGCAATACTGATTTTGAAGCTTAATCAGAAACAGACTTCCAAAGATGTGGTGATATTGATTTGGATGCTGCCTCTGGGCGGATGCACTGGTAAAGTAAAAAAAAAAACCCAACAACTTCTAATTCTGGATAAACTTCTCATTCCCCAGATTCAAATAAAGCTGCTTTTTGGTAATTCAATCTGAAATGAGGAAGTGCCTAATTCAGTTCCTTAACCTTTCTAAATTAAAAGATGTTGTCTTTCAGCTGCTACTAACGTCTTTAATAATAAATGTGAACCTCCCTCTAGCAATTTTAAACATGCCATTTAGATCAATAAGAGTCCTCGCTTACAACTACTCCTAAATTGTGAGGGAGTGAAATCTTCCTCATTTCTCTTCCAAAGCTGTTTTAAATGAGTAGAAAGAAAGGAGTGACACCCAGGAAGGAAAGCTGTAGATTTTCTACAATGCAAATAATATACTATTGGGTCATGATTATTAAACTCATCAAGTGACTGGCTTTCTTGATTAATCTACTCTTTGATTGCTTCTGGCCTTGGGCCCTTTTAACACTACTGAAGCAATTAGCTGGAAGAGAAATTAAAAGACAGTTTCCACCCAGCCCTTAAATAGCACTGTATTATCCGGCAATATCCATCTTATGACCAATATCATTATACAGAATCTAGTTACAAATCACTCATGCTAATTATGGCTTTGCATTCCAAATAGTAGTAATGTTCCTTTAATTATCTGCAATTAATTAATTCTGTCCATCACTGAGTAAAGGACCCTAATTATTTTCTCACTTTTCAAATGTTTATGGCAAAATCATATACGACTTTTCCTGATAGAAAACAGAGGAATTAAATACATGAAACCATTACTATTTGGTCATAAGATGGATAAGTCAGGTGAGGTGTTTTAATGGGTTTTTATTATATGACGGCTTTTTTAAATATTGTAAGCCGCCTGGAGTCACCCATGTGTGAGTTGGGTGGCTGTAAAAGATTTTCTGTGAAAATACTATATAAATGTGGATGTATTAAGAGTACACATCTTAATGTGTACAGAAGTACTTATTGTGAACCTTCTGTGAAGGTTATTGTGAACCTTATGTGAATCTTCTGTACACATCTTAATGTGTACAGAAGGTTCTTGTTTACTGTACTTACAGAACAGTCAACAAGAACCAGTAGGGGTGTCAAACTGGTGGCCCACGGGCTGGATGCCCGTGCAAGCCACACCCACCTCAGCTCCACAAAGGGGAAAAACATCACGGAAAGTCACATGACGGCAATGTGACATGGCGAGTTTGACGCCCATGAGTAACAGAGACAGAAACTACTGATTTCAGGCTCAGAAGTCCTAAATAACCACAGACTAACTTTGGCTGCCTGTCACCTTGTGGTACAATTACATTTTTTTTAAAAAAAAAAATCCCATATACAGTATTGAACTGGGCGTACACAATGAGAAGGGGTTATAGAGAAAGGGAAGCTATTTTTAATTTGTTTTTCTGAACACTCACAGATATCTATATATCTCACAGGGTTGCTGTGGAGAAAATAGGAGGAGAAAGGATTATTGTGTGTGTTTGCCTTGAATTATAACAATGAGAAAGGTGAGATATAAATAAATAAATGTCTTTTCACTTTGTGTAAACTAAATGTCTTTACACATCCAGGCCAGATTTTTTTTTAAAAAAAAATGATTGTTATGCTAAATGATATTTCAGAACCAAAAAAATTCTTCAGTCATTTGAATTTTTACATAGTATTTTTGGCCTTATATCCTATACAATATGCTTTCAGACAATTAATATTGTTGACTACTATAATCTAGGCACCGCACTGACAATTATCTCTTGAGTTTCAGACTAAGCTTTATCTTTTGGGTATTATTTCATGCTTGACCCGTAGAAGATACAGTTGTAATCTGAAGATTCTGATTATCTTTAAAACTCAAAAGCATCTTAAGGACTAAATGTGATCTCAGTCAGGAAGGAGATATCAAAAAAACCCCCAAATCCTCAGTTTTTCTGACACAGAAACAGATAACTCTCCATTTGAAAGTTAAAGCCCTCTCAAACAGTTCTACTAAATCAATTAGGACAGGGTGGGTTCTAAAATTTTTACTACTGGTTCTGTGGGCGTGGCTAATTTTGTGGGCGTGGCTTGATGGTCATGTGTCAACTATTTAGGATTTAGCAGAGGTACTGGTCTACCAGGCTTTTAACTGCTTGCAGAGTTGTACCGATCTACCCATTTATTTTTGCAGGCACTGGTCTACCCATTTATTTTTGCAGGCACCAGTCTACTCATTTGTTTTCTTTTAACACTGATCAGCTGTAGGGCAGCCCTTTGAAGCCCCGCAGCAAGAGTTTAAACAGTTTTTTTCCCTCTAGCCATCAGCTGGGACTCAGGAGGCAGCAATAGATTGTGGGTGGGGCCAAATAAAAGGTAAGAATAACACAGGGCTGGGGGGGCTGGGGGGGTAGAACTGGTTCAGTGATGCCATATCGTCACCGCTACCGGCTCGGCGGAACCGGGCGGAACCGGGAGGAACCCACCACTGAATTAGGAAATGCTGATTAAGGTGCAGTTGTAAGCAAGACTTCGTTGTCAATATATACAGTCCTCACTAGCAAGATTTCTAATGTACAAAATTGAACTAAAGCTCTGCCTTAATTTCCTGCATATTGTAGAATCATAAGACACACACCCCTCACTTTATTTCCAGGCCGCCAGAGAAGGCAAAGAAAAACCATCCACAGAAGCTAAACCAATCCCTGCCTCCAAACCAGAATGGTGTCAAGTAACCCGGGTTAGAAGAGTGAGACAGACCAAACTGACAGGATTAAGTCAGAACACAAAAAGCCACACAGGATTTACATTCCCCACCTTTCCCCTAACCCTAACCTTAACCCTAACCCTTGACTCTGACTACCACCCAGGAAACCAAATAGGGACAATTAGAATACAAAAATGCACATTATTAATCTAATCAAATAACCCCACCAGGCATCTCAATCTCAAAGGCCCAAAAGGGTATAAAAACCACTCTACTCCCCATGCTAGGCTGTCAGCTATCCTATGCTGAGTCACTTTGCTTGTGATTCCTAAATACTGTAAATGGATACCTCCTTTTCTGCAGCTTGCCTCCAAGTTCATTGGCACCTGTGTCTTTCTCCTGGCTTGGAACTGGAGTGGATTTTACTTCCAACAGTATGTACACAATATATATGCTATTCTCCTTCCTTTTAAACTCCAAGTTTTCCAACATTCTTTGGTAGACAGTTTCTCGCTTAACTTATGTCATTTACCGTATTTTACGGAGTATAAGACGCTCTGGACTATAAGACGCACCTACCTTTTTTGGTGAGGAAAACAAGAAAAAGAAATCTGCCTCTGCCTCCAAGCAGGAAACAGCAAATAGCCTGCTTTACTTTCATTTTCGTTTTCAGCACAGCTTGATTAGCACAAGAAAAAAAAATCTGCTCCCAGCAATTTACCTCCTGGCAGCAAGCAGCAGAGGCCCGTGCAAAACAGCTGAGAGCAAAACAGCTGAGAGTCGGAAGGGCGATCCAATCAACTTGTGCTAATTAGGCTGTGCTGATGCTGAAACGAGCTGTTTCTTCTTGCTACTTGCTGCAAGGAGGTAAACTACTGGGAGGCAGAGGCCAAAGGGTCGGGACCAGTGGGTGGGCGGGGCTTATAATATATAAGATGCACCTAAATTTTCACCCCCTTTTGTGGGGGGGAAAGGTACATCTTATACTCTGAAAAATACGGTAATTAAAAATATGTTGCCATAATTTTTAAAGTTTAAAGGCAGCAACAGAAAAGAGTACTGAGGAGTATTCTTTTTTTTTTTTAATGAAAGTCATATATAGGCTGAAGCTATTATTAGCCAAAGGAAAGAAGGGAGGGAGGATAAAAGTGGGTCATTTAGCTGTTTTGTAAGCAAGTTTCTGTTGCTATTTTTCTCTCTCTTACAGCATCCATATAGCTTTATTTTGTCCTTAGTTATGTGTCATTGTAGAATGAAGGAGTTCCATTTTTGGAGAAGAAGTGCTAAAAGCATGTTTATAAAGAACTTTATCCCGTAAAATATTTACAATATTTACATCAAAGTAGCAGCACAATTGTTATGTCATCTAAGTGCATTGAACTCTGCAGAATGAATGGGGGCAGGGAACTGTTTTCAAAGGCCCAGATGATGTTTAAAAACATCTACCAATAAAATATATAAAAATTAACCCTCCCCCCCCCAAATCCCCCATACCCTTAATAACAAAAAACCCACTAAAAATAATGGATTGTAATTGACAAATTCTACAACATTCTTAATATTACACATAAATATATACCTCAGGTGTCTTAACAATATCATATTCATCTCAGACATGTAAGTTCAAAAGATTTCATTGCTTCTTGAAAATACCGCTGGATTTTTTCCACTTTCCTTCAGTGCAGGAAGGATTTTTTCCCAATCCTGTATTTGGAAAAAAAATAAACCAGTGAAGCTATATTAGCTCTAATATTTTCAAATATTCACCCCTAAGAGCTACTTGCCTTCAGAGAAGCAGGTCTTTTCTGTTTCATCCAGTAGTATATGTCTTTTACCATCCATTTTTCTGAAATATAGCCCTTCTATTGCCTCTCTCCTGCCCCTAATGGATGTGGTGGCTCAGTGGCTAAGACGCTGAGCTTGTCAATCAAAAGGTCAGCAGTTCAGCGGTTCGAATCCCTAGTGCCGCATGACAGGGTGAGCTCCCATTACTTGTCTCAGCTTCTGCCAACCTAGCAGTTCGAAAGCATGTAAAAAATGCAAGTAGAAAAAATAGGGACCACCTTTGGTGGGAAGATAACAGGATTTCATGCGCCTTTAGTGTTAAGTCATGCTGGCCACATGACCATGGAGATGTTTCGGACAGCACTGGCTCTTCGGCTTTGAAACGGAGATGAGCACCGCCCCTTAGAGTCAGGAACAACTAGCACATATATGTGAGGGGAAATCTTTGCCTTTACTTTATTGCCTCTTTCCTGTCCAGTGGTGAAATCCAATTTTTTTTACTACCAGTTCTGTGGGCATGGCTTGGTGGGCGTGGTGTGGCTTGGTGGGTGTGGCTTGATGGGCATGGCAGGGGAAGGATACTGCAAAATCTCTATTCCCTCCCCACTCCTGGGGGAAGAATATTGCAAAATCTCCAGTCCTACCCCACTCTGGGGCCAGCCAGAGGTGGTATTTGCCAGTTCTCCGAACTACTCAAAATTTCCACTACGGATTCTCCAGAATCTGTCAGAACCCGCTGGATTTCACCCCGTTCTGTCCTTAGGCCCCATCTTCAAGTTCCCTTTCCTACCCCAACTTAGGCCAAGAAAAAGTTTGAAATACATCAAGTAATTGTCAAAAAAAATCCAATTTGTTATTTTAAACACATTTGCAGCTTAAGTGCTTGTTTGGCTTTTATTTCCCTTTCATAAATCACCAAGAGACCCTATTTACAATCCTACATGTAGTATCACATTTTCAAGATCCGGGCAGTATACTATAGGACATATACAATGGTGTCTTTAATTTGTTAGGAGAAAGATGTGGGAACAGATTATGAATTAATCACAAATCATTAGGGGCATTGAGATATTTGTTTAATTATGTTGATTAGCCTTTCTGTTTTCTAGGTCCCTGCCTTGCGATACATACTTCGTTTCCAGCCTGCTTTGTTCTCTCCTTCCAGCTCAATTGCTGCCTGCTTACTACTGTGGCAAAGCTAATCCTGCTGTGCTCTTGGACAAATTTCTTAATTAGCTCCATGTTTAAAGAGTCACTTACATTAGCTTTTGATTCATCATCAGACAGATGGGACTTCAGTTCCCATACTTGCTTTAATCATTTTCTAAAGATCAGTTGAGAAGAAACAAAGAGGCCATTTAGTTGGGGAATTTAGGCTTGTAACTGGTGGGCACAGCCATGGGAACTGAGCAAGAAGAGGAGACATGCTGGAGAAGAAGCTTCCAAATAACCTAGCAAGTTGAATAAACTTAACGTTCTGGTGCATTTTTCAAAGAGAAAAGAGGGATTGGAAGATGTATATAGAAAAAAAGAGTACCGTGTTTCCCCGAAAATAAGACCCTGTCTTATATTTTTTGAACCCCGAAATAAGCACTTGGCCTTATTTTTGGGGAGGTCTTATTATTTTGGGGCGCGTGGAGCAAGATGGGGCTCCTCTTGCCGTCTTACCTGATTTCCAGCTCTGTGTTTAAATATTTTCGGGGAGGGCTTATTTTCGGGGGGAGGCTTATTTTAGCGCATGCGCTCAAATGCCCGATTGGGCTTATTATCAGGGGATGTCTTATTTTTGGGGAAACAGGGTACTAATAGTCAAACACATCTTTTTTTTAACTTTTTTACTTTACTTTATTGTCGTTGCACCTCGTACAACGAAATTAAATGCCATCCTCAGTGTACATCATACATAAGAAAACTATAAAAATAAAATAAAAACACATCCTTCACATTCTATACAATTGAATTAAAAACCCCTGATATTCCATTAATGTTGCACAATACAATAGAATTCAATATAGTTACTCCTCTGGGATAGAAGCTGTTTTTCAGTTTATTTGTCCTTGTTTTTATTGTCCTGTACCGTCTGCAGTGGTGGGTTGCTCCCTGTTTGCCCCGGTTCGGGTGAACCAGTAGCAGCAGTGGCGGGAGGCTCCGCCCACCCGCTCAGACGTCATCCAAAATGCTTTGCAGATGCGCAGAAGCGCTGTGCATGCGCAGAAGTGTCGCACGCCCGCACGCTACCAATAGTTAACCAGTAGCGCCGGGATTTGAAACCCATTACTGACTGCCTGCCAGATGCATTGGGAGCCATCCTGAGTCTTCGGAGAGGGGTGGCGCATATATATATATATAAATATAAAAATAAATGGTAATAGTTCAAACAAAGGGTGCCCAGGATGATATGGATCTTTAGGAATGTTTTGAACTTTCTTAAGGCAGCGGGAGCTATAAAGCTCTTCCAAAGAGGGGAGAGGGCAACCAATGATCCTCTGGGCAATGACGTTAACCCTCTGGAGCGCTTTCCTATCTGCCACTGTGCAATTAGCAAACCATACATAGGTGCAGTAAGTTAAAATACTCTCTAATGCAAATCTAATTTGCAAGCGCATATATACATTATGTGAAACGTCATACTATAACTACAGTTCTATTGAAAATTGGTAAGCTGTTTTCTTAATAAACAGTCTCTGGAGGCTGCCCTTGGTTCCATTGGCTTCGCTTTTTAAATTGTTTAGAAAAAAAAACATATGTGCCATTTAATCAGCTGTCAACCCTAATTCTAGATTTTAACATGTTAAAATGAAATACTGAACATGCCCTTAGTCCTCATGTTTTTTCTCATCAGGTAGAATTCCAGGTCCAGTTTTTTAATGGGAGTCCCCGTTAATAAAGTGGGAGAATTGTGGGTTTCTTTCTCACTCACTCACTCCTCCCCTACAATTTTTAGAATTAAAAGCCGCCCTTGGCTGAGTTGGGTGGCTATATGAATTGAAAAAATAAAATAATAAAATAAAATAACTGGCATTTAACCAAACCCTTGGATTTCCATAATATTTTCTGTGTTCCAACTTTTTTCTCTTGCTTCTATTCTGGTTTATCTAAACAGTTTCCTCAATTTCCCACATAGCTCTGAAATTTAACATACAGTTCCATACATGCCAGGGTATAGAAATTATTTAATTAAAATGTAATATTTCCTTTTCCCCATCATGTAGCCACTATGGCATAGCAGCATGGAAGTATGATTAAAGTCATAGGTGCAAGTACATTGCCAAAATATCAGCATAATATCTTTTCATCCTTAGCACTCACAAGAGATGATTAAATGCAGAAAAGCTGTTTAATAGACAGAAATATTTTTCTTATAGCAACCACTCATTTATTTATTTATTTATTTATTTATTTATTTTACAAATAGCGGTTAACCCAATGTATACAAAAATGCTGGAAAAATTGCCAGCAATTAACTTTTTCTTCTTTTTGTGTAGAGAGAGGATGAGAAAATGTTGGTGTGCCGAAGTAAACTGACTCATGAGTTCCCTGCAATTAAAGGATGACAGAAATGAAGATGCAGTTTATTTTTGAACTTCTTACTGAAGAAAATGATGTGCGCTTAGTCCCACATTTTTTCCAAATTTATACAGAATGAAAAAGAATTTAAATCAGTTTCCGTATTTTTTCCTACTTCCTTTCCAGTTTGAGGTTTGAAAGAAAGTTAGATAGACTAAGGATCCTTGAAAATCTTAGTGCCTCCAGAAATATTTACGGGATTGATTGCTTTGGGACTTTCTAAGATTGATGAACCTTGACAATAAATTCTTATTTAATCAAGTAATTAATTGAGACTCCAAAGATTTATCAAAAGAATAAACAAAAATCTTGTCTCAAGCCAACCAGTTATTATGATACTGCTTGGGTTTAGGTTGGCCTGGGCTAACTATTGGCCTGCTGTGGTTATATTTTTGTCCTTATTTCTTTAGAAGGTTATTCTGTTTTAAAGTATTGTCTTATTGGGATTGGGAGTCCTAGTAATTCACTCAATCTGTCCATCAATTAGTGATGGTAATAATATCGTTCTTTTACAGAACAGAGCTAATTCTCAGGGATTAAAAGCAGAGAGAAGTTTAAGAATAATAGGTTATATACTGGCCTTATCCATAAAATAAAACAAATGTTTCAACCAGTTAGCTAAGAGAGTTCATAAATATTTATCATGTTTGCTGAGGATGAAAGACTAAGAAACAATTTTACAGTCCTTGGTCCTCTTCCCCTCCCTTTTGCAATTATGCCTATTGCATTTGGGAAAATAAGTCAAGAAATAGCTGAATACTTTAAGAGTCAGCAAAGGAACATTACATATAGTTTACATTATTAGGCACCTAGCTAGGAGTGGATGCCTCGCTATGGGAAAAGTGGGAAATAATTATCTCATTGAGATCAAGTCAAGAGCTTGTTATCTCTCAGCTCATACAAAGCAAAGAAAATGCTTTGGAAAAAATGGAAAGTCATTAGCTTAACTAAGCTAAGTTTTGCATGCTGCTCAAAGGTGCAAGTTCGCTTCCCATTGGGCAACTGATGCTGGTCTCATGTACCATTCAGCTTGCAAGACAGGCATGAACAGTAACATGTTACTTTTCCCCACAATAATGTTTACATAAATAACAACACACAAATGCCCCCCCCCGCATAATATTGTACTTAGTGTGTGACATCTGTGGATACATCACTATCAGCATGCCAAGGTTACTGAGCAATTGACTAGAATCATTGGGTTGGATAGAACCTTGTAAATCTTCTAGTCAATCCCCTGTCCAGAGTAGAAATCCTTACACCAACCCAGACAAATAGCTGCTCAATTTTTGATTGAAAACCTCCAGCAATGTAACATCTATAACTCCAGAAGGCAAAGTGTTTTGATCTCATTCTTTAAAGCTTCCACCTGTCAGTTCTTGCTCCAAGAACAATAATAGAATCAATTCACATTTTCTTCCCTGTGGCATCCTTTTGAAAATTACTATCAGCCTTCTCTTCTTTAGGCCAAATATACCAGATTCCTTTACTTGTTCTTCATAGGCATTACTACCAGGGGTGAAATGCTTCCGGTTCGGACCGGATCGCCCGATCCGGTAGCGATGGCGGCGGGTGGTTCGGAGAACCAGTAGCAAAAATCTCTCCCCCCCACCATGCCAGCTGAGCCACAGGATCATCAGAGGCTTTTTTTTTAACTTTTAAAAGCATTTTTTCTACCACCTCTTCCGATGAAAAAATGGTTTTAAAAGTAAAAAAAAAAGCCTCTGATGATCCCGCGGCTCAGCTGGGATCGTCAGAGGCTTTTCAAAGCATTTTTTTCTGTAACCTCTTGGCCAAAGAGGTCGTAAAAAAAATGCTTTGAAAAGTCTCTGATGATCCCAGCTGAGTTGCCTGATCGGCAGAGGCTTTTCAAAGCATTAGAAAAAATGCTTTGAAGTTTTTTTAAAAAAAAGTTGGCCACGCCCACTCAGTCACATTCCCACCACCACCACCAAGCCACGCCCACATAACCGGTAGTAACAAATTTTACATTTCACCCCTGGTTACTACCTTCAAAAGCTACCCTTCTCTCACCTCATCTTTGATGCTCCAGCTCCTCAACATCCTTTTTGAACTGTGGTGACCAGAAGTGGACACATTATCCCAGTATTCTAGGTGCATCTGACCAACACAGCACATACTTCCTGTGACACTGACGCTGTCTCAGATGCCATTAGTTCTTTTAGCAGCTGTGACAAGTACCATGGCTGAGCAGATACCATCTATCTAATACCAATGCATCTGGTTTTTCCTACCTGAAGGCAGAACTGTATATTTTTCACAATGAAATTCCATTTTGTTAGATACAGTCTAATGTTGAGGTTTATCCCTTTCAACCTTTAACCTGTCTTTTGACAGCTAGCAAACCCCACCCCCAATGTTGTGACATCTACAAATTTGATAAGCATCCTTTCTATTTCTTTGTTTAAGTCATCTATGAAAATATGAAAATGAACTTGGACTCAGGTTTCATGGAAGACTAGAATTCAGAAATAAGCAAACTAAGCCAGTCAATTCTGTGTCAGATCTGTATAGTCTGTTCTGAAATATCCTCATCTGCCTTAGAATATATGCTTTGTCCAGGTCTAATTACAATTCTAGTCCTTTGTTCTGCTATGGTAAATTCTCAATTCCATCTAAGATACCTACTTATCTCAATATCTAATACTGTAATCGGTCGATCTCCCAAAAGAATCATAATGAACAAAACATACCTCTAATAGTTTGATATAATAATAATAATGATAATAATATATTATTATTAGTGTATAATATATAATAATATATAATATATTATAATATAATATAATATAATAATAATAATAATAATGACAATAATGATAATAATAGTATAATTTAATAAGAATAATTGCTATTGGTGGGTTTGTGATGTTCAAATGCATTTCTTTTTCCTATTATCAAAAAATCATACATATGTGTCATTCAACAAGGACACACAAACACGATATAATATTGCCTTTAGCAATTATAAGTAATACCATTAGAAAAGCCTGAGCTCATTTCCAGTTGTGATAAAAACTAAAATCTTTTTATTAATAACCTTGAGTATCAAAGCTGGAAAAAAATTATGGGGTTATTGTGCAGCTTCTGCCATTAAAAGAGAAAAGAGAATCAATAAATCAGCCCTATCAGTGTAAGGAAATTGAATATTGTGGATAGATTAACAGAACTATGCTACAAGTAAGGGGCTTTAATTTATTGACTAGAATGCTAATGAGGCTATAGGATGTGAAGCAGATTCTATTGTCCTTGGAATATCATTATCCCTTATTTGAAAATACATCTTCCCTTTGTATGATTGTATCTAATATATATTTTTAATATTAAGGGATGAAAAGGCAGATATGAATCCTGCAAGGCTCTGATGTCACATGTTTCACTGGGAGCAAACTAGGAATGATGATCCCAGAGTTATCACTAGATCTTAAGCAGAATCCAGTACAGGTAGAACTGCTTAACTATAGTAATTGGATGACAACCCCATTGCTAACCATGGCTATGAAACAATATGAAATATTGTTGGATATGCTGAAAAGATGTGTAGGGTAATTGCATTAAAATGTCAATGTTTCCTTAGCCACTAAGCTATAGGATTTTCTTCTATGTTTGATTCAGTTTAATACTTAAATAAAGAAATAAGAGAGATCATTTGGGAAATTAGGATTTCAGGATTAGATTTCAGATGCAAATCTTCATGTGAGGAGAATGGGAAGGGAATCAACATTAGTCTCCAATTCGATAAAGCATAATTTATTCAAGTTGTAATCCAGTATTTGAACCAAATATGATCTTCTTTTGTATTGTTCAAATTTGTCACTTTATAAAGTGAAAGAGTCCAACACTGTATATCAGGGGTGAAATTCAAAATGTTTCCCTACCAGTTCTGTGGGCGTGGCTTGGTGGGCGTGGTAGGGGAAGGATACTGCAAAACCTCCATTCCCACCCTACTCCAGGGGAAGGATATTGCAAAATCTCCATTCCCACCCCACTCTGGGGCCAGCCAGAGATAGTATTTGCCCATTCTCCAAACTACTGAAAATTTCCGCTACTGGTTCTCCAGAACGTGTCAGAATCTGCTGGATTTCACCCCTGCTGTATACATTCTTGACATTTAAAAATATATTATTATTAAATGTAGATCACGGCTGTCAAACTCCCAGCCCACAGGCTGGATGCATCACATACTAGCCACGGCCATGCCCAGTTTAATGAAGGGGGGGAAAGTCCCAATATGTCACATGACGCTGCTGTGACAACATGAGTTTGACACCCATGGTGTAGATGAATAATAAGAATGTATTCATGTTCAGTCTGCTGTTTGATGCTAAATTCAATCCAAAGCAAAGAAGAGATACACAACATTCTGTATGAGTCATATATTCAGGCTGTTAAAGAGACAACATGCCAAGAATGGAGGATGGATGGATGGTCTAAAGCAGTCTTTCTCAACCTCAGAACTTTAAGAAGTCTGGACTCCAACTCCCAGAATTCCATGTGGCCAAATCACCATTTTATTTTATTTTTATTTTTATTTTATTTATATGCCGCCCTTCTCCGGAGACTCAGGGCGGCTTACAATGCGTTAAGCAATAGCCTTCATACTTTTGTATATTATTATACAAAGTCAGCTTATTGCCCCCACAAACTGGGTCCTCATTTTACCCACCTTAGAAAGGATGGAAGGCTGAGTCGACCTTGAGCCTGGTGAGAATTGAACTCGCAGTAATTGCAGGCAGCTGGATGTTAAATGCTGCCTTAGTAGGAGGCATTAGCCTTCTATGCCACTCAGGCTCTACCTTGGCCAATTCACCACAGGACAATTTGCCATGGCCAACTTGCCGTGGGAAAATTCACCACAGGACAAGAGTTACACTAATATGAAAGAAATAGTGAATAGAATCATTGAAGAACTATTTTAAATAACTAAATTGAATTGTCCTGCAACAAGTTATCCTGTGGCAAGTTGGCCTTGGTAAGTTGTCCCACAGAAAGTTGGCCATAGTGGGCTCCCATAGGGTGCTTCAACTAAAACGATATGGGTGCCTTTTTTGGGGACAACTTTTGGCATTTTAATGAGAATGCAAGATGGTGATAGAAATATATGGTCTGGTATATAAGGTCTGCTGCCATTCTTAACCTTCAAACCCTTCTTGAAAGGTAGCCCCATATTTTGGTAGATAGAATAGATAGAATTCTTTATTGGCCAAATGTGATTGGACACACAAGGAATTTGTCTTTGGTGCATATGCTCTCAGTGTACATAAAAAGAAAAGATACATTCGTCAAGAATTATAAGGTACAATACTTAATGATGGTCATAGGGTACAAATAAGCAACCAAATCATACTAGGAAACAATCAATATAAATCGTAAGGATACAGCAACAAGTTACAGACATACAGTCATAAGTGGGAGGAGATGGGTGATAGGAACGATGAGATTAATAGGAATAGTAATGCAGACTGTGAATAGCTTGACAGTGTTGAGGGTTGCAACTTGTGAGGGTTGACAGTGTTGCAATTAACATGCAGCAATTTTGTTGCCTTTCAATCATCCAATGGACCAATTCGCAAGCTGCATGTATTCTCTTATACTACAAGCATAATCGATGCCTATTATTACCTCAACAAAACATTGTTAGAGGGAAAATATCATCAAAATACAAAGTACTGAAAGAGGATGCTTAAGCTTTTTCAAATGACGCCTAGCACTCTTTAAATATTCAAATCAGATAGCACCATAATTATTGAAGACATGTAATATTTGACAGGTTTTGGCAATGAAATAACAATCGTCTTATATATCTGTGTTGCAATGAAACAGATTCAAGGCTTTTGAGCTCTTCATTATGCACCACACTGCATTACAGCAGGATTCTTTGCCTTCTTTTGTGTTTCAGAGCTACAAAACACAGTGATATGCTTGGTGCTCTACAAATCAGTTGGTGTAATGAACCAGCAAATTAGACTCTTTCGTCTCTTTATTTAGCATGTTGTCCAGTGAATTTATTAGCGTTCATTACAAAGGTGCAAACTATGTAGGGACACTGGAAAATTTATTTACTATTAAAGCTTAAGTGGCTTGGTTTGCTTTTGGTATTCCGTATAAATAAATCCCATTATTTATTATTAAGGTTATATTTCCTCACTATTAATTTATTTCTTCTCCCATTCATATTGTTGATGAGAAAGCCATGTGAGGAGACACTTAAAGTCATTTTATATTCCTTGCTAGCAAGAATATAAGTTAAATCATGGGGGGGATTCTGGTGGTTTGAGAGAACTCTGATTTGAAGCATATAAGAGGTGAGAATGTGCAAAATTTGCTAATATAGCATGGCCTTGTACTGGGCAGAAGTTGTGCAAACCAGATTTTTGGTTGTCAGCAAACGTTTCTTGGTATTTTAGTCCTATCACAGAGAAATGTATGAGTGTTCGCAAATAAGGAATTGAAAATTGTTTGCTGAATTCAATAAGAGTAGCATGATACACACTATGATGGAAGTAAAGTATACATAAGAATAAACTGAATGCTTGGTGTACATATGGTATCTTCTTACTTATTTAATATGATTAAACATATAAGGAATACCTGTGGTAATATAGAATTTTACCAATAAGGAATGACTTACTTGGAAATATGAATACATATGCATTTTTCTATGCATATATTGCCATTTTGAGTGAAAACTTAAAGAATTTGCAGCAAATCTTAGATTACATGACACAATTTAGAGTATGGATCTGAAAATAAATGTATTATTAAACACAAAGGTTGGAAATAGCAAACTATACATAAGTTCTGAAAAACTAAAGTGAATAATGAATTAATGTCCCTTGGTGGAATTTTTATTACAGATAGAAAAGTACACGTTGATCAAAAGAGTAAGTAGGTTAACTTGGTGAAGGAATGAATATTTTTGTAAAGAAGCAAAAACAACTATGTATAAGAGTATTCTTCCCACTTTACTATATGGAAGTAAGACCATATTAATGTTACGAGAAACATAAAAAATAAATTGAAATAGTGGGAACAGTGTGTTTAAATAAATAAAATAAAACTGTGTTATTTATAAATGCATTTATTTATAAATTTATTTTCTATTTGCATATATGTAATTCTGAACATCAAATAGTCAGAGAATACAGGGGCAATTTCAGCTTGTCAACATTAATTTATGTCTATAAAATGCTGGAAGAAGCACAGCTTCAGGCCTACAGTGAAACCCAGCCATGTATTTATATCTGGATAATTAACTTAATTATATAGACAAGCTCTTTATCAGAATGCTAATTAGACAGCCTTGCTAAGCTTCATCAGTGATCAGAGTGAACATTCACTTGATACGTGGTCAGCAACTTATCAAGTATGTCATTTGAATACTGTCAACAGAAAGTAAAGTTTTAACAGACTGAAAGTTTGGTACTGTAGTATGTAATGTGCATTGTAAAATTGATATATATTCTATGTATACGGTGCCAAATTCATTGGTATATCAAAACAGAAAGGATAGATATTCACCAGTTTTGATTTTTTAATTCCACACCCACTGTAGATGTCAGTTGCCTATTACAGCTTTGTTCATTTTGCAGCCATGTAAATGGAAATTTATTTTCTCCTTATCCTGAGTAAGTAAAACATGACATGTGTTTTCTTTTATATAAACATACCATCAGTTGGATAATTCTTATCTCCAAAATCAGGTATTGTTCTGTTTAATATTCACTATTTAATAAACCAAATATCTACAAAAATACAGGGCTTTTTATTTTTGGAAAAATTGACAGTAGAAGGGTATGAAAGTGTTCTTTAAGTACCCAAATGGGTGTCATTCAAATGAGAACTATAACCTGTTTTCTTTCGTGCCAAAATAATATTAAATAATATTGATAAATTACAGGCAGGCAGATTCAAGTTGAACATTAGCAAAAATTTCTTAAGAAAAAAAAAGCACTTTAACAGTGGAATCAATTACTCAGGGACAATGTGGGGATCTCCATTGGTAGGATGTGTTAAGCAGAAGCTGCACATATTCTAGCACCTCTCCGTTAGTTAGAAACTAACCTAGATTCCTGTCCTGAGCAGTAAATTAGATTTGAAAAACTAAATGGCCCCTTCCAGTTATTTCTATCCCTTTTAATCACCACATTCGTTCCAAAATTGGGAAGCCTCCAAACTAAATAAGCATTAAACTGCTGTTTAATAAACTCTTTCAATGAAATGTTTGTTTTTCTGATGACATATTTTGACAAATCTTTGTTGCACCCTAATTATTTTATGGTAGCATTCAGATTTAATAATTCCAAAATTACTATTTTTGTACGCTAGTCATCCTGCTTACAGGACCAGCCTGCTTTGTTCTTACTGGTATTAGCATGATCATATTGTCTTGCACTAAATTTCATTATGCATTCATATTCCAGAAGATTTATTACTCAGATTGAAAGTAGTATGCAGGTATTCTTCAAATCTTAAAAATACAGATTACTAATGCATATCCATGTTTCTTTCCACATGTAATTTTTCAAAAAAGCATTTATAGCCAGCAGAAAATATGAAAGTAATTTTGTCAGATACAAATGTCCTTCAAAAGAGTTGAAGGAAGTCTTATAAAAAATTGAAAACAATGTGCATTGTAAATAAATGCGAACTTTTTTTTGAATAATCATTATGCAATGTAAAGCTGTTAAAAAATGGATAGTGTAATCCTAGTGTAACACACACTCATTCATTTATTCATTCTGTTTTAGTCTTGATGTGGTAGAATTATTAAATGTTTATTACAATAAGCAATAGCAATAGCAATAGCATTTAATCTTATATACTGCTCCACAGTGCTTTATAGCACCTTCTAAGCAGTTCAGAGTCAGCATATTGCCCCCAACAATCTGGGTCCTCTTTTTACTGATTTTAGAAGGATGGAAGGCTTTGAATGATCAGGATCGAACTCCTGGCAGTGAGCAGAGTTAGCCTGCACTATTGCATTCTAATAATCTAAAATAATTAATTTATTAACAGATTTTATTTCTGTGGAATGTACACCACTCAGAGTCACTTGTTTGTGAGATGGGCCACTATATAAATTGGTGTAATTAATTAATCAATCAATAACATGAAATGTATACATATATTACCCAGGCCAGGCTGACAATGTCAATGAAAACACTAGAATATATAAAATATTCCATTCAGCACTATTAATTATATCAGGGTAAAGTCAGGTAAACCAATAGTGATCAGAAAGGTGTATTGCTTGACTGATAATTCCTTTTCCCTCTAATTTCCTTGTCTGCTGTGCCAGTGGTCTTTCAAACTTGTCCAAGAGGAGTGAAGTCAAATGTTTCTTAGCACAAAGATTCTCCTCTGGCGTCCTTGTCCTGGTTACATGTAAACAATTCCCTGGCACAAACTCATGTCAACGCAACTTATGTTGACTCATGTATGTTACTGCTTCATATCTTCTGCAGAATTGTGAAAGCAATTAGCAGCTGGCAAATTAAACAGTAGTTTATCCAACTTGTACAGTTAGCTGGCAATACTATAAGAGTTTTAACCCTATGGCTCTTCACTGCAAGTTTAATGCAAAGCTGAAGTAGTGTAATGAGGGAAGGATAACACCATCCTCTTGAACAGAATCTGGAGGAATATTGAAGGCAGCATTGGATGCTTATATAAAAAAGGGAAAGGAAAAAAAATCTAAATTAAAGTGCAGTTTATGACACAGTTCCCTTTATGACTCCAATTTTCCTTTTTTGATTAAAAAATATTCAATTCAAGGAATGACAGAAATGAGATGTGGGAGTAAGGTCACGGAAAGTAGTTTAGACATGATAGGCAGAGTCCTGCAATTAGGCAAGCCTATTCCTGCTGTACCATAACTGATGGATATGCTTTGTGATAGCTCAGTAGCACTATGAGCTCAGACAAACAAGCTAATAAGCATCAGTAGCACTATCAGCTCAGACAAACAAGCAAATACAGCAGTAAACAACAGCCTAACCAAGGAACCTCCAAAACCATTCTCACCAACTCTGACAGGGCAAGTTACTTGTATAGAAACAGAAAAAATCCCACTCCCTTCCAGCATTGATAATGTTACCTAGCTGATTACTGAAATGTCTGCAAGAAAACAACCAAGCTCACAGAGCACCAAGAATCCCGCATTCAGTTTTTTTAACTTTCTTCTAGTATATTCCAGAAACCATTTCTATGAGCAATTTTCTATATTAGATAAACTCACATGCAAACTCTTCCACTATATGCTAAGCACGTTACAGATAAACCTCATTTTACAACCATTCATTTAGTGACCATTCGAAGTTACAACAGCACTGAAAAAAGTAACTTATATCCGGCTTTCACATTTATGACCATTGCAGCATCCCTATGGCCACATAGTCAAAATTCAGGTGCTTGGCAACTGGCATGTATTGCAAGTACTGTTCTGTCAGTAATAAGTAATATGTTTCGAATATTGTTGTGCAGTGAGAATCATTCCAATTTATCAACACTAAAGTGAACACAAACACACACAAAAATTACATCTTGGCTTCTAGATTTGTCAAAATAGTATCTAAATGTAAATACTAATGATCTTGACAATATTTCAGTTTTCCTGATAGATGTAATTTAACTACTTTTAAAAACATCATCAGAGAAATATTGTTTTATCATGTGCATTACAAATAATCCTATCTCAAAATTCAAGAAATGCATTTCTAAAATATTGAAAAATATTACTTAAACTAAACCAAATCACTTATCTCTAATATTCAGCTTTATAGTTTATTATAGAAAGAACTTGTTTAGAAAAATGTTTTTTCTATTGCTTGCAGCATAGAAAGTAGTGACTAATCCTAAACAAATTAAAATGTTCCCTTTTAGCGCACTAGAAAATAATTTAAATCATTGGTTAAAAAGCAAGAGTTCTGAAGAAAAAGTTCATGAATGCATTTAGCAATTGCAATTGCATTTAGTCACTCCTAATCCTTTTAGAAAGCTACTGTATTTATATAACTATTGTTCAATAATCTATGCCCTTTGTTCTACCCTATCACTTCAGTTGATGAATTAATTTTCCAGTTCCTACTCACATACAATTAGCTTTCACTGAACGTTAAAATAGATTTATTTTTACCAACTCTGTTGAAAATCTAAAAATAGCTGCAAGCGTGCACATAAAAAGAAGCTGAGGTTTTAAAAGCTATCCATTTATTTTGTTAACATGCAAAAAGTTCAGTTACTTAGGATAGCACTTCAGCTTCCTACACTTATTTTTATAATGGAATAATGTGCCTACCTCAGGAATAATTCAAATGAATTTCCAGCTGGTTTGATAAAAGAGAGAGAAAACCTAAGCCCCCCACCCATTAATCCACCTACTCCCTGCGACCAGAGATCACACTTTTCTGTCCCACTTCCCATATACATTTATGAAGTTTCTTCATCCATTTGGTTATCACAGTTAAGTTTGTTATACACTAAACCCAGTAACGGTTCACAGGATACTTTTCAGAGGACGGAATTTTCCTTTGATTGTTTCCAGGTTCTCTAAAGCTGCTTTAAAAAAAAAACCATGACACTATTATAGCAGAATAGCTATAATTCTTTTTTTGTAAAGAGAAAATTGCTGGTTTGAAATCTGACTTTTTAAAATTACTTTTTTTCTTTCCTTGAGCTTCCTACGTTTCCCTGTGCTTAAGAAAACCTCTAGTGTATTCTTCTCATCTTTTTTTTAGTTACCTGAAACAGAAAGATTTTACGCTCCTTAGGTATTTTCTACCATATCCATATACTAGGTTAAAAGCAAATAGCTGCTACAACATCTACAAGTGACACCCAAATTGATCCTAAAAAGTCTTCTGCAACAAGTCCATTTTAATTAACTTGTGGAAGGATGGGGTCTATCTTGTTTCCAAAGGGTGACAGTTCTCCAATTCCAGAGTCGTTATTGGAAAACAATGCTTCTTGTCCTCAACCTCTTTGACTTCCAGAAAATGGGGTGCAACAAACAGTTTCACCAAGGATGACTGCCTTGGATAGGTCAACTGCAGTTGGAGAAAATTACCCACAGCCGCCTTCATGGATATTAGCCGAAATGTATATTTGAGACTGAAGCTGCTTATTGTGTGATTTAATTTTTCACTCAATTTTTAAACTTAGCCCTATTCTTTAGTTCTAAAGTGCAGGACCGTATTTTACATTTATGACAGCAAATGGGGTCTCTTAAATAGAATGCAATGAAGATAATTAAAAAGATTATACTTTAATGTTGGAAAGACATTGCAAGTCTGAATTGTTGGTATTTCTGCCTGTGAATTCTCTATCAGTGTAATAGAAAAACTGTTCAATACTCTAGTATTCCATGTGGTCACAATTTAAAGATTGGGCTAAGTAATCTTTATGTACTTTATTCTTTATGTAATATAATATGTTCTTGTTTTCCTTTTTGGGGGGGGGGCTTTTTTATTGAACAATATATTAAAGCAATAAAAGAAAAGGAGTTAAGTCCCCTCTTGTGCTAACAAGGTCCTATCATCTTCTAACAATCTAGTCTTCTACTAAACCTGATATCCCCAGGCCATAAGTGAAACTAATAGTTTTGAGTTATACTGGGTTTCAAGTGGTATGAAACCAAGGCTCTTCCATCACAACTTCATGATGTCCAAATAGTATCATGCTTCCTCATAGAGCAGAGGTGTCAAACTCAATTTCATTGAGGGATGCATCAGGGTGGCCGGGGGGGCCATGGCCAGCTTGACATCAGTCGGGTCAGGGGCACCTGTGGTGGTACAAATGCTCTGCCAGCGAAAACGGGCTCCCAATCTCCGTTTTTGGCTGGGATGGCCTCCTGCAATCCTCTGCCAGCGAAAACGCATGTGGCCCTCCCAAGCTCCATTTTCACTAGCAGAAGGTTGCAGGAAGCAATCCCAGCTGAAAATGGAGATTGGGAGCCTGTTTTCGCTGGCAGAGGCACCATGGGCTGATCTTTCACTCTTTTCAGGGCGGCCCCGTGGGCCGGATCTAAGCTCCCCACGGGCCGGATCTGGCTCCCGGGCCTTGAGTTTGACACCCCTGTCATAGAGAATCTGGGAGGAGAGGTCAGGTGACCTGCTGTGGATGTGATCAGAGATAAAATTTGGCAGTTTTGAAAAGCCCAACCTGTTCCTGCTGGTCCTAGTGAGGCCCTGATGCAGTCATTGTCCTCTAAATGTTTCCTTCATGCATTAGAATAACTGAATAACAGAATTGGAAGGGACCTTGGAGTCTTCTAATCCAATCCCCTACTATTTCAAACAAATGGTTGTCCAATCTCTTCTTAAAAACTTCCAGTGATGGAATACTCACAACTTCTGAAGGCAAGTCATTCTACTGATTAATTGTTCTAACTGTCAGGAAATTTCTCCTTATTTCTAGGTTGGTGTTCTCCATGATTAGTTTCCATCCATTGCTTCTTGTTTTGCCTTCAGGTGGTTTGGAGAATATGTTTACCACCTCTTCTTTGTGGCAGCCCCTTAGGTTTTGGAGGACTGCTATCACATCACCCCCTTCTTCTCATTAAACTAGATATACCCAATTAGCTTGTTGAATTTTGTGATCTTCAACATGTCTCCTCTTTCCATTTTTGACACCAATTTCCTACCAAGCTTTGAATGAAGGCCAGAAGAACAGAGTCCCACTACTTCTTTTCAGGAAGAAAACTTATATCAGTGCTATTTCTTTATAATATTCTGAAAGAGTAGATCTTCAAAGTTCCATAGGGAAGAAGAGGCTCTTATTTTATATTATTCTGCTTTAACAGTATCCTGAAATATATCTAGGGACATAGATCAATGTTTCTTAACCATTTTTCTCTCAGGACTCCTTTCTATTTTAAAAAATTATGGAGGACCCCTCAAAAGCTTTTGTCTGTATGGGTTATATTTATTATATGAAATATTAAAATTTCTGCATTCATTGTTGCTACTGCTTCTCATGTTGACTGATGGGATTTTAATATTGTATTATTTTTCAACATAGGCTGGCAAATAATCTATGTCATGGACCCCGACTGGATCTTGGGGAAACCCCAGGGATCTTACAACCATACTTTAAGAAACACTGACATAGATCTTTCTACCTAGGCTTGTTCAAAATAACGAGAGATTTTCAAGTGGAAAATCTGCTGCTTATGTATCCAATTCAATTCCTTCCAGACCTCCTCCCCACCCCCCAATAAAATAGTTCACTTTCAATACCGCTAGGTACCTTGTCTTGCTTTGTGCGTCTGGTCTTATGTCCCCATTTATTTATTTGCCAGGAGAGTTTTCTTGATGTTTCTCAACATTAAGAAAACTAAGATCATGGCACCCGGCCCTCTCAATTCCTGGCAAATAGATGTGGAAGAAATCACCCTGCCAACAAAAGTGGGTATAGTCAAGGCTATGGTTTTCTCAGTTGCAAACTATGGCTGTGAAAGTTGGACCATAAGGAAGACTGCCTTGAGTCAAAGAATTGAGGCCTTTGAACTATGGTGCTGGGGAAGACTCAAGGTGATCAAATTGGTCAGTCCTAGAGGAGATCAACCTGACTGCTCTTTAGAAGGCCAAATCCTGAAGATAAAACTCAGATACTTTGGCCACCTAATGAGAAGGAAGGACTCCCTGGAGAAGAGCCTAATGCTGGGAACGACTGAGGGCAAAAGAAGAACAGGACGACAGGGAACGAGGTGGCTGGATGGAGGCCCTGAAGCAGTCGGTATGAGCTTAAATGGACTCCAGAGGATGGTAGAGGACAAGAAGGCCTGGAGGAACGTTGTCCATGGGGTCATGATGGGCATGGCTTCACAACAACAATTTTAACTTGTGAAACACTCAGAAGGGACATGAGAATAAGGAGCAGAGTGGGTTCTAAAAACAATTGCAAGGAACCTGTCCCAAACTACTGTAGTAAGAGATACTTAACAGTGTGAGAGATTTGAGCTAATGCCCCTCATATCATAAGGTACAACTCTTTCACCACCTGTAAGACTCTCTTTTTTTTATTTGCATGCCTTAAGCCTCCATGAAAATACCTCTCAGCCAGATGATGACTACCTAATGAGATCTGCATGTATGTTTCTAGAGTGCTTTAAGGTTGTCACCATGATTGTTGTTCCCTTGGCTAAGATTACAGCTACTATTGTAAAAGCTTTCCCCAAGCATAAGGAGACCCACATCGCCCTGAAACCCTTTCCACGATCGCTTCCCTTCAGCCTCTCCTTGGTTCCGAGGAATTGCGTTGCTCTTCTCTGTGTCCAGCCGAGAGGATCTCCTCTCTACTACGAGGTGCGCTTTGGTATTTCAGCTCGCGCTTTCGTTATGGATTGGCCGTGTATGGATTGCGGTCCCTCTCCCCGACGGCACGGCAGCGTTGCCGGGGTAGCTCGAGAAGTGACTCATCTTGCTTCTGAATGGCAACCCGGGGCTTTAAAACGACTCCGGCGACCGCAGCTCGAGCTCTGCTCTTCTTCTTCTTCCCGTTGCTGCTGTCCGGAGGGGAGCCTCTAGCCGAGTACTCCGCGCACGGAGAGCTGCCGAAGCAGCCTCGGGACAGACAGAACAAAAATACAGGAGGACGCCATGAAAAGCCTTCCCTGCCTTCCCTTCCTCTTTCTGCTCTTCTGCTTGGGGGATTCGGCGGTCATCACTGGGGTGAGAGCCGGGCGCCAGCCCGTCTAGGCAAGAATGGCCGGGGCGGATGCCTCTTCCGACGGTTTTAGCAGGCGGGGGAACACGGAGGGCCGGCTCCGTCCCGTCTGAGGCTGCGGTCCATTTTGGCGGGAAAAATCGAAGATCGCCCCGAAGGTCGGGATGGCGCTGAGCCCAGAGGGCAGGCAGTGCAAGTAGTAGGAAGAAGCAATGAGCGCTAATCATGGTCCCCTCTATTTAAAATAATAATAATAATTGGTGGACCTATGGGGGCGCTTTTTTTTTTTTGGAAAGAGTCAAAAGCGGGTGAGAAATTTAAGAGTTGCCCGGGGATGGGGGGGGGAGAGAATATACAACATGCTCTGAGAAGGTGAAGCTACGCGCAGTAGAGCTGCGATTTGCCTGAAAGTCGTTGGAAAGATTTGGCTGGGGGCGTGCGGGGGGGGGGGGGGTTGGGGGGAAGGGTAGAGGAGGGAAAGATCGGGGCTGCAGATCTTGGGTTGGTGCTTCGCTTTGTGCGGGAGGGTGAGAGAGTGGGCAGATACGAATTGTCAAGGCTGCTTGCAGAGGCGGGGGGATTAGTTCAAGACGGGAGGGGTGGTGGAACAGGAGAGGCGGGTGCCTGCCCTTGAGCCTGAAATGATTCTCTCGTTGAATACCTGCTGAGGACTACACTGTTCGTCTCTGAGCCTTTGTCAAGAGGTGCATATTGGGGCGGGGAAAGCTCTGATGAAGTGGTTTTTTTGGGGGGGGGGTCGGGGTGAGCACGTGCTCGTAGCCTCCTTAGTTGCTGCGGAAACTTCCAAGCGGGGCTTTCCCCGTGGCGGTTTCCGCGTTGCTGTTGAAGACCAAGGAAATTTGCCCTTGTTGCCACAGGCGACTGGATCTAGTCTGTTTCAAGGATTCAAGGAAGCTCGTTGCTTTTCCCCTCCTTGCTCCTATCTCACTTAATTCTCTCTCTATATGTCTAATATAGTTTAAATATATAGGCTTAATATAGAGGCTTAAAAGTAACAAAATGACAAGCGTTGGAAGGGACCTTAAGATAACAGAGTTGGAAGAGACCTTGGAGGTCATCTAGTCCAACCCCCTGCTCACGCAGGAGACCTATACTAGGGATTTGAACCGCCGAACCACTGACCTTTCTGATCAACAAGCTCAGGTTCACCCCTGCTCAAATGTCTGTGGATGTCTATTTAGAAATTTATAAATCTCTGTTTAGAGCTGAAGAAGCTTCTTGGATGAGAAGCAAAACATCTTCAAAGAAAAAAAACCAGAAAGTCCAATTGCCTCTTGAAAAAGCACATTTGGGTACAGAGACACTATAACATTTCAGACAAATGGTTGTCCAATCTCTTCTTAAAAACCTCCAGTGTTGGAGCACCCACAACTTCTGGAGGCAAGTTGTTCCACTGATTAATTGTTCTGACTAACTAAATAAAATAAATATATTAGCTTTAAGATGTACTGTAAAAATTTAGAGTCAACCATTGAGTTGAAGTGCTTTCTAGCCATCCTTGACTCAGCAGAAAACCATGAAAGGTTCTGCCCCAATCCTGATCCTTATACTAAACTGGGATCTGTTGCCGCAGTTTCAAATCCCTGCGGCTATCAGAAACCATCCAAGGTAATGGGTGACAAAGCCTAAGAGATTATATGTGCCTTCGGGATGCCCTTGTTCAGGGTTGCAATAAGTGCAAAATTTATACACTGCTCAAAAAAATAAAGGGAACACAAGCAGAAGACATCCGAGATCTGAATGAATGAAATAGCCTTATTAAATACTATGTTCTTTACATATAGTAGTTTATACACTGCTCAAACAACTAAAGGGAACACAAAACTACTGTATGTAACGAACAAAGTATTTAATAAGGCTATTTCATTCATTCAGATCTCGGATGTCTTCTGCTTGTGTTCCCTTTATTTTTTTGAGCAGTATATATCAAATGTATCTCACTTACAGAGCAACTCTGGGCAGCCTTCACACCAGTTACAGGAAAGGAGTACTTATTTAAGGCTGCCTTGTTTGTGGAATGGGATGAAGGCAACACTGTGGGAATGTGACAGGAAAATAATGTTGCCAATAAATGTTTGTATGCACATAGGTACAGTTGAAAATATAGTCTTAGCTAATGACAATTGTGCAAGGGAACATGGTTTAATTTAATTTATTTCCAAATAAACATTCGAATGGCAACAAAGTGAATTTGCTTCCCTGACATAGTGTATTGCAAAAATTCCTTTCTGAGATAATAATAATAATAATAGGTTTTACTTCTTCTGTTTTCCAGATTCCCCCCACTCCCCATGCATCTAAATTCAATTTTGCAAACTTTCCAAAATGTTGCGAACTTTCCAAAGGCTTTGTTAAAAGAGCTGGCAGTTCCAGATTTCCTTGCCAATTCATGTATCATTCTGTGAAAATCTGAAAAAGGAAAGCAAAAGTCTGGGCATAATTTTGAAAGGCTTTTCATTGCCATTCATTCATCAGTGTATATAGAGTCTGGATATATCAGACGGGTTTTACGAATGTGTCATATTTCACTGCAATGTGAAAAACTAGGCTACAGTCTGTTAGCCTTCTAAAAATTTCCCAGATTTCTCCTTGGTTAAAGATTCTATTATTCCTAACATTATAAATATTACATAGTTTTCTAAGCCCCATAACTGCTTTAGGGAAGAATTATGTGCATTTTGTATTTTTTTTTATTTTTAAATAGCTTAGATGTTCACTGTGCACAGAGTTTTTCAGTCTCCTGCCTCCTGTGCGATTTGCTTGTTAAGCCATGCAGATATTAACAACATGGAGATTTTACATACACCAGTTCTTCTGGTGGCATAGATCACTAGCCTACTGTGCAGCATTAATGAAATTAAGACATCCATACACCCTATTCTGTATACAGGCAGTCCTTGACTTACAACTGTTTAACAAGGGTCCAAAGTTATGAGAGCATTGGAAAGGATGATTTCCAGCTTGTAAAGCATTTCTGACCATCGTAAAATGTCACACCACCACACACCCATGATCAAGTGATCACAGTTCATGTCCTTGGCAACTGGCTCACATTTATTACCAGTGTCCCATAAATATGTGATCATGTCTTGCTAGTTTTTGCCAGTTTCTGGCAAAATAATGGCAAAAAATGTCATTTGTGAAGGTTGATTTGTACTTATTTTCCCAACAACAACTCTGTGAGGTGGATTGGGCCTGAAAGTGACTGGCCCAGTTACTCATCTGGCTTTCATAAGGCAGGACTTGAACTCAAGAGACCTCTAGCCTGGTGCCTTAACTACTAGGCCACACTGGCTATTTTATTCCCTATTATGCTGAAGTAACGATGTGTCTTTTCCGATTCTTAGTCCAGGAACTCAGATCTTGTCATGGTTAGAAGCATTAAACAGATGGGAGGAAGGATGATGGCTACAGATAGTATGTCCATGAAGCAAAAGCTATTTGAAAAAATTCATTAGTTCCATCTCAAACACATTTGTTAAATTACCACAGTCCAGATGTGGACTTCTTCTGAATGAAGGAGATCCAATGATAAAATGTTGGCAAGAGGGAATTTTGGACTTGGGATCAGAATGTGACTAAAATTAAAGGAAAGTAAATATCCTTGGCTTATTAATGAAAAGGCAATAGAAATGTCTATAACTGTCTAGCAGTATTTCTGTTTGTACAAATATTTTTTGTTTCTGATGTTTATTTTCATACAGAAAAAGAAGAGCAACAAAAATGATAAGGGATCTGGAGGTTAAAACATATGAATTGTTTTTTTAAAAAAGTTTTTTATTTTTTAAACAACAAACATTTAATAGATCATTCCTTCCATGTGACATTTTGGTATTGTCTCCAATAGTTCTTCTTTTTGTTGTATCTTCTATCTTCATTCTCATCAAGTCCATTACAACAATTCATCACTAACAGAATATTCTGATTATAGCATTTTTATACATAACTATTCATTTACTTATTTGTATCTCTTTTCTAACCAATGGTATATCTTAAAGTATTCTGAATCTTCTCTTTCCTTAATCATCAAAGTCAATCTATTCATTTCTGCAGTCTAAAATTTTCTTAATTATTTCTCCTTCCAAAAGTATTTTCTCTGTTTTCCAAAAAACATATGAATTGTGATTACAATAACTGGGCGTTACTAGTCTAGCGAAGAGAAGGATCAGGGGTGACATGATAGCAGTGTTCCAAACAAGGAACAATGGATGGAAACTGATCAAGGAGTGATTTAACCTAGAAATAAGGAGAACTTTTCTGACAGTGAGAACAATCAACCAATGGAACAGCTTGCCTTCAGAAGTTGTGCTGGAAACTTTGAAGAAGAAGAAGAGACTGGCTAGCCACTTGTCAGAAATGGTTCACAGTCTCCAACTTGAGCTGGGAGTTGGACTAGATGACCTACAAGGTCCCTTCCAACTCTGTTATTCTAAGTCATTTAAATCTAAGTTAACCATGGGAAATAGGTTTTTGTGTATATTGTACATGCATACCTTTGAGTCAGTATAGATTGGACAGGCCTGTGCAGTTGTCTTCTGCAAGATTTCAGAAGTGATTTGTCACTGCCTCCTAGGGCTGAAAGAATGACTGGTCCAGAATCACCCATCTGCTTTTGTACCTAAGGTGGGACTAGAACTCACAGTCTCCCAGTTTCTATCCCAGGACTTTAACCATTGCAACAACCAGCTCTGAAATATCCATTATTCTGCCATAAAATCTGCTGTGTACTTAATGAAGCAAACATAGTACATGAGCTAATATCTGGGGGTGTTAAATTCTTAATGCTTATCCAATTAATCTATAACCTAAACAGAATGAAGGAGTTGTTTCTGGTATTTTCTGACAGGAAGGTACTTTTAAAAGTGTTAATTCAGTGATTGAAACCTGTCTCGTTTTCTTTTTTCCTGCTGTCAGTATCAGAAAGAAACTATGTGTATGTATGTCTATATGTGTGAACAACAACTACTAATTACTCTTGTCATTAAATGCACTGCTTGTAGCATTCTGAGTATTCTAAACATTTAATAGCAAATTGTTTGGATCAGGAATTCAGCACCTAGACCTTTAACACTTTTCTCTCTCTATCATTAAACTGAGTGAACTGTCTACTTCATTTTTTTAAAAAAGCTGTTTATTGGATTTTTATTTCATTGCAGTTTTACAATGTTTATTGTGACTAATTGCACCAAATGCGGAGTGTCTGATTCTCAGATGAAAACAAAGCCTCTCTCCTCACACTCTGAAGACTCTGACATAGTGCCTGAGATTCAGAAGATCTGACCCACTTGGCCTTTCAGATAGCATTATGTTCTTCCTGGTTCTTTTGGGGCAAACCTTAGTGACGCCCAACTATGAGTTGTTTTTGAGATCCTCAGTTACAATATGATGATTATTTTTAATTGTATTTTGCACTGCTGTTTAGTGGGGTTTTTAAAATTATGATTATTTTTATGTTTTGTTTATTAAAGTTACTTGTTTAAGATTTGAGACTGTATAAAATGCTCACAATAAATACATTTAAAATGGAGGTAAGGTTCTGTACAACTTTAAATCTTGGGAGGGGAACTTCTTTGTGTAATGTACTATTGAGTGATATATTTTAAAACAACAATAGTATCAGTAGTTGTTGTTAAAAGCTCCTGTATTTCCCTTCATTTTATCCCCACAACATTCCTATGAACATGTTGGACTATGAGAAAAGGTCTGTACCAAAGTCCTGCAGTGAATTTCCATAGCTGAGGGTGGACTGCCCAATCGTAGTCTAGCATCTTGACCAAAACCTCATGAAGGAAGCTTGTTAAACACCATCCCGTGACACCAAATTCATTAGATTCTGCTGAAGTTTGACGTTTGCGGCAAAACTGCATAATACAGAGCACATTTTCATTTATCTGGGACAAAAGGGAGAACTCTGAAATTCTTTCAGTTCTGAATGAGTATCTCTAGGCTTCATTTCTGATCTACAGAGCCCTGGGATGCTACCTTGCTGCTATAATAGCAGTCATGCCACAAAGAAGTTGGGAGGAGGGCTTTGATCATCTACATAAAATGCCACGTCGCCGAGTAGAAAGGAGGGCGCACTGCTGAATTCTGTGACAAGTCTGGGGTCTTGAGATAGCTGAAAAGTGATTTATTTGTCGAAAAGATGAGTTTGTCTTACATTTCTACTGCTCTATTCAACAATCACTTACTACGTTCAAGAAGTGTTAGCATTCTTTGAGAGCAGTTTTTCTACATACAATCCAACATAGCTACTTGAAATTTGGCACCAGAGAGGCTACTGGATCCACATTCTCTGCCAAGAAAATAAAGAAATAATAGCTTGAAAACTCCTACACCATTTCTATGGAAATGAGACCGTCTTGTCCCCTTCTAACGTTCTAGCATATTTTGAACATGTAATCCATTTTTCTGAAAAAAACAAAAGAAGTTGCCTCATTCTTATTTTCTCCATATTGGCTCAAGGAACTACACTGAAGACAGACGACCTCTGGCCAGCTGTGATTTGAATCAGATTGTGTACTTTCAGCAGCTCCTGTGTGTGGCTGCATGAGACAAACTGTAAAGGCTGCCTGGCCCATACAGGCCACTGAATTTCTCTTTCAACCAAAAATAGTGTAGTACTTCATGTACTTGCAAAATATCCTAGAGCAGGGGTGTCAAACTGGCAGCCCGGAGGCAGGATGTGTCACATGCAGGCCACGCCCACCCCAGCTCCACGAAGGGAAAAACACCGTGAAATAATAATAATAATAATAATAATAATAATAATAATAATAATAATAA
>WNWU01000011.1:15936209-16015071 GCA_012654045.1 Ptyas mucosa | reverse complement strand
AATAATAATAATAATAATAATAATAATAATAATAATAATAATAATAATTTTATTTCTATACCGCCCTTCTCCCGAAGGACTCAGGGCGGTGTACAGCCTATTAAAAGCACAAGACAAACATCAATTAAAATTATTAAAATTATTAAATAATTTGGCTCAATT
The DNA here is from genome assembly GCA_012654045.1 of Ptyas mucosa. Classification (NCBI taxonomy): domain Eukaryota; kingdom Metazoa; phylum Chordata; class Lepidosauria; order Squamata; family Colubridae; genus Ptyas; species Ptyas mucosa. The sequence continues at coordinate 16,014,909 of WNWU01000011.1, read as the reverse complement.
TAAGACCCCAAAAATTAAAACACCCAATTTAAAATTATTACATTGATAACCCAGCCTGGCGGAACAACAGGGTCTTAAGGGCACAGCGAAATACCCGGAGGTCGGAGATCTTACGCATTTCCGGGGGCAGTTCATTCCATAGGGCTGGGGCTCCCACAGAGAAGGCCCTCCCCCTGGGTGTCGCCAGCCGGCATAGCTTGGCTGATGGCACCCTGAGGAGACCCTCTCTGTGTGAGCGAACTGGCCGGTGGGAGGCTATTGGTGGCAGAAGTTGGCCTCGAAGGTACCCGGGTCCTATGCCATGGAGCGCTTTAAAGGTGGTGACCAACACCTTGAATCGCACCCGGAAGACCACTGGGAGCCAGTGCAGCTCACGCAGGAGGGGTGTCACGTGGGCATATCGGGTTGCGCCCATAATCACCCGCGCGGCCGCATTCTGGACCAGTTGGAGCCTCCGAGTGCTCTTCAAGGGGAGCCCCATGTAGAGAGCATTACAGTAGTCCAACTGGGAGGTGACAAGGGCATGAGTGACCGTACGCAAGGCGTCCCGATCCAGAAAGGGCTGCAACTGGCGAATCAGGTGGACCTGATAGAAGGCCCACCTGGCCATGGCCGTCATATGCTCTTCTAAAGACAGCCGTGCGTCCAGGAGGACACCCAGATTGCGAGCCCTCTCTGTGGGGGGCAAAGATTCACCCCCAATAGTCAGCAATGGCACCAGCTGACTATATCGGGATGCCGGGAGCCACAGCCGCTCAGTCTTGGAAGGGTTGAGTCTGAGCCTGTTTCTCCCTATCCAGACCCGCATGGCCTCCAGGCAGTGAGACATCACATCAAGGGCATCGTTGGAGTGGTCTGGGGTGGAAATGTACAGCTGGGTGTCATCAGCATACAGATGACATTTCACCCCAAAACCACGGATGATCTCACCCAGCAGCTTCACATAAATGTTGAACAGAAGGGGCAAGAGGACCGACTCTTGCGGCACTCCCCATACGAGACACCTCGAGGTCGACCTCTGCCCCCCTGCCAACACAAACTGCGAGCGGTCGGAGAGGAAGGAGGAGAACCACCGTAAAACGGTACCCCCTATTCCTAATCCCCTCAACTGCTGCAGCATGATACCATGGTCGATGGTATCAAAAGCCGCTGAGAGATCTAATAGGACTAGACAGAGGAGCAACCCCTGTCCCGAGCCCTCCAGAGATCATCCACCAACGCGACCAATGCCGTTTCAGTGCTGTACCCCTGTCTGAAGCCCGACTGGTACGGGTCCAAATAGATAGCTTCATCCAGGTGTCGGGGAAGCTGTCGTGCCACCACGCTCTCGACAACCTTTGTCACAAAACGAAGGTTGGAGACCGGACGGTAGTTAGCTAATTCAGCCGGGTCCAGGGAAGGCTTCTTGAGGAGGGGCCTCACCACCGCCTCTTTCAAGGCGGTAGGAAAGGCACCCTCACTCAAAGAAGCGCTTGTAACGGCAACGTGATGCTGCAAGTTTGACACCCGTGTTCTAGAGGAAGTTATGGTTCATCATGAACTTACAATCACCAGTGAATTGAAACATCTATAAATTTAAGACATCTGAAACATGGATATATAAGATCGTTGAATTAAAATGTTGATAAGAAGGTAATGACTTGACAAGAAAACCTTTTTTGGAGGCTGAATTGGGTTTTTTTTTAACATTGCTCTATGAATGGATCTATTTTTTTGTCTTAATTTTCTGGTTAATGCTTTAATTGAAGTTCTTAATGAACATAGTAAAAGCTAATACAAATTAAAGTATATATATATATATTACTACAGTATGTTTAATAAACATAGTAAAAACTAATACAAACAAAAGAAAAATAAAAGTTCAGAAGATGCAGAAAAATGAAAAAGAAAAAGATAGAAGACAAAAGAAAAAATCAACGAAGACAATAATGAAGAAGTGGCTTTGAACATTCATGACTCACCAGGCATAAGTTAATATAGACTTTCACTCTCTTTTAAAGTTGCACATTTTTAAAAAAACCTATTCTCCCTTTTTATTTTTTATCTAATTTTTATCTCTTTGAAACCCAGAAATCATCTGTTCAATCCCAGTTCAGCAAAAGGTCCAGAAATATCAATAAATAGTTTATCCCTGTTCAAGAAGCCCAAATTTATGTCTTTTTTGCTGACATAAGATTTATGTCACACAATCTTGATCTTTAAAATCATTATAATGGTATTGCACGATTTGATTTATCATCACATTTTTGCATTTAAAAGGAGCCTTCAACTTCAAGCCTTTCACTAACCCACTTTTTAAATCCCATAAGGAAGCATTGTCTAAGGTTTCTTGTCACAGGTGTTCCATGTCCAGATCCTTTTCTTGATTTGTCTTTTGTTTTCGTATTTTGGTAATCGCAATTTCTTCCATGCGTTGTCTATATAGGTAAACAATGTCTATATAGGTAAACATTTTTAAAGTTTTTCTCATTGTGTTCTAAAAGTCTATCCATTGAAATTTGTATCCTTTGTATCAGGTATTAATATTTCAGTCCCTGTTTCAAAAAAACTCCTTAAGAAAAAGTTAGACCTGCTTAGCCATTTTAACTCTTTTTCTGCCCCATCCTTTAGTTTCTTATAGTATCCATTTGTGACCTTCATCAAACTTCAGTTTCTAATAGGGGGTTAGTTCAGTTTCAGTCATTTCCCACAAGTATATTAGTAAATTACAGTATATACCCTGTTTCCCCTAAAATAAGACATCCCTCGATAATAAGCCCAATCAGGCTTTTGAGCACATGTGCTAAAATAAGCCCCCCCTGAAAATAAGCCCCCCCCAAAATATTTAAATGCACGTACAGCCGGTCCCCACCATTTCCTCTGGTTAGGTTTAGAACCAAAGAGCTGAAAATCAGGTAAGATGGTAAGAGGAGCCCCGCCTTGCTCCACTCTCCCCAAAATAATAAGACATCCCTGAAAATAAGGCCAAGCACTTATTTCGGGGTTCAAAAAATATAAGACAGGGTCTTATTTTCAAGGAAACACGGTACTTATTTTTTTTAAAAAAATCTTACCACAGAAATAACCAATCCTCCAAATATATTTGATCTTCCAATCTGTTTAAAACTTTCTTAAATCAAAATCTCCCTCTTTTGTTTTTGTCAATTGTATACTATTTTAACTCTTAATTTCTGTTTAAAATGTATTAAATCCAAATAAGAAGGTAATACTCACCAGATGGTCATTATTTTGAAGGTCTCTAATATCTATAAAGTGATTACATTAAACTTTTCTGAATGTGATTAGAAAGTAAGTTTAGCTGGCTTAGTGTCCTTATGAAAGTCTCTGTCACTGGTGAGACCTGAGATATCATCTCCCTCAGCCTCTGGTGCTCAGAACCATGAGAGATTGCTGTTTTACAGTCAGTTTCCTTACAAGGAACTACCATTCAGAGCACTCATGGGCAATTTTCCAATCTTTCCTTCTCCCAAGAGATTCAAAGGGACAGTCTACTTGCCAGTCTTTCATTCTTTACAGCAGTTGTCTCCATTTGTTCACAAAGAGTTCTTCAGTCAGTCAGGTCTCACACTGGAAGCCTACCTTCCTAATTTTCAATATAATACAAAATTGTATTCCTGAATTGCAATATTATGTGGAAATTCTCGACTTCTTTTTCCCTCAGACAACAGCTATTTAATAAATACATGCGATGCTATCAATTTTACTGCTGAAATCACATAGTTGTGCAGTAGAATATAGTGTAATTATATTCATAATGAAACCCTCTAAACAGAACATTTGTTTTAATGTGCATTAATGTGTCCCGCAGCACCATTATCAGCTCATAAAGTCATTCCACTTATTTATTATGCCATTGTGGAAAAACCTTATAATATTTGGTAATCTTAAAACCTGAAATAAAAGAGAAGCCAAAATAAGTGCAGTAATATAACAATGCAGTCCTCAGTAATTCAAATCATTACATATTTGCCAACATCAAATCTGTTCCTAGATTTCCCTGGAAACATTTTATTAAATAAATTAAAACAGTACTTTTATCTCATTTTTACTCATATCTCTAAAATTACTTGTGCTGGTACTCCATTTTCAATTTGCCTTTCATTGCCTTTTATGTCTATATTTCCAACTTTATTAAAACTGTTTAGTTTTTATATCTATTATAGAACATACATGTTTCACGTAAATCCATTCAGTTGATTTTAAAAAATGATATAAAAATATATAAAAGAAACTCTTCTTTCATATATATATAATTCCATGCCCAGGAATCTATGATTTATCTGAAATAGCATCTAACAGATTCACTGAGGAGGGAGGGAGGGAGGAGGAGAGGAGGAGGAGGATGAAGAGGAGAAGAAAGAAAAAAAAGAGAATCCTTGTTTCCAAAATCAAAAAGTTCTCCTGCCTTCAGCATTTTTTCTTTCTTTCTTTTTCTTTGCAAAGGGCCAGGCTGGGCGTGCCTTGTAAATTCAATAGTTAAGAAATTTCAGGTTCACTTTCCTGGCTTAAAACCATCAAGAATACATTCTTAGAGGAGATTGGCTAAATGTTAACCTTGTGCCCATGGGGGTGCTGCAATGGCTGTATGTATCATTTGTTCGATGCCACCCTAGCTTGGAACAGTTGCTCAATGAATGGCCGTAACTCAAAGACTACTTGTATTGCTCATTTCGCTGGGTAAAGCTATATCTATGTATCTACCTTCTCTGTTTAGTTGGCTATATAAAAAGGACACAGACACTGTTTTGGCAATCTCACTTAAATTATCAGAACTTCCAGGCAAAATGCACTCAGATGTTCTTCAAAGAGATAGGGAAAGATGAGCAATTCCTCTAGTCAACCCTTTTGTAATGATAAAGGACAAAAATGCTTCAGACAATCTCCCCATCACATGAAGATAAAAGAGGGAGAAGCATATTCAGACTTGCAGAATTCTGTTGTTATAGCTGTTCTAATAAAAATAGTTTTAGGCCTACAGGGTGTCTGTTTCTTAGTCTAGTCTGCCTTATGGAGCTGACATAAGGTAGCTGGGGGCTACCTCTCTTATGGGAAATCTATCTGTTTCCCACTTAGGGTAGTCTTCGTCTAATTTTTATGTTAGGGAGTAAGATGTATGTATTTATTTGAAATATATGCCTGGAGGATGTAAGACAGAGACTTTTTATCTCGAAGTGGGGAATCCTGGGAAGTGAATTTCTAGGTCCTCCATCAATAGATGAGGCAGAGGATGTATCCTCCTGATACATTCCTTCAATGACAAGCAGGTACCAAGAGAAACTGGCTCACTGTTAGAGAAGCAGCAGCTTTTACAGCATTAGATGTAGGGTTCCTCTAGAACGGGTCCCCAACGCCCACTCCTGGACTGGCCCTGGTCCGCGGCATGCCAGAAACCAATCCAAGCAACAAGTGAAGCCCCATCCATGGGATGCAGGCAGCATGCAAAACCACACCCCCTCTGGTCACGGGAAAAACTGGTCCCTGGTGCCCAAAAGATTGGGGGCCATTGCTCTAGGAGATATTTGGAGAGCAACGACCACCTTCATTAAACATTGCAGTTGCGATGCGAGTTAACTCAAATTATTTTAGTATTGCTTGCTCACATTTATGTCTCTGATTTTATCTTTTTGTAAACAACATCTCTGTTTTAGATATATGAACAAGTAATTAGAATAACCTGAGATTGTTTTAGTATTTCTTTTCTGTATCTAATGCTATATATCTGTGTATTACATTTAAGGCTTGTGACAGAGATTTGCAATGTGGTGGAGGCATGTGCTGTGCTGTTAGTCTCTGGATCCAAAGTCTTCGAATTTGCACACCGATGGGCATCTTTGGAGAAGACTGTCATCCTTTAAGTCATAAAGTTAGTGTGTTATATAGTATTCTGGTTCTTTTATAATGTTAAATATAGAGTAAAATTTTAATAGAAATATTAGCTATAAACCAAACTGTATAAAACAATATTCTCCCTGAAAAAGTTAAGAAAGTTTTCTATCATTATTCATATTGTACAATATAAAAGATCTAAGGCGAACTAGTGTTTTGCATTATAGAATTTGATCAGCATGTTATTACCTACCTTTACTTGATCTTGTCTCATTTAACCATTTTAAAAAAAAATGTTAAAGGAGAAATACAAACTATTAGGATATTTAGATCCTTACGTTCTTCTAGACAGAGAAGATTATTTAAAAATCATATTTGAAACAAATATTTCTTTGATCTGAGGCAAGCAACATGATGGCTTTCAGATGGATTTTAATTTGAACTCCACCAAGACAACATGAAAGATGTGATCTCCAACATCTGGAAAGAATCAGGTCATCTATTCCTTATACTGGGGTACTTCTTTTAAATTGAGTGCTTTCTATTGAGTTCCTAATTGCCACCTTTCTGAACTAAATTATGATAGTCACTATGATTAAAGTTCCTCTTGTAATACCTAGATACCCAGTGTTAGCCAAAGACTTTTACATAGAATGTGATGTGAAAGGATGTTAAACAAATATTTTTATTTTTATTTCAAAAACTTCCTTTAATTTCTAAGTTAAAAGTTGAATCCAGACTGTTAATTGCACAATACCCATTGAAATAAGTGGGAACAAAAATCACATAAATTTCAGTGGATCAAATCTCCTGTTAACTGAAGCTTTTTAAATTTTAATTTGATTTAAACTTCTGGAATGTATGAATGTGTTACAATCGCACCCCCAGAATTCACATTCTTAAGAGCAGAAGATCGGAAAAGGCACCATTATATCATGAGTATGTTTATTGGTGCACCAATAGCGACCCTACTTGGATCGGGAGGCTCTCCTCACGGTCACTCATGCCCTTGTCACCTCACAGTTAGATTATTGCAACGTGCTCTACATGGGGCTACCCTTGAAAAATGTTCGGAGACTACAGTTGGTCCAGAACGCAGCTGCACGAGCTGTCATGGGTGCACCTAGGTACACCCACATTACACCAATTCTCCACGAGCTGCACTGGCTCCCTATTGGTCTCTGGTCACAATTCAAGGTGTGGGTTATTACCTTTAAAGCCCTACATAGCTCAGGGCCAGGGTATCTTTGAGACCGCATTCTACTGCATAACTCCCAATGACCGGTAAGATCCCACAGAGTTGGTCTCCTCTGGGTCCCGTCAGCTATACAATGCCAGCTGGCGGGCCCGAGGGGGAGAGCCTTCTCTGTGGCTGGCCCAGCTCTCTGGAGCCAGTTATCTCCTGAGATCCGGACCATCCCCACCCTATTGGCCTTCTGAAAAGCGGCGAAGACCTGGCTTTTCCGGCAGGCCTGGGGCCACTGATCTCGCTCGTACGATCCGGCAAGATCCGGCCATGAATGGTGTGAATGAGTTTTAATGTTTTTAATTCTTAAATGTTTTTTATAATGTTTTTAAATGCATTGTGAGCTGCCCTGAGTCTTCGGAGAGGGGCGGCATTCAAATTGAATTAATTTAATTAATTTAATTTAATTTAATTTAATTTAATTTAATTATTAACTGATAGATTCAAACATGTTTACACTGTCCTATTTATTGCAGGTTATGCAGAAAGAATAATTTCTTGTTTGAAGTTACTGTTTCACTCCTCTTTATTAATCATGTTTATTTACTACCATTTGTTTTCTAGTACATCCAATATCTCTTCTTTAAGGAGACAGAGAAAATAGTACAATATTTGTAACTAACAGAAGTATCCTCAGAAAACACTCACAACTGAGTAACCAATGTATAATATGTGGTTGGCTGAAGCCATTGCTTAGTTTTTGGGGGGAGTCGCCCTATGCTTTAACTCTAAATATTTCTTTGCAGATTCCATTTTGGGGAAGAAGAATGCATCACAGCTGTCCCTGTGAACCTAACTTGGCTTGTGTCCGGATTTCTCCAAGCAAATACAAATGTTTACCAGAGTTCAAAAATGATGACATCTATTTTTAGCAGAAGGATGGTGAAGAATTCTGTGTCATTACATATTTCATGAAGACCCCTATTTCTTATTGTGATGACATTGTTTGACAGAGGACATTTAGAGTATATTTTCTAGCCTTATTATTAAGATACTATATTTAAGATTAGCTGAAGTGTTTTCCTTAGACAAGTACAGTTTCTTTATATTTTTATCAGCTCAAATAAGGATGGGCTGAAGTAGGCCTGTATAACATGAGAGATGCTAGCTGGAATACAGTCCATCATTCATGCTTGGCAGACCAAGGGAGACCCAATTCATTTTGCTGCATACAAAAATATTATGGGCAATGTCATAAAAGTAGACAAATTGGGCCACAAGTGGAGCACACCTAGAAAAAAGGCATATTATTGTCAAATTCTTGCCATTAAAATGCTCTAATCAGTCACCCAGACCATTCAGTAGCCAGTATCACCAAATCAGTTTTTTTCAAATTGAAGGCTATTCCTTAGCCTGCCAAACTAAATGAACACATCAATCTTCCTGATTACAAAAAAAAAAAGCAAAGAAATCTCTGCATCAAACTCCCAGTAGATTTGTACTAGCAAGTTTGGAAAGAAAGCAAACATTTTTCTATTAGAAGCTCTGGTCTTTAAGGGGAAAATAACATGACATTCTTTGTATTGATATCAGTGAGAATGAATAAATTTATATTAACCCCAAAACTAGGATGTATACAATGCTGATAGGGGTGTATGTCAGATTGTGTATATATGTATTATGTTGCTGCACTTTGGAGCTACAGCTGGAATGCCCATCTCCTATTTGAGAATGTCAGTGTGTACTGGGCAACCTGTGCTCTATTGGAAAATTATTTCAGAGATACTTCCTTACCTAAACCAAGAAACAGAATGACTGTGGCTGGGCAAAAAACCAATGGGAGCAGAAGCAACTTTCAACTTCCTGCAGGCTTCCCCATTGAGTTTCCTTGTGGGAAGCTGGCAGGGAGCATTCCCTTCCCTTCTTCCTCTGTCATTATTTTCCTTCCTTCTCTTCTTCCCACTCTTCCTTCCCTCCCTCCCTTCTTCCTTTTATCCTTTCTTCTCCCTATCCCTCCTTCCTCCTTCATTCCCATTGTACTTTCATTCTGTCGTTATTTTTCTCCCCTCCCTCTCTCCCTCGAATTCCTGCCAGCTTCCCCATTTACTTTGCTTGTGGGAAGCTTGCAGGGAGAAAGTCAGTGGAGAAGCCAGCAGGAAGTTGCAAGTCGAAGAACACCAGGCAGGTAAGTGCCTGCTGCTGCAAGAGGGAGGGAGGGAGGAAGCAAAGGGGTGCATGATAGGTGCCACATGGGTTGGGAAAGGTTGGGTGTACGCCACAGGTACCACATGGGTTGGGGCCAGCATATGGATGGGTGACATAGGCTATGAAAGGTGCCTGGGGTTGGGTGAGAGGTACTGTGTGGGTTGTGCAGGGGGTGTGAGTTGTGCAAGGGGTGAGAGCAAGAAGAGTGAGCGGATCATAGGGGTGTGTAAGAGATGCTGCGCAGTCAAGTAGGGCATGCAAGCGATTGTAGAGGGAAGAAGAATGCAAGGAGGTTACAGGTGTGTGTGTGTGTGAGGGGTACCGCATCAGTTGAGGATAGCATGCAAGGGAGTGGCATGAATTAGGAAGTGTGGCTGAGATTGCTTGGAAGATTGCAAGAAGCACCATGCAAGTCAAGGACAACACTCAGAGGGCAGTGTGGGCTGGGAAGGCTGCAGGGGTGCACAAGCAGTACAGCATAGGTTGGGAAAGGCACACAGCAGGGTTGGGGACGGGATGTAGGGATGCACAAGAGATGCCATATTGGGGAATGGCACATTGGGAAGCGGCACAGTCAGGAACGGCATATGGGGGTGCACAAGAATGCTGTGTGAGTCAGGGAAGATGCACAATGGCAGCAGGTCAGATTATGGGAGTGCAAGTGCATCAGCAGCCAGTAACATTGAAGCAGCCACAGCTTCCTCAAATTTCATTCTTAAGCAACAATTGCTTAAGATATTTCAATTACACATTTGTTGTACTAAATATGCTTTTCTTTAAAATTAGACATGTTGCTTTAGGTTGAAACAAAGTTATTAGTTTCTTTAAAACCAATAATCTGCACCACAGAACTTAAATTTTGGAAGAATCATTTAACATAAAATCATATAATGAAAACGAGAAAAAGAATCGTTTCATCTAGCATAAATACAACCTGAAATCCAGTTTCTTGTTATATTTTTTAAAATCTGAAAATCTTTTGAAGCCTCTGACTTCATATGTAAATATAGTGATATGCAAAGGTTTCTGTATCAGAATAATAAAATTAAAATATTTTATTGAGGTCTGCATTATTACTTGTACATATAGTTTTTATCCTGTAAAAGTTGTCACCCACCAACATTATATTCAGAAAACATTCTAAAAACATGCATGTGCTAAGGTTTAACACAAAAAAAGTTTAGCTTAAATATAGCTTATTAAATTTAATATGTTCTTTCCAATTTTTCCAATATATGAAAATTCTGGCAATGTTATAAAGTTTCATAAATAAACAATTATCAGAAAAATCCTAAACATGTTCATTTAGAAATCAATCTGATTTGAGTATGAGTGCATAAATTGTGTTGGGTGTTGAGGACTTCCTTACAATAAACGTTTTGTTTCTTCATTTCCTTTGTTTAGAGAGATAAGATCTGTTAAGCATTTCAAGAAAATATGAACTATAAAAATGAAACAGAATTACACATATATTTATTTGACAGTATATAGGCAAACAATAGGTAAATAACTAAAGCCAGATATTTGTCATTTTAAGTGAGGCTACTAAAAACTAGCATGCATAGTAAATATAAGTTTATTCTAAATTGGTGGTAAAGCATTGGATGTTTCAAATCAGAATATCTTGCTTGCATTAAAGTAGCATGTCAGGGAAAAACTAGCTTAATCCTTCCAAATAACATGGAGCTTGTACATTATTAGGAAATTAGAGAAATCTTAATACCAGATTTGAGTCACTCTGAACTAATAAAAAAAACAGTGTAGGAATAATCATAACATGTTTCTGATTAGCTAATAAATTTGAAGATGTGGCCAAACGTATTTTTTACTAACAGAAGTTTGTAAAGAAGCTTTATTGCTCTATCCCTGGAAATTGATTTTAGATTAAAGAAGATACCCAAATATAATCATGCATTTATTGAAGAAACAATATTTGTCAGCCACCTTAAATGTACTCTGCTTAATCAGCTCTAGGTGGTTAAAGTTCTTGCAAAACAGATTTGGAGACCATGAAAAGTAGAAGGAAATGCATACACTTAAATCTGCTTTGGTTTATAAGAAAGCGAAATGTCTAGTCAGAGAATGTTTAGAAAACCAGTTACGGTACATAAACTTGCATAGAATCTCTCAAGATTCTATGAATGAATGAATTTGGAAATAATTTGGTTAAACCAGGGGTTCCCAAACTTGGCAGCTTTAAGACTTGTGGACTTCGACATAGCTGGCTGGAGAATTCTGGGAGTCGAAGTCCACAAGTCTTAAAGCTGCCAAGTTTGGGAACCCCTGGGTTAAACCATTTCAGGCTTGTCTTGCTATTAGTTCTGTAGCACTTCAGGTTTGTTTTCTCCTTTTTAATTCCCTCTAATAATCTGCCCATTTTTGGAAAAACTCAGTTTCCCTCAAAAATGTCTTATTTTTTCAGTGCTTATTTTTTCAAAATACATAGATGTATCAAATGCCATAGTGCACTCCACTGAGATCTTTGATTTCTGAAATGTATGTCATTTGCAATATTGTGAAAAGACCAAGACGAAGCAGCCTACAATAAAATATATAAAGTGGAATGGCAATAAAATTGTTTTGGATTCATGGAACGATGAAAGAGAATCTAGTCAGGTGCAGTGCTTCATATAGCTCATATCTTGTCAGAACAATGTGCCTTTTATCAACTGGCAAACTATTTTTCAGGCAGGCATTGATTGTATGAATGGAATTCATCAGGCAAACACGTCAAGAGCAAAAAACTCTGTCCTTGCTGCAAGGTCCCTCATGACAGTTGAGAATGAATGCAAAAACAGATGACAAAATGATGCTGCTTTACCAATGGCTCTCGATCAGTGGAAAACAGCAAGGAGAAAAAGAGGAGGATGGAGGGGGAATTGTTTATCTAAATTTTGAACTTCTATTATGTGATTGGTTGATTAATAACTTATTGGGAAAATGGTTAACCTAAGGCAGGAGTCAGCAACCTGCAGCTCTGGAGCCACATGTTTCACCCTTCTGCTGTGGCTCTGTCACTCAAAATATGTGTCATAACCGCCAATGTGTGACACCCACTGGCATGCGATTTATTGAGCTTTTCAACCCCTGGTAGGCCAAAATGGATAAATCCAAGAAAAGAAAAGTTTCAGAAGAAAACAGAATGTTTAATTCAACTACATATGCTAGTTTTGTGGCCACTCAAGAAATAGTCAGGCACAGGAAGGTTTTTGTGGCTCCTGGTGTTTTCTTTTCTGTGGGAAACGGGTCCAAATGGCTCTTTGAGTGTTTAAGGTTGCAGACTCCTGGCCTAAGGGACATGTCAACTAGACCTAAACAGGTCAGTTTCTAATTCCTAGCTGATATTTCTATGCAATCAGTAACCCATCTAAAGTATCTTTTTTCAATCTTCAAGAAATGTTAAGACAGTGATGATACTAAACTCCAGTACAACTGAGTTGTATTTAATTTCTCTGTTTCAAAGATATATGAATATACGGGGAAGCTATGGAGATACAGAATTTTCATAAATGTCCAACAGCTGTATTTTTAAAGTAAGTTTTCCAAATGTTGTCACATAATAATGTTCCTGGTTTTAATTCTTTAAATTTTCAAGAATAACAATGCATCTTTGATGCCTGAAGACATGAAGACTATCCTCTTATGCCATGTCAAATGAAGACTGCTTCTGATAGTAGATTTAATTCTGGGGTAGCATTGTCTAAATTGGTGTTTCACAAACTTGGCAACTTTAAGATTTGTGGACTTGAACTTCCAGAATTCTCCAACCAGCCATTCTGGCTGGTGAATTCTGAGAACTGAAGCCTACGTGTTTTAAAGTTGATAAGTTGGGAAACACTGATCTAAATTGCTAGGTGTCTATTGCTTTGTATGAGCAGCTGACCCAAAACAATAGAAAACTTTATTGCTTGGTACTAGAAGAGAAGATAAAATTTATGTTAGAAATTCTAATTAAAACATGGTTTTCTTTCTTAAAATAAAATTCTAGTTTTAAGTGTTAAATTGGTGAGAATCTGAAAGTTGGTCTACATACAAATCAAACATGTGATCAGTTTTATTTTTATTTTCATTATCCATCATTGGATAATACATATATCAGAAAAACTAATCCTTTTCAGAGTTAATAGTTGATTTAGACCAGTCTCCAGCAATAGTTAAAACCATTTCTACTCAAGTTAAAAAAGTGATAAAACAAAGATGCAAATTAAATTTTGAAAAAAAGACAAAAATATATGAGCATAAATAATTATATTTCAAGAGAAACAAAAGCAAGAAGACAAACAACTTCCAGAACAGTTGTGGATATTTTGAAAAAGAACATTGATACCTTCTGATTTCCTAAATTTTGGTCATAATTTCAAAGAAGCAACAATCTCTATTTGCTAAACAAGATGAAGATGAAGAAAAAGGTTGTTCATAAAAGTGCCCAAAATATAACAAGTACAGAGGAGTTTGCAAGGGAGTTGGTGCATTGTAGAGGAGATCTGCTAATTTTCAGGATGATTATTTGATTGCTTGTGTGTAGCTATGTAGTTTTTTTGGCTGCAGAGATGTTTGCTTCTTTGCTGAGCAGATGGTCTGAGCTCATCACCAGGATAACAAATAGAAACATAAATTTTTCAAAGGAGGAGAACTGGGAGGGAGGCAATTCGATTTACCTCCAGATACTAAGCTTCAAAGGAAACCAGGACTTCACACTTTCTAGATATATAATACAAGGAGGTCCTTTTAGATTCATACTATCTAAGAGCTAAAAGGGAAGCTAACTTATCCAACCTAATTTTGCCAGAAAGTAGGAATCCAAAAGAGGTGCAAAATCTCTGGAAGAAAAAAAGGACAATAATAAAGAATGCTGTCAATCAGCCATCCAATAAAAGGAACTCAAGACAAAAGCAAATTAACAACTCAACAGGAACTTTTTTAGATATTTTCAGTTTAAAACCAGCCAGGAAGCAGCTGATGAGTTAGATGACAAAGAGGTGAAAGGGATACTTGGAGGATATGAAGACTGCAGAGAAATGATAAGAATTATGTGCATTTGTCTGTACTATAAAAGATATAAGACAATTATCCGAGCCAATGCTGACTTTATCTCAGATTGAATCAGAAGAAATCAACTGCAGTAGCAGGAGGATGTCTTGAAAGACTGTCCAATAAAAAATCAGGACGTCTGCATTTGTCTTTAATTCTCCTCTCCCCTTCAATTAGGGAGAAGAAGGGGAACTCATCAAATTTGCAGATCATACTAAGCTGGCAGTAATAGCAACACCTTAGATGATAAGCTCAAGATCTAGATCAGGGGTGTCAAACTCGCGGTGTCACAATGTTGTCATATGACATATCGCAACTTTTTCCTCCTTCACTAAAATGGGGGTGGGCGTGGCCAGCACATGACCCATTCGGCCCACTGGCTGCAAGTTTGACACCCCTGATCTAGATGGATCTCAACAGACTTGAACAATGGAAATTTAACATAGAGAAAAATAAGGTCTTACACTTAGACAAGAAAACCTAGAAGTACAGGTACAGATTAGGTGAAACCTGGCTTAATAGCAGTAACTGTGAGAGGGATCTTCAAGTTCTAATGGACAATCAATTACATATTGATTGTCTGCAGTGTGCGGCAGCAGCCAAAAAAGCCAATGCAATCCAAGGTTGCATTAATAGAGGAATTGAATCAAGATCACATGAGGTATTACACTGCTCTATAAAGCCTTAGTAAAGCCATACCTGGAATACTGCATCCAGTTTTGGTCACCACACTATAAAAAAAGATGTTGAGACTCTAGAAAGAGTGCAGAGAAGAGCAACAAAGATAAGTAGGGGCCTGAAGGCTGAAACATATGAAGAACAGTTGCAGGATCTGAGCATGGCTATTCTCGTGAAGAGAAGGACCAGGGATGACATGACAGCAGTATTCCAAAATTTGAGGGACTGTCACAGAGAGGATGGGGACAACCTATTTTACAAAGCATCCAAAGGCCAGACAAAGAACAATGGATCAAGGAGAGATTCAACCTAGAAATAAGAATTTTTCTGACAGTGAAAACAATCAATCAATGGAACAGCTTGCCTTCAGAAGTTGTGGATGCTTCATCACCGGAGGCTTTCAAGAAGAGACTGGACAGCCACTTGTCAGAAATGATATAAGCTCTCCTGCTTGAGCAGGGGGTTGGACTAAAAGACCAACAAAGTTCCTTCCAACTCTATTATCCTGTGTACTGTTATGCAAATACAACAGAAAGATGTACAACTGCAACTTCACATTTGAAAGATCTACATCTCACAAAATGGAGGACAGGCTGGTCTGGTCCATGGAAAAAAGCTCTACTCACAACCTATGCCTGACTTCAGCTCAGCAAATGGAAAGATTTCCTTTTCTACAATTCTGAATAACTCCAACTGAGCAAAAATGAGTTCACATACAACGCAGCCTAGAACACAGAAACTGATGGGAGACTACAAAGGTGCAGAGTTACTTCTGCTAAAGGTGGAAAGCCCCACATGGAAGGACCCTAAATTGCAAAAAAAAGAAAGAAAGAAAGAAAGAAAGTATGCAATAGATTTCAAAACCCCATAGCAATAAAATCCTCCTTTGATTTACTTGTGTCATTGAAACTGCTCAGCTGCTTTCTTTTCATCAGCCTTCTAGAGCCCGGGTGACAGATGAATAGACTGAGGATTTTGATAGAGTGAACTAGCATGCTATTAAATCACTCCACTTTCTCTGCTGTCAAAAAGTGCCATGAATTTCAGTCTGAAAACTTTTTCAGCACAGTAAGGTAGTGCTTTTTTCCTACAAAAATGGCAATGTGTTAAAATGCTATTTTTGTTACAGAAGTGACAGAAGGCTGCAAGGGTTAATATCTCTAGTATGGTCTGTGAATCATTCTGTTTTGATAAAAAGAACAAGCACATAGACAGATCCATACTGCTTTCAAAGAAAAATACATGAGTCATTAGTAGGCAGGAGGTTTTGCAATCTAGAAGTGTGCAAAGAAAAAGTACATTTTTATGAACAAGGTGTACTGGACTAAGGTAAGTAAATTGTGAATAAAAGAATTGTGCAAGTAATTAAGGAGGATAAATTATAATAGGTTTCCACTGTTTCAAAAGAAATATTCCTACTAGAATTATGGTTTTTAAATCTAAAGTCTCAAAATGTTCCACCATTATTATTATTTATTTATTAAACTTTTATGCCACTCGTCTTGCCATTGAAAATTTCAGAATTTATTCAGAATTTCAGAATAAATATTTGAAAATTGAAGCACATCTTTATCTTTAAATAAAACCATGTATCCACCTCCCACAGACTCTGGGCTTCCTCTTCTTTTATTCCTTATATCTTTCATATTCTGGCAGAGAGTCTACCTTTTCCAGGTTCATCACATTATATGCCTGTCTCATCCCATGCAAGATATTCTTCTTAAAAAATTAAGTTGAGTGAAAAACCATTGTTATTAAGGTAAGCCAACTTTTTCACATTAAAGATGACACAGCAGTTCTCAACTTTCAGATGTCAACTGGTCAAAATACAGGTAGCCTTTTGAGTTTCAACAGTTCGTTTAGTGACCATTCAAACATATAACAGCACTGAAAAAAATGACTTATGACTGGTTTTCACACGATCGTTGCAGCATCTCCATGGGCACATGATCAAAATTAAGATGCTTGGCGACTGATTCATATTTATGACCATTGCAGTGTCCCGGGGTCTTTTGCAACCTTCTGACAAGCAAAGTCAATGGGAAAGCCACATTCACTTAACAATCATGTTACTAACTTAACAACTGCAGTACTTCACTTAACAACTATGGCAAGACAGTTGGTAAAATGGGGCAAAATTCACTTAACAACTCTCACTTGGCAACAGAAATTTTGGGCTGAATTGTGGTCATAAATCGAGAACTATCTGTATTATACCATTTTTCTAAATGTTGTCTACTGACAGGAAAAGATCCTTCATATCACCTTCTCTCTGGTCCTCTTTATTTAATGTTATTTAACTGGAGATGTCAAAGAGTGAATATAGACTGTTTTGGTCAACCTTGAGCTTCCCTGCTGTCTTAGGGAAGGGGCCACAAACCAAATCAAGTAATCTAGATTCTGTTCCACTGAATGACATATAATGTTGTGAGGTGTGAGGTTTCTATACTCCAAGGCAATGTGCTGCACTGTTGTGTTGTTGTTTTTTTGTTCGAGATCATATAGCATGTTAAAATGTGATTTAAGCCTTTTTTTACATAACACCAGTTCTGACAGGCATTATCACTTCTATAATGGATATTGTATCACTAGCCTTAGTATGTATGTATGCATATATATATATATATATATATATATATATATATATATATATGTATGGTTTACAGTTTTTCTGTTGCAAATATGCTTACTTACACTAGTGTATGGAAATTTCACTAAATACAATGTGATTTATGTTCAACAAGCAATATTTATAATTCCTGAACTTGAATGCATTATAGCATGGATTAACAGTTCGTATCTTTCAAATAGTTGCACACCAAACAGAAGTTATGAAAAGAAAATTCCTCACAGATATGCTTCCTCACAAATTAACTTAGAAAATTATAGATAGCTGCCTTTGTTCCAATTTATTTACTACTGTTGAACATTCAGCATTTGGATCAATACTAATGAAACATGATGGGAGTTCCTTGTTGAATGCCCTTTTATGTTTTGCACAGAATGACCAGATTCCAACCTACTTTGTTTTTCATTGCATTTTATTGTGACTATATAGTGAACTGTCCAATCACTTTGGAATGAGGTGGTATCTAAATTGAATTTTAAAAAAATGCAAGGGGTGTATGCCTGTAAGGGGTGTGCATAAGTGCACAAGCGTGCCTACCGTCCCTGTCCTAAAATTCCTTTTTACTTACTCTTTTCATGTATTCAAATTATGTTTATACTTTTACCTGTTATCTTATATATGCTTGACAAATAAACTTATGATTATATCAGCAGATTGTGCAGGGTTGTTGCTGCTGTTGTTTCGTAATTTCAAAAATATGAAATTGAAAATAGAAAAGTATATAAACATGTATTAAATATACAGTATTTGGAAGTGATACCTCTCTGAAGACTCTTTTCTCTTTTACAAATTAGTTACATTTGACCTCAACATTATTAAACAATGATCTCTTGAATTAAGCCAAGTATCTGGGTTTGCACAGCATCAGATAAAATACAAGCCAGGTTCATATTGCAGCAGAAACTAGCCAACTGCATTTTAGTCTAACAAGCTATATGTCACTTGCTTTTTTTGTCTGTTTAAATCTTATTTTAGGAAGTAATATTGCTTTGTCCCAGTTTTAAAAAATATATTTTTGAATTATATTTAACCACTATTAAGTTTTGGGACCATTCATAACCTAGTGAGTTTTAACCGTTTTAGTTTTCCAGTTTACAATGAGTGCCTCTAAAATGATGTATGTAATTTGTGGATTATGCTAGCTAGCCTTATCAACGTTCTGATGTCTAAGTTGCTTCTCAATATTGCATTAAAAATTAAGGCAATAACTAATTAAGTTTATATTAATTTCTGGCCTGCTTTTTGGATAACAAACTGCAAAAATTAAGATCAGGAAATGTGAAAAAAAACCCAACATTTTATAGCTTTGTGCCTTGTGTAGATCTGAAGTTACATTATCTCAATTTTTTTTAATGAATTCACGTTATTGAATTATCAAAAGCATGTGTGGGTTGAGTTTGTACATTGCAATCTTGCATAAGCTTAATGGTAAGGGTTATTTGAGGGGCCACTTCTCCCCAATTTCATCTAGCAGTCCCATTAGCTGTGGTAGGTTCCTAAAATTAGAGGGTGCCATCTGATTGGATCCAGAAGGAGGTTCTTTTCTGCTACCTACCATTTCCCCCCAAGGTTAAGGCGGTGTCCTGAAAAGGCCTGAAGACCTGGCTTTATTATCTGGACTGGGGATCAAGTAGTGGTAGCCTTATAAATGGTTGTTCCTGAATTTTATTTTATTTTTAATTTGATTTATATGCCGCCCTTCTCCGGAGACTCAGGGAGGCTTACAATGCGTTAAGCAATAGCCTTCATACTTTTGTATATTTATAAAGTCAGCTTATTGCCCCCACAATCTGGGTCCTCATTTTACCTACCTTAGAAAAGACGGAAGGCTGAGTCAACCTCGAGCCTGGTGAGATTTGAACTTGCAGTAATTGCAGGCAGCTGAATGTTAATGAATGTTAATAACAGTCTGCTGCGCCACCAGGCTCTATTGACTGTGCTTGTGCATTGATTATATGGTGTTTGCATTGTTTTAAATTTTCTAACCATGTATGGTTATTTTTACCTTTCTTTTTTCTTTTTTGGTATTGTGTTTTCATTTTGTTAGATGCCCAGAATTATGTATGTGAGCTAGCAGCTATCTAAATCAAATTAATAAATTCAGTGACAGTGACACAGTGTGCTCTGTTGGGAAGATCTAAGGCACCAGATTAAAGTAGAATTCCCTGGAGAAAATCTGCGTGGGTACTAAGAGTTGAAATGACTTGATAACACATCATCATCAACTACAGTAGAAAGTTCCCTTGAATCAAAGGGATGAGAGCTTTTTTTTAGAAAGGAAGACAATTCAGAAATTTAAGAGAAATAAGATCTCACTTAAAGTTTAAATACATTGAACAGATTGTATGTATTCCCATTTCCTTATTTCTTAAAAAGCCACATTGCTTCTTACTATGTCAGTGCTATATTATTAAACATCACAACATTTCCATTTTTGAAAGTTCTGGAAGAGATATGATTTTTGATCATTCAGTTTTGAACACCTTTGGCCTCTTTGCTATTAAAAATAGACATAAAAAAGAGGCTCTTAGCTTATTTTCTAAAAGTAAATCGGGGCAGTAAATAAATGTTATTTTAAAAGCTTTAAAAGTTCATAATCTGCATCTTTAAAAATGCTAGGGCGCTGGAAATTTAAAATACACTGGTAACTGTGCAAACACATAAACAGATAAGCAATTATGCACAGGAATTGCTTTGTCTACTAAAATTTGCAATCCAGAATTGTCTAGAGACTCTTCTGGCACTAGCAGATGAGCAGCTATTTTTAAATAGAAATTACATTGGGCAGATATGTATGTCAGGGGGAAGGTAGTCATTCTACTTATGCCCCTAAAATATCATTAACAGAATGTTCTCTTTATAATATAAAAACATAATTCTATTTATAAGTTGTCAGAAATAAGCACAACTTCTTTATTAGGTCACCTTGTCACTACTCAATTTGACTACTATAATGTGTTCTACACAGGGCTGCCTTTAGAGGTCATTGCATTTTGTCCAAAATGCAGTGGCCCATGCATTATCAGGCATTCAGCAGTCACAACTTATTAAATCCATGCTGCAGAACCCATGTTAGCTTCTAGTTCAACTTAAAGTGCTAGTGTTAACCTATAAAGTCCTTTATGGTTTGGCACCAAGTACCTTCAGGGCTACATTAGAATTGCTTCCACTGACTTGAACTTGCCAAGAAAAGCAAGAAGTGTGTGGTTCTCCTCTCTGAGGAGGTGTGGGCAACTAAGGCATGAAAGGGCTTGTTTTTAGGTTAAACTAACCCTGACTTTAGCTACTTTCCAAAGGAATTTAAAATCGACTCTTCTAGACAAGGTTGGAACTTGATGCCTGCCTTGTTTTTCTTGGACTGGATTTTCTGGTTTGTGTACTTTATGTTTTTGGGTGTTATTGGATTGTAGTTCCATTTGTGAGATGGGTGGCTATATAAATTAAATACATACATGTTTTAAAATCTGTATTTTGTGAAACCAATGAGAATCCTATGAGAGCATACAGGAATAGATGAAAGAAAAAATTTTAAATCTCTTCAGTCTAGTTGGTTCGCTAACTTCTTAGATGAGTAGAAGGAAGTAGTCTACCATTGCCTTCTTCCATAGTGTGGACAACACCCCGATATTTTCTAGACATTTCCCATCCAAGTTCCAACTAGGTCCAATCCTACTTAATTTTCTAAAATAAGGGCTTTTACAGCAGGGCTGTCAAACTCGCAGCCCATGGCCAGATGCATCATGTGTTGGCCACACACAGAGTTTAGCGGGGGGGGGGGTTACAATATGTCACGTGACGCCACTGTGATGGCATGAGTTTGGTACCCGTATACTATGGGCTCAGACTGTGACCCTAAGGTGTGATTTTTTTAAAAAAAAGTTGTTTGAATGGTCTGTAAGCAAATCCTGCTTATTTAAAGAGTATCAGCAAAGCATATCCAGACATTTAAATTCATGTATGTACAAAAACTGGAGAGTGTTTTATTAAAACAGTTGAAACATACAAGTGTTATCCAGTTTGTAGATAGGAACTTATAAAGCCAATAAAGTATGAAAGGCAGTATAATTTAAAAACCTGATACAGTTTTAAAAGTTGATCATTTTTTTCTTTTTTAAAATTACCATTTTTCATTAAGTTTCTGAAACACTATCAAAGAAACAGTACAACAAGAAAGTTTAAAGTAGTTCTACATCAGATCAGGTGACACAATGTTCATTAGGTTAACAGGAAATGACCTAATGATTCTAGTATAATCAGGATAAAACAGTTTCCATATTTCAGGCAAGGCCAGGAGGTTACCTTTAAGTACTGAAACAAAATTAGCCCCAAGTCTCCCTACAAAGAAGTGACTTCTAGATTCAGTTTCTCCATCTTCACTGCTCTTGAAAGACAAATATTACAATACAAGATTCTGAAGTCATCAAAAAATAACTTTACTACAAAATTTTGTCTTGACCTTTTATCAAATTTTACTTAAGGAATAAAATTGCTAAACCTTTATCAAAACTGGAGAGATTGGGAGAAAAATTAACACACAATTATGGCCTTTAATCCATGTCAGAATTATCTGTAAAAATTCAGAACAGAGTGGGGGGAAAATGGACTTTGTCTTGTTTTGTTTTGTTTTTTGTTTTCCTACTCTACAGAGACACATAAAAGATTCCCCAACCCCTCTCAGATCAAATCTGAATATAAATACCTTATTTTAAACTATTGGTTTGGCGAGGCCAAGGGGTTTGCTTAGATAATCATTAGCAAGTGCACATGCCAGAATAAGCATAGACATTTTTAACTTTTTTTTTTCCTTAAGGAAAGAAAATGAATTATATCCTCAAGTTCTTCAGATCACACAGAATTGTGCCTTGAGTGTTCTGGATGCTTTGGCAGCAAAAGAAATGAGATCTGAAACAGACTCTAAGCTCCTTGTTGAAAATGAAACAAAGGATTGGGTTGACTCCTGCCTGGGCAAAGGTCATCCAGACTGAGATGGTCAAATAAATCTGGGGGATTGTGCTGGCTTTGATGAAGACACGTAAGTAACAAGTCACAATGTAGGGAGACCAGAGAAGCAAGAATAGGAGGGTGATCATGTAAAACATCTTGCAAATCCTTTTCTCCGTTTTGAACTCCTCTAAGACCAGCAGTCTCTTGATCTGGCTATGAGTAGTATTTTGTCGGATGCCCACCAAGGTAGGAGGGGTAGGACCCCGGCCAAAGCCAGCCGTCCAGTTAGCAGCTGCCTGACCAGTAGCTCCAGGCCCATGGAAAGTCCAATTCTGGCTAATGGCCGGCACTAACTGGGCCGGCTTCATTTTGCGGTGGCTGTGAATGAAGAAGAGGAGCTTGCCATAAACCAGGTGGGTGGCCGCCATGACCGTGGCAAGCATGAGCATGAAACCCAGGGTGTCATTGGCCTTGACGTAACGGTGCTCAAAGATGCACTGCTCCTCCTCACGGATGAACTTGTAAGTGCCGACATCAAAGACAGGGGGGAAGGCCATGGCCATGGAGAGCGTCCACACCATGAACACCACGGCCAAACAGGTCCAGCCGGTCATGCGCTTAGCATAGAAGCGGTGGTGGGCAATGGCCATGTAGCGCGTCACCCCCACGCAGAAGAGCAGGAAGGCGGCGTGGAAGCAGAAGAGCACTGACAGGAAAGCCAGCACTTTGCAGCTGAGCAGCCCGTGGGGCCAGAAGCCTGCCCCGCTGTGCACCGAAAGCATGACGAAGGGGAAGCAGGCCAGGGAGCGCAAGCCATCCGCCAGGCACAGGTCCAGGAGCAAGTAGTAAGGGGCCCGGTGCAACTGGCGGTCCTTGAGGATGAGCCAAGCAAAGAGCAGGTTGCCAGCAAGGCTGAGGCAAAGAATCAAGCCCAGGGAGGCCAGCTTCAGGCCTGAGGCGCCCAGGAGGTTGCCGGGGCTGGGCAGGTGGGGGCTGCTGCTGCTGCTGCTGCTTCCCAGCTCGCTGGAGTTCGCCATCTAGCAGGGCCGGCGACAATCCCCCTTCTCTCCCGACGCTCAGGCAGAACTATGGCAGGGGCGGGGACGAGGCAGCTGCTTCTTCTTCAACGGCCGCCGCCGTCTCGCCTTGCCGGGCTCCTCTTCAGGCTTCTCCCGCCCAGAAGACAGGCTCCCACTCTGGAGCCCCCATTGCAGGCACCCATGTTCCCCACAGCGACATCCCCAACCCCCGCCCCCTTCCCGTCTCGCTTTTCCCCTCCTCGGCCTCGCTCCCAAACCGCAGCGCCGTCCTCCCGCCCAGCAGCGGCGAGCTCAGGCTGTGCGCAAGCCCGGCGCCTCCATTCCGGCATGGTAGGCTGGCTTCAGCGGAGCCGCCTTCTCCGGCACTCTCCGCGCCCCGGGTTTCCCCTTCTCCTCGGCAGCCCGGCTGGAACGCTTAATGACTCCCGCTTAATCCGAGGGGCGGCCATCCCGACACTTTAAAACGGCCCCCGGGAAGACGGGAGCGGGCCGGCAAGGCTGCAGGAAGAGGAGCGACTCCCGCGCGTCTCCCTTCTCCGGACCGGGGCGCGCGGTTGCAGCAGCAGCCGCCGCTCCTCCAGCATTGCGCCTTCCTCTGGTCTGTACCTTCTGCCTCGCTCTCGGCCGGGATGGATTCTGTGGAAAGGCTGGGCTCGCCGTCTCCTCCTCCTCCTCCTCTTCCTCCCGCTGCTGGCCGCGCGTCTTCCCGGACCGCAGCCCGGCGAAGGGAGAGCACGCCCCGGCAGCTCTCGCGTGCGGGGAGCCCCAGTTCAGCCTCGAGCGCAGCCACCTTGTCTTAGTGGCTGCAGCTGCACTTCCGGTGGGCATGCTTCTCCGGGGATGATGGAGGGAGGGAGAGGCTGAGCCTGCGCAAAAGGGGGACCGGGGGGTCGGTCAGCGGCGAGCGTCGCTTCTTTCATTGCGGATTTCGGTCAGACGACGCTGTTGTTACCCCCGTTGATTGATACTCATGGGAGGCTGAGCCTGCTTGCCCAAATCCATCCACCCAGCCATCAGCATCCCTACAGATCAGGATGGCGAAGACGCAGCGGTTCCTTCGAAAACAAACCGAGGTTCCTGACAATGAGCACACAGAGGAAGCCACAACAATGCCAACAACATGATGTCATTGGGATGATTTCATTGCACAAAGGATGCCACCGCGTGCAAGTTTGCATCAAGATGTCATGCCTGGATCAGTTCCTCCTTCCCTCCCTCCCTTCCCAAAACCACCCAAAGGTCCTGGGTCAGTTGGTCCCAGTGAGACCTTTCGTTTCCGGGCAATTATTTGTCCTTTTAAAGTGCCTGTTCGCTCATCCTTCACTCCGCATCAAACAGACACCTTCCTCTTGACTTGGCCATATTCCCCCCTTTCCCTCAAACATCAACGAGAATGAAAAACAACTTGCCAATCAGCGTGCTGCAGAAGGAAAGGGGCGGGCCAACTGCTCTCTTTTAAGCTAGGTGGTTGGCTCCTCCTCTCACTTTGCAGTTTGCTATGGCTCAAGTTCCCACTCTCGGCTGCCTTGAGCTGCCAGGGAAAAAACGAGTGGTAAATGCAGCAAACAAACAAGTAAAAGGCTGGGTTCATAGTCCAAGCCACGTTTGAAGGGCCACAAATCCAACTCTCCTGGTTAATATCTCTCACTTAAATGGAGAATTCACTGCCTGACTCCAGGCTGGTTGCTTGATGGTCAATGTACTCCTGTGGTGAAATCCAAATTTTTTTACTACCGGTTCTGTGGGCGTGGTGTGGCTTGGTGGGTGTGGCAGGGGAAGGATACTGCAAAATCTCCATTCCCACTCCACTCTGGGGCCATCTAGAGGTGGTAAATGCCGGTTCTCCGAACTGCTCAAAATTTCTGCTACCGGTTCTCCAGAACCTGCTGGATTTCACCCCTGATGTACTCCTTATGATACAGAGGTAGTCTTCAACTTTCGGCTGCGATTGAGCCCAATATTTCTGTTGCTAAACAACTCATTATTAAGCGAGTTTTCTCCTGTTTTATTATCTTCCCTGCCACAGTTGTTAAGCAAATCACTAGTTGTTAAGTGAATTATGTGGTCATTAAGCAAATCTGGCTTCCCCCCATTGACTTTGCTTGTTGGAAGCTGGCTGGGAAGGTTACAGATGGGTGATCACATGACCTCGGGACAGTACTCATGTCATAAATACATGCTAGTTGCCAAGCATCCGAATTTAGATCATGTACAGTAATTATGGGGATGCTGCAGGGGTGAAATGCTCCCAGTTCAGACTGGATCGCCCGATCCGATAGCGATGGAGGGGGGTGGTTCGGAGAACCAGTAGCAAAAATCCCTGTCCCTCCCCCCCATGCCCAGCTGAGCCACGCAATCATCAGAGGCTTTTTTTCTTTTAAATGGCTCTGACGATCCCAGCTGAGTTGCCTGATCGGCAGAGGGTTTTAAAAAAACCTTCTTGACGATCAGGCAACTCAGCTGGGATCGTCAGAGCCTTTTGAAAGCATTTTTTTTACAAAAAATGGTTTTAAGGACATTGATTCGGACGCCATGTCGCAGCAACAGCCTCGAGCCCCTCTGGCCGCCGCCGCCGCCACCCCCAACCCGGGCGTGATTGGCTTCCTCCGCCACCAAGTGAAGCATCGGCCCAGCCTTATTCCGCTTTTCTTAATTATGGGGACTGCAGTGGCTGGTGCCGGACTCTATTTGATGCGTCTGGCTTTGTACTGCCCCGAAGTCAGATGGGATAAGAAGAATAACCCGGAGCCGTGGAACAACCTTGATCCCATTCACCGTTACAAGTTCTTTGCTGTCAATATGGATTACAGCAAGTTGCAAAAAGACCGTCCCGACTTCTAAAACGAGGCGGGTTTTGCAACCGTCCTCGCAGACGCCATCCAATGAAGGTCTTCCGGAAGCTGACCGCACAATCCCCTACACCCATCGCAATCCAGGAATTAAGATTTTTGTGTGCATCGCCTTGAAAAATAATGTGTTGGAGACATGCATGCTTAAAATTAATAAACGAATCACTTGAAAAAAAAATGGTTTTAAAAGTAAAAAAAAAAAGGCCACGCCCACCCAGTCATATTACACCCACCCCCCCAGCCATGCCCACAGAACCGGTAGTAACAAATTTTAGATTTCACCACTGGGATGCTGCAATGGTCATAAGCATGAAAGCCGATTGTAAGTCACTTTTTTCAGTGCCATTGCAACTTTGAACGGCCACTAAGGAAATGGTTGTAAATCAAGGATTACCTGTAGTGCGAGGATGCTCTTGAAATATGCTTAAGAGGAGGGGAGAATTTTATATATAAAATTTCTGGTGCTCTCTAAATGTAATGGACTACAGTGCTTTTATCATCAGTTTGGAGTCTGAGCTACTTCTGCTCCCTTTTAATGGGTTCCAGAAAAGTGGTCACATTTGGTGTTTTGCAGCCAAAACCAACAAATAGGTGACACCTTAAAGACTTAATAAATTTATTTTCTTAAATTTGCATGAAGTGTCATTTACATTAAAAGAAGCTTGTGCAAAAAATAAGCTTATCAAATCTTATACTGTGTAATTAATAAAATTGCTTTAACTTAATCAAAATGGGCAAGATTAACACAAAATTAAGGTCTTTTAATTATGACAGACCAAACTAGAGGTAGTCGTCAACTGACAACAGTTCGTTTAGTGACCACTCAAAGTTACAACGGCACTGAAAAAAGTGACTTATGACTCTGTAAATCTCTTAGAATAGGCTGTAAAGAACTGTGAAGCAGTGTATAAGTGCTATTGCCATTGCTATTGCTATTTTTTGCACCCATGACCATTGCAGCATCCCTGCGGTCACATGATCAAAATTCATACACTTGGCAATTGATTCATATTTATGATGCCTGCAATGTCCTGGATTCATGTGATCACCTTTTGCAACCTTCTGGCAAGTAAAGTCAATGGGGAAGCAAGACTCACTTAAAAACTGTATTACTAGCTTAACAACTGCAGTGATTCATTTAATGACACTGTCAAGGAAGGACATAAAATAGGACAAAATTCACTTAACAGATGTATGGCTTGGCAACAGAAATTTTGGGCTCAGTTGTGGTTGTAAGTTTAAAGGCTACCTATATAGAAAATTTAGTCTCTTAACTAGTGCCACAAATTGTATTGCTTCAAAGCTGTACAGAGGCAGAATTTCAGCAATCAATCCTTTTGAAATATGGTTGAAGAGCTGGTTCCTATGGTTTATTATAGAAACGTAAGCAGGGTGGGAGAAAGTCTCTAAGAGTTGAGCTTGACTTGAAGCAGATTTTACCATGGTTCCATATGTTATAATAAGTATCATTATTATTATTAGCAAAAGAAAAGGCCACATTCATTGACAGCACACATCCTTGTATAACAAAGACCCAACTTCCTCATGTGTATAAATTGGGCTGAAGGATTCCTTACCTAAAATCTTGGCGAACCATTTCCATTTCCCATTAACAAATACTGAACTACATGGAATATAAAAGGAGTTTCTTGATATATCTTTTAATCTTTAAGGCAGAACTCAAGGCCTAAGAAGTGCTTTCTAATACAGAAACAGAAGAACATATATCTGCTTAATATAACACTTCCACAGAACAGTATTCTAACTTTTTGAAAAGTCGAGTGAGAAAAAGGTTTTTAAAATTCTAGTACTTTTTCAAAGTACATTGGAATAGACACTTGTACACATAGACAGTTTCATGCTTTGGGTGTTCTTTAGAGTGCTTCAGTGGTGGGTTGCCCCCGGTTTGGACCTGTTTGCAAGAACCGGTAGTAAAACCGGCGGGAGGCCACGCCCCGGATGTCGTCATCAGCGATCTGCGCAAGCGTGCAATCCCGTTGCGAACCAGTAGTAAAGGTAAGTAGAACCCATCTCTGGAGTGTTTGTGTTGAAGAGGCAGGATTCATTCACTATATTTGGGGGTGGGGGGCAGAGGTAGAAACAGTCCCTTAATACAAAAAGTCTCATCATCTTTACCACTACCACCTCTTAAGGTTATTAATACCCACATAAATACCTTGACATTTTGATCACCATAAATAATGACAGAGACACCATAAATAATGACATATTTATGCTCCCTTTTTGTTGCATGTATTATAGATTGATGTTATGTAATAGACTAGCTTGAATGCTTTAAGTTGGTTTTAAAAAAATAATTGCAGTAATTCAGTTTTTTTTTAAAAAAAAAAACCCAACCCGGTCAGTATAGACCTGGGCCAGAAAGCAAATATCCCAATTCTCCTTCTCCCCATTTCTATTTTGAAGAATTCTTATGAGAGTTATGTGTGAACCAGGAACATTCTTGTAAATGAAAATTGTTTTACAAGTTTGTAATTATTTTGTTTTTCCCCCTCCCCCGCAAGACTTGTTTATTAATGCATATAGTATAATATGGGTTTTTTTAAAAAAAAAACCCGCCTGGCTAACCAGAGGTGGAATTCACTTACCTTCCCTACTGGTTCACATATGTGAGTGCATGCACACTGCCTCCAAAATGTGGCTAAATAGGACGGCATTATGTCGGGTTGGGTGGGCGGGGCCTACCGCAGTCGCCTCTACCGGTTTGCCCAAACCAGACGGAACTGGCTGAATCCCACCAAGGTAGCTAACCCTCTAGCAGCCTTCTCCCTTCTCAGTCACCGTTTCCACTCAGTTAGGACACACTTTGAAAGTCTCCAAATTGCCTTTATTAAGAGTTGGAGATCTGATGTTTCTGTCAGGCAAACTCCCAGTCACTGTACCAGCAAGGTTTTGTAGTCACATTCGCACATAGAATGAAAGTCATGCTACAGCATTGACTAAAATAATATATTATTCATGTTCGATCATCTTCTAATTCTGCAGTTTCCTGTTTGTAGCTTATCTTGTACATACACAGCAGAGCTTCCTTAAGGACAGCCATGTTATTATCAACTGCAGTGATTCACTTAACAACTGTGGCAAGAAAGGTTGTAAAATGGGGTGAAATTCACTTAACAACTGTCTCGCTTAGCAACAGAAATTTTAGGCTCAGTTGTGGTTGTAAGTCAAGGACCATCAGGGGTGAAATGTAAAATCTGTTACTACCGGGGATCGTCAGAGACTTTTCAAAGCATTTTTTTAACCACCTCTTCGGCCAAGAGGTTGCAGAAAAAAATGCTTTGAAAAGCCTCTGATGATCCCAGTTGAGCCGCGCGATCATCAGAGGCTTTTTTTTTTACTTTTAAAAGCATTTTTTCATCGGAAGAGGTTGTAGAAAAAATGCTTTTAAAAGTAAAAAAAAAAAAAGCCTCTGATGATCGTGCGGCTCAGCTGGGCATGGTGGGGGGGAGTGCAGGGATTTTTGTTACCAGTTCTCCGAACCACCCACCACCATCGCTACCGGATCAGGCGATCTTGTCTGAACTGGGAGCATTTCACCCCTGAGGACCACCTATATAAGATGGACAGTTATGTTTTAAATAAATAAATAAATAAATGGAGATGATATTTAAAGGTCATTTTATCTTTTGTTTCAAAAGTGTTTCTGTTTTTAATTATTTTAGATTTACTACCATCAAGAAGTAGGTTCACAAGACAACAAATATAAAGTAGAATAAAGATTCTATTACAGAAAAAAATGCATAGTAATTGGGCAATTTTAAAAAGAATAGGAGAGGAATATTCTTCCAGTTTCAAAGTACTATTCCATTACAAATGCTCTGTTAAATAAGCCATTTTCAGTATCTCAATCCCACAACTAATATTTAGCTGGTGATTAATTATATTTGTTTAATATTAGTGAAGTCATTTTCCAAAACATAGATAAATTCTAGATTTGTTCAATTCAGAATTAATTCATCTCAGAACATCATCAATTAAGATTAAACAAAATTCTGGCATCATGTTTGGAACTCAAAACATTAATTGGACACTGTGGTCGCTATTAAGATTTCAACCTGTGTCACTTCCAATCCATATGTCAAACTATTTGAAGGCGCTAGGTAATTTGAATAATGTTGACTTGTACTGGTAAACTCTTTCATTTCTAGAACAATTCCCCTATTGTAGTTTAAGATAGAGATTTCACTAAATTGTGTTTATGGATGGACCATTTAAATGGTTCGTCCTTAGGTAACAACACAGGAGCTGCATATTAATTCACTATACAGCCAGCTTTACCTTTGAAAGTATTTTGATAATCATTCATGTTTTTTCAAGTTATTGCATCTTAGTTTGTATATCTTAAAAACTGGTTATTTAATAACCTGCTCTTGAATCCTATTCTTTTATTGCTACTCTCCTTCAACAATTTTCTTAAATTGTGAGTAACCCACAGGCACTTTCTACATGCTTATTTTAACAGCTTTAAAAATCACTGGCCTGTGTTCCTAAAAGCAACACAGTGAAGCTAATGAGCTTGGGGAGATACTAAGACACCGTAAACGTCTCAATCCAGTTGTAATTAGCATTCCGAAGATCACCATTTCTTTGCTCTAAGGCTATTATTTGACTCAAGTTGTTGTGTGTTTTTTTTAAAAAAAATTCCCCTCCAGAGGTGAACATTTTATATCTTGTAATTAAGTAAGTGCTTCATTACCTTATACATATGTAGAACACCAGACTGGAAGCATCTTACAGCTGTATTTAAGTATATCGTAGGGAAATAGATTTTTCCATTCTTTCCCCTAAGTCACAGGTGTCAAACTTGCCGTGTCATGTTGCCATCACGTGACATTTCATCACGTTTTCCCCATTCGTGGAGCTGGTGTGAGCGTGGCCTGTGTGTGATGCATCTGGCCAGTGGGCCCCCAGTTTGACACCCCTGCCCTAGATATATCTGATATAGTATTAAGATATGGTGAGTCTGCATATAAATAAATAAAGGTTGACCCACACTCTTAAAATATAGATCTACTTATCATTTGATGAAAATAAAATTTGTCCTCTTTCAGAGTTTCTGCATTTCTGCAACTTTACTGTTGTATGTTATATACTGCAGGTCCTCCTGATATATAAAAAGAATATAAATAAACATCAAAATTGGTTTTTTTTTAAATTTCATGAACAGTGTGATTCAACATGCAATATTGGAGTCAGTAATGTGAGTTCTGTGCCCATAGAAATCTGTTTTAACAAATACATCAATAAATACATATGACACTGTGAAAAAATAATTGACCTCTTTGATTCCATAACTAACTGTATCATCTTTGGCTGCAATAATTGCAACCAAGTGCTTTTTATAATGGGTCATTGGTTTCTGAAATTGGTTTCTGAAATTGCTGTAAACAAATGTTGACCCATTACTTCATGGCCAACTGCTTCAGTTTGGCAACAGGTGTGAAGTTTCTATCTAGCATGAACTATTTGCTTCAGGTCCTGCCATAATATTTCAATGGGATTTAAGTATGGATTTCAGCTTGATTGCTTGAAAACTTCAAAACTGTTGCTCTTCATTTTCTTAGATGATTGGGATCACTGTCCAGTGTCTCAGCTGCTTTGGATTCAGCTTCAGTTGATGTACAAGTAGACTGATATTTTCCTATGACATTCTCTGATACAAGGCAGAATTAATGGTTTCTTCAATGATGACAAGAGTCTTGAAGCAGCGAAATATCCCCAAACCATGACATTATCACTGGTAAATACTGGCAGACTCCAATAACGACGGGAAGCTGAAGTAACTTCTGAGGTAAGTATCTTTAATAACGCAAGTATACGAGCTTATAACTGGCCCTCAATTAACTCTCGAACAGTAAGTATACGAACGCGCGGGACTTGCTCTGACAGTTTTTATATAGCGGCTGTCAGATACGCTTAACCAATCATAACACTTAACACATTACCTATCCAACAGGGGGCGTCCGCATGGAACATGCCCAGTACACAACAATCACCTTCATGCTTGACATTGATACGAGGTTCTTGCAGAATTCAAAGCTCTTTTTCTGCCCAATGTAATAATACCCATGTCACTTGAAATGTCCAACTTTCGACTCATCTGCCTATATAATATTCTTCCAGCAGTCTGGATCTTTACCTATGTGCTTTTTGGAAAATTTAACACAAATGTGAGTGTTCTTGCTTCTCCTCCCAGGAATCCCAATTTTATCTATCCAGTGCTTTTTTGATGACATAATCATGAACACTGATTTTTAAGAAAGAAAGTCCTCTCCAGATTTCTGGATGTTGCACTTGGATTCTTTGTAACATCTTGGACAATTTTGTACATTTGTGGGACAATTTTGATAAGAAATGTTAAGCTTAGGATCTAACCCAATAACTCACATCAGACAGTTGGATCTTTTCTGTAATTCTTTATTTTAGGTCTTTGCCAAGTTTCTAGACCTCATTGAGGAGAGAGTCACTGACCTCTGTTTATCCCTCACAGGTATGCATCAGGAACAGCTGGATGGCCACGTGTTGAACCCTTTTATATACCAGGGGAGGAGTCAAAGGTAGGAGGGCATGATGGGATATAGGGTGGTGATAACATTTACATGGGTGGAGTTAGACATTTACTTAACAAGAAAGCTACTGTTGGGAAGATGCATATTATTACAAAATTTTGTCATTTCAAATTTATGACTCTGATTATGGATTGGTAGAGCTCTAAAATCTTAGAAATGGTGCTGCAACCTTTTCCAGGCAAATAGCATCATGGGCTTTTTGACCGAACTCTTCAGAAATTTATTTTTATCGGGCATAATTGATCAATCTGTGAAATCTACAGCATGATCAATCTGTGAGATCTACAGGGCGATTACTGAGATGTGGAAGTCAAAGTTTGTCAGACTTAAATAAGGCGAAATTGCCTCTAGTTATCTCTTTAAGTGAAGGGGGAAATGTGCCTTTCTCACACTGGAAAACATTTGATTACTCTTTATGAAATAAATGAAAACCTTCAAAATTAGTGTTATACATAAAAGGGAATGAGCAAGGAGATAAGTAGAGCTGAAATAACTCTTCATTTCATTCATTGACAGAGATGGATGTGTTCAGAAAGTCAGATAAAAAGTACTTTTTTCACAAAAGTGTAGATTTTATTTTCCTTTCCCTTGGGGTTCTTTTAAAAAGAGACATTGTAATTTGATGGAAAAGTAAACCTTGTTTGAAGGCAAGATGAAGCACATACTTTGCATATGTAAAGTTCTAAACCCAATATGTCATTAGCATATTGAGTTAAAAGAGTTATAGTAGATCAGGGGTCCTCAAACTTTTTAAACAGGGGGCCAATTCATGGTCCCTCAAACTGTTGGGGGGCTGGATCGGCTGGGAGGGCGTGGCTAGATGGTCATGTGGCTAGGTGGGCGTGGCTAGGTCATGTGAATGGGTGGGCCAATTTAACAGTCCATTGAACAATGCACACAAATTAAACTTTAATTTGTTTTGCTCCTGGGGGTGTTTTATTTGCTTTTGTTTGCATGTTGCTCTTTTGGTTGCCTTTTCTTTTTACTAGATCGTTTTTCAGTTGTTTAGGAGTCTAGTGGTCCACTTCAGGAAACTCAGTTTTGCTGCAATTCTTCTCAGCCCCAAGGAGCTTGAGAAATCTCTCTCTGCCTCTCTATCTCTCTCTCTTTCCACTCTCTCTCCCTCTTTTTTCTTTTTTCTCTCTCTTTCTCCCCCCTTTCTTTCTCTTTCATTCTTTCTCTTCCTCTCTTTCTGTCTCTCTTTCTGTCTCTTACTTTGTCTCTCTCCCTCTCTCTTTCTCTCTCCCTCTCCCCCTTTCTCTCTCTCTGTCTCTCTCCCTTTCTGTCTCCTTCTCCTTCTCTTTCTTTGTCTCTCCCTCTCCTTCTCTCTCCCTTTCTGTCTCTTTCTTTGTTTCTCTCTCCTTCTCTCTTCCTCTCCCTCCTCTTTCTCTCTCCCCCTTTCTCTTTCACTTTCTTTCTCTCTCTATTTCTCTCTCCCTCTTTCTTTCTCTTTCCCTCACTTTCCTTCTCTCCCTCCCTCCCTCTTTCTGTCTCTCTCTCCCTCTCTTTTCTGTCTCACTCTCTCTCTCTCTTTCTGTCTCTCTCTCTCTCTTTCTGTCTCTCTCTCTCTCTCTCTCTATCTTGTGGAGGCATGAAGGTGAAAAATGGGCCGTTTTGCCTGGTTTTTTTGCCTCTTCTAACCCCCCCACTACCTCCACAAGCATTCTGCAGGCTAAAACCTGCTCATTCTTGGTTCGTTCTTTGTCCAAAAATGGGCCATTTTTCCTGTTTTTTGCCTCTTCTAACCACCTCCCACCTCCACAAGCATTCTGCAGGCTAAAATTGTTGAGCTTACCTTTTGGTTCCAGCCTACAGCTCTCCCGAAGGCAAGTCCTGCGCTCTGCTGAAGGGTGGGTTGGGTGATGTGGGCGGGGCAACCTTGCGGGCCGGATTGGTTCAGCGGGCCGCATGCGGCCTGTGGACCATAGTTTGAGGACCCATGTAGTAGATGAAACCTTCCTAGACTGATAAGACAGGACCTTTGAATATCAAACACTTAAAGTTCCTTCACATTGGTACAGATTACATTCAAGGACTATATGATACATCAGCTCTGGCAGCATTTAACTGCTAGGCAAATACTGTACTTATAAATATGAAGCAGAATGGAATTGATCAGCCTTTTCAACAAGCAAGAAAGAAAGAGAAAAAAAGGCATGGCCTTGGTGGGGATTCCTACATAAAAGATATTAAGAGTTTGGCCAAGTCCTTTCTTGGACATTTCTCAAAATTCAGTTTCATCATTTGCAAAATGTATTGGGGTGAAATGAGCATTATATAAGCATACAGGTAATAACAGTTGTTTTTATACTATTTAACTATGAGATAAAGTAGATAGTAACTTTAGGGCTTGTAGTCAACTATTCTGAAATCTGATTTACAATTGTTTCAAGCAAGGTATATTTTTGATGGAAGCCATAGCAAGCAAGAAAGTTCACATTCATAAAATGTTAAAGCTCCCTCTAATGGTCATTTGATGTGCTCTCGTCCATGTTCTAAATTTTTCTTTTCTTGGTGGAGCTTTGCATATTGGTATGCTTGAGGAGAAAAGGAGAATCCAAAAATTGGGTCTGAAAAGACAAACTTAGCAGTATTGAGGAAAGCAGCCAAGTGTATAATAATCATCTCGGGGTGGGGTGTGTGGACAACAACACGACAACGTAGTGCCAACAATCTTGGTAGGGAACAGTTTCAGATAGTAGCAGAGATTAAACCTCGATATGAAAATATTTCATTATGTCCCCGCTCTGCATATATCCTGTCATTCAGATATAGGGTTCCCTCAACTACCTGAATTTACCTTCTTAAAATTTAACCACAATGCAATTCAGTTGGCAGGACACCTAAGATCACCTCCTGCTTTTAGCAAACAAGCCCACATTGTTGGATTAAGCATTTCAGATGACATTATGCCCTGGCCCACTGGCTAATTCCAGTTAAGGGTATGAAATTATTGGCACCAAAATAACAAGTAGGAACAAACCTTTCCAGCCATCAAACCAAACTTTACTAATGATGCTCGGTTCATAAACACCATGCAACTTTCTGGTTCTACAATTAACAAGATCTCATAAGCAAAATGACAATTAAGCCATACTACTTCAGACATCTTATCCATCCTGGTTTGGAACATAGTAGGGTGGATGTTCAAATTGGTGAGGATTGTTTAAAATGATTAAAATCACATTGTGTTTTTTAAAAAAGAAAACATGAAGGCAAATATACTTGTCTCAGAATGTTGCAGGATCCTGTCTGCATCAGTCTCATTCCAGTAGAGAAAACTTATCTGAGAATAGGCTCCAGCATGAGTCCAAAAGCTCAGAATCAAGACTAAACCTCTGGTCCCAGTGACTGACCCAGATTGGATCCAGCAAAGAAAACATGGTTCCCATAAAGGCAGAGTGGTATAATCTATAATCTGTTTAGCAGGATTTTGATTGTGGGTTATTGCAGCATTGAAGATATATTTCATACACCACCTTTTAAGGGTTTAGGTATTTTGTTAAATAGCAAGTAGAATCTGGAGATAGTTCTGACTAAATGGATTGTGATCCCTCCCTACTGATAATTAAATTCATAACAATGAATAAATCTGCCCTAATTATATAAATCTTTGTCTGCCCCCTATTTGTGCAAATTTCAAAAACAGGACCAGCGGGCTACACTAGAAATACAATAGATATATCGGATTGCAATTTTCTAGCAAACACTATTAAATTAGGATGATTTTTTAATGCAGTGGGGTGATTAATACAAAATAGCAACATGTTTGAAACTTACCTTTCTTTAGAATCTTGAGGATTATGAAATAAAACCAGCAGGATATAAATTCTTGGATTTACTTTATAAATTAAAGTATCAAATCTAGAATGGCTTTCATCCCAGGGTTTCCTTCAGCAATTACACATATACAGTATATCAACAAATGGGATGAGTATACAGTAACTTTTCTCTTCTGCCAAGACAGGAAAAATTCAAATGCTGAGATCATTTTGAGAAGCTGTAACGCTAATCAGTTTATTTCCTTCCAATATATTGGGCTTGAAGCCAATAGGAAGTTTAAAGTTTACAATGAACATTTACTTGAAGTAGATATATTGAATAATAAAAAGAAAAAAAGAAATGATCCATAAGTTTGGCATAGAAAATCACTGTGATTTTACATTCAAGTCATCTGGCAGTATTTACCAAAAGTTGATTAATGCTGACTCAGGTTCTCCAGATGTTTTGAGTTACTATCAACATAAAGCATAACAGTTAAACTAGCTGATCCACAGCATAGTTACTGTTTTGATGGAGAATGCATGTTGTATGGTTAGGGGTGAAGCAAGAAAGAATTTTGGCACTATTTTCCAGTAAAATCCATGGAAAAGATTACAATCCAGGGAATTTACTAAAAATTAAAACTACTGATGGAAAACCATTTTGATATCAGGGGGTTTTTTTAAATGTTCTTATTAAAGTTTATTATAAGATAAAATACAAATACAAAAATTTAGAAAATTTAAAAGAAAGGAGAAAAGTGAAGAAGTAAAAAAGAAAAAAGTGACTTCCGTTTTTTTCAGTGCAGTAGAATAAATATGAGCCAGTTGCCAAGGGCCTGAATTTTCATCATGTGACCACGCTGCAACAATTGTTTGCAACTGTGAAAAATGATCATAGGTCAGTGCTGTTGTAACTTTGGTCATCAAATCAATGGTTGCAAGTCAAGGACTACTTGCACAATCACCTCCTTTTGCTCTAGGAGGAAAAGCAGATATACATGTAATTAATATTAAAAGTAGGCCACAATATATTCTTAGATGGGGTGGGCTGCTGGGGGTTTGCAGGGGTTCGAGAGACCCTCTTGCTAAGATTCTGTGCAGTTTGGAGAACCCCCAAATCCCATTCCTGGCTGACCCTGCGCACCCCACCCCACCCCTCCCAGGAGTCCCCATGTGGCCAGTTTTGGATGCAGGTAAGTGCAGGGCACATGCAGAGGCTTGGGGAGGGTGAAAAACAGGCCTACCAAAAGTTCGGGAAGGCCAGAAATGGGTCTGTTTATTGCCTCCAGAGCTTGGGGAGGCCGTTTTCACTCTCCCAGAGGCTCGAGGAAAGCCTCCAGAACCTGGGGAGGGCATAAACGCCACCCCTGCCATGGTGGAGGAGGCCAACTAGGCCACGCCCACCATGGCCACGCCCACCAACAACCCGGCATAGAACCCCTTGCTAAAATTTTTGAAGCCCACCTCTGTTCTTAGACCACAGTCTCTGAAACACTACAATGCTAATATGTATAACATGCTATATTCAGCTACAAATCCTGAAAATTATACCTCATCAAGGCAGAGAGAGATCATTCCAGTTTAGCTGTTGTCATCCCTGGTTTCTCTGAGAAAACCACTATAGGAAGTTTGAGAAAAGAATACGCAACAGTGGTTTTATAAGACAGATAAGATATTTATAAGATATCCTTGAACAGTGATAAGCAACCTAAGACCATACAACCAATCACAGGGTGTCTTCCTTATGACTTCTAGAACTTTCTCCAGTCATAATTGGCACAAATTAAGTTTTTTCTGTGTTATTTTGAAGCAAGAAATACGCAATACCTGTACACTCTGGTTTTTTTTAAAAAAGCAAAAACAAACTAAAGGAAAAAAATACCAGAAGGTTTTATTGTTCCAGCCACATCCCCTAGTTATTTCAGCTCTCCTTTTCTGCCTTGCAAGAGATATTGAGGACAAAGCTCAATCAACAGGACATTTCCTCCCATTCTTGAGAACTGAGGACTGAGAAAATTGGTTTTACCTTTTGCCAATATATGGGGAATACTGCTGAAGCCATGTAAACCCTTTTATCATTAACTTATGCAATAGAAATAATCTATCACATGGTAGCATACAGCACCCCATTTATGTATATTATCAGTAAAGCCCACTGTTACCATAGCAACAAGCATTAAGAAGCTTAGCTGATCTTTCTTGAATGAGAAGCCTAAAACATGCTTTTGTAGAACACATGTGCACGTGCATGCACTGTTCTGTTCTGTTCTGTTCTGTTCACAAATTTGTTTCTTCCAGATATCAGATTTATGAATTCTGTATAAGGAAATGCCATGCATTTTCTGTATTCCTAACTCATTCCATAACGCAGAAAATTGTGTAGACTAGTTTTATCAAGCCAATGATTCTTCCTGCTGTGAAGAATGGTATTTCTCTCCTAAGTGATTTGACACCAAGTAAATCTGCAGTATATAGAAACTATCTGTCTACCTGACTATGATTCCCACATGCAAAAGCTTCCTTTCTGGTACAGTTCACTAGTAGCTACTGTGGATCAAATATCTTAGTGAACTTAGACTGCAATTCTTTTTATATTGTACTCTCTTGCTGATGTTTTATACATTAAAGTGAAACAGAAATAATAAATAATACAGCCATTAGTTGGCCTCCACATATGTTGTCTGGCTAAGAATAACAACAGTTGAAGTCCAATACATCTGGAGCAGGAGTGAAATCCTACTGGTTCGAACCAGTTCGGGTGAACCACTAGGGATTATGGGCATCAGTTCACCGAACTGGTAGTAATTACCCCTCCTTGGCCCCACCCACGCCTGGCCGATCGCCGCTCATCTCTTCTGGCCACTCGATATTCCACAGAAATCAATGTTAAATGCAGCAGAGAGAACATTTACTTTTCTCCCTCCATTCAGAACAGAGCTGCTGCAGCCTGTCCCTTTAAGGTAGTCTCCAGGAAGGAGGGGGACAGGGGGGGAGCAGCTGGAATGGAGCCGTTTTCATGAAAGGCAGAAAAATGGAGAAGGGGATTTTCCTGCCTGACATCCATTCCTCAATCTCAGCACAGACTGAGGGAAGGATGGTAGGCAGGAATATTCCCCTCCCCATTTTCCTGCCATTCGCGACAAGGAGTGGATGGGAGGGGAGGAGCCGGTGAGGAGCCCCTCGATGTGAGTGATGTCAAGTTGGCCACGCCCACCCAATCACATGACGTCCCCCAACAAACCATGCCCACAGAACCGGTAGGGGAAATTTTTTAAATTTCACCACTGATCTGGAGGGCAGATAACAAGACAGTAAAGAATGTAAGCAGTTACTAGAATAGAAATTGCTAAAGTAACTAGGAAAGTCTTTCCCCAAACTTTTGTCTCTGTTCCCTGTTTATTAACTTTCTGTATGATCCAAACCACAAAGTGCTATAAAGGGAGCAAATA
The DNA here is from genome assembly GCA_012654045.1 of Ptyas mucosa. Classification (NCBI taxonomy): domain Eukaryota; kingdom Metazoa; phylum Chordata; class Lepidosauria; order Squamata; family Colubridae; genus Ptyas; species Ptyas mucosa. Next base: position 15,974,715 of record WNWU01000011.1, on the reverse strand, counting down.
TTGCATTACAGGAGGAAACAGCTTCTATGGCTACATACTTAAAAGCCAGATTAAAAACAAAAATAAAATACTTTTGGAGTGTGGTTTTTCCGTTTTTTGTTTGCCAATCACATTGCTATTCATCATTTTTACCCTTTTAGGCAATATAATATCAAGAAAAGAATTCCGACAGAAGACAATTTAAAAGCTTTATCAACTAGCATTACTAAGAGTCTCAGAGGCAATGCAATCACAGCTAGAGGTGAAAACCAAGCCTCCCCCCCTTTCTCTTCTAAAGCAAGTAGAAAACATGGGGATCCAGAGTATTAACTTCTGTGATTAACTTATCTAGGGTATAGATAAGATACCACTTATCTATGCAGTGGTAAAATCCAAATTTTTTTTACTACCTGTTCTGTGGGCATGGCTTGGTGGGCATGGCAAGAGAAGGATACTGCAAAATCTCCATTCCCACCCCACACCTGGGGGAAGGATATTGCAAAATCTCCAGAGGTGGTATTTGCCGGTTCTCTGAACTGCTCAAAATTTCTGCTACCGATTCTCCGGAACCTGTCAGAACTTGCTGGATTTCACCCCTGGTTCCATGACATTTGCCGCAGCCAACTCACAACGGCCAGCTCTCCACGGGACATTTTTCCATGGCAACTCACTATGGGACAACAACTACATTAATATCAAAGAAATGGTGGAATAAAATCATTAAAGAAAAGATGCAAAAGGAGGAACAGAATGAAATGTGAATGACAATAATTAAAATATTTTTCATTTATTTTAAATAATTAAATTGAATTGTTAAATTGTCCTGCAGTGAGTTGCCCCATGGCAACTTAGCCATGGCGAGTTGTCCCACGGAGAGTTGGCCAAGGTGAATTAGCCACAGCAAGTTGGCCATGGCGAATTGATTGTAGTGAGTTGGCTGTTGGCCATGGCGAATTGATTGTAGTGAGTTGGCTGTTGGCCATGGCGAATTGATTGTAGTGAGTTGGCTGTGGCAAGTTGTCCCATTCCATTATCCAGAGTTCTTAGTGACAATGTGAGAAAAGCCACAGGTCATTATGTAAATCAGAGGCAGGGAACCTTGGCCCTTTTATGACTTGTGGACTTCAACTCCCAGAATTCCTGAGGTGGCTCAGGAATTCTGGGAGTTGAAGTCCTCAAGCCATAAAAGGGCCAAGGTTCCTCACCCCTGATGAAAATGGTTCTGATGTTTCAGGAGTAATAACCACGACTATGTGGGATTGTTGTATCTTACAATGAAGTCCTTAGTCTAGCAAGGTTCACACAAATGATCAACAAAGCAAGATTCACACAAAGTTTCTTTAACAAACTTCAATGCCAAGAATTAAGAGTTAAGAGATTCAAAATCTTGAAAACTGAGGCAGAAACCTTTCAGCCTTCTGTTATTAGAGAGTCCATTTTCACTGAAGATCTTAAATCATTTCCCCTAAATGCTTCCATGAAAGAATGAGACTCCATTTATTAGATAGGCCTGTAATGGGGTCCTTCCATCACCCAATTGTTTGTGTTTAAGGACTCTTTCTTTTTTAGCTTCAGCACAATCTCCTAGACACTTTCGGAATTGAAGCTGTGAAGGTGATGATTCAATCAGAAATAGTAAAACTGAATTTACAGATGTGGGCAGAAGTATTGATTGCCTCCTTCCGAACGTCTAAAAGGTACAAAGTTATTGATCTATGGTGCAATCTATTCAGAAATACATCCCATTGAACTGAAAAGGCTTATTCCAGGATGTGACATTTGCTGGCTCTGCTTCAAGTTAAAGGTCCACAGTTGAGTCATTTCAGATGGCAACTAAAACCTTATGAATACACACAGTAAGCAGCATGCATAAAACAATAAGCCTCCACAGGAAAGGATATAATCAACAAATAAAACATATATTGACTTACTAACAGATATCTGCTGACTCTCCAAAAGCCAGTTTGGTTTAGTGCCGTGATGGCAAACCTATGGCACGCGTGCCACAAGTGGCACTCAGAGCCATATCTGTGGGCACACAAATGTTGCCCTAGCTCAGTTCCAGCGTGCCGGCCAACTGATTTTCGGGCCTTTCGGGCCCACCGGAACTCGGGAAACGGGCTGTTTTTGGCCTGACCCCCCCTTCATGAACCCTCCGCTTTTGGCACATGACGGCAAAAAAATGCAGGGCACTGGGGGAATTGAATTATGGGTGTGGGCACACATGTGCACGATCCCCCCGCACTTCCCCCACTTTTGGCATGTGACAGCAAAAAGGTTAACCATCACTGGTTTAGTGGTTAAGGCACCAGGTTAGAAAGTGGGAGACTGTGAGTTCAAGTTCAGGTTTAGCTATGATAGCCATTCAATGAGTTTGGGACAGTCATTCTCTCTCAGCCCAACCCACCTCAAAGCGTTGTTGCTGTGGGGAAAATAGGAGGAGGAAGATATGTTGAATATGTTTACTATCTTGGGTTGTAAAAATAATAAAGGTGGGATATAAACTAGGGGTGAAATGCTACCGGTTCCCACCAGCTCAGGCGAACCGGTAGTTCAAAGAAGCTACCGCTTGATCCAAACTGGTATTTCCGACAATCAGCTGTGCCGCACGATTTATATTTGCTAGAAAGCAGGAAATCCTGCTTTCTAGCGAATCTAAATTGTGCGGCACAGCTGTTCCCACCCCCCGCTGTTCTACTTACCTTAGAAAAGGCTTCTTTTTCCGCATGAAGCGCACATTTGGTGCGCACTGCACATGCGTACACAGCATGCTTTTGGTATGCACTGCATGCACCGCACGTTTGGCACGCATGCGCGGGCAGTGAACCAGTGGCAATCCGCAGAGGATTTCACCACTGATATAAAAACAAATAATTAGGCATTAATACCATATGTCACAACTTACATGTGCTTAGATCGAAGCCTTTCTCACCGCAATTTTGGTGGAAGGGCCAAAACCACAGAATGAAACAGTGTGTGTATGTGGGGAGTTTTCAAACCTCCCAGAATCTCCTAGTCCGGCTGTTGGCAAGCTGGGGCTCCCGAGCCGCATGTGGCTCTTTTACCCCTCTGCTCGGCTCCCTGTTGGGTGATCCAACCACTGGCTGGCCCCACCCCTCACCTTCCCCTTTCAGTCACTCCTCACCTGGCCTGAGGAGATAAGGGCGACAGCGGGGGATGGAAACTCGCTCCATATTCCAGAGCGGGAGCAAAGCGCCCCTGAACTTGCTGGGTCTCACGGGCACTTCTCTCACTCTCGCCTCCCAGATGTCAGTTGCTGTGATGCCCCGCCTCCCCACCTCCTAGCTGATGGTCGGTGTGCTGCTAGTCTGCCATCCTCAGTGGGCTCCGAAGTGGCAGTGGCAGCAGCAGCACCAGAGCAACCAGCATGCAAAGATTTAAACATGCATGTTTCTCTAAACCTTATCCTGTGGTGGGGGAGGCGACAGGCCTGTGGCCAAGTGTGGGGGGTCGCGCCTTGGATGGAAAGGGGAGACTCCACAGTTGCCAGCGCGCTCCTTGGTTGCCCTGCACCTGATCTGCTTCGGAGATGCTGCAGCTTCTGTCACTCCATTCGCACATTGGCTCATTCTGGAGACCAAGTACTGGACGAGTATAACAATCTGTCTCTATCTGTGCCTGGCCCACCAGACCTTGCCAGGCACACAAGAATTGTTCAGGTGCCTGATTTGTCCCAGATAAGTGGCTTTGCACCTGCATGGGCAAATTACATTATTCTGTCTGTTCTTGTGCAAACACACACACTCAGAGACATACAGAGATTCAATGAGGAAGAACTGTCTTTTATACCCAAACACGTATTCTTGCAGCAACCTGCTCTTGCACATGGATGCAGAATGGCTGGGAAGAGGGCTGCTTTACAAACATGCACTCACTTGTTGGTTGATGGTGGGTTTTTTTAGGGTTCTTAGGGCTGATCTTTCACATTTGTTCTCTCTCTCTCCGGACATCAGATTCCTACCACCCAGCCCCACCCCGGAGGAAGGCAGGAGAGAGAGGGAGGGAGGGAGAGGAGAGAGAGAGAGAAGACACAAATGCACACGCACACAGAGAGAGAAGAGACAAAGAGAGAGAAGGGACCCAGAGAGAAAGAGAAGAGAAACAGTAAAAGAAAGAGAGAGAGAAGACATAGAGAGGAGTGGAGAGAGAGACCCATTTCCCACAGAAAACACCGGAAGACACAAAACCTCGTTAGGTGTGGCTGGGGGGGGGGTGTCATGGGACTGGGTGGGAGTGACTGAGTTGGCCACGTCCATCCAGGTTTTGTGGCTCCATTTGTTCTTTTCTGTGGGAAACGGGTACTAATGGCTCTGACTGTTTAAGGTTGCAGACCCCTGCCCTAGTGTAACACAATCTTGTGTACCTGCTTAGTAATACTGTTGTGATTGCTTATTTTCCAGAAATAAACATCCTCCTGGGAAATAAACAATTGCAGTTGTGCCTTTATTTGGGATTCTCCTTAACCCTGGCATGTAAGGTAAACAGCCCATGCCTTACAGCAAGTAACAGAAAAATGCAACTGATCAAAATGAAGTACTGTATATTCTCTGTTGACGCTTCCTGGCTATATAGCATGAGATTTGTGTCTAGGGAATTTAGCTCCTCTCCTCCTTTGGCGAGAGAACAACCTCAGAGGAATAAATAGCATAATTCTAAAAAAGGGAGAAAGAGAAAGTAAACATTCTTGAGTTGTTTTAAGTAGTCACATGTAAAAACAAGACCTTGACCAGCGCATAGAAAACAAAAAATAACCTTGGCTCATTGGATATTAATCTATATTTACTCAAGTAACAGTTCCTTTGAGTCAAAAATTCCTTTCTGATTCAGATGTACTTATTTGTTTTTGGGAAATACTCAGCTTAAATCCTCAGCCCAAATAGGAGATTGTTAAGAGGGCAGTTTCAACTTTCCACTTCTCTCCACCAGACACTTTTATTTCCCTTCCTTCCAGTGGTGGGTTGCCCCCGGTTCGCACTGGTTCTATAGAACTGTTAATAAAACCGGCGGGAGGCTCCACTCACTGACCCCGACGTCGTCAAAATGCTTCTGCGCATGCGCAGAAGAGCGAGCATGTGGCCCAGCTGTGGACCGGTAGTAAAGGTAAGTAGAACCCACCCCTGCTTCCTTCCCTCAGTCTTTTCAACCTCACAGGAAGGAGGTTTGAGACAAGCACTTGTGAACAACCTGGCCATCTGGAAGAGAGGCTGGGAGGACGTTTTCTCCCATCAACATCCTTCCACTCAGCCAGCAGAACCTCTACTGCAATAGTAATTGCTGAGAAAAGGAAAGTGGGAGGGGCTAAAGCATAACCTCTTAACCCTGGACAATACCCACTCCCACCCCCTTTTTATGGTTTTCATGTCCTCCTAAGGTCAGATTCTCATTAAAAATAAATAAAACAGAGTTTGAGGAAGTTTCAGGCATGTTTTCTTTTTTTAATCCCAAGAGACAATAGCTGAAAAGCAGAGCCGAATGTTCTTTTTCAGCCACACGCTCTCTGTTCTTTCCTGCCAAATGCAATCCCAGGCCACAAAGCAGAAAGAGACGAATCCATCTTTGCCTTAACAACTCGGCTGAAGTTGCTCATCTCATCCTCCAATTATCCTGTATTTCTCAAAAAATGTAGAGAGTCCCCTGTGAGTGATTCTAAAGCCTCTCTGAAGATAGCAAAACAGTAGAAAGGAATCTGGAAATATAGCAGTCACTTAGCAGAGAAACTCAAAGATAGACTGAAGACTGGATTGAGAAAAGATCATAACAAATTTGTAGAGCATTCCTTGTAGTAAAATTTTAATTATTAGAATACGTTCTGCTTTGAAAAGCACAAGTAGTGAGAAAAAAATCTTTCTCAAAATACTAGCTGCATATAAATATCAGTGATTCTTTACATATTATGCTTGTAATATTACATATTACATTTTTAGTACAGATTAAAATCCTTAAAGAACATTCTTCAATCTGATTATTGCAAAATCTGAAAAACACAAGCATAAACTTTGGCGGTCTCATATACTGTAAGTTCTGCTAAATTTATTTATTAATTAACTGGATTTATAACTTAACTCAAGCATGGTGACTCCGGATGGCAAAAGTTAGAAAGATACAATTATGAAGCTGTATTATTCATTTTAATTGTTTTAAATTTAATTATGATTACATTGTTAAATTTTATCTTATTTTCCTCCCAATGTTGTATTGTAAATTGAAAAAAATAAATTGAATTTGATTCCTGGTGACTCCATGAACATGTTTATATAGTTACTTTTCCAAGATGCCAAATTTAGCTAGATAAAAGATAAGGCTTCCTTCCAGTCAGAACCAAGTTCTGATCACTTCATGGGCATGCATAAATATTTTTGGTTTGCCATTGTCTTCTGCAGTTTTTAAAAAAGATCTATTAACCCTAGTAATCTAAGTATAATGAAGCCTCATCCTGCTTAGCTTTTTGAGTTCAGCAGAGATTGGCTAAATACTGCCATTTTCCAAGTTATTATAATAAATCCTCAAAGAAATGTCAAATTGGCAAGTAGTAACTCAGGACTTACCAAATATTTGTCCTCTCCTGCTGTTTCTCCATTATATAATTCTTTTCCCCTGACTGATGAAGATACTATCATTAGCTTTTGTTGGCTATACTTAATGTATTTTATAGAATTATCCAGCTTTCTGCATTTACATAAGATATGAATAATAAATTAAAACAGGCTAAAACAGGTATGAGCAATGCTTTGTTGCATCATATCAATATAAATAATGAATGCAGAGATTGAATGTGAACCCTCTTCACAGTGATAAGGCATATGTGACAACGTTACAAGAGCTTAATTCAAAGCCAGAACATGACGATCTGGAAGATAGGCAGTTTAAAAATGTGATAGACTAGATAGATAGATTAGATAGATAGATAGATTAGATAGATAGATAGATAGATAGATAGATAGATAGATAGATAGATAGAAATAGACAGACAGATAGATAGATAGATAGATAGATAGATAGATAGATAGATAGAAATAGATAGATTGATATAGAGCTATGCCTTAAAATTCCTCCTTAGTTAATTTCAATGATCAAAACATGTGAAATGTTTTCTGCATTTCTGTTTAAGGGACAGGTACAGAATGCAAGGGCACATCAATATAATACAGACAGAATAGCTATTTTTCCATTCTGAAATCAACTATAAAATCAAAATCCAATTACCGAAGAATAAACTTGCTTCTAATAGATGCAAGCTAAATAGCTATTCTAATATGCTACATTCACAGTTAATTATGCTAATTTCATACCCATCAGATAACACTATCATAATGTACTCCCAAAATATGTAGTGATGCTGCCAATGTGGGAGCACATCTGGAAGGTTGCAGATGCTTCAATCCATTCCACCATCTGCCACCCCTTTTAGGATGTTTTCATAGCAACAGTACTATTGTTCATCGTTCTTCTCATCCTTCCATAACCTTTGAATTGCTCCCAGTTTGTTGTAAATATAATACGCACCAAGACCCTCATCTGACGTGACTCTCCCATCATGAGATCTACTGACCACACAAAGCCCTTATAAGCAGAAGAAACCAGTACTAACATTCCCTAAATTCTGCGGAAGATGTTACCTAGCCTGGTAATGAAACCAACCCGCAAGCTCAGAGAATGAACCTCATAATACACACACACACACACATGCAAAAACATAGTCCTCGAGTTATGACAGTAATGAAACCTCCCCATCCCACATTTGTATTTTACAATGGTCGTAAAACAGGTCACCCATATGATCAACCTGATTTTACAACTTTTTTATGCAGTATGCAGTTTTGCAGTATGCAGCAAATATGGTAGTAATAAAGCAGCTACTGAAGTTGTTAAGCAAACCAATTGTTTGTATGGTCAGGTATTGCCAAAACCTGGAAGTAAATGCCAGTTTTCAGCAAAACCATTATAAAATGCACTGCAGCATAGCAATAGCCCTTAGACTTATATATTGCTTCACAGTGCTATACAGCCCTCTCTAAGCGGTTTACAGAATCAGCATATTGCCCCCAACATTCTGGGTCCTAATTTTACCGACCTCGAAAGGATGGAAGGCTGAGTAAACCTTCAGTTGGTGAGGATTGAGCCCCTGGCAGTCAGCAGAATTATCCTGCAATACTGCATTCTAACCACTTCTCCACCACAGCTATTGTGCTGCATACAGCCATAAAAGTGGCCCACTTGCTGAGAGCCCGAAGCACAGTCATATGACAGTGGGGGACGCTGTTGGAACTTCGAATCCATAAATACCGCCAGAAAGGTCACTCATATCTTCAAAAGGTCAATAAGTAAACAATCATAAGTTGAGGATAACCTATATTTCAATTTTAACTCAAAAACATAGTTTTAAAACAAAAATCTTTGATTAAACAAAAACAAAGATTAAAAACTAATAAAAATGAATATAGAACAAGGAAGGAAGAAAAAGAAATCAAAGGGAAAGCTAAGAGCGCGAGAAAGAAAAAAAAGAAAAAGATACAAATAGGCTTCTGATCGTAAAAGCGCAAGTATTAATTTACCTCTTCTTCTAAAATTAGATCAAGACTCTTTTCTTTCTCTAATCGATCCTATCTAATTGTCAAAATCATAAATCATAACTTTATTTTTTATATACAAAAAAAAATCAATAAGGGGTTAGCAGGCAGTAATAAATGTAGATATTGACTTTTGCCTAATCAAACAAGTCAATTTGGCCATCTCAGCAAGTTCTATCATTTTCATCAATCATTTCGCTCTTGCCAAACCTTTCCATCTTTGTCCATACTATAATCTTGCTGTGGTTTTCTTACACAAAAACAAAGTTCCAAGACATTTTTCCAACTGCTTGTCTCATTAGTCTCAAGAGGAAGATTCTTTAAAATCTTTGAATCAGTAATGTATCTGAATCCAAAATTCTTCTAGCTTTTTTGCACATCTGCCAAGCATGATAAAATGATCCTTCTTGTTGTTCACATTTCCAAAAAGTTTGAAATGCCTTTATATATTTTAGACAATCTCTCTGGTGTCATATACCAATAATGATGCTCGTTTTCCTATACCTGAACAGTAAGGGAGTTTATCTGTAAACAACCATCCCCGTAGCACAGCACTACTATGTGAGTGAGAAAAGAACTGCATAAAACCTTCCAGCAGATTATGTCCAAATCATAGCTCTCTAGGGAGAATTCCTAAATATTAAACTGCTTGAGCTTAGCCTGACCTCATACTTTTTGATAGTAAAGCTTTGTTGCATATAACAGCATCTTTCATTGTTACAGAACACAGGAATACTAATATTATGGTGTAATTGGTGAATTCAGCAAGATGTATTCAGAGTATTCTGTTAGGATTCTATATGGTATATATAATGTTAGAACCAGTTGTCCAGGCAATATATGGATACTGTAACTTTAAACTGTAAATGTTACATTCTTGCTGAGTCATGCTGTAATGGGATAATGACTAGTTGGGAATATATTTAAACAAAGTATTGTAACCTGGTCAATTGCTGCTGCTGCTATGAACTGCTGCTGCTATGAACTGCTGCTGCTGCTATGAACTGCTATTGTGACTGAACTGCTATGAGCTGCTAATGTGAAGGAGTTGCTATCTGTTGATGGATCTGCTACCATCGTGGTTTGTTAACCAGAGTGAGTTGTTTGGACTGATTTACTGGACTGATTTATTGGTGAAGACTTGGGATTTGTTTATGACTACGCTACTGCTTTTTCCTATGATAAAGTACACTTTTGCTAAACCAGTTTTCTTATTCATTGCTCTCAACGTTTCCTTGTGCAGTTACTCTGCTGGTTGGTAAAACAACATCAATATCCTTAACATATTCAATGATAAGCTTTTGAGCTGAATGATCATGGTTTATTTTTCTGGGGTCTATATGTATTGCTGGCAGTTGTGGATGGCATCGTCAGATGCAGAGTGAACTGCTTTAGGGAGTATTTCTGGGCAGCCCACAGGGAATTAACAGGGACTGTTAAGTCCTGTTCAGTCCCAGTTGTTAGCCAGTGTCAATCAATCAGTGTTATTTCTGCCATAATACTGCCTACACCAGGATACTTGGGAATACCTTAAAATTTGAAGATTCCAGTATAAACCGTTAAAAGCATTCTGTATATGTTTAGTGAATACTTGTATCATACTGGCGATTCAGAGGAATAAAAACTGAAGTAGGATGAAGAGAGGCTGAACCAAAAGGCTATACATAGGTTTGAATTTATCCTTGTATTTGAGTTTCTTTAAATACAGTAAAACTTTTCACAGAAAATCTTACATAAGTACAGTAATTACGTTTCGATACATTCTCACTGAACTAAAACAAATACTAAGCTACCTTTTTTTTTTACTTAAAGGTAAATCCAGTGTTTGCCTTCCCAATCTAGCGACCTTCAGTTGTATTCCAATTGCAACTCCAAAACACTCGCCTCCATTTGGGGACTCGCCACTGTGACACCATTTGGAAGGTCCTCGTCTTGAAGAGGGGCCTTCCTTAGTTAAATTTACTAGGGCCACCAGGTATATAAAAAAAACGCTTGAAAGCTGCTACCAACTAGTGATGGTTCAGATTTATGCTCCCTTGATTGACAGCCCTGCATTCACGGAGATAAACAAGCGAACCGAATTGCACCTTAGCAAATTCACGTGCAACCCTTACCTATCCCAAAGGTGCTTTTTTTTTTTCAAGAGGCAACTGGACTTTCTGGTTTTCTGGCGAAACGTCTTCAAAGAGAAACCAGAAAGTCCAGTTGCCTCTCGGGAAGAAAAAAAAGCACCTTTGGGATAGGTAAGGGTTGCAGGTGAATTTGCTAAGGTGCAATTCGGTTCGCCCAAAGCACCTTTGGGACAATCTTGACCTGGATGACTGAGCCTTGGTGGCGCAGCGGACTAAAGTGCTGTTAAAGTAGCACTTAGCTGCCAGCTGCCTGCAATTACTGCGAGTTTAAATCTCACCAGGTTCAAGGTTGACTCAGCCTTCCGAGGTAGGTAAAATGAGGACCCGGATTGTGGGGGCAATAAACTGACTTTGTATAAAAAAGAACACCGCTTAGGAGGGGCCAAAAGCCCTACTAAGCAGGTATATATAAAAGTATGAAGGCTATTGCTTAACGCATTGTAAGCCGCCCTGGGTCTCCGGAGAAGGGCGACATATAAAGCGAACCAATCATCATCATCATCATCATCATCATCTCCATAGACAACCCTTTCCTATCCACCGTCACTCCCCCTTCCTCCCAAACCTCCCCCCTCCCCCCCAATCTCTTCTTGCTTGGGTTGCATTTCAGAGCGCCCGCATTGCAAGACCCCAGCTTTCCAAGCGCCTTGCACAGCCTGACGCATCTGCGCAGGGCTGCCGGCGGGCCGATCCAAGCACCGGCACTTTGGGTAAGCCAGAGAGGGCCCCCTGGTGCCCGCCGGCCGGCGATGCAGCGAGGCGGGCTTTCGCCGAGCGAGGCGGCGCTGACTCAGCCAGGGCCGAAGGAAGCGCAGGGCAATGGCGCTCAGCCCCCCCGAGCGGCAGCCGGGCCCCCCTGAACCCCCGTGCCCGGCGGCGCCCCAGCAGCAGGAAGACGAGGCGGACGCCGAGGCCACCCTCGACCCTCAACAGCTGCGCGGTTTGGAGGCCGAGGCCGGCGGGATCCCGCTCCACTCGCCTTGGACCTTTTGGCTCGACAAGTGAGTGCGGGCGGGGAGACCGGATGGGGAAGCGGGCGAGAAAGAGGGAGAGCTCAGCCTGCGCCCGGCTCGGCTTGGCTCGGCGGTGGGGCGTGAAGGCGTCGTTCCTGGGCTCTCCGCGCCGCCGCCGCCGCCACCCCTAGCCCGCCGGAGACGCCGAGCGGCTGGCGGGGAGAGAGTTGGCCTTTGTTGGCTTTCTCCTCGGCCCTTCCCCCTCCGCTGCGCCGGCAAGTCTCCGCTTTTCAAGGGCGGAGGAGCGCGAATTGCCCAAGCCCGGGAAACCGGAGTCTCTTGCTTCCCTCGCCCCCCCCCCTTTGGCTCAGCATCTCGGCCGCCCACGCGTGGCTCCATCTCTGGGACCTCAGCCGGGTTCGCCTGGGAGCCGTGTCTGCCTACTTACCTGCAAAAATGCCCTCGGGCTACAAGTCTACTGACGCTCTCCTTGGCTATTTCTGGCAACGTCGGAAGCCGCTGTGGTGATGATGGGAGAATAAAAGTAATAAGTGGGGCTCTTAAGCAAAACGCGAGGATGGGGTGGGGTGGGAAGGGAGATGTGCGGTGGTCACTCTTTTCCCCTCCCCCGCAGACTTTTAAAGTGGGCAGAAATTCAACAAGTGCACCTCCCTCGGATGCCCACCAGAGTTTTGGAAAGCACATAGAAATGGCAACAAGGCTGGCTGACACTGTGCCTCGCTCTAAATTGTAAAAAAAAAAAAAGTGCGGTTGGTTTGTGTACAGTTCGGAGAAAATGTGAAGCTACCCACTGTCTAATAATTCATCTTTTACTGCTTAGCTTTAGATATGGATTGGGTTACCTTTTCTCCCCCCCCCTCCCCCAACAATAACAGTTAGAAGGACTGACCTTGGAGGTTTTCTAGTCCAACCCCATGCTCAGGCAGGAAGCCCTGTACCATTTCAGACAAATGGTTGTCCAGTCTCTTGCCTCTGGCTAAGAGGCTTGATTCTAGTGAACAAAATCAGAGAAAAGAGTTGACTTTTGATATTTAGGCAATTTCACTGAACTTTTGAATGCCTGCTTCTGAATTCTGAATATTAAGCATCACACTAATGCTATTTTAGAGATTTAATTCATCTTTTCTAGAGGGTTTCTTTTTAATTGGTTGCTCTTTTCAGACAGATTCATGACCTACTAACCTTATCCTAAATAGCTGATGTTCTGGACTGTAAATTCTATCGTCCTTACCAATTTTTAGGTTATTATTATTATTGGTTAATCTTTAGTGAGATTCACAGCCTTTGAGACTGGCTAATAGCTCAGCACTCGAGTCCTAACCAAGGACCTAGGAACTGTTAAGATATCGTTGGAGGATGTAAGCTGTTCCGAGTAAGGTGGTTTTTTGTAGAGTCAAAATGTTCAAGTCCGGTAAATTTAGAATTTCTAAATAGCGGGGTAGCCCTTTGGGGATTGCTCCAAGGGCTCCAATTACAATCAGGACAACACACATCATCATCATCATCATCATTATTATTATTATTATTATTATTGATAAATTTTGTTTTAATTTTGGGCTGTGAGCCACCCAGAGTTTGGCATAAGATGGGTGGCTATTTACATATTTAAATAAATAAAAGAAATAAAAGTTTACTGATGGCAGTTGTAACCCAGTGTATTTGGGAGAGTTTCATAGTAGTAAAAACTGCCTTAAGGTAAGGGATTCCCTGGCTGGGAAAAAAGTATTTTAGAGTGCTTTGATGTGAAAATTTTGTCTCTATCTCACTTACCCAACTAATGAAGATAATTTAAGGGGAATGTTAAATGGTTTGGCTTGGTTTAGTTGACAACATATGGAAGACCTCCAGGATATTTGTAATAGTTGCTTTTTTAAAAAAATATAAAAGTTGAATCATAATTATTTTTAAGGAGAAGCCTACACCCTAAGGAGTCTTATGCTGTTCATCCTCTGCCACTCCTAATTCATTATAGTATTATCCTTTAAAAAAAAAGACTAATAGGCAAGGCTTCCAGATAAAATTTGTTGCTTGCATAGGTCTAAGCTGTTTTGAAGGAATTTAAATTTTGAATCTTACTCCTTCCTGTTTAAGCATTATATTGCTATGCTTTAGCCTATAAACCTGGTCACTTTAGTTCAAGTTGAACTTTTTATAAATTGTTAACTGTCCCATACTTTGTATCTTGATCTCTTTCTGCATTCTTTCTCATTCAATATTTTAAAATTGGGCTGCATGAGAATTTATAGTCCCTACATCTATGTTATTAAACACAGAAAAAACACACCTCTTGTGCCCCCTCTCCATTTTGCTGTAAACATAATCATTTCTAAAAATAACAAAGTATTTTTCTGGCACATTTATAAATCATGCTGACCTTTCCCAGATCAAAACTCTCTCCATCAAAAATAATGTCAGTTATTCCAAAATTAAGCAGATATGCTTGTTTGCAATAATCAAATGATGATTGTGGGTTTTTTTCTTTCTAATTCCTTGATATCCCAACACTTGTTTCATTCCCTGTCCAGTCAGATCATGTAAAAGGTAGTTGAGTTTCTTTACAAGAACTGGAGTTGTAACTTGAGAAAGAAAGGAGTCCTTAAGGAATAAACAGCTTCCTCTGAGGCAAAGCACTCTGGCCTAAAATGTTTAGGACCAGTTGTATTTTATTAGCACTCTTGCGTGCTGAAGAGCCTGTCAAAAGAAAAGGACAAAACCGGATGATTTGTTTCCTATTTGAAATTTAAAAAGGAGTTCAATCTGACTTCAGCATAGGGCATTGATGGCTAACCTTTTCCAGATCGAGTGCCCAAAGCGTGCACACGCACCTGAACCCCAAAATGCAATGCGCATGCACCCCGTGCAGTGCATGTGGCCACCTGCATGCTCCCTGCCTCCCTGCGCATGTTCATGCCGGCCGCATGTACCCCCCGCATGCCCCCTGGGCATGCATGGCAGAGACCCAAAGACCAGCTGGCTGGTGGGAGGCACGCATGCATGCGCAGCAGAGCTGAACTGGGACAACGGCTCATGTGCCATCAGAGAAGGCGCTGTGTGCTACCTCTGGCACACATGCCATAGGTTCGCCATCACAGGCAAAGGGTCATATAAGTCCAGAGTGCTGATTTATGATACTTATTTTCTCATAGATATTGATTTGTTGCTCAGTGAAAGTCTCTGTGTATTTTGTAGTATCACAAACAGTTAAAGGTACTTGGAATGTAAGTGTACAGGGAAGTGTGATATGAGGGGATAGCATTCTGTACTCCCAGTTTTCCTTCCTTTTTTTTAGTTAGATTCCGGCTTCTTCATTATGCAGTTATGCACAAGCTATTATAATCTCATCCTGGAGAACGTCTCTTCACGCGGTCACTAAGAGGCCACACTGATTTGATGGCACGTAATCAAAATCATTATGATGATGCCTAGATTGGTGCTTATTCCAGACTTATGTTTTCTTGCAGTCTTTGAATTGCACAGGTCTTAGGTCAGATTTTTTTTTTGTCATGAATGTGTGCCTGCTTACTGAAAAATAAAGGAATACAATAAATACCCTGCTCAGAATGCCATTTTGGAATCAAAACCAGTGAGATGGGGATAACAGATGCTAATGTAAAAAATGATACAGGTAGTCCTCGTTTAATAATCACAATTGGGATTAGCAACTCTGTCTCTAAGCAGAATGGTCTTCAAATGAAACAACCCATGACCATACCCAACTTACGATGTCAACTCCACAGCGATTATTAAGTGAATCACTTAGGGTTGTTAAGCCTGGTGTTACTACAGGTAGTTCTTAACTTACTGTAGATAGGCCTTTAATTACGACCACAATTGAGCCCAAAATTTCCATTGCTAAGAAAAGCACTTGTCCATTTTTACAGACTTTTTGCCATGGTGGTTAAGTGTACCATTACAGTTGTTAAATGTTAAGTTCCCCCATTGAGTTTGCTGGTCAGAAGCTCCTAGGAAGATGTCAAATGACAATCCCAGGACCCCGGGACTCTACAACCATTGTAAATGTGCTCTAGTTGGCATTTGCCTGAATCATGATCGATTGACCATAGGGATGCTGAAGCTGTTGTAACCTTAGCAACTGGCCCTAAACCTTCTTTTTCAGCACTGCCCTAAGTTTGAACAGTTGTTAAACAGGGAAGTGGTTAAACCCGTAGTAAAAAAAATAAAATAAAACATCAAAGAAGTAGAAAAGTGTGAATAGTTTAAAAGGCCCTGTTAAAATAATGAGTATGGTTTTTCTGCATGAGAGGAAGAATGAAAGCAAGTAAGCCACTGCAGAAAACTCTACTGTACATTTATTTTTCAAGGTTTTAAATTAAGTAGAACAACATGCAAATAAACATCAGTTTCCAAAGTTAAAGTATAATCCCCGTCTCGGACTATAATTCTGTAATAGAGAGATAGTTGAGTTAATACTTTCTAAAATTGGAATACATGTACATTTCCTGAGAATAGCCATAGTAGCTAGAAGACTATTAACAATACTGCTGGTAGTAAATAACCACTTAAGTATTGTTTTATATGAATTATAAACAATATGAATTATTGTTTGATTTGCAAATATATAGAGAATTGATGGAATATACTCTTACAAATAATATCAGAGAAGATAGTCATAGTAATATTGAAATTAAGAACAGGATATTCTGAAATAATCTCCGCATTCAGATAGTCCTTGGGTGGAAATTGGAACCGGAATTTCCATCACAAAGTGATGTAGTTGTAAAGTGTGACACCATATGACCATGTTGCTTAGTGATGGTCATCCGGACAGTCCTTCTTGTTGTTGTAATCCCAGGATCATGCAGGTTGTTAAGTGGGAGGAAATTGTGGGTTAGTGTGCAGGAGTCATGGAGTAGGGTTGCTATAAACAAGTGCTACTGAACATGGGGCTGCCATGGGAGATGGAGGGTGCTGCAGGGAGGGGCTAGACAATGTGGGTAGGTGGCATGCCGTGTGGATGTGTGTGCTACAGGGCATGATGCTATGGGTGTGTACATAATAATGGAGTTTTGGCAGGGGGCGAGTGCTACAGAGTACAAAGTCCCTGGGATTCCTTGGGAGAAACAGTGGGGGGAGTGACCTTCCCTGTTGACTTCCTCATTGATTTTGCTTGTGAGAAGCCAGCAAGGAAGATTGTCACATCATAATTTCTGTGGTATCATAATCTCTGCAATGTCATAATTGTGACTTTGCTCCTGAGCTCCCAGATCATGATCATGAAGTTGTGATGGCCACAGCTTCATGAACCAATAGTAAATCCCCCTTCCTCAGTGCTGTCGTAATTTTGAACAGTCACTGAACGAGTGTCACAAGTTGAGGACTACCTGTGTATAATTTTTTGATTGCTGTCCTTCAATCTCAAAAGCTGCAAGCAGTAGATTAAAATAGTGAGCCGATTACTTTGGGTTCATTACCAATTAATGCTGTCTACTTAAGCTGATGCATTCAGAGTGTGCCAAGGTCTTCTAAGCAGATGTTAGGAATACTGCAACATTTTTCCTGGCCCATTTATTGAACTAGACAGCTGTTGGATTTCTTCCAAATCTACTGGCTGAAATATCAGCATTCTTGCATCTCCTGTCCTTAACATTTTACTTCTGTACCAGCCTGAAGTTCTATAAATCAGACTGTGAGCTTATAAGGTTCTGCTGCTATGTATGTTTACTTCCTCTTATGCTTTTCCCACAACTATGATTTGTTACAGCAATTAATAGGCAACCCAGATGTTACTGTTGCCAAGTTTCATAATTAGTGTATCCTCTTGAGCATCCCAAAACTGAGATCTCTTGGATCTGGAATACTGTATTGGATTACATAGCTTATACACACATACATACAATAACCTTGGTTTTACAAGGTTATTCTGCCATTCTTGCATGTACTATAAGTTTCTGTTCATATTTTGCAGTATACAGTACTGTTCTCCTAAAATGCCTATTTAAACAGGGAGTGGAAAACACAGTCCATAGTTGACAATACTTTTACTAGGACCCCTCCACAATGCCACAAATGATGTGCAAACTTTTGAATTTCCCAACATTCTTGTTGAGCTAAATGGTACATAATACAGTAGATGGAAAAGAGAAGAAAGATTCAAAGGCTGTGGAATTTTCCTTAGTCACAATCAAGGAAAAACTATAAATTGGAACTACTTTAATAATACACATTGTGTTCTTTCCCCATGGATTAGAACCTTTAACCTTTTTTGTATTATGGGTAGATGTTATGAGCAGCATCTATAATCTTCCTGCATTTTCTAGATTCAAATTGATATTTATTTTAACCTGTTTTTAAAATCACAAATAAACAAAATTACTAATTTTACTAATACCTAATTGTCCTTGTTCTCAACTTGTGATTCAGTGCTTCTATCTTCAGAGTATTTAAAGAGAGTCACATTTATGAAATTTCTGTTAAATGACAGTCCTCTACAATGGAAAGTACTATTATTATTATTTAGAGTATGGCTGGTCACACACAGTATTAAAACACTTCATTTTTACAGGTTAAAACATTTAAAACAAAAAAAAAAAGCATAAGAAAACCTAAAAGGAAAACAGAAATAACATTTCAGAGTTTAATGTAGAGTTTGGAGATCCAGTCAGTAGCTGTCGTTGTTATGCAGAGGAAGTCCCTAGAATCTCCTGGATACCTTCTGTTGGAGCATTCCCTCACTATATTGGATAGTCTGTCGGGGGGGGGGGGGGGAGCAATCACATTATGCTGAAGATGTCTTTCCCCATTTATGCAAGGAGTTGGCACACACCCCATGAGTTGTTCTAATTCTGTTATATGTCACCCATAGGTACTAGAGAATCATTGTTTAACCCCTTGCTTTAAAAATGATTTGCTGTTGTCTATGGCACAGTGTCAAACCTGATCGCGTCATGTGACATATAGAGACATATCACAACATTTTTTGCCTTTGCAGAGTCGGGGTGGGCATGGCGTGCGTGTGACACATCCAGTCTGTGGGCCGCCAGTTTGACACCCCTGGTCTATGGCATAATGCAAGTGGGAAGTTATTATTTGGGTCCACACAATCATATTTCGTTACAAAAGAGGAAATTTCTCTAACTTGAGAGGACTAACAGAAGAGGAAAAGAGGAAATAATCAAATAAACCAAAAATATTTACAATGTTTGGACAGCATCTAAAATCACAATAAAACCAGAATGTATTCCACGACATCAGAAAGGATCAACCAAGTCCAGGAAGTGTTCAGCATGGCTCACTAGCAATGTCTTAAGAGGCTGTTAAAAGTACAAAACTTTCAGGAGAAATAGGAATCTTCTCCTAAATCGAAACAAAGAGGAGCCGCTACTTTGATTGAAAAATTATAAAATCATAATAAGGAATATAAATTAATAACTTTAAGAAAAAGTATTTTAAAAAAGAAAAATAAATAAAATAAATTCAAAAAGAAAACTGATAAGAGAAGCAATTGGGCTGTGTGACAGGGATGTCCAAGGAGGTTATGGAGATTACAGAGAAAATACATTGTGTTTTTCTCTACTTCAGAAAATGTAGGACAGATACCTGGAAGTATAGATTAATCCTTGATTTATGACCACAACTGAGCCAAAAATGTCCATTGCTAAACCAGGCAGTTGTTAAGTGAGTTGCACCCCATTTTACAATCTTTTGCCATAGTTGTTAAGTGAATTGTTGCTGGAATTGTCTAGTTTAATGAAAAGAAGGACTAGGGGTGACATGATAGCAGTGTTTCAGTATCTTAGGGGCTGCCACAAAGAAGACTGAGTCAAGCTATTCTCCAAAACACCAGAAGGCAAGAAACAATGGATGGAAACTAATCAAGGAGAGAAGCAACATAGAACTAAAAAGAAATTTTCTGACAGAACAATTAATCAGTGGAACAACTTGCCTACAGAAGTTGTGAATGCTGGAAGTTTTTAAGAAGAGATTGGACAACCATTTGTCTGAAATGGTATACGACAGTGTTGGCGAACCTTTTCGGCACCTAGTTTGAAGGTACCTTGGAGGTCTTCTAGTCCAACCCCCTGCTCAGGGAGGAAACTCTATACCCATGATCACGAACCTATGGCGCTTGTGCCGGAAGTGGCATGCAGAGCCATGTCTCCAGGCACACGAGCCATCGCCCGTTGCTCTTCCTGGTCTTCGTGCACACGGGAGTGCCGGAAACTGGAAGAGCAGCCGCCTGGTGTGCATATGCGCACTGGGAAGATGATCTTCCTGTTTCCAGCACGCACATGCCCACCGGCCACCTGGTCTTCCAGTTTCTGGCGCACATGCAAGTTTGTGTAAGTTTGGGGAAATTGTTGATGCTTTAAGGAATGCAACTGTCACATTGACAGCTGGACAGTGGGTTTAATATTGCCTATTCTCTATATGATAAAGTAAACACAAATCTTTCAACATTAAAGTTTGCTTTTAAAAAAATGGAACTGCAATGATTAAACCTTGTAACAGCAAACAATGAAGAAGAGGTGCATGGAATCCTTGTACTTATTCAATATGCTTAGCCATTATTTCTTTATCTGTTTTGTAAGGTTTGTGCAACTGTTATCAGTCAATAGTTCTAAACTTACATTCAGTTTGTTTTTCTGCTTTAGATTAGATCTCCTTTAATTTAACAATATGTATATTTTCAAAGCTGCAAGGATGACATGTTGTCATTCCCCATTAATATAGAATATGTTGTATGGTAACATTGATCTGTGGCTCCTTTATTCACCAAACAAAATGCATAATAAAACAAGATTATCATTGATAGAACAAATAATAAAAATATGACTGCAGATACTCCTAAATCAGATCCAATATTCTGTCACTTTATTGCCCTGGCTTCATGCTTTGCATGTTTCTCCATTTTACTATAATATTTGTCAGTTACATTTTCACCAAAACAAATTGCTAGTGCATATTGAGAACCTACATTGGCATTAGAATTAATGGCTGCTGGTAGATTAATTGTGGAATACAACATAATGTATAATACTTACATTTATGGTTAAACATTCATGCTGTGTTATACTGTGCCAGGTTCTGATGCTTTACAGTACTTACATGTACTGAAGGAGTTCCAGTGAAATTAGGTTTTTGTTGAAGTAAGATTTAAGTGATCATTATTTAACTATAATAGTAAATTCATAGTGGATTGCCATCTAGTGGTAAAAATAGGAGTTGAATAAAAGGATTTGTCAAAACATGAGTGTGATGAATTTAATATCCATTTAATCCCTGCGAAAATGTAGGATATAAAAATACACCACCGTGTTAAAATAAAAGCTGAAACTAAATATTAGAATTAAAATTAAATTATGGAGAAGGTATATAATTACTTTAACAGTGAAATAATTTTTCCCAACTTGTCTTTATTCAATATCTGAATGGGGTTGTATATAGTTATAATGTGGATTTATGCATTCTTACTTACTTAAATGCAATTGTATTTTAGGAATTTAATCCAAGTTAGGTGGGTGTACAATTGCAGTCTAAACTGCTTAAGTAGCTTTGAATACTTTGTGATTCAAATAGGCTAACAGAGTGAAAGATTGTGACTTTGCACATTTTTATTACATAAAGTATGTGCATTTCCCTGTTTTTTCCACTGTGTGATTTTCTTCATTGCTATGGTTGTATGTATCTGTGCATTTATTTGTAGAAATACTTTGCAATATGGACCCATCTAATCTTCACAAGGAATTTGTTTCATGTGGTGAATTATCAATAAACCAATCTCCACATCATAGCTAATCATGGTTTTGCCAGCAAGACATTTCTAGAATGCAAAGAGCATAGACGTATGCATGAAAATAGGTAATCCTCCAATAACATGATCCGAAGCCTTGGACCTGGCTTGGTATCTGATTCATGTTCACTCTTCAACATAGAAATATTGTGTTTGATAAAAACCCCTTGAGCAACTTAGTCATGGCATTTTGCATGGCTGCTTAGAGTAAGCAGTACATGTAAAATATGTTTAAATAATTCAGTCCTGAAGTTATTAATGCATTAGTGCATTGTTTGTCAACTTTAAAATGTTGGCTGGGGAATTCTGGGAGTTGAAGTCCACACATCTTAAAGTTGCTGAGGTTGAGAAACACTGCATTAGTGCAATAACCATTAATTCATGATCAACCCTATCCAGGAAAGACTGCATGTATCACTCCAACTAAACCCAGTAACATGTTTTTAGCTACTGATAATTTTCAGGTCACACCCAACTACAAACCTTCCTCCTACAGAGGGTACAATAACTACAGTGCGTAAAACTAAACTGAACGTGGGAAACACAGAACCTAAACCTTAGTAGGAACTAGCTTTACCTAATTATCCTTTTATTTATTTATTTTTATTTTTATTTATTTTGATTTATACACCGCCCTTCTCCAGAGACTCAGGGCGGCTTACAAGGCATTAAGCAATAGCCTTCATACTTTTATATATTTTATACAAAGTCAGCTTCTTGCCCCCACAAACCGGGTCCTCATTTTACCTACCTTAGAAAGGATGAAAGGCTGAGTCAACCTTGAGCCTGGTGAGAATTGAACTCGCAGTAATTGCAGGCAGCTGGAAGTTAAATGCTACCTTTAACAGTAGCATTAGTCTGCTGTGCCACTCAGGTTCATTTTATGATCTGTTATTGCACACAACATTGGCCATGAACATTCATGTTCTGTATGCAATAGAAAAAAATGCATGCTATTTTGAATGTCACACCAATACCACCACTTTGCTACAAATCTCCCAATGGCTACATCAGTTATAATATTAAGTACCATTGAAGATTTAAAAAAGGATGACATGTTTATAGTATTAGCATTTAGGGAAAACTGCTGTTATGTGTGCAACATAGATTTTATGATCGCTATTTTTATTCTCTGATGTGCACTGAGTACATTTTGTTATACAGTTGTTTTCTTTTACATGTAAGGTCCCTTCCCGGTACCACAGCAGCTGAATGTGCATCAAATTTGAAGAAGATCTACACAGTAGAAACTGTACAGGTAAAAACATGTGTTAAGCGTGAGAATTATATAATGGAAAATAAAATTATGATGGTCTCAGATTTTAGGAAGGAAGGCTTCTTAAACCAAAGGAGACCGTGACCATTTTACTTGTTGTCACTGCATTAACTGCTAGTGATTGAAGAGAATTTGAGGCCACAGTGGCTAAGACACTGAGCTTGTCGATGAGAAAGGTCGGCGGTTCGAATCCCTAGCGCCGCGTAACAGAGTGAGCTCCTGTTACTTGTTCCAGATTCTGCCAACCTAGCAGTTCGAAAGCATACAAAAATGCAAGTAGAAAAATAGGGACCACCTTTGGTAGGAAGGTAACAGCGTTTCGTGCGCCTTCAGTAATGCTGGCCACATGACCACAGAGACATCTTAGGACAGCACTGGCTCTTCGGCTTTGAAACAGGGATGAGCACCACCCCCTAGAGTCGGGAACGGCTAGCACATATGTGCAAGGGGAACCTTTACCTTTACCTTACTATTCAGTGCAGCTGAATTTTTGTGCGTGTAAAGCAAGTGCTTTATAACTGAGCTATGATCTTTTCCTAAAAAAAATGGTAATTTCATATTGTTTCCTGGTATTTGTAAATTAATAAAATCATTATCCATCTAGATCTTCTGGAGCGTTTATAATAATATTCCTCCTGTGACAAACCTGCCTCTTAGATGTAGTTATCATTTAATGCGTGGAGAAAGACGACCACTGTGGTACGTATTCAAATGATTGATGTGTTTTGGGAATCTGCTGTATTTCTTAGGAAAAAATAAAGCAATATAAAAGACATTGGAAAACGAAGAACAGAAGAATATTAGAGACTATTTTTACTATGTCTAATATAGAACACTACATTAAGATGATTCGTGTTTGTCTTTCAAAGCTTCATGGATTGTTGCAGTTAAAAGTTCATGTTATGCAATACAGTGTTTGTCTATTGCATATGTTTGAACTAAAACACAGTTTGCAAAATTTTGGTAGAACTTTACTAATGAATGCTTGCAACAATGCTGCTGAAAAGCCAAGGTCTACTGAACTGAAGTATTAGTTTATTTACTCAGAGAGACTTTTGAGTTTGCAGTGATAGTCTAGTTGGCCCAATTTTTCATGTAATGGTTTACTGTTCTTCCCTGAAGTTCCCGCTGTATCAGCGGGTTTCACTTACAATTGTAGTTTTGTCATCTGCATCCTATCATAAATCAGAGATGAGTAGCTTGTAGGCCCCATTTGCTAGAGTGCCCCTCATCTTAACCCCCACCCCACCCCCATCATTTTAAATTTTGGCAGCAAGCTGGCAAAGAGTAATAGTGACACTTACTGGGTTTTAGGAAAACAAGTAAAATAGTAAAATGCCATCCTGTTGTAAACTGTTTTACTTTAAAAACAACCTCCCCCAAATGAAAAAGTGACAAGAATTTCATCATCACTTCTCCAAATAATACCATCATATAATTTCATTTCACCCTGTGGTTGTCCCTCGCTATGTAAATTGAAACCTTCATTTTGAAAATCGCTTATATTCTAAAGTGTTTTATATGCCTAAAGTGTTCCCCTGACTGTAAATAGAAGTATTGGTGGTTATTTCAGATTGTTTAGTTAGGCCACCTAAGATCATGAACAGAATTTCATATTTTGCCTGGAAACTAATTGGCAGCCACTGAAGTGTTTTGGATTTACAACCTCAGTACATCTGAAATATGCCAGATTGGGGAATGCTGGATTCTGACACATACTCACAGTGATGGTCATCTATTCAAATTCTTCTGCTGATCAATCCTGCCATTCTTTCTTCTTTGCCAACGTCCTGGGAAATAACCTTGAATAGTTCATAAATCTCTTGGGCAACACACAAAAGGTAGTAAATATGATAACTACATTAATCAACTGCATTTATTGATGTTCAGTGCCAGTGTGTGACAGAGAAAATCGTATAATCATAGAATATAAGGGCTGAAAGGGAGCTTCACTATCATCTGGTTGAAATCTGTATATATCACGTTCCAAACCTTGGGGTTATAAAGCACAGTTTTAACTTCTTTGGCACTTATTGTACCAATTGGCACTATACGTTTGCCACTCATCCATTCAGCCTTTTTCCTAATATTGAGAAATACTTTTTAAATCTAGAGTGCTGCAAGCTTTCATATTTTATGATATTGAGGATTAAATTTATGCAGGGCAGTATTTAATCACCACTAAAATGATTCTGCATGCAAATGGTCAGATTAGCAAGTTATATAAGACATATGTGGCATGGGCCCGGGGTACTTGCAGGATCACCTCCTACCGGCCTCCCTGCGCCCAGTGCGCTCACATAGGACTGCCCTCCTTCGGATGCCTTTGGTCAGACAATGTCGGCTGGTGGTGCCCAGGATAAGGGCGTTCTCTGTGGCCGCATCGACTCTCTGGAACGAGCTACCCACTGGGCTCTGGACGGCCCCCGACCTCCGCTCCTTCCGTGGTGACCTGAAGACATGGCTTTTTCAACAAATCTCCTGATCCGTTGGGAATTCAGTTTTAATTGTTGGGTTTTTAATTGAATTATTTTTCTATTTCATTTTATTGTTGTTGTTTTATTGTTGTGAGCCGCCCCGAGTCCTTCGGGAGAGGGGTGGCATATAAATGTGAATTTTTTAAAAAAAACGTAGTGGAGGAAATTATTTTTCTAATTTGGCTTGTTGGTCTTGGGACAAAATAAAGAACTCAACAGGAGTTTTAAACCTAAAGCTTATTGATGATCATTAATTCTACTTGGTCTCTTTCTCTTTTTCTGAAAAGGAAAGTGTTTCTTCTTAATCAGTGCCACAAAACTCAGGAGAAACAGAAAATTTAAATGAAATGACATTCTAAGCTCCCAACTTCTTTGTGTAACTAAATTCTCTTTCTTCATGATGTTTCTATGGAATAAACGTAGCCCTGCATTCCCATTGCAGCACTGGTCAAAAGGGCCCAGCAGAGATTATACTACCTGAGACTTCTCAGGAAACAACAACGGAATGAAAAACTGCTGGTGATCTACTGCTGCACCATAGAGAATATTTTAACTTACTGTATCTGTGTATGGTTTGCCAATTGCACAGTGGCAGATAGGACAACACTCCAGAGGGTTAACATCACTGCCCAGAGGATCATTGGTTGCCCTGTCCCCTCTTTGGAAGACCTTTATAGCTGCCTTAAGAAAGTTCAAAACATTCCTAAGGATCCATGTCATCCCGGGCACCATTTTTTTGAACTATTACCATCTGGCAGACGGTACAGGATAATAAAAACAAGAACAAATAGGCTGAAAAACAGCTTCTATCCCAGGGCAGTAACTATATTGAATTCTACTATATAGTGCAATACTAATGCAATATCGGGTTTTCAGTTCGATTGTATAGAATGTGAAGGATGTGTGTTTGTGTTTTATTTTTATAGATATAATGTACACTGAAGATGGCATTTAATTTTGTTATAGGAGGTGCAATGACAATAAAGTAAACTAAAAACTAAACTAAACACTATTGTAAAACTGTATAGTGAATCTTGTGTTTTTTCACCAATCAGGGAAGAGGAAAGCAATGCCAAAGGAGGCGTATGGAAAATGAAGGTCCCCAAAGACAGTACGGTATGTTGTTTCCATGTGCGTGTAATTTTATGTTGAGGTATATTAATGTAAGGAGACTCCTATCACATTTCCAGTTGTATGAAGTTATATAACTTGGAATAATACAGAGCGTTATTTAGTGTCACATAAGTTAAAAAAAAAAACCTGCTGTTCATAAAGCAGGAAATCCCTTCCTTTTCTCTCTTTTTGCACATCTTCCATATGCTTTGTTTAGGGGTCTCCAACCTTGACAACTTTAAGACTTGTGGACTTCAACTCCCAGAATTCCTCAGCCAGCAAAGCTTTGTTGGTTTAGGGGGAAGATTTTTCAGCACACCAACACTCATCGAGAACACTTATTTGCTTGCCTTTGTAACACTTAAGTTTGCATATCACAGTCAGATCTTCTTATTTTGACTTAGTTCAATGCATAAAACTGGAATTATTAAATTAAAAAGTTTTGTTTTTCAGTGATAAAACCCATGCTGCCACTCTATTTCTGTTTTTTGTGTCTGGCCATTAATAGCCAAGATATCTAGACTTAGATTTTGAGCCTCTAGGGCAGAGGAATTCCAAACTCTGTTAGCAGTCACCAGAACTGTACTATATGGACAGACAAAAGGTGATGTATTAATGGTAAATGTAAGTGTAGTAGTCATCATTTACCATTCATGGGGTTTATTATAAGTGGACAAATTAATAAAATTCCATGCAGAATGAGAAGAAAAACTGACACAGGAGCAATAATCTAACCAAATCAGTTTCTAGAAGAAAGAATCCTCTTTTTCCGTGCCCTCAATTAGGAATGTGCAGTGTTTTTATAAAACACAATTAAAAGGACATTTGTTACATTACCTGTTAAATTCATCACCTTCCAATCCATAAATATTTTTTTCTGCAAACAGTTATGAATGCGAAGTTATAACAATATGCATAGCTAAAATAATATGGTGGTTATTGCAAAAAAGTATCTTGCAGGTCAAACTGGATATGTCATTGTTACTGTGGCAGAATCAGCATCTTAATTTCCTTTTTTTTTTTTTTTGCTAGTCCGCAGTTTGGAAAGAGTTACTGTTAGCAACAATTGGAGAACAGTTTACAGACCATTGTGCGACAAGTAAGAATATGTTTTTATTATTTGATGTTTGCTTTAATTTGTGAGGATCTCATGCCTAAGCTTGCTGACCATTTTAATTTAGCTGGCCAACATTTGCTAGGACTTTCACATTCACAGTGGACTGATTTTTGGCCTGAGTCAGCTGGTACTAAAAGGTACTTGTACTGATTTTTCTCAAACTTTTATCTAAGGGTGAAGCCAAGAGAAACAGTAGTTTCATTCAGTTATATGCGTATATGTTTGACATGCCTGATAGCGGTTTTTGTAATCCTTTTTTGTAAGGATCAGCTTACAAAATCTGCCTGGTTTTTATGGTTTTTCCAAAGTGGAAACAAGGCTATCACCACACCTACACAAAAGGAAGAGAGAGAAAAAATAGGATTTTAGAAAAGATAATGCTACGCTTTATCTGCTAGCACTGTTGCCAAGCAGAATGGAAAGGTTGACTTTCATCCTGGTGTGTAGCTTACTGACTAGAAAGAGAGCAGTTCCTCTTGACGAGGTCAAAAACAAAGAAAGAGAAATTTAGGTCGTAGAGTCAAATACATAATCAGTGAAGGAATCTAAATTAAAAAATATCCCCAACAGATGGGAATGTCTCATCTCTGCTTGAACATAGGCAGTGAATGGAACCCACCTTCTTGACTGGGTCATTGATTCCACTGTCAAACTGGGAAAACCTTCACTTGTGTGACATCCTTTCAACTATTTATCTATCGTTTTACTCTATTTTTATACCATCGTATATTATTCCCTCAGGGTTCTCTTGACTAAACACACCATGTTCTTTCAGTTTAAATGTATGGGGCTTTGTTTTTACCCACAACCATTCTCACTGAAATCAACTTTCTCTGTTTTCATCTGTTTCAATTTCTCTGAATCCTTCTTAAAGTGCAATGTCCAAAGCGGACAGAGTATTGAGATGGAATTTGTCCAACACAAAATATTCACAGAACAATTATTTGATTTGCAAATGATACAGTATAACATTACATTTGCCCTTTGCAACCACAGTATACCACTGATTCATATTCTGTTTGCAATCAAACAGAATATTCTGTTTGCAATTAGCTCACACTTAGAACCCTTTTTGCAAAATACCATCAAGTCTGTATCTTGTTTATTTTGTTTCCAGCATTTGATTTTTGTTTCCTAAAGTGAAAAGATTTGCATGTATCTTCATTAAAATCCGTCCTGTTATTTTCTCTAAGCTATCAAGATCTTTTTTGAATTTTTTTCCTTCTAATATATTCCCCCCGCCATATATTCATCTGCAAATTTGATAAATGTTCGCTATACCTCTTTATAAAAATTGTTAATAAAAATACAGAGTATAGGACACATATCTGAAGTAGCCACTCAGTTATTTCCCTCCACTGTAATAAGGAGCTTTTGATTAGCATTTTCTATATTTTTGAGACAGTTACATATCTATTTAATTGTCATGCCTTGTCATCCATCCCGTACTAAATTTAAAAGGTAAATCAGGGAGACCTCATCAGATTACTAAAATCAATATATGTTCATTCTCCATCATTCCATATTCTGTGGAATAAGGATAATGCTTGTTCTTGACAAATCTGTGTTGACGTCTTGTAATTGTCATACTTGTTTGCAAGATGTTTACAGATTAATGTCTTTATGATCTGTAGTAGAATCTTCCCTGGTACTGATTTATATTGATTGGTCTGTAGTTCACTGAATATTATTTTTTTCCCTTTTTGAAAATAAGGACAACATCCTGTTGTCACCTGCACTATGTTAGTTCATATGATTTCTTCAAAAAGATTTGGCCGGATAGTTTAGAACAGAAAAAATAAAATAGAATAAAGCTGGAAGGGACCTTGGAGGTCTTCTAGTCCAGCCCCCTGCTCAAGCAGGAGAACCTATACTATTTCAGATAAGTGTCTGATTAGTTTCTTCTTAAAAACCTCCAGTGATAGAGTGCCCATGATTTCTAAAGGCAAACTATTCCACTGGTTAATTGTCCTCACTGTTAGGAAGTTAATTCCAAGTTGCTTCTCTCTTTGATTAGTTTCCAACCACTGTTCCTTGTCCTGCCTTCCGGTGCTTTGGAGAATAATTTGACCTCCTCTTCTTTGTGGCAGCCCCTCAAATACTATCATGTCGCCCCTAATTCTTCTTTTCTTTAGACTAGCCAAACCCAAATCCTGCAGCTATTCTTGATAAGTTTTAGCCTCCAGGCCTTTGATCATCTTAGTTGCTCTTCTCTGAAATTTTTCCAAGCTCTCAACATCTTTTTTATAGTATGGTGACCAAAATTGGTTGCAGTATTCCAGGTGTGGTCTTTATAAAGTGGTACTAGTACTTCACGTGATCTTGATTCTATGCCTCTGTTCCTTCAATACCACAAGATGCAATTAATTTTGAGTTTTAGCTTTGCTGATACTATTTCTACACTTGCAGGATATATCTATGCACTTTTTCTTTATGACCTGCCTCTCTTTCCACATGATATATATTTGTGCAGCCACATTATCTTATGTTGCCATTCATTTTCTTCTTGTCATTAGCATTTTACTTTTAGTATCTTTTTAGGAAGTCCCATCTGTCTTCAGTGCCTTTTCTTATTAACTTCTCCTGTCATGGATTCATCCTTCCTTGGAATCCAAAATACACAGCTGACTATTCGGACTTTACTTTTCCTTAAAATCAAGACCTTGAGTGCTATAGTTACTTTTCTCCTAATGTTCATGGCTGCTTTCTTTTCCTTGACTAAGTCTTCCCTTCTAGTTAGTGTTACATCTAGTACCGTGTTTCCCCAAAAATAAGACCCTATCTTATATTTTTTGAACCCCGAAATAAGCACTTGGCCTTATTTTCGGGGAGGACTTATTATTTTGGGGCACGTGGACCAAGACAGGGCTCCTCGTGCTGTCTTACTTGATTTCCAACTCTGTTTCCCTAACCCTAATCCGAGGAAATGGCGGGGGACCGGCTGCGCATGCAGTTAAATATTTTCAGGGAGGGCTTATTTTCAGGGGAGGGCTTATTTTCGGGAAAACACGGTATAACTGATTCTCTTACACAATACTGCACCCTCTGAAGCTCATTATAGAAATAATGAGGTAGAATTTTTAGCATTGCATGTCAAACAACATAAACATGTCTTTTCATTGTGATTGTTACACTTTATTTAATAAGCTCATTTCGTGTCTCTGTTTGTAGGGTAAGAGTTCTGTATTAAGTTGAAAATATTTCTATCACCTGATTCCCAACAACTCTGGTCAAAAGCATTGAAAACAGTACCAAAGTAAATAAAAATAAAGAAATCAAAGTTGGCAAAGATAACAAAACAGGATAGGAATGAAAAAGAACGTATATCCACAGCCCAAAGGAGGCTTCATTCATCCTTGCCAAAAGCCTGGGCAAAGTCTTTTAAAAAGCCAAATAATACTGTTTTTCCCCCCCTCAACAGATGATGAAGTAATTGGTGTTAGTGTCAGTGTTCGTGACCGGGAAGATGTTGTTCAAGTCTGGAATGTAAATGCATCATTAGCAACTGAAGCTTCAGTTTTAGAAAAGATCCATGAACTTCTGCCCCAGACATCTTTTAAAGCAGTTTTTTATAAACGTAAGTGGTCTCTGCACGCGATGTAAGTCAAACGCAATGTTTACAAACTGTATCAACAAAATCTGTTTTAAGACTCACGAGCTATCTTGCCTTTCAGCCCATAAAGAACATCACGCTTTTGAAGGTAGACGTGGGAGACATTAACAAGGACAGAATTTGGAAGGTTTTTCTAAGATCACCGCAACAGAAAGATGGACAAAACATTTACAAAAACACCACAACAACCCTTAGTGTATTTTTTTTTTAGATCTTTGTATTCCTCTCGAGCCGCTGGTACTGAAAAGCAAGAACTGCTGCCTCAGTAGCTGATACTATTTTGATTTCTCAGCTCAATAAATCAGTTTCTTTTAGTATTCCTTTCTTTTTAAGGTAGAAGATACAGCAATTCTCAGTATCTGCTTGAACGGCAAATGTGCACAAGCATGATATGCTGCTTTTATTTTTATTTTTCTAGAGCTGTATCTAAATAAATCATAGCTTAGGGAACCATGTTTTCTGAATTTGTTTTTAGACATTCCTATCATGTTCACATCTAGTAGTAGATTTCTCCCCCACCCCCCAAAAATGTGCACTGTTCTAATCCGCAATGACAAATTGAATCATGCCAATTCTACCCAATCTCCATTAAACAAATGGAAATTTCACTGCACCTCTGCTATCCGGCTTGCTTCTTAGCACCCTTCAGCCTTTGCACTTGATAATGCTCATGCTGTAAAGATATGTTAATAATCACTGAACAAAGCCTATAAACGGAGAATACAGTTCTATTTTGACAAAGCCTGGGGGGGGAGCCCTTAAGAAAGATTGACTTGGTTCACACCCATTAATCAAACCCCCCACCCCCCACTCTTGAAATTCTAAGCTAGGCAACGCTTAGATAGAAGCACTGTTTGTGATTATGTATCTACTGTGATTTCTATGATAGTAGCAGCAATTGAGTTGCTACAGTTGTGCTGTTAGTGCAGAGACTACAGTCAAGTGTGAAGCAGTCAATTGTTAGTTGATGTCTGTTTTATGGCTATTTCAAAAATCTTAACGTAGAAGAATAAGTTTTCATCAGGAAACCCTACAACTTTTATTTCTTACGTTGTTTGATTTTTTTTCTCCTTATCTCACTATATTTTATGTATCTCTGAAAAACAGATAATGTTTTCTACTATGTTCTCACTTAAAATACAAAACTTCACATGTTTATTCTTCACACTTATAATAATATACCTCCCCCCAATCATCATTATGATAACAACAGATACTTTTTTTTAATCCTTTAAGGTCAATATCAATTGAATAGTACCTTTATGGTTAACATAATTAGTACAATTTTGTGTAGTTACAAGTTATAACGCCTTAAGTACACTCTTCAGCATAGAGAGAAGTCAGTTATATTTTAAAGCATGAATGTGAAGTTTTCAAATTAGTTTGTGTGATTTCCTCCCCATACTAATTTATTGGAGGTTGCAATACATTTTTATTTTTTATTACAAAACCAAAGATTTATTTAGTTCCTCAGCAGAGGATGCCGATGTGCTAGAGGGAACGTTCATTCCCATCTAAGCAGAATTACTGGATTAGTATTAGTATTTTGAAAATTGTTCTGACTGCACTGATATCAACTCACATTTAATCGTATAAGAAGGTGGCTGTTGGAATTCAGTACATTTATGAATCAAGTTTTTTCTTTTTAATTTTGTACTAGTTCATCTGTATTTATGAATTAAACTTGTGCATTTACCAAACCTTATTAAAAGTTTTATAAATTCATGTGTATAGTCAATTATTACATTTCATTATATCTTCACTTTTTAGAAATGTAAGGTTTCTCAGACCTCAACATACATAGATACATATTCATGATTCTTTCAAGAATTTAGTGCTATATAGTATATCTACATCTACTAATAAAAGTTGGAGCTGAAGAAGGTATAAATAGAATGGTAAAAAACTTTAGTGATAATTTGTCCCATTGAGAAAACTGTTGATAGAT
This sequence comes from Ptyas mucosa, assembly GCA_012654045.1. Classification (NCBI taxonomy): domain Eukaryota; kingdom Metazoa; phylum Chordata; class Lepidosauria; order Squamata; family Colubridae; genus Ptyas; species Ptyas mucosa. The sequence continues at coordinate 15,941,747 of WNWU01000011.1, read as the reverse complement.
TAATTGAAATATGATTCATTTAGGACATTCAGAAGATGTTTTTAGGCATACCGCTCTCAACTTCCCCTTCATGTTATTTAGTCTCTGTGATAATACAGGAAAATATAGAATGGTCGCTTCCTCATCATGTGGCAGAGCAATCCAGTAGTTATTTTGCCGACTGTCAAGGTAAAGGAACCTTAAGAAACTTGATCATATAGGACCCACATATTTGATGTCCATCTTGCTTTCCTGCTGAGACATGGAATTGGGAGAAGGATGATTCAAGCATGTGTTTTAAGACAATATTGAAGATTGTTCCATATTTTGACTAATTCTAAACTTTCTCTGTGTGAAGTGTTTCAGCAGTGATAGCGCCTTCATGTTAGTTGAGCAAACAATTTTTATGCAAAATCATATCAGCCCATCTTCCTAACAGTAAAACGATCATGATTGCTCTAACAATGATAAGTTATTGAATCAGGTAGACTTGAAGGAAGCTTTTTTAGTGGCTTCTAATACCATCAGGCGAAGTATCTTCTTGGGCTACTTAACTGAATAAAAAATGGAATTCCTTCTAGAGAATGATATCTGCAATAGCTTAAGCCACAGGACTGTTTTGCCCTTTGGCGTCTCGTAAACCTGGCCCTAATATACAGCTGGGCCTCGATTTACAATTGTTCATTTAGTGACCGTTCAAAGTTACAACGGCATTGAATGACCATTTTTCCCACGATCATGGTCACGTGATCAAAATTCAGATGCTTGGCAATTGGCTCATATTTATGATAGTTGCAATGTCCTGGGTCATGTCATCAGCTTTTGCAACCTTCTGACAAGCAAAGCCCGATTCACTTAACCACCTTGTTACTAACCTAACTACAATGATTCACTTAACAACTGTTTCAAGAAAGGTTGTAAAATGTGGCAAAACTCACTTAACAAATGTTTCACTTAGCTACATAAATGTTGGGCTCAATTGTGATTGTAACTCAAGGACTACCTGTATTTTCTATAATAAGAAGAATAGGCATTTCTACTGTCATTCCTCCTAGCTTGATTGTGACAATATTTAGGCTGGACTCTTACCCGAGCTGCCCTTAAATTGTGTATGTTGTATGGACTGTTGGATTAGCCCAGAAGCCAGTTTAGTCCAATGCTCTGTTCCACAGTGGTCAATATTTATGGGAAACCTTAGAAGCAGAAGCATGTTAGCTTCTTCCCTTTTGGGTTGCCTAGCAACTAACAGTTTGAGGCATGTTGGAGTTGATTCAGAAAACAAGCTGGAATGAACCATTGGGAATATATCTTGCCAACTTTCACATCTAAACAAATATGCTTAGGATTCTTCCTCTTTTGTTAATAATTCCACAATACTTGAGTTCTCATAAGACTTCATGCCAGTAGCTGTTCTTGCCTGGCTTTCTTTCTGTTGGTGCTTTCCTCTTGTTTGTGCTTCTCAATGAGATAGGATGTTTCGGTTATTCAAAGGGTTGTATAGATCCCCAGAGTACAGTGTTATATTTAACACAATGCCTTTTTAATGTAAATTCCCCTTAACAAGGAGAGCTGTCCCTGAGGCATCCTGATTAAAAGAGCTGCTACAGCAGTAATTACATAAGAAATAATTTGTAGATGTTATAATTCTGAGATAAAGCCATATCTTTTCTAATTTTAGGTTCTAGTCTTTCCCAACTGCCTGGTTTTCCTACTTTCTCATTTTACTCATACTTCTGCTATTTCTATTTTTCTTTTCTTGAAAAGTCTCACCTGAAACAAAGATTTGGCCTCATGATTGAAATAGAAAATTATGCTATACAACTACCTTTCTACCCTATATACCAGTGATGGCTAACCTTTTTGCCATCGCGTGCCAGGAGGGGGGGCGGGGGAGGGTCATGCGCGCACATGCCCACACGCATGTGCGCGCAACCCCCCTCCCCCCCCTCCTGGCACATGATGGCGTGGTAGGCCCGTTTTTCTTTCTTACCTGGCTCCAGATCCTGTCTATTTATCTGGGAAGGGCGAAAACAGCCTTTCCCACTCCCTTGGAGGCCCTACGGAGGCTGAAAGTGGGACAGGAAGTGACATTTTTTGCTGTCCCCAGCCTCCAGAACCTCTCTAGGAGTCTCTAGGAGCCTCTCTAGGAATCTCTAGGAGCCTCTCTAGGAGTCTTTGGAGGCCGGGGACAGCAAAAAACGTCACTTTCTGCCCCACCGGAAGTCAGGAAATGGGCCCTTTCAGCCTCCGTAGGGCCTCCAAGGGAGTGTGAAAAGCTGTTTTTGCTTTTCCCAGATAAATAGACAGGATCTGGAGCCAGGTATGAAAGAAAAATGGACCTTCCCCACCCACCCCAGTCCCTCCAGAGGCAGGAAACAGCCTGTTTCCCTACTTCTGGTGGGCCCAGAAGGCCCGAAAATCAGCTGGCCGGTGGGCGCATGAGCCCCAGAGCTGAGCTGACGTGCCCACTAATATGGCTCCGCGTGCCACCTGTGGCACGCGTGCCATAGGTTCGCCATCACGGCTATATACTGTAAACTCATATATATCAATAGCACTTAGAGTTAAATACCACTTCACAGTGTTTTACAACCCTCTTTAAATGGTTTATGGAATCAGCATATTGCCCCCAACAATCTGGGTCCTCATTTTACCAACCTTGGAAGAATGAATGGCTGAGTCAACCTTGAGCCGGTGAGAATCAAACTGTTGGCATTCGGCAGAATTAGACTGCAATACTCCATTTAACCACTGTGCCCCCATGGCTCTATATCACCATGGCTCTGTTTACATACATACATGCACATACCCACATGTATCAGTGGGCCTTGTTTGCATAGAATGATCTCGTCATATTGTGTGTTGTGAAGTGAGTGGTGATATGTGTTGTGCAGATTATTTAACCCCTATGAATTATCAACTTCCATAGAAAACACTTGATTTAATCCCAAACAAAGCCAGTTCTTGCTTGAGGGGTGGTGGTGCGGGGTGAGATAAACTAACTCCAATCAACTAGTTCCATGATATGCAAAGTGTATATCCTACAGAGGTCCTGAGAAAGCAGTAGCTCCCTGTAAGTTCCTCTTTTGGTCTCCTTAATAGGTTTCACACCATCCCCCTTTTTTTTGTATGGGGAAGTGCCCTATAACTTCCATGAAAGCTATGATGGACCTCTCAAATGGTACTTATAACCTGGTTTAAAAGTTCCAACAAACCCCCTTTAAGCATGTGGCCACATTTTGATTGCCCAATAAGTAGCACCAGCTGCCTGCAATTACTGCAAGTTCAAATCTCACCAGGCTCAAGGTTGACTCAGCCTTCCATCCTTTTGAGGTAGGTAAAATGAGGATCCGGTTTGTGGGGGTAATAAACTGACTTTGTATAAAAAAGAACACCGCTTTGGGGGGGGGCGAAAGCCCTACTAAACAGGTATATACAAAAGTATGAAGGCTATTGCTTAACGCATTGTAAGCCGCCCTGAGTCTCCGGAGAAGGGCAGCATATAAATTGAAACAATAACAATAATAATAATAACTGGACTACATTTATGGCATATTGCAATGTCCCACAGTTATATGATAGTGATTTATGGGTTTCCCCCCCAAAAAATTCAATGTTGACATCCCTTTCCAGGAAATAAAATGGCCATTGCAGACAATGTGTTCACTTAATGACCACACATTCACTTAACAACTTGGGCTTGGACTCTGGGTAGATCCCGGCGGGATGACTGAGGCTGGTCTTGAGAATGTTATCTGGGATGAGTTCGACCCTGTGACTCCTGAGGACGTGGACAGGATCCTGGGGAGGTTAAACGCAACCACATGTTTATTGGACCCGTGCCCCTCCTGGCTGGTACTGGCCACCTGGGAGGTAACACGAGGCTGGCTCCAGAGGATTATAAATGCTTCTTTGAGAGAGGGTTTCTTGCCTCCCGCCTTGAAAGAGGCGGTGGTGAGGCCCCTCCTCAAGAAGCCTTCCCTGGACCCGGCTGTTTTGGCAAACTACCATCCGGTCTCCAACCTTCGCTTTATTGCGAAGGTTGTCGAGAGTGTGGTTGCGCGCCAGCTCCCACAGTACCTGGATGAAACCGTCTATCTAGATCCGTGCCAGTCCGGCTTCAGGCCTGGGTACAGCACGGAGACGGCATTGGTTGCATTGGTGGATGATCTCTGGAGGGCCCGGGACAGGGGTTGTTCCTCTGTTCTGGTCCTGTTAGATCTCTCAGCGGCTTTTGATACCATCGACCATGGTATCATGCTGCACCGGTTGGGGGGATTGGGGGTGGGAGGCACCGTGCTGCGGTGGTTCTCCTCCTATCTCTCTGACCGGTCACAGTCTGTGTTGGCAGGGGGGCAGAGGTCGACCTCGAGGCGCCTTGCTTGCGGGGTGCTGCAAGGGTCGGTCCTCTCACCGCTCCTGTTCAACATTTATGTGAAGCCGCTGGGTGAGATCATCCGTGGTTTTGGGGTGCGATGTCATCTGTATGCTGATGATACTCAGCTGTACATTTCCACCCTAGACCACCCCAATGATGCCCTCGAAGTGATGTCCCAGTGTCTGGAGGCCATGCGGGTCTGGATGGGGAGGAACAGGCTTCGACTCAACCCTTCCAAGACCGAGTGGCTGTGGATACCGGCGTCCCGATATAGCCAGCTGGTGCCATCGCTGGCTATTGGGGGCGAGTTATTGGCCCCTACAGAGGGAGCTCGCAACTTGGGCGTCCTCCTGGACACACGGCTGTCTCTAGAAGAGCACATGATGGCTGTGGCCAGGACGGCTTTTTATCAGGTTCGCCTGATACGCCAGTTGTGCCCCTTTCTGGATCGGGACTCCTTATGCACGGTCACTCATGCCCTCGTTACATCTCGCCTGGACTACTGCAACGCTCTCTACATGGGGCTCCCCTTGAGGAGCACCCGGAGGCTCCAACTGGTTCAGAATGCCGCCGCGCAGGTGATTATGAGAGCGACGGGGCGCTCCCATGTAATGCCTCTCCTGCACGAGCTGCATTGGCTCCCGTTGGTCTTCCGGGTGCGCTTTAAGGTATTGGTTCTCACCTTTAAAGCGCTCCATGGCTTAGGGCCAGGGTACTTACGAGATCGCCTGCTGCTACCGATAACCTCCCACCGGCCAATACGCTCTCACAGAGAGGACCTCCTCAGGGTGCCGTCAGTCAAGCAATGTCGGCTGGCGGCCCCCAGGGGGAGAGCCTTCTCTGTGGGGGGACCCGCCCTATGGAATGAGCTACCTCCTGGAATACGACTGATCCCAGACCTTCGTACCTTCCGCAAAGCCTTGAAGACTTACGTATTCCAGCAAGCCGGCCTAGCTTAAATGGTTTTAAATTGGGATTTTGAATTTTATAGACTTGGGGTTTTAAATTGGGAGGCCGATCGATTTAATATCTTTTAATTTATCTTAATTTTTGTATTGTATGTATTTTAATTCTGGCTGTCCACCGCCCTGAGTCCCTTCTGGGAGAAGGGCGGGATACAAATTAAATTATTATTATTATTATTATTATTATTATTATTATTATTATTATTATTATTATTA
>WNWU01000011.1:15797523-15936199 GCA_012654045.1 Ptyas mucosa | reverse complement strand
TATTATTATTATTATTATTATTATTATTATTATTATTATTATTATTAACAACTGCCATGCTCGCTTAATGACCATTGCAAAAAATTCCTAAAATTGAGTTGCCTCCAATATGGTTGTAAGCTGAGGGCTACCTACATATACTTCAAACTCATTTCAGGAGCAACAATTGACAATCTCACAGGGTTTTGTTGCCTGTTAAAAACATCTGGTTTGGGAATGCCTTATTGCTGAAAAGCAATGAATAGCCTGACTACAACCAGATGGAGCTATAATGTTAAGTCCTGGAATTTCCCAACTTTTGAGAAATAAAATCTATCTTTTGAAAGGCAAAAAAGGAAGCTGGGAAGAAAGCTTGAGAAATGGTATATCAATGCCAAAGTTTTTCCTTCACTTGTATCTCAAATTCTGCATCTTACCAATTCAGCTTCAGTGGAAAACCCCAAAGAGATCATACACTTTTACCATTGCCAGCTAATTAATTGTTAACTTCAGACACAGCAGGTAGAAAGGAGCAACAGCATCCCAGGGACCATGTCCTTGTCAATAGAAGCCAACTGGAAGATGTACAGGAAAATTCTGGAAATGTTTCTCCTGCCATGAGATCAATTTGAAAAGCAAGGAACAAGAGGTATGTGCAGAAATAGACTTGTTTCAGTGCCAATAATTCTGAATGCAGGGGACTTCCCGCCACAGTAATTAACACAGCGGAATTACCTGTATAAACATTTTCACATCTACCAAAATGTCAAATTTCTTCTGATTATACTTTACTTGGAGAAAAAAAAAAGTTTAATCAGACGTGTTCTGTGTTTAAACAGTTCATCTTCTACATGTAACAATTTCTCTCAGGATCAGAAGGGAGGAATTAGAGAAAAGATTGAAATGAAAGTATCCAGAATTTTGATCTAAAATATCACCATCAATCTTAACTGTACTTAAGTCTGACAGATTTCCTAATTTTCTAATTTGACAGTTTAATGAAGAATGGAGTTCTGTGAAAAATATCATACAGCTTGAAATACGCAACTAGCCAATTTGAATAGAGGATGGGGACTGTGTTTAATATGTGCGAATACCCAGAACTAAACCGAAATAGAGGTGCACTCCATTAATTTTTTGTTAATCTTCAAAATACTTTTGGCTCCTACAAAATATTAACTAATAAGTCTGGTTGCTTCATGGATATATAAATGCTGTTTTCCAGGTAACAGCATGGAAATGACTTGTTCTACTACACTTTTTAAAAAACATCCTATAATCGAAATTTTCTCTTAGAGGTTTCCTAATTACATACCAACCACATCTCTTCACTTTTTCAGCTCTGGCAGGGTCTAACTTTTTGCCTCATCTAAGTTACTGAAATAGATTAGTAGAGCAGGGCTTTTAAAAAAAAATGGTTAGAGGCCAACCATTACATTATCCAGAGTAACAATGTAGGAAAACATGCAGAACTGGATTTTTAGTTTTACATTTTTTTCAGTAGTAGCCATAGCCGGCCATGTGAATGGAGTAGTTGAGAAACATTCTGTGCTGTGTCTAAAGGCACAGACTTTTCTATAGGAATCCATTTTGAGGAAGTCGTTTCTCTGTAGACCCACATCTAGATCTGGCCCATTTTTAACTTGATCTCTCTCTCTCTCTCTCTCTCTCTCTTTCTCTTTTTGCTAAAGTCTATTCTCACACTTAATATTTAATTTAATTTAATTTAATTTAATTAATCATATTTCTATGCCATCCAACTCCCAAGGGACTCTGGGCGACTTACAACAGAAATAATACAAATAGTGAACATAAATTTAAAAAAAAAACATTATAAAAGCATTTTAAAAACATTAAAAAACACATGCACACCATCCATAGCCGGATCTCGCAAGATTGAACAGTGAGATCAATGGCCCCAGGCCTGCCGGAAAAGCCAGTCTTCACTGCTTTCCAGAAGGCCAATAGGGCGGGGGTAGTCCGGACCTCAGGAGGTAACTGGTTCCAGAGAGCTGGGGCAGCCACAAAGAAGGCCCTCCCCCACGGGCCTGCCAGCCGGCATTGTTTAGCTGACGGGACCTGGAGGAAACCAACTCTGGGATCTTACCGGTCATTGGGAGCTATGCGGTAGAAGGCGATCTCAAAGATAGCCTGGCCCTGAGCCATGTAGAGCTTTAAAGGTAATAACCAACACCTTGAATTGTGCCCGGAGACCAATAGGGAGCCAGTGCAGCTTGCGGAGAATTGGTGTAATGTGGGTGTATCTAGGTGTACCCACAATAGCTTGCGCGGCTGCATTCTGGACCAACTGTAGTCTCCGAACACTCTTCAAGGGTAGCCCTATGTAGAGCGCTTGCAATAATCTAACTGTGAGATGTCAAGGGCATGAGAGACTGTGAGGAGAGCCTCCTGATCCAAGTAGGGTCGCAATTGGTGCACCAGGCGAACCTGTGCAAAGATCCCCCTAGCCACAGTTGCTAGATGTTGCTCTAATCTTAGCTGTGAGTCTAGGAGGACACCCAAATTGCGAACCCATTCTGAGGGGGACAATTTCTCCCCCCCCCCCAGAACCAGGGATGGACAATCGACATAGTTTTTGTCTGGGTTAAGTTTGAGCCTGTTGACTCCCATCCAGACCCTCACAGCCTCCAGGCACCAGCACATCACATCCACCGCTTCACTGAACTGATGCGGGGTGGAGATATACACCCCCGCGACTATAATATGAGCCTCATATAACTCAGTGGTTAAAAAGCAGCTGAGCTTTTGTGTCTGGGTTCAAGACCTGAGCACTGCGCAACAGTGTTTTTGTTGCTTGTATCCTTACAATTTATATTGTAAATTGCCACAAATGACCTCCCACCGACCCGTGCGCTCCCACAGAGAGGACCTCCTCAGGGTGCCATCAGCCAAACAATGTAGGCTGGTGACCCCCAGGGGGAGAACCTTCTCTGTGGGGGCACCTACCCTCTGGAACCAGCTGCCCCCTGAGATAAGGCGAACTCAAGACCTCAGTGCCTTCCGCCGTGCCCTTAAAACCTACTTTTTCCAACAAGCCAGGCTGGCTTAGGAAGTAATTTTAGACGTTTTTTAAATTGGTTTGTTATTTTTAAAATTGGAGCCAAATTTATATGTATTTTTAATTCTTAATATTTGTATTGTATGTTTTTTTTAATTCTGGCTGTTCACCGCCCTGAGTCCTCAGGGAGAAGGGCGGTATATAAATTGAAAAATAAATAAATAAATAAATAAATATTGATATTGTTTCCTGATTGCTTATTTGTACCCTATGACTATCATTAAGTGTTGTACCTTATGATTCTTGATGAATGTATCTTTTCTTTTATGTACACTGAGAGCATATGCACCAAGACAAATTCCTTGTGTGTCCAATTACACTTGGCCAATAAAGAATTCTATTATTCTATTCTATTCTATTCTATTCTATTCTATTCTATTCTATTCTATTCTATTCTATTCTATTCTATTCTATTCTATTCTATTCTATTCTATTCTATTCTATTCTATTCTATTCTATTCACAGGGTGAGCTTGCTTACCTAGCAGTTTGAAAGCATGCAAATGCGAGTAGATTAATAGAAACCACTCTGGTGGGAAGGTAACAAAGTTCCATGTCCCTTTGGTGTATAGCCATGCTGGCCACATGACCATGGAAAATGTCTTCAGACAATGCTGGCTCCCTTGGCTGAGAAACAGAAATGAGTACCGCGCACTATAGTCAGATAGGACTGGACAGGGAAACCTTTACCTTTTAGTCTCATACCAAAGTAGCCCAATTCTGTTTTGTTTTTAAAGAATTATCCTGCAGATGGACAGGGGTCTAAATTCCTTTACACCATTTCTTTCCAACACTCTATTAGGTGAGGAAGCATAAGAAGTATCAAATACCAGTTATAGGAGTAATGTTCTAACCCAGATATTTTCTGCTGTCCATGTCAATCAGACTAGCCTAAATGGATGGATGCTGGAATACAGCTGAAAGCCCAGCAAACAGGCTGATATAAGTGGTACAACTTTGCAAAAGGAAGAAGGTAGAAAGCTAAGCCGTTTCACTTAAATAAAAGCTTTTATTTTAATTAACCTAACCTTTATAAGAGGCAATCTTCCAAGAAATAATGATTCAAGAACACCTGAGAAATAAATCCATGAAGATAGACACATTCTCTAAAGATAAATCCTAACTAGGAGATGTCAATAAAAAGCTACCACAGGACAGTCAGCTTCACTTTTTTTGTAGTATTATAAAATCTACATTTTAAATAGAAACATAGTCAAAATAAAGCCACAGATTTATGCCCGGTGCTTCTATGGAACAGAAAATAGCTTCAACTAAATGGTGAACAAGCACCATATATACTCGAGTATAAGCCGACCCGAATATAAGCCAAGGCAACTAATTTTACCACAAAAAAACCTGGGAAAACTTATTGACTCGAGTATAAACCTAGGGTGGGAAATGCAGCAGCTACTGGTAAATTTCAAAATAAAAATAGATATCAATAAAATTACATTAATTGAGATATCAGTAAGTTAAATGTTTTTGAATATTTATTTCAAAGAAAAACAGTAAACTAGCTCTGTAAGTGCATAGCGTAAACTACACTATAACTAAATTACACAAGAGAATGTAGTATATATACCAAAAATAATTCAATAACAATTTAATCTGATACATTGGGTTAAGTGATGTAGGGCTTGATATTTCAGGCAAGTTCAAACCTCTGTTAAGAGATACCTACATTCTCTCTCTTTCTCCCTTTCTTTTTCTTTTTTTCTCTTTCTTTCTTTGTCTCTTTCTTTCTTCTCTCTCTCTCTCTCTTTCTTTCTTTCTCCCTCCCTTTCTCCTTTCTCCCTTTCTGTGAAGAACCCCAGAAGGTCTTTGGTAGGAGGAAGAAAAGCCAGACACTTTGAAACGTTTTGTAGCTTACCCTGAGCAAGGATAGCTAGTGCAGGCATTTACAATAAGCTCTCAACTTAAGTTCAGTGAATTTAGGACCCCCAACAGTGAGGATGAAGTGTGAGTAAAAGCGTTTACCCTTTCCTCCCCCACAACTCTCTCTCTCTTTCTTTCTTTCTCTCTCCCTTCCTTTCTTCTTCTCAGCTGGCATTCTTAGAGCTCCACTATTGATTAGCTTAGCCTGAGCAAGGATAGCTAGCAGCCAGCCTATTACAATAAGCTCTCAATTCAAGCTCAGTGCACGTGGGGATTTCCCTAAACAGTGAGGATTTCTTTGTTTCTTTCTCCCTTGAAGCCCCCCCCCCCAGCCCATTTTTGCTTCCAGGGGGCTGCAGGGAGTCTTGGCACCGCAACCCCCACACGTCCCATTTTGGCCTTAGCAAGCCTCCCTGCAGCCCCTGGAAGCCAAAATGGGGCGTGGGGGGGGGGCGCTGCACCCCCCCACATCCTCTTTTGGCCTTAGCAAGCCTCCCTGCAGCTCCTGGAAGCCAAAATGGGTTGCAGGAAAAAAGGCATTTTTTTCCTCACTTGAGTATAAGCTGAAGGGGGATTTTTTTCAGCATTAAAAATGTACTGAAAAACTCGGCTTATACTCGAGTATATACAGCATGTATCATTCCAATCTAAAACTATAATTTATTTGGATTATACATATTGTCAAAAACAGACATGCACTGGATATTTCAAGATTGTCAGGATCATTTTTAATGTACTAATACAGAGAGTGACACCCCCAGTGGTGGGATTCAAGTAATTTAACAACCGGTTCTCTGCCCTAATGATTTCCTCCAATAACCAGTTTGCCAGACTGCTCAGAAAGTTAACAACCGGTTCTCCCAAAGTGATGCAAACTGGCTGAATCCCACCACTGGACACCCCACCCCCACCCCTTATGAAACTATTTGCAGGGGAAATAGTAAAGCAGAGATTGTTGTATGTCAGAGGAAAGTTTTGGTGGCACAAATGATAGTCCAGAGGGGTAGAATGAATAGGTTTAGAGAGGAGAATGAAAGAATAAGAAGTCATAATAACTTTTCCCTGCGTAAGAAAAACAAGGACATTGCATGACACTGTTACATGTCTCTTTCCTTTGGGTTATAAATATAAAACTAGCAAATTCTAGAGAATCCCTAAATGATATTGCTGAATGTACCTTTTTGCACTGTAGGGTTGTTATTTTTTTCATGATATAAAGAGATTCCTCTAGGCAAGCAACAAAAAGGACCTTGTCACTTAAAACAGAGTAAAGTACCAGGACAAAACTAGCCAAGAATCAGGAGAAAGACCTTGGAGATTAAGCAATTCCCAGACCAGGCTCAGAACTGAGATAATACTACAAGCACAGTAGCGCTCAGATTAAAAAAAAGAAAAGTGCCCAAAATAAATAAATCAGGTCCAAACCAAAAAAAAAAAGTGAGGCTGTAAAGATAAAACAAAATAGAAATATCAAAGCTGGAACTTCAGGCAATGAATCAAAACTTTAATAAAATGCCATTTGGTTAAATTAAATCTGATTTAAATAGGGCAATAAAAATCACGCTATATGGCTCAAATAGTATGGTCAACATAAAGAAATATTTGAGATGTTGCTGGGAAGTTATGCTAAGTGATGAAATTATTATTAATTATTATGATTAAATTTTCCACCTATTTCACCAGGGGGCTACTAAATGCTTCAAAATCAAGCCATTTGTTTCCTGGCAAGGTCCTTGATTGGTGACTTTATAGAATATCTCATGGACTGCATGGGTAGATTATGATCAAACAGATTTTGTCTGATTTTCTGGGATTGACTCCCTTCACTAGAGTCAATGGAGGGCTGCATGAATAATACAATTTTGATCTATGGCGCTGAAAGTCACTTCTTCCTAATATGGGGTATGGATTGTACATCTCATGCATAACAGTCAACAGCCTCCATGTGCTACATGGACAAGGAACCAGTGTAATTCTGATTGACAAAAATATGTTAATCCTCCATGAAGGGTAGTTAACAGCAGAAAATGCTCTTATGTCTCTCAAGTGAGCAGTGATCTGTATTCTTATAGAATGACACTGCAGCCCCTCCTAAGCTGCTCTACCGTAGACAAGCCAGTCACACGTATTTCATGGTTTACTGATGCCTAATTTCCTCCATCAACCCCTCTGAACTGTCTGTGTTCAGTATCAGTGTCTATGACATGTTATCTTTGATGGAGAGGGTGAGGAGAAATGGTTTCCGCTAGAGCTGCTGTCAATAAAATTCCATAAATCAGCGAGTCAAAGAAGGATGAAGGCAAAGACCTCTACAGGAATCATCTATCACATCTCAAGTAGGGTAGCGTCCATTTAAAAAAAAAAGCTTATAGAGGGAAACAAGGCTTTGGTGGCAATTTAGGATGGAATTATCAGTAATTGCTTTATAACTTTATGACTTTGTACAATAAATCTATCATTTTCTTTTTAAACTATCATTTCATTTCAGCTCTTTTATAACAGAAACTATACTTAGATACCAAGGCACTGAATTCTAACATCACATTTTGATTAATGAATTGGTCAGGAATAACTGGGGGAAAATCCTTGTAGTGGATGTTTCAGTTCAAATGTCAATCTTGTGTTCAAGAGCTGATGAAAGAGCCAAAGAAGAGCTACAAGAAAGATCGAAGATAAATCTGCTATTATCCTATGGGCTCTTTACAGACCTAAAGAATAACCACTCTGAAATATTATGCGTAGTTCCTAGAGTCTCAAAAAGGGACATGGTGTCTCAGTGACTAAGATGCTGAGCTTGTCAATTGAAAGGTCGGCAGTTCAGCGGTTCAAATCCCTAGTGCCGCGTAATGGGGTGAGCTCCCATTACTTGATTCAGCTTCTGCCAACCTAGCAGTTCGAAAGCACGTAAAAAATGCAAGTAGAAAAATAGGGACCACCTTTGGTGGGAAGGTAACAGCGTTCCGTGCGCCTTTGGCATTTAGTCATGCTGGCCACATGACCATGGAGACGTCTTTGGACAGCGCTGGCTCTTCGGCTTTGAAACGGAGATGAGCACCGCCCCCTAGAGTCAGGAACAGCTAGCACATATGTGCGAGGGGAACCTTTACCTTTACCTTAGAGTCTCAAAGAGTATAGGAAAGGAGACTAAAAAAGGATAAGGGGTTTGGAGCAATAAGAAAAGGTCACATTTGCTACCTTTTATTTCATAAAAGAAACCAGAAAGGCATACATGATAGAGGATTATAAAAGCTCTATAAAATGATCATCAATAGGGTATTCCTAGTCTCTAATAATTGAACTCAGGCTTATCCAATCAGGATGAATAATGAAGGGCTCAAGATATCCTCCTCAAGTTTCCAATACACATTCACTCTCACAGTTGTTATGGAAATTAGCAATTTGTTCAAAATCAAGAAAATAACAGCAGGCAAGTAATACAAACCAAAACAGAATTTCTGAGAGAAACTTGCCCGGGTGATTTTGTTTTTAACAGAGTGTGCAGAAGAATTGTCAAAATCCACTTCAGAGTTCCAAAATCAAGGTCAGCGCTGTTAGCCAGCCCAGAAGTCAGAATTTCATGAGCAGAATCCACATGAGCATCATGCAAGACTTGGAGATCAGATGGTTTATTCCAACAAGGGCTCATGGGGAAGGGGTGCTTCTTAAATCAGTCTGCAGCCTATTGCCTTTAATTAGAGTTTAGTGCAGTTCCTTGCTGGTCTTTGCTCTGTTCTTCACACTACTTACCTCAACAGCCTCTGACTGCTCAGGGGATGCCTGTTTGATCAGCCTCAGGGTGATTCTTGGTTTTGTGTCTCCTGAGACTGATATGCCATAGATTCTTTTGGAGGCTCTTCTTCAGGGTTATTGTCTAATACATGGGCACATGACATAAGAGTTGCAGAAGAAGCAGCTATGTTGGCTACTAACATAGATTCAGAGAAGTGTTCCTGCCTGGCATTGATGGCAGCAATACTTTTTGCTAAGAATGACAAGTAGGTAAGATGTAGAACTACATGAGTTTCTGGTAAGCCATGGAAAGAGACAGTATTCAATAATTGCTGGATTACTATATGTGCATTTTATGTTCTCACAATCCTTTAATGCAAAATTCAGGCTGCTCCTCTCTCTTAATGACGCTTTTCGGGTTGGTCATGGAAGAGAAAAGGTAGTGAGACCAATAAAGCACAGCTCCAAAGGCAGACACATCTTCACAATTTGCAGCAGCTCTAATAATGAGAAATGGCATGACACTCAAGGAGTTTTCTCTCCTACAAGCCACCAGAGAAATAAGCCAATATATTAAAAGGGAGGGAGGATAGAAACTATGCCTTGCACAGTTCTCTTGGACTTGCCATCTCACCAATATACAATTTCTCAATGAAAATGTACTGAAAATGTGGATTAGGGAAGGTACGTGGAGATGTAGAAGTGATTTTTTTCATAAGTGTGGTGGGAGAACTAAAAGATGAAGATGAGAGAACCAAAAAAAAGATTGGCTGGAGGACAGAGCTGATGGGCTGCTGTTAACCAGAGTGTGCTCACTGCATTCTGAGGGCAACAGCTGGGAATGGAGATGGGAAGTGTAGGGAAAATGCTTGTGCGAAATGTTTTATTTATTTATTTCATCAAGCATGTATTTTATGACAGATACAAGTGTAAACATAATTATAAATACATGAAAAGGATACAAATAAAAGAAAGCATTAGGACAGGGATGGTAGGCACGCTGGTGCACTTATGCACGCCCCTTACAGACCTCTTAGGAATGGGGTGAGGTCTACAGTAGACAATTTAAGGTTAAAGTTTTGGGGATTTTGGGAAAAAACCACAGAGTCAGGTAGTGTATTCCACTTTGACAACTTTGTTACTGAAGTTGTATTTTCTACAGTCTAGTTTGGATCGGTTTACCATGAGTTTGTATCTATTGTGTGCTCTTGTATTGTTTTGGTTGAAGCTGAAGTATTCATTGGCTGGTAGGACATTGTAGCAGATGATTTTATGTACTATGCTTAGGTCAGACCGAAGATAGCAAAGTTCTAAGTTGTCTAAGCTCAAAATTTCAAGTCTGGTGGCATAAAGTATTCTGTTGCGAGCAGAGGAGTGGAGGATTCATCTTATGAAATAACTCTTGACTTTCTTGATTGTATTTATATCCGATATGCAGTGTGGGTTCCAGACAGATGAGGTGTACTCAAGAATTGGTCTGGCAAAAGTTTTGTATGCCCTAGTTTGCAGTTCAATATTACCGGAGAAGCAGCTACGCAAGATTAGGTTAATGCTTTTTTAGCAATGCTGTTACAGTGAGCTCTAATATACTCTGTGTGTGTGTGTGTGTGTGTGTGTGTGTGTATAAACATAAAATTTGGTATAAAATGGTTTGTCGTGAATGTGACTGCTTGAGGGCTCCTGGATTGGAGCTGAAAGGCGAAAGGCAGTATGCTCCCTCCCACATGCTGGGGTAGACCAGGTGTCTCGATAGAAAACACTTTATATATAATATATATATATATCCTGAAGTTAGCTGCTTCCTAGAAATCCTATGAGTAAAGAAAGAAACTAAATTGTCTGAAAGAGCCAACAGTATTAGTCAAAATCTCCTCAGTGAGTAAAGATGCAGCTTTTTATTTTTTCCTGGCAGTAATATCAGTTTTTCTTTAGGAGCCCTCTGTGCTGAATATAAATAGGGGATGAACCGTAGAGAGACCTGGGAGTTTATACACAATAAAGGAGTGTCTGAAGATAAGTCTGTTTTTATTCCTTCAGAGTCAAGGGGCCTGGAGCAGCTTAAATTTAAATGCTTCAGCTTGTCTAGGATGTACTTTATGTAATCTGTTCAGAGTACAATTTCAGATCAGTGTGTATCCATACATTTCTAGGAGCATTAATACCTTCATCCAGCGCATCCAGCTTTATCTACAAGACCTAAAGGAAGCCCAATGTAGAACTGGCATTTTGTATAGCCATCATGTTAAAGTCTTCAAATCAGTCTTAACAATGTTTATCCAGGAGGATTTTTAAACAACCTCACACAGATTCATTCTTCCCCATTCTTTCACCCCTGCCTCCTTTTCCATAATCTTAGCTTTAAAATAGGAACTGAAAAAAAATAATAGAGTGTTTGGAGTTCTCCATTTTCAAAACAAAAATTATACCTATATCAGTGAAATCAGCAATTACTGGGACCTCTGATCAAGCTGATGACAAGAAGAGTCCACACCAGTAAGTCATTTGAGGACAGCTGAAAATAGCAGGTTTTTCAATAGCTTCTGGCTGAGCTAGAAGAGGCTTAACAGAACAGACACGCTTCAACATATGAGAATAGAAAGTTACAAAGCATGAGCATCTGTTCTGTACTTGATGTGTGTGAACTCTCTGTTCCTGCCACCCAGGATTCAAGTGGACCTCTGTTGGCAGTTTGCCAAGTAGCAAAATCCTATATCAATGGCTGGGTTTGAGGAATTCGTCAGAGGGGTTACTTTAGTCTCGCGTATTTCTCCCTAAAACAGTGAAACGAATTTCTCTCAATTAATCAGTAGACACAATAAATTGTTTATGTATTTATCCATTGCTTAATAAATTATTAATTTATTAATTAATAAATTGAGCAATTGATCGGCGGAATGGCTTACCTCTGGGTGCTCCATCACTGAAGAAGGACAGCCACTGGTCTGGAATGGTATAGGCTGCAGGGGTCTCAAACAGGTGGGATTCATCATGCCCATCCCAGCTTCACAAAGGGGGGGAAAAAAGGTCACGTGATGGCCACGTGATGCTGCAAATTTGACACCAGTGGTATAGGGTCTCCTGCTTGAGCAGGGGGTTGGATTAGAAGCCCTCCAAGGTCTTCCAGGTTACCTTCCAGGTAACTCCATGCAGAGCATATGCAGAGTACAGAAACTATGTTGCTTTACAAAGCCATTTTTCTATAAAATAAAAATAGAACTAAGAAACAAGGATGGATGGAGAACAGCTATTAGATTTCCTTTAGGAATTCATATCTTGTCATTTAAAAGGAGAATTGTCACATTGGATATAGGAATAATGGTGTCAAGCCAGTATGGAATGCGATTGCCTCCAAACAGGTAAATATTACACAACTCCTTTTATCTTCATTGTATTTAGGAACTCAAATACTAAAAAAGAAAGTTTTCATAGAAACAATGAGGTCTTGTGTATTTAGATTATACTGCAAAATAGAAATCAGAATTCAAATCACCTTTCTCTGCTATTTGGTATGATATCTCAAAATACACACTATGGATTTTTTTTTCATTGTTCTGTTGATAGTTCCCATTTGACTATTGGGTGAAACTGGATTTCATTTAAACTTACTCTAGGGAAACCAAGGTTCTTGGCATTCATTGTTGTTCTGTAATTAATTACTGGCTATTTACTGAGAGGTGGAGAGAAGCCACATTATCTCTCTAGGCTTCTGGCTGGAGGATCTGTGTCTGTCTGCCAAACATTCAGAAGCTCCAGTAAAAGCTATCCCCCCCCCCTTCATTTTGAACTTGGATGTTGGGAGTGAAAATAGGGGACTTCCATGTTGCAGCCTGACACCTAGGATTATGCCTGTATGACATTATTGTCTGAAAAGCATAATGTGGAATAGGAGATATTGGTGGCCATGAATTTGTTATTAAAAGAAATTCCTGTTCTAGCAAACCAATTGCTTGTTTCTCCCTCTCTTTATCCTGTAGAATGATTACATCAGTATTTGCCTACATGCAGCTCCAGATGTGTATAAGGCACCTTCTCCAATACCAGGCAATGTCACCCAAGCATTTTTCAGATAAGGCTGACCTCCTTCGGCAAGCTAGTATAAATATTATTGCCAAGAATATTTTGAGATTTATTTCAGTAGTTATTATTAAACAACTTGTCCGCTCATGTATTTGATTGTATAGGCACTCATCTCAAACCACTGACTTTTTGTTACATATAGTACATGTTGGTAGGAACAATATGAGCAGTAAATTAAGCATTTTTTTTTGTTATTGTTGATTAGCTTCTCCTAATCTGGCACCAAAGTTGGATCTTACTGTCTTATCACATCTACTATTCGTATGTGACTTCCCTCATTTCCTTAATGTATGGGAGCAGCTCTGTAGCGGACAAAAAAGCTCTACAGAGAATCATTAAAACTGCCCAGAATATCATCGAGCTCCAGCTACCAGCCCTGGACAACATCTTCGATTCTTGCTGTTTGAGGAAGTTGCATAACATTCTCAGAGACTCTTCCCATCCTGCTTACAATCTTTTTGGACTGTTGCCTTCTGGCAGAAGATACAGAGCAATTAAAACTTGGACCACATGTTTTCTGAATAGTTTTTATCCCAGAGCTATAATTGCACTCAGCAATGAACTAAAGGGCCACCACCAGTGAGCTGTTGGACAACATTACTTGGTCTGTTGTGTGGATGTTTGGGTGGTTTAGGGGTGGGGAATTGTGGTGGGTGGGAGTGTGTTTGGGGATTGCTATGTGTGTTGGACCTGGTCTTTGGGTGTTAAGTGAATTTTGTTGTATGGGTATACTGTGTATACATGTACAATGACAATAAAGTTATTATTATTATTGATGTATTGGGCTATAGGCTTAAGATTTACCAGCTCACTGGTCAAACCAGCTGGGGAATCCTGTGAATTCTAATCCAAATACATATAAAGGACATCAAGTGGGGTGGCTGGTTTATTGCCTCATGACTCTCCAGAGTTTTGTAAAACATGTTGTATATTTATCAAATAAGAGCTCTATTCCTAAGCAAGAATATAGATGCTCATGGTTACTTACTTTAAACCATTCGTTTTAATTATTCACAAACCTAAGTCCTGCCTTGCTATAAGTTAAAAGTGATTCTCAAACTATGAGTATTGAATGACAAGTAATAATTCCAATGTTGTAAATCACCTATAGATGGCAGTACTGACACACTAGAATTCACATACATTCTTTTGCATCCTTCATTTCAATTGGTGAGATCTTGCTGTCAGAAATATTATGTTTTTCATAAAATGGAAGCCTTCCGTAAACATTCATCAATGCACTTTAAGCAAAGTGCATGCATTTTTGAGTACAGGAATCCTTTCCATTTAAATTCATAGACAAAAGCAGGTCGTTTATAGTGACAGTTTTGTTGACATTTGTACTGTGTGCTGCTGGGCCCAAAAAAATCTAAATATGGTGAACCAGGATAGTTTATTTGTGTGTCCAAGAATGAAATGGACAACTTGTGACAGTAAAAAGGTTTCACAAGACAGAGCTTGATAAACCGAATGAACACAATTAGTGGATCACTCAGAGAGAAATTGCTGTCAATTGCATTTCACAAAAATGAGTGGATCACATTATTGATGTTCTTCAATAATGAGAGGTTTGTGCATGATCGGTTTCCTGCATGATAATGGCACAAATGAAAGCTTCAAGAATGGTTGTTATGCTACAAAAACAAGGGTAAGGAATTTGTTCGTTGTATCATTACTGACCAAACATAAACTCATCATTATGCATCACCCCATGGAATATCATCACAAGGCATATTCAAAAAGCAGGCTTTGGCAGGCAGTCATGGTTAGTTTTTTGGGACATTGATGGTATGAGCTGCGGTGGTACAGTGGTTAGAGTGCAGTATTGCAGGCTACTTCTGCTGACTGCCTGCAATTTGGCAGTTCAAATCTCACCAGACTCAAGGCTGACTCAACTTTCCATCCTTCCAAGGTGGGTAAAATGAGGACCCAAATTGTTAGGGACAATATGCTGACTCTGTAAACTGCTTAGTGAGGGCTGTAAAAGCATGGTAAAGTGGTATATAAGCCTAAGTGCTATTGCTATTATTCTTATGAATTTTCTTGAATGTGGTACCACTATCAACTCAGAGGACTACACTGGGATACTCAAAACTTTGGCACAATTATTGAGGAGAGTTTGGAAGTACAAGAAGGAAATGTTGATGGTACAGAACAGTATTAGACTTCACACTTCATCAATCATCTAAGAAGCAACTGCAAAGTTGGCTCTCACTGTCATACCACATTCACCCTACATGTTGGTATGCAACTTTCCCCTTTTTCTTAAACTGAAGGAATACCTTTATGGGCATTTGTTTAACTCAAATGAAGAAATGGAAGACTATCAAGATCTAGCTGAAGAGACAAAGTATGAAGTTCTTTCATGAGAGCTTTAAGACTTTTGTCCATTACAAGAAAGTGTTATGAATTGTGATCATTATGGGGAAAAGTAAATATAGTATAGTATAGCCTTTATTGTCATTGTACATCATATATATAATGAAATTGGTTTAGCCTCTCTGGTGCGATTCATAACAGAAAATACAAAATAACATAAATAGTATAGAGAATAATGCCTATACAAGTAATTGGGGGAAAATGACTAGTCATACTTTTCCATATGTGTGTGGAGTGATTATGATTGTGTTTAAGAGTCCCACAGCCCATGGGTAGAAGCTGTTTTTAAACCTGTTTGTATGGCTGGCTATGCTTCGATGTCTTCTGCCCGATGGTAGCAGAAAAAAAACACTGGCCAGGTGTGAATCATCCCTAAATATCTTCCTTACTCTGCTGAAATAGAGATGTCGATGTCATCTAGTGGTGTTAGAGGGCAACCAATGGTTTCTTCTGCTGAATTGATCACTCTCAGTAGGGCCTTCCTGTCCGCAGCTGTTAGTAGTAACAGTTAGTACTCCTTGATTTAGAAATGTATTTATTTACCAACCATTCAAAGTTGCAACAGCACTGAAAAAAAGTGAGTTATGACCAGTCCTTGCACCTATAACCTTTGCAGCATCCCCTTGGTCACATGAACACAATTTGGATGTTTGGAAACTGGCATGTGTTTATGACGGTTGCAGCATCTAGGGTCATGTGATTCCATTTACAACCTTAACAATCATGTGATTCACTTAACACCTGCTGCGATTTGTTTAACATTCTTGGCAAAAAAAAAAAAAGATTGTAAAATTGGGCATGACTCACTTAATAGCTGCCTTGATTAGTAACAGAAGTTCTGGTTCCAATTGTGATCATATGTCAATGACATCAGGTAATGAACATTCTCATTTCTAAGATTATTTTAGTGTTATTTTGATATTAATTAAAATATCTGTATTAAACTAAAGCCATGGAGGTGGAGCTATTAGTTTTTATTCAGCCCTTGTATTGCCCACGTACCTTTGGTTGTCTGCAGGGTTCTCTGTGGCCTCCATTAGCTGTCATAAGCAGGACTAACTTGATTCCTACTGCATTTACTATGTGAAATTGCATCCATAGTTGAAAACTGCTTCACTAAAGTATGTTACTAAAGGCCTTCTCAAATTTGAAGAGACACTTGTTCTGCAGGCTGAGGCAAAGAGGCAGTCCTGGAACCAGCGAAATCTGGGGGCTGGGCAGGGGACAGAATGTATCTGCCCTCAGTGTGGAAGGGATTGCCACTCTCGAATTGGCCTTTTTAGTCATACCAGATGCTATTTTAGGACCTCTTTCCAGAGCACGATACCATAGTCTCTTGAGACTGAAGGTTGCCAATGATGATGAAAGTATGTTAGTTAAAATATGAATATGAATGTAAATACTACTGCTCAGAAAACCAAAACAGTGAACAATATTCAAATGTATTTACCAACTGTGAGTCTACATGGCATGGGGTACTTAAAATAATTCATTTCATTTTCATTTTCATTTATTTAGATTTATATACCGCCCTTCTCCCCGAGGGGACTCAGGGCGGTGAACAGCCAAAAGTAAAAAACATACATACAAAATTTAAAAACCAAAATAAAACCAAATTAAACAATGGCCCCGACTATTTAAAAACCCAATTATAAAATGTTAAAACCCCAAATATTAAAATAGTTAAATTTTAAAATTTTTAAATTATTTTTGCAGAAAAAGGGGGGAAAATAATTCACCTAATGTTGGCTATTAGTTAGGTGCAAATTTTACTTTTAAAAAGCCTTTAAAAATAAACGAGTTGGGAAGCAATTATACAGTAATAATCTTATCTGCCCCCCCCCGCCCCCGCCATTGTGAATACCTGGGCTCTGAAAAATGACAATGTGTGTGGTTAAGTCTGTTCCCATTTCACTGAACATTCATTTAATGGGCCATGACTGCAGAAAGTTTGGGAAGTCCTACACAGATCCATAGTTTGTAGGAACCTTATTTAAAAACTTTAACATGAGACACACGATGATGATCTACATGTGGGTTTTCCATAGATTCAGGGAATGCATTTAGTATGGATTTATTATTTATTTGTAATTACTGAGCTTTATACAGATGCCCATCTCATCAAAGGTGAATCTGGGGCAGTGTACAACAATGAGATAAGACAGCTATTTAAAAAGCCATAAATATAAAATGTAAAAATACATATTAATAAAGAACATAAAAACAAAAAATACAAGCCATAGGAGATGAGAGGGATAGAAAATGGCCACCTCGACAACAAAGGCATTTCAGCAAGATTCCAGGACTGTGGGAGACCCAGACCTGATAGCACAACCACGTCTTGAGGGCCTCTTGGAATATCAAAAGGGATGGAGCTGATCTAATTTTGAGAGGAAGTATGCTCCATAAGGTAGATTCCACTATAGAAAGGCCACGTCTCCTGGGACCCACCAAATGTAAGTCTCTAGCTGGTAGGACTTGTAACATGCCCTCTCTACCAGATCTAACTGGGCAAGCTGAGACAACTGCCTATCTCCATTTTTGGTCTCTCAGCTGCCCTACACTTCGACACAATATCTATCCCTAGTGGCCCACTACCCCCAACTGCTTTCGCCATATCATCCCCCTGATGCTGTCAAGGCGCACTTGCTGAGGCAGCTGGTGGTCCTTTGTAAGGCATCCACTGCTTATCCCTGCTGCCCCATGGACCTTTGCCATCTTCTTTCTCCCACTGCTGATAAAGAGTGCCTGAAACCGCCATACCTTATGTAAGAAGGCAGTGAAGATCAGAGGGGAGCAGCAGGGGCAGCAGGGGTACAAGGCAGAGTGCAAGGTGGCCACTCGGACAGAGATGGAGGGGTGTGTGTTGATGCACACGCTATGGTCATAAAGGTAAGTGGGCTGCCAAGCACCAGAATTTTGATCGTGTAACTGGGGGGGTACTGTAATGGCCGTAACTTATGGCCGGTCTTAACTACCATTTGCTTAGCGCTATTGTAACTTTTAATGGTCAATGAACAAATGGACATTAAGTGAGGACTATCTATAAAGTGGAGCAGTTAAAACTCACCAAAGCAGTCAAGGTAATGTAAGGCGGAAAAAAAAATACTTTGAAACTACAGCAAGAAAACATTCCTGGAGGAGTGAAGCTTTTGTCCGTTCTTGCCCTCCAAAAATGGTGCCTGGTCAATTCTGGTGAAGAAATACACAATAAAATAATCCCAAAATATAAACAATAAAACATCCTTAATATGATGGATACACAGTAAATGCCAAGTAATAAAACAATTAATACTTTGTTGTAGTATCTTTTATCCTGTGGTAAGATTGGCGGTCAATAAACCTGATAAATAAATTTGATAAATAAACAAACAGACAAACAAACAAATAAGTAATATGAACAATAAAAATCCATGTCATTATAGTGCTATGTCCAAATGATATTTTGCTCTCTAAATAGTCCTCTGGGACTATTCAGTGTTCACTGCTTCTTAGGATGCCACCACGGTTAGGCTAAACTGATGTCTAAAGGGAGACTAGTCTATAACAGGTAGTCCTTGATTTACAATCATTCATTTAGTGACCATTCTAAGTTACAACAGCACTGAAAAAAGTGACTTATGACCAATGTTCACACTTATGACCACTGCTGCATCCCTACATCCCCATGGTCACGTGATTAAAATTCGGACACTTGACAACTGGTTCATAGTTATGACAGTTGCTGGCGATCACCTTTTGTGACCTTCTGACAAGCAAAATCAATGGGGACACCAGATTCACTTAACAACCATGTTACCTATTTAACAATTGCAGCGATTCGTAAAGTAGGGCAAATTACACTAAACAACTGTCTTGCTTTGCAAAGGAAATTTTGGGCTCAATTGTGGTTTTAAGTTGAGGACTACCTGTATAGATGAGCCATAACTGAAAAAAACACAACTTTCAGGTTTCCACACCCTCCTTATACTATGAAAATATTATAAACAGAACTTTGAATAGTTCTGAAAATCTTTGCCTGAAAGGAAAAGAAAGGATGTCCCACCTTGCCCCATTTTTTTAATGTCAACAATCCATTACTGTAAATCAGGTGTGAATTTCCGCTTCAAATATTGTAATTATTTTAGCCAACCCGCTTCTCTCCAAATGAAACAACAATGACAAAGTTCTATGGTTCCCAATATATAAGTACTGGGACATAATCAAGGAGGTCATGCACATTTTTAACACACAATTGATTCCAATTCACCTTAAAAATGTTCTTATAATGCCTTTATTATGATTCTGTCTAACTTCTTTATGTAAATCTTTAATGTCACCAAGAAGGTATCTTTGAAACCTTTAAAAGATTAAAAAAAAAACACTGGTAGGAAGCGACCATAAGATGGCACCATTAGCTAATGTATGGAGAAATTACCTATAAATATGAAGGAAAGCATTAATATAAATAATTGCAGTTGCTTAGAAAAATCATGGCATACTTGTAGTTGTCTTCCTTCTTTCCTTCTCTCCTCCTTCCTCTTCTTCTAGTTCTCAGATCCTGGAATTAAAAGTCTGAAGACAGATACAGTATGTAGCATTAATTGGATTAAAATTAAAAAATATGGATCTTTTCTGAAGCCTTACCTTGATTTTTACTAATAATTTCAACCTAACTCCAACATATGATACATGCAAGAACAAATGGATACTGACCAATGCTACATCAGAAGAAAGTAGGGTAACATGCTTATTTTTTTAAATTCTTTTATTTTTTCCAATGGGGTAACATGTTTATTGAAGAGAAAAAACAATTGTTATGATGTCACACAACTCTACTTGTTTAGGCAGAGGTTTATTTATTTGTTTATTGTATACAAGAATGAATAAAATAAATTCTTAACAATGGAATTTTGTCATGCTTATTCAGTCATAACTTCTTTTGATTTCATAATGGCTTCACTCAAAGTAAGCAGAATGGAAGAGTGAGGATAAGCTAAGGTCCTTCTCCTTTGCATTGAGTTGTGTCTTTCCTTATAGTTCTGATCTCAGAGAGAGAAAGGCACAATCTTAAGAATTATTTCTCATTTTATTTGTTCATTATTTAATAAATGGATCAATTTCTAGAATTTTTGTAGCTTTTAAAATTTTCATTTTCTACATAGAATAAACGTACTTTAGCAGACATTCTGAATTGAGGATTTAATCAATGCCCATACATGAACTTGTTGATGACTATCAAAATATTAATGTAGTTTTCATGGTAAAAAACCAGTTTTCTATGGTCGCCTTCTGGGGATTTTTTTAAAGCTTCTCACTAGTTTACAACTCTCTTGCTTTGCAAAGGAAATTTTGGGCTAATGTTTTCCCCTCTGAGATTAACTTGGCCTAACTTTGATTAGCTTCCAAGTTTGGATAAGACTGATCAGTTGCTACCACCTGCAGAATCAATTTTGGTGTGAAAGTTTCCCTCCAGTAAGTGAGCATTTGTGGAAGTCCACAAAACATCCATAAAGCCAGTTGTTAGTTCTCATGTAGCTTAGTTCACACATAGCAATTTTAAATGGATTTTAAATGTGGACTTAGATGATAGAAAACCTGTTGTGACCACAAAGGGGATTACAGTACACTATTGGCACTGTAAGAATAATTTTGATTTCCCACCATTTCATCCCTGTAAGCTATTGTGAAATATCTCATATACCTAAATCCGGGAATCTGTTTCTAGCACCTTCCATTATTTCATGTGACCAATTTGAAAAGTATGATTGTAATAAGGTCCAAGAAAGAATTATTATTTTTTACAGCATTTATACTCTGCCTATTTAAACAAATCTGGGAAGTTCACAAGGAAAACTCCAATAGACACAAAACCTCCAAATATCACCATTCTCGACCTGTCAGGTTGAAAACAGATTTTTTAGCCAAAAAACAAGTAATATTACTTTAATTTAATCTAACTTTTTTCACACCCATCTACCCTTTATGGGGGTCATAGAGATCTTGTAAGGTATATCTATGTTCTGTTGTGCTCCCTTTTTGTCTTCCACCAGCATAGTGTGTCCTATATATATGTTTAGTGGCTGCTCTCAGAAACAGAAGCTGGTGTTTTTTTCTTGTTCACACTTTAAACACTTTAGTTTTTTGTAGCATGCTTCTGGGGATCACAAAGTACATAAATAAAATGGAAGTACTACCTGTTAGTAACTGATCTGTTACACTATTAACTGATCTGTTCTACACAGAGTCCCATCAGGTTCAATTGTAAGAATCAACAGAAGGAGATCTGCTTTCGAATGTAGACATGTCAACCAAACTTAAATTTTCCTTTTCTTTTAAAAAAGGGTAGAGATAGTGATGTCTTCTAAGGAGACCCTGAATAAAATGAAAATAAACAGAAGCAGTTTATGAAGCAGTTGAGCAAGCCTGCAAAACAGATGTGTCGCTTTATTGACTAAATACCACCCACGGCAAAGTTCTTCTTTAAAATTCATTCATTCATTTATTTATATTTTGCATTTCTAGACTGCCCATCTCCCTCAGAGAGGGACTCTGGGCAGTGCACAGTAGAGTATCAGCATATGAAACAGTATATATCAGTGTTTCTCAACCTCAATCACTTTAAGAAGTGTGGGCTTCAGTTCCTAGAATTCCTCAGTCAGCTATGCTGGCGGGAGAATTCTGGGAGTTGAACTCCATGCAGCTTAAAGTAATGAGGTTGAAAAACACTGGCATATAAAATTAAAGTTATAATATTAAAGTTAATGTAGGATTAAAACTTTAAAAATTATTAAATTACACAAAAAAATCAATCAAACAAAACATTTTTGAGACGACAATTTAACCCTGATAAAATTGATTAATAAAGGCGGAGGGAGGTATCTCACGGCTCCAACTAATTCTATGACTCATAGCCCTTTGTGCCCCCCCGCCCCCACAAGGCTACAAAAGCCATGTTCTGACTCTTTTTTGGAAGGCCAGGAGAGAGGGGGCCCAACTCACCTCTGGGGGGAGGATATTCCATAATGGGAAGGCTCTCTTCCTAGACCTCACCAGCTGGAATTCTTTTGAGTATCGGGGTCTGTAACTTACCTTTCCTGCCTGACCTGGTTGGACAGGCTAATGTGATGGGACAAAGCTGGTTCCATAGGTAGCATGGCCCCATGTCATGTAGGGCTTTATAGGTTATGAAGCAGCGGTCATCAGTTTGAACTAGTTGCCATCTGATTTTTGATCACATGACCATGGGGATGCCGCAAAGGTCTTAACTGTGAAAAACAGTCACCTTTTTCAATGCCGTTGTAACTTTGAACGGTCATTAAATGAACAGTTGTAAGTCGAGAACTATCTGTATTCTCTTTTGCTCCACAGAGAGTTAAATTTTGCAATGAGAATGAGAGGATTACTGAGAAAACTCCAGTCTCATTTCAGACTGCAGTGTTTTATATGTCAACACTGGGGGAAAATAAAGCTGTTTTAAAGATATTACAATTAGCAAGCCAAGCTCTTCTTCACATGTTCAATGGTGCAATCCTGTGCATTTTTATTCCCAATAAACTCCCACTGGATTCAGGGAGACTTAATTTCATGTCCAAGCTGCTAAAAAAACTCTGCTGAAATTAATGAGCATTATTTGAAGAATACCATATTCCTGCTTTCCGCTTATTTTAGTAGAACTTGGTGGGGATAACTTTTCTCTGGTTGGTGCCAGTAAATTAACTTCTGTTTAAAATACTGGTAACTGACCACATTTGGTGCTAAAATAAAACCTAAATAGTCCTCTACTGCACGGTTGAAATTACATCTCTTATTTTTGCATAGTTGGTTTTCTATAGCGGAATCATGCTGTCCTTTAAGGGCCAAGTTAGATGTGATCTTTAATGCATTTTTGCATTTAATGTGCATATTTAAAAATGTATATAGCAGTCCTATTTTAAATGCAAATAGGGGGCTGATAACTATTGAGATTGTTCCTCGGGGAAGAAAGCTGATAAATAACATCCTCCCAGGTGGATGCTATTTGCATTTTTAAAAACTGTAAGCTAAATACAAAGACACTTTTAATGTCACAGCAAGCTTGGCAATGTGACATTGGACGTGTCTGAACACACCTCCAGTCTCTTTTTTTCTCTTGCTAGAAGAACATAAAGAACTGGTTTGGATTGATTCTGCACAGAACAAAAGAAAGGCCCTTCCTCTATATTATGGCATTAATCCATTCACTCCATTGTATTCCACTCGGTATAATGGAGGTGAAGAAAAACATATTGGTACAACATGGGTGCGCGTACTTCCCTTCTGTTAACTTTTCTGAGTTATATAGTTTTGCTTCTTTAGAAAGAGACATTTATCCTCTCTTCTTCTTCAGGTCAGGAGTATATTCAAGAACATTGGTGCTATTGATCTTATTTCTTTCAGACCCCTGTTCAAAAAACTACCATGTATATTTTGGCCTACTCCCCATACTTTATTGCAGAGGTGGGGAACGATGGCTCCCTTTATGACTTGTGGACTTCAGTTCCCAGAATTCCTGACCCAGCATGGCTGGCTCAGGAATTCTGGGAGTTGAAGTCTACAAGTCATGAAAGAGCCCATCCAATGATGAAATTCAATTTTTTTTACTACTGGTTCTGTGGGCATGGCTTGATGTGGCTTAATGGGCGTGGCAGGGGAAGGATACTGCAAAATCTCTATTCCCACCCCACTCTAGGGGAAGGATACTGCAAAATCCCCATTCCCTCCCCATTCTGGGGCCAGCCAGAGGTGGTATTTGCCGGTTCTCTGAACTACTCAAAATTTCCGCTGCCAGTTCTCCAGAACCTGTCAGAACCTGCTGAATTTCACCCCTGGGCCCATCATTTCCCACCCCTTGCTCTAATGGAACAAAACATGCTAAACTTTCTTCACTCTTTTCCTTCCTTCCAAACATTTCCTCTTCTGTCTTCCAATATAACTAATGTGTTGAAGCTTATGACTGTAAACTCTGAGGGCTAGCAGGGTGCTGATATATAGTGCTGCACCATGAATAAAGATCAGTACTTACATGGTTAACAAAAGACAGATTCACCCATTCATGAACCTAGTGAAAAATCATAGATTGTTCCATCTGTCTCTCATATAGAAAAAAAACTGCTGTGGGTCCAAATGTTTGGATCCTTGAATACATCTGAGGCTTGGGGAATACAGTATTAACGTGCAATTCGAAGCCTGGCCACTGGAAAACAAAGCAATTGTAGATGGTGGTTTTATTTCTGGCTGAACCTAAAATAGAGATTGCCAAGGGACTTGCTTGGTAGCAGTGGGCATGACAAGCAGTCGTCCGTTTTATTCATGTGTAAAAAGGGAGCTAGAAATCCTGGTGGTTGCCTGGGAGAGAAGCTTTGCAATTTACATTTGCTCTCCAAATGATAATTGCTATTGCATGGTTGGAAAGATAGGTGGCAATTACATTGTTTCACTTTTTATCTTCCTTTGTCTTTGCATACTCCTTTTTGTATAATTGTTCAGATTATTGAACCCACCAACACAAGGCAGGATAATATAGAGCAAACAGTTCTATGATAATAGCACTATGAATAGCCAAACAAGAGTAACTCATAGGAGGAAAAGAAAGAAACGGATACATAGACAGTTAGATAGGCAGACAGAGAGACTTTGTATTGCGGATGATACTTTCTATATGTCTATTTATTATTTGGAAATATATAAAGACTTTGCAATATATTAGCACACAATAATTCAGTGATAATGGATTTCACTGGTCAATAGGTTGACTCAGCCTTCCATCCTTCCGAGGTGAGTAAAATGAAGACCCAGATTGTTGGGGTCAATATGCTGACTCTATAAACCGCTTAAGAGTGGGCTGTAAAGTACCGGGAAGCTGTATATAAGTGTAAGTGCTATTGCTATTGGTCTCCTTTTGGGGCTGTTATTATTCAATGACATCAGCAACCACAGAAGGTATTGATAGAATTATAGGCAATCCTCTACTTACCACCACAATTGAACCCCAAACTTCTATTCTTAAACAAGATAGCTAAGAGAATTTTGTTCCGTTTTATGACCTTTGTCACAGTTGTTAAGTGAATCAGTGCAATCATGTTACGTTAGTAACATGATTGTTAAACAAAGCAGTCTTCCCCATTGATTTTGCTTGTCAGAAGGTCACAGAAGGTGATTACATGACCCTGGGACACTGCAAAAGTCAGTGCCAGTTCATGCCAGTTGCCAAGCATCTGAGTTTTGATCACATGACCATGGGGATGTTATAAGTGTGAAAACCAGTCGCAAGTCACTTTTTCTAGTGCTGTTGTAACTTTGAATGGTCACGAAATGAATGGTTGTAAATTGAGGACTACCTGCTTAATCTAAATTAAATAGATTGTTTCTCTGGAGCTCAATTTTGCCAGCTGCATCTTTATAGAAAAATATTTCTAAAGAAAGATCTGTTGTTAAATGTACTAAAATGAACCCAAGTTGTTGATGCTTGGTAATTTCCACATATAGTAGCTGTCTGATTGCTCATGCTTAATCCCTATCAATATCAGGGCTGAAGCATCTGAATATTAAAATAAGCAAAGTGTGAAACAGAATATGTTTCAAAGGGTCTTGGATAGTCAGGTTGAAATATTGTTTGGAGAAGTCACAGAAGAAGCAATTACAGATTATTCTGATTGTACATGGGATCATATTTTTCCATTGTTGGTTGTTGTGAGATGTGCGTTATGCCTTTTAAATTGAATTCTCTTCATGCCTAAAATCAACTTGGTTCTATTCTCAAAATGCTAATTCAATATGTAACTGAAGACATTTTTAATTATTGGAAAATAATTCATAATTCTTGTTTGGCTACTGATAATGTATTTATTATATTTATTTATTTATCAAATTTATTTGCCTCCAATCTTGCGGTTCAGGCAACTCGTGGGTAGCTGATGGCAATATAATCAGAATTATAGAAAAACAACCCAACTGGAAATGTTTTTGAGTTATGCATTGTATCTGTATTTTGTATTCAGACAATTATGCAGATTTTTCAGTGTGTTCAAACTCTTTTATTATCTTGTCTATTTTCATTTTATTAATTTTTTAATATATTTAAATTATTATTTTTCTTTACCTTTCTACTTTTGATCTTTGTATATCACCTTTATATAGGAATCTGGCATTCATGGATCATATTTCTGTAAAGGTTAATCCGAAATAAAATATATATCCTTTTTTTTTCATTCTGCTATAAACCTAAGGTTCAATCTTGGAGAAGTCCTTCAGCTTAAACCTCACTGAACAGAAGGCAAAAATTACAAATCCTTGCTTTTCAAACATTTCTGCATGCGTTGTGTGAATCAGAAGAATTCATAATTTTCCAAATATATCTTCAAGTTCCAGTCACAATGTTAGGGACAGCCACATTTTCAAGACCCTTGCTATTTTAGGTGCTTTCTTTTCTTTTCTCTGTATTTTAAAATAATGTTATCATTAATATTTTTTATTAAATATCCTAGTAGTTGTTGAAATACATTTGTATCCCTTTTTCCATTCATGCGGAACTGATTGTTGACATGCAGTCCTACTGAAAACTTTTGTGGCACTAGTTCTGCATAGCCTACCAGAAATGTATTCAATGGTTAAAGACTCTGATAGTTATTCCAGCATAATGTAGCAGTCCGTCTACACCGAGCCAACCATGCTGACATTTTTTATCATCTGAGACTGAAAATATTGATCTCGAATAATTGTAAAAGACAAAATAAAAAGCGAAAGGGTAATTGACTGTCATGTCTCACATTGATCCAATACCACAATTCACAGTAGGTAAATTATTTTTAAGCTATTTTGATCTCCCCCTATCTTCATTAATTGACATACATCTGAATAATACAGATCTAGTTGAGGGAACGGAGGGATAAAATCCCAGGATAATCCCATTTTCTTTAATGGAGTTTATTTAGATAAGCCTTTTTGAAATATATATTGCTCTGAGTTAAAAGCTATCCTGAGTTTGTAAAACAAAACAAGCAAGCAAATTTTGTTGTGGGGACAATAACTGGAGGGCAAGTGGGAACTGGCTGGCTCATTTACCTTCTGTGGTGTCCATAATCTTAGCATGTAGTCTTGTAGCCCTGGCATTGACTCAGATGTAATGCAATACATAGTGTAGATCAGCATGTTAAGCTTGGAATTCAGAACCTGAAAAAGAAATCAATGTTTGAGAAATTTCCTGCCCCCTGGTTCCAAAATTCAATGCCAGAGAAATAACTTCAAAGTGGATGTGATAAGAAGAAGCAGAGTACAAGTTGTTATAAGCCCTCTACCATATTCTCAAACAGTAGAACATAGAATAATAGAGATGGAAGGGATCTTGGAAGTCTTCTAATCCAACCCCCTACTTAAAGAAGAGACCTTATACCATTTCGGAGAAATATCTGTCCAATCTCTTCTTAAAAACTTCCAGTGATGGAGCACCCACAAATTCTAAAGGCAAGCCATTCCCCTGGTTAATTGTTCTCACGACTGGGACTCGAGTCTATATACAGAAAGTGTATCTGCATTATGAGGATCATAAATCCTCACTAGCAAGGATTTTTCATGGAGAAAATCTATTGTTAGGAGTCAAAAACAATTGGATGGAACATAATCAATCAATTATTCAATCAATCAATCAATCAATCAATTTCTGCTCTTTTGCCATCCCAGTTTGCAACCATCAGATTGGAATTTGTCAGATAAATCTAGTATCATAGCATTTAATTTAACTTTAGAAGTTTGTGTCCTCCAACATATTAGTCTATAGGAGATAAATATGAGTTAGAAGAAATTGGAAGATGAGATTTCCAAACCTGATGAAAGAACTCTTCTTCGTTCCTTCAAAATCTGAATATTGCACAACCTATGCCTTTTTTAAAGGATGGGAAGAACACTTTTAATATTGTCTTTATAAAAAATACCTTCTTCCTTCCTGTCTTATCTTTAGCAAAACCACAAACATTCTGACAGATACAAGTTGATTGGATACAGACATTTTAACTTTGTATGCACACTTTAGAATAAACAATTGGTA
Organism: Ptyas mucosa; assembly: GCA_012654045.1. Lineage (NCBI taxonomy): Eukaryota > Metazoa > Chordata > Lepidosauria > Squamata > Colubridae > Ptyas > Ptyas mucosa. The sequence goes on along the minus strand of WNWU01000011.1, from coordinate 15,908,043 downwards.
TTTCTTCTTAATCTCTGTACATTTCTTCCAACAATAAAGTAATAGTTCGAAATACAAGGAACCTGAATCAAAATGTTATCAAACTATGTCATTTATAGCATAGCCCCACAGTAAGATAGATGGCAAATAAATTTAACAAATAAAATAAAATAAAAATTAATTAAATTAACATACATTTATCGCTTGTATTTCACTGAATTATGTTAGGAAGGGATCCAGAATTTAAAGAACAGATCAAGAAAATTAAGACGCATCCCATATTATTACAGTCAAGGCCAGCAAAAGAGCATATAAAATCCTTACATGTAATGTAACAAGGAGGATAGAAATATTACTATATTCCCTACTGTGCACTTCAGATTAATATAGCCAAGCATTATTCAGTTCCAATATTGCAACCGTGAAACTCCTTTTTTTCTCCACCTCCTGGGAATAGAATCATGAATTGTTTAAAGGACACCCACCTGCTATTGTCTATTACTATTTGAAAGAACAATTTAAAAGGCAAAAAAATAAAAATAAAAATCAAATATTTCTGAAGGGATGTGTATTCAGAGTTGGCAACAAATTGTCAGGATCATCAATTCTCCATAAATTGGGCCTACAGGCCTTTGCAAGATAAGCTTTCCTGGGGCTGTACTGGTTGTAGAAAGTCATTTTCCTTGTTCCATTTTGCCCTTTCCTTAGGTAACTCACCCAACTCTTAGCAAATTTAGGCAGGACTGCTATACTATGAAGGGCGAATTCTCCAGTCAAAATTAATTTATTATTTACAAATGTTCTTCATAAGCATTCAGGAAAAAGATTTGCTTTCTGAGGCTTCTCTCCTGATTTCTATATCCTATTTCAGAGCTATAATATAGCGGTATGGGGGCCTAATGGTGAAGTGCTCACCCCCACTCCCCACTAGGAAGGTTGATAGTTCAATCCTGGGTAGTGGCAGTTGTTTCTCTTAGGAGGCAAAGAAAAAAAAGTCTGCTATGTGAACTTCACATAGGCATCATGAAGGGCATCCGGCCAGTAAACACTCAGTTCCACCAGTCACCTTGAGTCTACCCCAAATGAAGGATCTACAGCATCGTAAAAAGAAAAAAAACATGTACAGCTGTAATATGTGGACATTGGAATCTGCTTTGTTGCCCTACAGCTACCTCACAGGACCAACCATGGTAGGGAACAGCCTAGACATCAGTACAGGAAGATATTCTTCAATAAATCAAATTAGTACCTGAAAAATCCAAGTTATTTTATTTTATACTTGAAGCAAAAAAAAAATCCTCTCCTGCCTCCTATCATACTTGAGAATAAAATTGTAACAATTATAAATTAAATAAGTAGCATTCTATTTCTTTTTCAGGAACCTCTATTGTTTTATTTTGCTTCATAGTATGTCGGTGTGGCAGCTGGGCACAGAGAGAATTGGGTCTCAGCTTATCTCAGTTACAAAAGAAAAAATGACAAATGTAGAAAAATGAGAGTGAGTGTGAACTTTCTACTGGCCTGGCTAAATCACAGATTCAACATCAATTTTTCTAGAAGCATACGACTTGGATACAACTTGCTAAGATATAGCCGTAGCTGTAGTTTTATCTCTAACGCCCTGAACATATTGTGAAGGATATGATATACAGGTAGTTCTTGTTTATCAAACACTTGTTTGGCATCTTTCAAACTTACGATGACGCTGAAGGAGAGTTAATTATGACAGGTCCTTGTAATTCTGGCCATTGTGGTGTCTCTGCACTCATCTAATCACAAACCTTCGTGCATGGCTCGCACTTACAATGTTGCAGTGAGCTGCAGTCAGGTAATTGCAATTTCCAACATGCCCTTCCAAGCAAAGTCAATGGGGAGTAAAATCAATGGGGAGTCAAAGTTAAGTTGGAAGTTGTAATCATGTGATGTCCTTGTGTAACTCATACACATAATACTCGCCTAATGACAGCAATCAAGATTGTCATCGCTAAGTAGCATAGTCACGTGATGCCACATGTTACAACTGCATCCTTTGGCAATGGCAATTCTGGTCCAAATGCCATAATTAACTAAGGACTATCACTACTGAAAACAGGGTTACTGTTCCATGGACACAAATGATCTGAAATAACAGCCATATTTGTTATAATATATTGCATTTCTGTTACTTGTCAGTAGAATGTTGAGTGGATACATGGAGCCATCTTTCTCTCTTTGTGTATATGTGTGTGAATGAAGCTCTACTCTTAATGTAACCCGCCAACTATCAGTATGCTATCTGTGTATTGGATTTGTCTTTTATATTTTTTGTTTCTTGTGGCAATAAATAACACTACCTTTACGCATCCAATTTCTATATTTTATGGGATAATTAGAGGACAAATTTTTCCTAAAACAGGCATTTGTAAATGAACACTCTGATAGAAAGAACAGTTCTGCATTTTAATTGCTGCAATCCTCCTATCTTCTATTAAGGATATTTTAAAGGTATATTTTGATTAACATAAAATGCAGTTCAGATTATTAGATTGTTTGCTCCCATAGCTATCCACTGCAGATTGACCTAATAATCATGGTCACAAGACAATAATCAACAGCCCAACAACAGAAGTCACTCATGTTGATGCATTGGTGAAATTAAACCTTGGTAAGATACAAGCCAACTTTTACCTTGTGGCTGGCTTTGGATGAATGAGTGTGCAACTGCTTCTAATCCGTAATACAACTCAGTATGCTTACTCCATCCTCCTAGAGAGATACCCTCAAAAAAGTCAACTGCCTTCATAAATGTCTAAGAACAGAGCCTTACGTCTAGATTTGGACTCCATTAAGAAAATGTAAGTAGAGAATGACAATTATCCATGCGATACTCTTTGCTGTTGTTTGTTACACCTATATAACAATCAGGTCAAGATCCAATCAAATTTCCAAGATGTTTATATGGCAACCATAGCTGGACTCTTATACTTGAGAGCTAGGTAATACCTGACATCTACCATATTTTTTGGCGTATAAGACTACTTTTTAACACAGGAAAATCCTCTCAAAAGTCAGGGGTCATCTTATATGCCGGGTATAAGCCTACCGACTCTCCGACTTTCCCAGCTGACCCCCAGTGATGGCGAGCCCCAGTTGTCTGGGGAAGTCGGAGCATCGGTAATATCCACCTGGATGCCTGGGATGGTGGGGGAAGCTCCACGCAGCAACCAGCTGAGTCCAGCATTCAGCGGCATGCAGCCTTGACGAGATCGGCACAGCTTCCCGAATCTGAATTGCCGGCGCTACGGGAGCGCTGACAACATTGAGGGGTAGTCTTATACGGCAAGTATAGCCCAAACCCTATATTTTAATAGGAAAAGTAGGGGGTCGTCTTATACGCCGGAAAATACAGTGTGTATGTATGTATATGTATATGTATGTATGTATCTATGTGTATACACACACACACACACACACACACACACACACACACACACACACGATATGACTCTGCTGTCCATGTTTCCAAGCTAGCTCCCTGAATACTTCTGGGAGTATTCTAGGTCAAGTCAAGCCCAGCTTGCTGATTGGCACAGCAAGCTGGGCTTGACTTGACCTAGTAGGTTCTTCTTCTTTTGGTTCTCCTTCTCTTCTCTTTTCTATTTAGTTAAAAGGGGGAGACATCTAGATTCAATTGGGGAAATCATGGATAAACAGGATCCTTAAGACTAAATGCATAGGCTCTGAATGCTTGCTCAGAGATTGTTTTCAATGGGAATTGCTGTTGTATTCCTCTATTTATATTCATTTCTCTCCAAACTTCTGTTGGGATAATAATTGTACCTTTGCCATGGTGGTGGAAAAAGTGGTGCCTCTTAAAATTCTGTCACATCTATTTAGGGATGGATGGTTAGTTATTTTTCTTGAGCAATGTATGCTACCAGATAAATGGATTAGAAAACAGGTTGTACTAGTTGGGGGAGGGATCTTTTCTGGTATTATCTCTGAAAGATGAATCATAAGCAATTTTTAAAAAAAAAACAATTATTCTGCAGATTAAGAGAAAGATTAAGTTCATTCCTCAAAGTTGGGAGGGTATTTTTTAATCTAATGAGTACTTTTCTCATGCAGCCTTTATCTTGAATTTTCCTATAAATGACCATTGCAATTTACCATGTTCCTCAGTTATGAATAATGGTCTTCTTCCTTTTACGTAGCATGATAAAAAAATTAAAACAAAATTATGATGATAGCACAATAAAGCATGCTATAGCAAATGAGCCAGGTGGCTATCAGCAGGAGACCCTAACGGGAAGGTATTTTAGGTCTTTAGCTTGTCAAATTAATTCTAACAAAGCTGAAGCCTTTGGGCATATGATGTCTCTGTATTTGTTTGCATGTTTTGTGTATATGTGTGTAAATTATTCCAATGCTGAACTCTCAAAGCAGATTTAGAGGACCTACCAATGACTAGAATTCAAGGTAAAAATTGCCTCAAATTATGCTTGGCTGATGGGTCATTAAGGAAGTAATACAAGGTACAATTACTGTGCTGTGGAGCTGTGCAGTTAAGAGGAGCATTGCCTTGAATACACTGAGAAACAAACAGGTATCGTCTCGCCTTGTACAACATCAAGCCAATGAAGTAGCTATGCAGCTGCTGAATAAGAAGGAAAGCCAAGGTACCAGATGACCTCATTTGGATGGGCTCAACGTTGTTTACTTGTGTTCTAAGAATGTTTCAATTCTTTGGCAAACTTTCTGGTCTCTGCTTTTGACAGTACCCAGAGGAGTGAAGAGCAAGTGAGATAGGTTATACAAACAAGCCATAATAGAGAGCTAGACAAATTCCATATTTTTTTTTTCATCCTCTAAATATGTATACAAGCCCAAAACAAAATGCGAGGCAACATTCCTCTTGCTAATTAGTGCTTCCACCATTTGGTGCAGAAATGGCATTGCTATGAGGAACTCAGGAAAAGTAATCAGCAGCACAATTAAGCAATCTACTATAATGATAGAATACAACATTAGTGCTGAGTAATCAGAAACATGTTTATTTTGTTCTCTTGATTTTGTTTCAAAGTACCAAGTATCCAATTATTCTCTTTGGCAGGTTTAGGACTGAAATGACCTCTGGTTTTAAAACAGTTCTTTGTAACATCATTGTTTTATTGTACTGAGTGGAACAAAATTAAATTTAACCATTTATTTCATTTAGGGAAAAAAACAGTTCTAGACTTCAAGCTTTGATTAAGCCGTCAGATATCAGTTTCTCCCTCTTTTGAGGTATGCCTTCAAAGCAAAACTAGAACTTGAATAAAAATATGTGGAAAAAAGCTATTATAAGACAGTAGTACCTAATGGCGACTTTCTAACTAATTCTTGAAAACTTAATATCCTGGCTATGCCATAAAAATTATTCAAATTTTCTCTAAGATACTATAATGTAGTGTGGGAAGGCCCACCTCCTCAGATTAAAATATTTTTTATTCTTAATATTAAAAAGAGGCAGAATATTATATTTCCCCATCCCCCCCCCAATTTTAAGGATAGGACATGTCCTTTAGGACATAATAGGATTAACCCACCACCATTGGAATAGTAAAAGACATAAGGCTCACTACATTGTACAACTCCCTGGAATATCTCAATCACAAAACTCCAGAACCCCAGAAAGCTCCATCCACCCACTCAGCCATTTTGTCAGCCACCCCAGAAACACGCTGCTGTCACTGAAGTTTCTGGAAACCAAATAAACAGAGACTTTCTTTCCTTGTAGCCATCCTCCATTTTATTTGCAGTGTTTTTTCTTCTTCTCCCAGCTTGGAATGAACTGGATTTTTCTTTCAACAGTAGCAAAAGAGATTTTTTGCCATGAAAAGGGGACTGAGGCCATACACTTATTGAAAATCATCTCTGAACTTTTCAGATTCATATTATTCTTCTGGATTGCCTGCATGCATGGCGAGCTGATGCCACTACTTTGAAATAAATTTTATTTCTACTTCACAAATAGTTCCCAAAAGTTAATACTCCAAAAATCCATAGTATGATTGCTGGACATGAGATCATCAGGGAGATACGGTATGCACTAAGGCTGGTTGGATAAAATGCAGGACCAACTGAGTGAAGTCCCTTATTTGAAGTCAGCTTCAAATAACACACTAGCACTGATCATGTTACCTCGTTTGGGCAATGAAATGTCTGCAAAAAAACAGCCAAGCTCAGAGCATGCGTCGAGGGCCCCTCATTTCAATCATGAGCTACAAATATTCTCCTTTATTGGTATCAAATAACCCACTTTCTTCCTCTATTTCTTTATCTATTCCACAGTACAGAAGATGTTTGTGCATGTAGGTCTCTAACTGTACATATATTCTCATTAGAGGTTTGCACCAAACTGATATTGACTGATGTTGAAAGCTAATTAGGATTATACTAACCAAACAAAAGGCAAACCACTTCCATTTGTTGACAAAAAGGTTATAAGGACAACATTATGAACTCATAGGAATCAAGCACAACTGAGACTTTGAAGTGTTTCATATATTCTCAGGGAAGGTTTCAAACAAGAATAGCAAAAAGTGCATCATACTTATGAGAGAGAGGGGAGAGAGAGGGAGGGAGAGAGAGGGGGGGGGAGAAAGATGGTCATAGATATTGTCCCATCTGTTTATAACTATCAGCTGTCATTAGTTTTAAGGGACTAAGAAAAAAAAGGAACCAAATTAACTTTCATTTAATTTAACTGAAGAAAAGCATTCCTCGGAGACCAATTATAAATGTTATCTGCTGAATCAAACATTTTAGGGTTTCCTATTGCTTCTTCAATATTGTAGGCTATTCCAGATTGTCTATACATTTTTACAAATTTCAATCAAATTTTCTAACACCATACTCAGATGATGGTGCTTGAACATAAGGTTTTCTTGCAATGTTACTCTTACAATTCATTTTTCATAAGCCACTGGAATGCTGACAAAACAAAGTTGGATACTAGACTCTCAAAGTGTATTTAAAAAAAATCCCACATCAATAGACTGAGCATTGCTCTAGTCTAAATTCAGAGTACACTCAGGTCCTCATCTACATGAAAGCCCAAACACAATGATTTCTAAGTAGGTATTATTAATTGATTTGTAGTTTTCTATCTTTGCTTCATCTAAGTAGATTAGGTCAGCCTATATTGGGTTATTTTGTTTTATCTTTAAAACAATACTTTGAAGCAAACTAAAGAAATTCCAGACTATCAAGTGAACTAAGAGGAAAACGAAGATTTGATACCAGATTCCCTTGTTTTCTTCACTGTTTTCAACTTTTTTCCTGTCTGTGTAAAATAAATATGTTGATAGGATCTTCTTCAGATTGGGGCCAGATTACCAAAACGTTCAGAACACAAAGGGAAAGGATTATTTGTATACCCCATTTATCTCTAAGGTTACAATGGGCCATAGAAACAGTCCAATCTTAATGTTGCTTTTGTTGCTTTTCCTTAAAACTGAATGCTGAAAGAATTACTATTAAATGTTGCTCTGAAACAATACCAAACACCATGATTTCACGCCAGCATTATAGGCGATACAAGCTGCAAGAGTTTAGGATCAGGTTGACAAAATGCAGCGTGAAACTCAAGTTATTATTGCTATCCTGAAAGCATTGGCTTGGCATTTTAACACAAACTGCACTGCCAAGCAAAAGCTAGAAACCCTCAGTTCATTGAACGTAAAAGGAGAACTGTTTCACCGTACAAATAACTGATCTCTGTGCCACCTAGTAGGCATGCATCAGCCATAACATTTGGAAGCTTATTTCTGTCGTTATCATGGTATACAACAGAAAAGCCACTTGTCTTTTTATTCCTATTTTATTAAGTTAAAACCCAGCTAATTTAATTACGACCCCTACACTCTTATGTCAATTTTTGTACCATATAAGTCTGGAAGTCACAGAGAGCAACAAAATTATCAGAATGAGCAGATGTGTTGTTCCGCAAAATCAAAGTGCATCTGAAGACTTCCAAGAACTCATGAGGGTCACTTCATGTTATAATATCAGTAAAGAGTATTGCATTTAGCACAAATGTAGACATTGCAAGGGCTAATATGCTTTCTGATATGTATTTTAACATTATATTATAGTAGAACTCAGTGAGAATATAGGGGGTGGAAGGTGAGGATTGAAATTACTGCTGGTAACTTGCTTTTTGTTCAGCCTAAGTGCTGTACATCTCAGCAGTCAGGAAAAGCTTCTCAGCAAGAAGATATTGTTATAGCAGAACCACAGAGAGTTGAACACAATTCTCAATTTGCAGGCAAATGGATGTATTGTGTTGGAGTTTAGCAGTAGGAGACTGCGGAAGTATGAATCACAATCCAGTGGTATTCTCTTACCTAGACTTGTAGCTAGGCATAGGGTCCTTCACCTGAGAGAAAGGAAGGCTCAGCATAATGTCTGCATTCTATTATGTTCTTAGTTGCAAACATAATGTTGTATTTTTCCAGAAGGAAGACAAGTTCTTTCTCAAATAAATTTATTTTTATTTTATTTATTTACGGTATTGTATTCCACCTATATTATTTTTAGAAATAGCTCAAGGTCGTGAACAAATCCAATGTAACTTTCTCCTCCAATTTTTCCCATAACCACCCTGTAGGGGACGGGTGTTATATTCGTGGCCTGTGGGTTGGATGCGTCACACGCTGCCCATGCCCAGTTTAGTGAAGGGGAAATAAATCGTGATATGTCACATTATGACACTGTGATGACTCAAGTTTGACATCCCTGCTGTAGGGTGTGTTGGGTTGAAAGACAGTGAGTGGTCCAAAGTCACCCAGCTGGCTTTCATGGCTAAGGCAGTAGTTGAACTCATGGTCTCCTGCTTTCTAGAATAGCCTAACCACTAGACCAAACAATGACTATGTCATCTTTCATGTTCTGAGACTATGATAAGAAAGATACAATCTTTTTTAAAATCTTCCTTTTCTTGAATTGGCTTCCTTTGGGACAAATAGGACAACTGAAAAATCGGATGAAAAATGTAATAATGCTGGGAGAGCACAAAGAATACCTATGCAAAGAAGCATCAATGCACAGCTGGTGCTGTCACTACTACTACTATTTAATATATCTTCATTGAATATCCTACTAACAATTTTTTTAAAAAAACAGTAGTCTCTGATTAAAGATTTTAAAGTGCAAGTAACATTTTCAGATCCACAGCTAGAGGAAGTAACAATCTCCAAAAAGCTAGTATTAGCAGCTTCTAGGGTTAAGGCTAGTGAGAAGACTATGGTCGCTTCATATGTTAACCTGTTCAAAACACATAATTTAATGCATCCTTCTGTACTTTATATCCTCCAGATATGTTGGTTATTAAGTATACTGGCTGTAGATAGTGAGGACTGTAAATCATAGTCTCTTGAGAGATCATGCTACGGCACTTTGTGTTAATGAGGAGTTATATCTTAGTGGCAGATGTCAGGTTTATATGTAAAAGGTCCCAGCTCATTCTCAAGTCTTTCTGAGTTAGAACTGGGAAAACTCCATCCTGGAATTGCTGATCAGAGGTTAAGTGGACCAATGGTCTTACCCAATAAAACGTATTTTTGATGTTTTGTAATAGGTAATAGGTTTAGTTATTTTATCAAATGCATAGGCACCCAATCTATTGGGCAGGAGCAGTGAGTTCAGGAGGAATCCCAAACTGCACACTAATTAAATATGGAAAGTAATGAGAGAACCCCAAACCCCCAGCTATCATGACCTGTCAGGATTGAGTTTAAGCCTGCTTCTCCCATCTAACCTCCAAACTCACTAGAACAAGGCTTCATTACCCTCATTTGGTTTCCTCAAGGTTGAAATGTACAACAGGCTTTCATCTCCTCTAGCTGTACGTTTCAGCTTTAAAGACTTTCTCCCATCACAGACATTCTCACAGGATACAGCTTTTTAAGTGGATGGATATAGCATAGCTTTTCCTTTTCAGCTGGAATATCAGTTTCAAAAATGGGATATCAACTATTGTTTGTTCTCTCTTCCCCCCTCCCCCCCCAACAGGCTTTGGTACAACTTAACACCATTTTTGTATGAGATACTATTCAATGTCAAACTGCGTACCATAAAAGACTGAACATCACAACCTAAGCATTAGATAATATTTCTCCTTCTTTTCTCCAGGATTTTCAATCATCTTTTACAGCAAAGAATTCTTGGAAACTTTATTTATTATTGTTTCCAAACTTTCATCTGCTTGGTGTAGATAATATCTCAGTTGGCTTTTGGACCACTGAAAGTAGAACGGAGGCAAGGAAAGTATTTCCCCTCATTATATTAGGCTGAAATAATCTGATTCCATTAATAAAAAAGTATTGTTTATAATTATTTATTATTTAGCGTATGACATACAACGTCAGGGAAATCTACATATGCTAGACACCATACAGTCCTGATAGCCTACATTGCTAGTTCATTCTGTTTGGCTCTTGTGCGTCTATTCTTGGTGCACTGCAGGGGGTGAACTAGCTTTGCACCATTAGCTAGTAGCGCTCAGGGTGCTGGCTCTTCCAGGTTCTTCTGCTGGTCTCACCTTGCCTTACCTTGTCTCACAACACCTCGCATCCAGCCAAATCCACTGCTGGCTTCTACTCTCTTTACATGTGAATTAGGCTTTTCCCACCAAAATGGTACCCATTTATCTATTCACAATATCACATGCTTTTGAACTGCTGGATGGGCAGGAGCTAGAGTTCGAACGACGAGGGCTCACTCCATCTCACGGAGGTGGGTTGGAACCGCCGGGGTGCAGACTATTTCTGGCCAGCAATTCCACTCTCAGTATCTCCCCTCTCTAGTGAAGAAAAATATAGCTTAGAAGTGTTTTCTATTAAAAATTCAAGGAATTGTATCTGCTGAAATAAATTACATTAGGTATTCATATTACAGAGTCACAATAGGGTTCCCTGCTAAAAGAATACATGCTTAAATACACCATACACCATAAATATATGGTGAATGTAGTACATTGGACAATAAAAGTATAATACTAGCCCAATAGCAACCTACAGACCTTCATAGTAATGTGTGAAAGATAGCACAGTTCACAAGATGAAGCAGTCAAATAAATATTAAAAAAATATAAATATAAAAAAGTCATGATCAATCATACTGGAAATAATTCTTTCTTATGATGAAGACATGAATTTAATAATTTCTTTTTAATCATGTTCCTCAAAGATTCTTCTTGAAGACATATAGTTTATAATATTAAAAGAAGCCCCCAGCAGCCTTGTCCTTTGCAAATTTGTGTCAGGTTCCAAACAAAAAGAAACTCTGGGCTGGCCGGCACGCTGGAGCTGACAATTTGCTTTTAAATGTTCAAGTTCATGGTTATCACATTTGTGGTGGTAAATTGCACAGATTGTCACAGCAATGAAGGTATTTTTTTTCCTTCAGAGTTCCCCAACTTTCAGTCTTATTGGATAAATTCTACTCTACCATGACAAGAAGAGAGTTTCCTTATCAGCAAAATTGTGTAGATAGTCCTTGTGTAATGACTGCCTCATATAGTGGCTATTCAGTTATGAAGGTGCTAAAAATCCAACAAACTTTGCAACCAATTTTCAAATGTATGATTGTTGCAGTATCCCAATCACATGATCACAACTTTGAGACAATTGCAATCACTAAATGAAGACCACCTGTATTTATTTTCCTTGATTATGATCCTCCCTTTGTAATGAAAAACTTAAATCCCTTTCCCTTTGACTCTTGCAGGGTTGCCCATGGAGTGGGGAAATTCACAATTTATTATCTCATTTTATCTAGTCTTTAGAAAAAAAGACTGAATAATTTTTTTTAGTAATATAGTAGTAGCAGTAGCATTTCTCCACTTTTTAGCTAACCAGATAGCTACATCATCACAATCAAAAATAAATAAATCAATAAACATCTAAACTGATGTGGATTGCCTATTTTATATATTTCATATTAGGATTTTTAAAATTGTACATGGTGTAAAAAAAATATAAGAAATATATTGGCACCATACAAATATTCAAATCAAATTCAGCTGTACTGATTGATAAAATCTAGACAAGAATTTTTAAAAGATGAACAATTATTTCTGTCCTCATGTTTTCCTGATCCTAAATTTTCCCTATTTTTTTTTTTGTAATAACTCAAGGCACGGAACATTGCTTCTTCTCCTATTTTCCACCGCCACAACAACCTGTTGTGGCCCGTCAGCTGCCAGCAGAGCTAGACGACGAAGAGGTTGAAGGAGAACCTGGGCCAGCTTCGGAGCCTTTGGAAGCCTCTGATAAGGAAACAGCATCAGAAGCAGAGCCGGGGCCTTCCGTCCTCCCCCAGGTGGAGAATCTGTTGTCTTTAGGGCCTGAGTTGAGTGAAGAGGAGCAATAGATGGCACCCATCCCAGGGTGGGTGCTTATGCTTAGAGGAAAGGAGAGGAGAGCAAAGGAAAGCAATGAGCTGGCTCTCAGGGAAAAGCAGATTTAGGCACTAGCCAGCCCCTCCCTGGCTGGGAAATAGTAGGGGTTTGGGAGTGGCTAGTTGTCACAGACAACCGTTCGTTTTCTAGTATACAGCAAACAATTCAGAATCCTTGGCCAGAACCAGGTTTGTTGCGACTAATTACATTTGGTTTTTGTTTATCCATGTGAATAAAAGACTATTCCTGCCCTGTTTTGAAAAGGGGGTTGTTTTACTCGAGTAAGCGGCTTATCATTACTTGCGAAGGCTGGGTCAGAACACAACCCTGTGAAGTGGATTGAGCTGAGTGAGAATGACTGGCTCAAAGTTACCTAGCCAGCTTTCACACCTAAACGTGTCCAAGAAACTTCTTTAGGGGGGCAAAATAGCTTCACACTGAAAGCAGAAAAGATCTGAAATACCAGGAATAGTTATGAAATATTAAACTAGTTTTCACTTCATGCCTGAAATAATCTAAGACTATTGCTAGAAATAAAAATGTTAACTTTGCAAATTGCAGAACCAATTGTAAGAACCAATCTTTTCATTGTCTTTCTGTGGCCTGCTTGAAAACAATAACTACAAGAATAAGATCTCCATTTAATCAGATGGGATGGAAATAAAGCATATGTTTACATTTGCACTCTGCATGTTAAATAAAAGCTTAAATAGAATTAAAAAGCAATGTAAATACTAATGCAGTTCAAGACAAAGTGTTTACTTGAAATCATGCTTTAATTTAAATCTTCATATAGGTAAGAGCTGCTCAACTCTGTTATATCTGTCAGTGGATTATATTTCGATCAGTGGTAACTTTTATATAGCAGCGTCATCCCAAAATAATAATAGCATTCTGTTTTGCTAGGGAGGCAGATTATCATAAAAAAATATACTCTGGTGCTCCAAGATAAATGGGTACATCTCTGCCACAATTAACGTTCTTTGTTTGGAATCCTAAATATTGAATACAAATAGACTAAAAGTTGGTATTGACAACATAGGGTAGTATCCACTTCTTCCCATTGTTGGTGGGAAAATCAGTGGTTTTAATGTACAGGATGGGGAGAGGATTCCTTTTTTCCCAAATCCTAATAATCTCATCTGGAGAATAGGCGTTTCCTAGAGCAGATATTGGCATTGGCGAACACTAAGGAGCTGAAGCAGAATGGAGATCGAGAGATGTCCTCTTATGCAATGCTGAATTTCACAAATAACATTTATATGTGGTAATCTGGAAGTCACTATTAAAATTAGAACACTGCTACTAATTTGTTAGGCAGCCTTAGGTAAACCATCCGTTCTTTCTCCTGCAAATCCAACATTAACATATGGTGATAGTAGTTTATTTGTGTGGCTAGGATGAAGATTTTCAACACTGTAAATTGACTATATAAATTGCTTCTAGACTTTCATTAGACACTCAAAGTAATGTAGCTCTGCTTTGTTTTGCTTTACGTGAAAAACATAACTGATTTATTTTGCATAATTTGATTAAAAATCTATTAGGTAACTAGACTAGGAGTTATTACCAATATCAATAATGGACTAAATGGGCAAATTCCTGCCTCTTTCTGTGAAAGAAACATGCACATTAGAAAGCCAACTTCAATACAGATCAGTAGTTTACAATGCTGCATTTTGAAAGACAGAGAGACAGAAAGCCAGCATAATACACTGTTTCCCTGAAAATAAGACATCCCCTGATAATAAGCCCAATTGGGCTTTTGAGCGCATGCCCTAAAATAAGCGCCCCCTGAAAATAAGCCTTCCCTGAAAATATTTAAACGCATGCACAGCTGTCCCCGCCATTCCTCTGGCTTCCATGTGCCCCAAAATAATAAGACCTCTCCAAAAATAAGGCCAAGCGCTTATTTCGGGGTTTCAAAAAATATAAGACAAGTTCTTATTTTCGGGGAAACATGGTACACTGCTGCTACTATTTTAAATTTGTTTGCATGGTCTAATCAGCAGCTGAAGCATTTCAGCAACAATTGAAATTCAGCAACAATCCCTTCAACTGTCCTGTTCCAAAATGATGCAGTAGAATTAAGTGTGGAGCTGGAGCTTATTATCATATTCTTTCCAGAAAGTGAGGAGAGGGTGCTGGATTTTAAGCAACAAAGAAGTTGTGTTGGTCAAGGAATCAGATCATTCTGTAATTGTGTAACTATTTGTCTTTAGCTCAGTCTTCTAAGGGATTTTGATTCTTAACTACAAAGGCTATTGATCCAAGCCCATATTCCAAGATTCAGTAGATAATAAAGTAGTCTCCCTCTCCTTCTCTATTTAATTCCATCCATCAATATACCTAAACTTACTCCAAAGGAATAGAATTATATGATACTTGTTTATGAGCAAAAGATGGTTACAGGAAATCTAAGAAGGGTGTGGGAGAATAAAATACAAAAGTATGTTTTTGCACTAAGCAAGAATTTGCTCTAGACATCAATCCTGTATCAGTGATATTTAATTATTCTCATCAGTTACATTCCTCATAACATTACCTTGGGTAAAAACTATTCATATGGGAAAGCTGAGATGTGGTTTATTTTATAAGCTAAGAGACAAAAAAGTATTTTCCAGTTTTGTGTGAGTTATAAACTTACATATGAATGTTAGTTGACATTAAAAACTATAGTATTCAGGAAGGAAAAGTGCCACTAGAACTTTCTATGGAAAACTTATTGAAGAAAAGGGTGTTGCCTTACCTGAATGCCCGTTCTGCTGAGCTGTGGGGCCAGCAGTCAGGAATGGGTTAACTCTTGTCATCTGTCCCGAACTGAGTCTGCAATTTGTGAAGCTCCTCCTCTTCCTCCTGCTTCCCAGATTTCCCGAAGGAGATGCTGCAGACTGGTGAGTTGAGCTAAAAGGACATAATTAGTACAAAGCCCCCCCCCCCCATGGCGAGGACCAGGAGAAAGAGGGCGGGGCTGACTGATGGCTCCACAGCTCAGCAGAATGGGCGTTCAGGTAAGGCAACATCCTTTCTACTGGAGCATGGGGCCAGCATTCAGGAAGGGGGCAGCAGATCCGGAGCCTACCGGATCGAAGCCGCCTCCCCCACACGGACCTGCTGCAGAACCCGATGGCCAAAGGACGCCTCTGTGTAGACATCCAACCTATAATGGCGGATAAATGGGGAAGGTGACGACCAGGTGGCCGCCCGGCAGGAGGCCTGAGTGGACCAAGCCGCAGAAGTTGAAGTACTACGGGTCGAGTGGGCAGTGATCCGTCACGGAACGGGCAAGGCCTCTACGTTGTAAGCCTTGGCAATATTGCCCGAAGCCAATGACCAATGATAAGAGGAGGTGACCTTAAGACCCATGGAGGCCGGCTGGAAGGACACTAAGAGACTCTTTGAACGCCTTGTGCCCCTTGCTTTCAGCCCTCTCCCAGGCCTTATGAGCCTTCTGGAGCTTGGGAGCCTTAGCTGAAGTAGCTCTGCTCCTTTTGGAGGGGCCAGGCTGGGAAGGGCCAGCAGGCTCTGATGAGGTCTGGCTTGATACGGCCCTCTTGGAGGGTCGTGACGAAGTGGAGGCCATCGTGCCAAACAGTGATGTAGGCCTCTAATATGCACGAGGCAAATTCAAAATGGCCACCAACACGAGGGAAAATAAATCCAAAATGGCGGCCACCAGGGAAGCCTGGACAGACGCCGCCGGAAGCAAGGGAAGGCTCTGATAGCTGCACGATCCCTGGAGGCCCGGGGCAATCAGAACAGGCTTACCAATGCCAGCGCTATTGAGAGGCAGCTGTAGACCTCATTCCTGGCTATGCGGCGAAACCTCCGGTCCTGCTGCAAAATGGCAGCGGTTGGGAGCCTCCGTAAACCATCGCTACTGACAGGCGTGTGGAGAAAATCCCAGGGACGCCATTCCAGAGTCTGCCAGCTGGCAGACTCGCCGCTGCCAAGAGCAGCCTTCAGCAGGCTCCGACCGAGGCCGTTCACGCTGGGAAGGTAGACCCTCGACTGAACGAGTTGGGAGAAGCCTGCACCAACCGCTAATGTGGTCTTCAGCGGTATCGGGCATGAGCCCTTCCCGCTGGAAAGACAGGGCTCTACCAGGTCCCTGGAAGCCCTGCAGAGATAAGCAATTTAAGCAAGAGAAAACCAGCAGCTGATAAAAAGCTAGCCAAAAGTCCTGCCAAAGCAGTCAAGAATGGGCAGTTCAGCTAAATCTGTCCGTTCAGATTGACTGAGTCTGAAATCTGGGAAGCAGGAGGAAGAGGAGGAGCTTCACAAATTGCACTCAGTCTGGGACATTTGACAGTGTTAACCCATTCCTGACTGCTGGCCCCACGCTCCAATAGAACAGAACTGTTTTAGAGGAAGTGATGTCAAAAAAATTGTTTGTTTCAAGCAAAATGAAAATCCATATAACTCTAACAATTATTTGTAAGTATGTATATAATTGGGAAATTTGTATTCAGAATACAAGTATTTGAGAAAACTATATATGTAGAAATAAAATATGTTCGTCAAAGTAGTAAAGTAAATGTAGGTTTTCTTGTGGTTTTAATTTGTTTAGGACAGAATTTTCAGGCAGTGGAATAACAATGGAATACATTTAATAGTGTTTGGATCAGGTATAGACTGATTTCAATGTCAGTTTTAGGCTCAGAAAAGAACACAAGTGTAATAAGTGAAAGAGTGGTTATTAAAAATAATAAAGGACCTGGCAAAACATGCTTTATTTGGCTGATGAAATCATATGAATAAGTTCTTTATTATCTATACCCCCTCTGCTCCTTGAGTAGAGTAGCCCACTGTGGTGTATGACATTCTGCTTCTGGATATTATGAAAGTTTCAAAATGGCCATTATGTTCAATGATTTTAAAATTCAGAATGTTAGTGCACAGACACATATCATTACACACAAAAGCGTCTCTTTGGATTACTGTAAAGATTTCCTTTGGGTGTTTGTAAAAGGGCTGTAGAGAGGCAATAAGAATGCATACTTCACCCCAGCCCAATCTCACACTGACAGGAAAGCTGTATAGTGAGAATGTAATAGTGTTCAATTGAGTGTGATTACAATCTGCTGCCTGGTAGACTCTCTGGTCACACACAGTTGCTAACTCAAATATGTACAAGAGCCCAGGCAGCCACTTGTACAAGGATTTTTTTAAAAGAACTATGGCACACGTTTAGGTATTGCTGCCTGGACTCTTCTCAATCTTTAATGCCTCCTTCTATGTTTGATAATGCTATTTCATACTCTACTATATAGGATGTTTCAAAATAATACTATGGGCAATTCTATGGTTAGATTTTGGTTGGCAG
The DNA here is from genome assembly GCA_012654045.1 of Ptyas mucosa. Lineage (NCBI taxonomy): Eukaryota > Metazoa > Chordata > Lepidosauria > Squamata > Colubridae > Ptyas > Ptyas mucosa. Next base: position 15,890,314 of record WNWU01000011.1, on the reverse strand, counting down.
GCACACTAACCTATACACTTTTTTCATTCATGCTGTTTGCATCTCATTTATTTGTTTTTAAATTTACTGGCTGCCCAACCCCAACCCCAGACAAGCAGGTTTTATGCAATTTAAATCTAGGATCCTTTGTCTAGGATCACAAAGTTATGTGATGATTCTGGATTTTTCACATTCAACACCCACCCCCCCAAAACCCTTTTCAATATCATCAAATTTTAATTTTCTGAGATTTAACACAGTAAGCAAAAAATAAAGTCACATTTTATCAAAAGAAGAGAAAATAAACCCCCACTCACTTTGCATTATTTTACCAACAAATTATGTAATGATTTAAAATTAAAAAATTGAAATCAGCTAACATTGAAATAACCTGATCAGTAAGCATTGGACATGTATTGGTATTTTGGAAATGTACTCATCTACTGGTCTTTTAAAAAAAGTATTAATAGACAATAAGTAAAACATTAAAAATATGTTAAATAGCAAAAGAGAAAGATAAAATTAGAGGGAAAAGGGAGGACAGGGAGAAAGAAAAATTGGGGAGCACAGGAAAAAAAGCTATAGAAAAAAATAGCTTCCTACTTCCTTCAACAGATACAAACATAAAATATGACCCTTTGGGTCAAATCAATGTGTTTTTAAAGTCATTAAAAAACCTTAAAGAGCATTTTTAAAACGGCTTTGACATTATGAATATGAAATTCTATTATTTCTGATGTAGTTTTTGCCAATTTTTTTTGCCATTGGAATTATTTGGATGTCCTTCTGAAACAAGCCATTTTTTTAATTTATATGATATGATATAGGCAGAGAATAGATGTCTTACCTCATTATTTCCTTTCTTCAAAATCTATTTGAAATATGATTGCATCATCCATCTTTTAAAAACAGAAGAAAATACTTCATTATAATTATTTTTCCTCTTCCTTGAGCCAGACGCGTCTCCAAAGAGAATTAGAGGTACACAATGGACACCACTAACAGGAAGACAGAAGCAAATGTACCTATGTATTGTTGTGTGACACTGGGAGAAAGAAAGAGGCAGTGTAAAGGCATGGACTGTGTCAAAGAAGGAAGCACAAATAGAATGTTTATTTCTCATTTTTTTGGCAGTTTTTTCTCATCTCGAAAGAAAAGGGAAGGGCTTCTATAAATCCGGCAGTGATTGGTTTTTCCAATATTATTGGAGAAAATAAACAGAATAGCTTCATCTTTTTATTAAATGATATACGGTATAGATCCAGATAAGATTTTCTGATATCTTGTTATAGACAAAATGCAAGAAGAGCAACTTCATATGAAGAGTGACATTAAAGAGATGGGAGGAGAGAGAGAGTAGTGAGATTAAGATGCAAGCTATCAGTATTTTTTTCCAAGAGAAACTTCCATTGAAGTCAATGTATTTTATTTATGGCATATAATAATTTTATTGTATGGTTTTGCATATATTAGAATTATCCAGCCTTGCAAATGAGAATAGCAGGGAAAGCACAGGCAAACTTTTAGCTTCACATGTTATTACATCTGAAATACTCTAGATCAGACTATTCTGGATAAGACCATGATTTATTAATGCCTATCTAACATCTGTAGAAATCTGATGTAATTTAACTAAACTAGCATGCTTCACATGCTGAATAATACCTGGTCTGAAATTCTTTACAATAGCAGGCTGCAGCAATTTCCCCCCCACTTTTCTTCACTAAGCCACAAAATTAATCAACACATTTTCAGTATAAATTTAACATAATTTTAGTACAGTAACTGCATATACCCAGCAGGTTAAAATTCTAAAAAGGTATCCAGGTTCAAAATAGAAGATATTCTGCCCAGGTAATCAATGAATTAAGTAACTGGCTTGCAGTAAGTGACAGATCAATTAATTGTATTTTTAAATGAACCATTATTATATCCACACATTCAAGATTGCTTGCTTCAATTACAGAACAAAAATAAAATTACAATGTCAAAAAGAATATTTGACAAATTGCTAGAAGCGTTACATACCTTGCTCAGAAAAAAGCACTAGCTATGAACAAATTAAAATCCTTCCCCTCTTAAACTCTACTATTTTCAGTTCTACAAAGCTCTACATTCAGAAGCAAATTGGCAAAATAAAAATAACTGCCTTTCTCTAATAAACAATAGCATTATTTTACTATGTGTGTATATGATGGATAAACAACTTCAAAATTAATTTCATAGTTTTCCTCATGACAAAGGCTTGTTGATGGATTTTAAGGATCCTCACAAAACATCTAAAATCTGAAAGACTCCAGGAAACATGGCTCATAGGATACAGGGGGTGGGGCAGAGCAATGGATGGAAAAACATTCTGACTTTAAAACTGCAACACCTATAATTATATAGGCGTCATCACCTCCATTTTTTTAAACTAACAAGCTGTAGTCATAACCTGTGTACACCCTTACCAAAATCTGCCAAGCATTCAATCACACCTGGGATTTAAGGTTTGAAAGGGGAAGGAGTTTCTCTCTGTTTGTCTTTGCACTTGTAAAACAACTACAGCAGTAAACAATTCAAGAGCAATTAACAATTGCATAGGAGGTAAGGGATAAATCCCACTGCTGTTATTGTCAGAGGAATTAATCACATTTTATAGAGCTGGCAGACTGGCTTAAATCAGCACAGCAAAAACAAGACAGCCCATCTTTTTAATCATAAATACTTGTTTATTCAAGTGCTTTGGCTTTTCACAGAATGCCTGCCTGTTCTTTTTTTTTTTTTCCAAAAAAGGTTGAGCAATCCTAACATCTCTTACCTATCGTAATTATTTTTAAACCTTTTGCTTTTATTCTTTATGCCTTTTCTTCCAGTAGGAATAAAAGGCTGGGAAAAAGGCAAAGAGAAAATTAAAACAGGTTGACAAATGTCTCCACCTCCATCCTAGGTCTCACGTATTTACAACCAATTCATTTTATTTCAGGTAGATGAGCTACAACATGAAGCTTATTGTTATATTGGTCTTTTTTTCTGACAGTTTAGGCAGTTTTGTCTATTCATATTATGGTACAGCTTTCTAAATATGATTACAGATTATTCTTTTTTAAAATATTTTTTTTCAAAAAATTTAACACAGAATAAAAAATTAAAAGATTTAGAATGAAAAAAGCAGAAAAATGAAAAAAGCAAAGACAAAAATGCAGAAATGAAAGAGAAAAATATAAAGAAGTGACTTCTGATTTTCTTTTACAGCAGTTGTAAAGTACAAATATAAAATAGCAACAGCATTTTCTCTAAAATCTATTATTTTTATTTGAATCATCAAAACCACATGTCATTATTTTATTTTGTTTCCTGCAGAAAAATCAGTAAGAGGTTTCTAATCACCCTTAAATTTAGACAATGTTCTATCTCTAATTAAAGTAGTCTATTTGGCCATTCCAGCAATTTCCATAATCTTCACTACCCATTCTTCCATTATGGATAAAGTTGAATCTTTCACCTTTGTGCCTAGTCTTGCTAGAGTCATCATATATAGAAACGCAATTCCATATTTTTTTCCAGCATCAATCCCAAAAGAAAAGTCTTTGGTTTTCATTGCATTTTCAAAATCTGTAGTATTATATGTAATTTGAGTGCAAAATTTTCTAGCTTTTCACACATCCATCGAGATTAGAGATTATTCTTTAAGTACATCTAAATTATCTTTTGCCATACAAATATTTATCTTTATGATTTTCCTCTTTATTTAAAATATAATGAATTACAGGAGGCGTTAAGTACTTTGCTCTTATTCTATAAAAAGTGTACCAGGAGTCTTTCTTAAGAATTCAAATCTGCAGTATTTACTTTTATCACCAAAAGGTGGCGTCATATTCCCATATCCTTTCTTCCACACAAAAATCCTTCCTGTTTTAATTTGCCAAAAGAAACTTCCATTTGATTACTGATCAAGAAATTAAAATGTGCTCTATATGAGTGCAACGTGACAGTGTTGAAAATGAACAATATGTTAAGCTGCAGTTAAGATCCCCATTAATATCTACCAAATGGACATGCAAACCTTCATCATTTTTGTTGAATAGATACTGGAATGTAACATCTCATATTGCAACATTAAAAAGACTTATTATTTTATGTTATTTCTTATTCCAAAATACAAATATTCTACTATCAAATTTGCACTACTAAACTGATTTATTAGTAAATGCATTTGAATTCATGTGGACTTATTTTTCAATGTACATATCTATAGTAATATAAGAAAATATGAAACAATAGATGAAATTTAAAAAATTAAATTAAAAATGAAACCGGGAGCCTGATGGAAACTTTTAGCATCCTTATATCCATTAATTTTCCTTATATAAGGCAAAAATACTATGACAATATTTTTCTTCAAAAACTCTTGCTTTCAACAATAACAAAAACTGAACCTCATAACTGAAATGACTAAAGCAATATTTAAATTCTACAGTATCCTTTCAGACTCAATATGAACTGTTTGTTTTAACTGTAATCCATAGGACATGTATATTTTGAATCAATTCCTTTTACAACACTCATCATAGTATTAAAACTAATCTGAGCATTTTGGAATGAAAATGCAAAGTATTTATTTTTCAGTTCGTACAATAAATTCTTTAACCTATGAAATTTACAGCGGTGTAATAGTAAATCTCTATTTGAATATATTAATCAAAGGAGAAAAATGATTTAAACAGCATGATAATCTGGTGCGTAGAATCGCTGCATTTTAGTGTTAGAAAGACTCATGTGACATATATGCATCATGCAACTAATAAAGCATTCTGATAGCTATTAATTAGATCTGGAAATGTCATCAAATTTTAGGAGGTAATCTTTGTTGTTGCAAGACAAATGTAAAATTGTAGTGTGCTTTACAATGCAAATCTAAATTCAATTTTTTATATATAGTGTATTAATCAATGTAAGAAATCAACATGTCTATTTAACTCATTTGACATCATACAAAAGAAACATGGAACTTAGTAGTAATATTAATAGAATGAAAGCCAGTATGTACTGGTTTCATTATTCCATCCTTTGAATAATTAGTTAGGCCACTACACAATTGGACCAAAGGCCTAATTTAGAGACATACCGGTACATGGATCCACTAAAATTTTTTCCAGTTTAAGAATTAATGCTGAACATTTTATATGGAGGACGTTTGTATTTTATCCAATTCCATTTTAAATCGCTTTTATCAAATTTTAGTAATAATTTGTTTCTGGAACTTTGCACTTTGATATGTCCCAAGGGCTAATCAATAAATATTGAGATATGGAGGATGTTTGGGTTCTATATAGTTCCCAGTCCCTATAAGAGTTGCCTTTGGCAAGACAGGCAGCATATAAATTAAATAAACAAGCAAGCAAACAAACAAATATTTTCTAGAGAATGAGGTATTTTCCAAGATCAGTACAGGTGGTTTCTGTCTTCTTTCATGCAGATCAATGAGAAATGTAATCAAAATGTATTAGACTCAACATGTATTATATGAAACCCAAAAATACATGAGAATTTACAAAAAATTAAGATTGGAGCAGAATACAATTCAGACCACAATTTATTCTAACCCAGATATTAAATGTGTTTTATTTTTATCATTTCCCCAAAAGATAAACAGATACATAGTTTAATTTGAAATATGCTTTAAGTTATTTTAAAATTGTATTTTTCCCAAGTAGACTATTATACTAATATTGCTAATAATATATTTAGACAGGGATTATTTGCAAAGCCATGTATTTATAACTGGTTACAGTCTTATACGCACATTTACTAAGTTTAAAGTTATCTATCTTCTATTCTTTGTTCAACGTTCATTCAAAATTAAGCATTTGTGAAAATGCTTAAATGCTGTAAATTCCCGGTGGAAATTTTAAAACCAGGCAAAAATAAATAAAATAGGTTTAAAATGTAAGACAAATATTTTGGTAACTGGGATCCCTTTAATAGGCAAAGGGGCATATAATTAAGTCACATATGCAAAACCAAGGACCAGGCAAAAATAATTGTGTATGAAAGGTTTATATGTGCAAGGTTAAGGTGTAGGCCTTTTAAAAACTTGCATATAATGGAGCCAGTATTTCACTCTAACACTTTCCTGTCATGGGTTAAAATGTGCATAAATATTTATAAAACTCCTATAAGATAGGTGTAAGAATAGATTATTGAGGCTATGAAAGTGTTTTATTAGGGATCCATTCAGAGCCCATACTTATAAATAGTATAAAATGAGCGAATAAGTCTTTAGATTATGCACGTCAAGTATAGTGCATTGTTTAGTGGTTAAACCACAGGTCTGAGAAACGGAAGAAGCTTTGAATATTACTCGCAGCTTTACCACTGACTCATTGTGTGAACTTGACACAGGTAACATAACCTTTTCTGTTCTCTGATTTACTTATCTATAAATATAATGGACTATAATTCTGTATTACAGGACTAGCCTGGATACTTTCAGAAACGGCTTTGAAGAGCTGATTACTCATATATATTAGAAAAAATATTGAAATAGCCTTTTTTCAGCCTGTAAAAGATTGCCAATAGGCTAAATCAGGAGAATAAAGGCCTCAGTGCTACAATTAATACAATGTAGTGTTTTGTAGTAATGTAGTAATTAATGCAGTGTATTTCATTAGGAAACACATTAAATTCAGAGTGTTTGCAAAATGCCTATCTTGTCTGTTCCTAGAAGGGACTTTTTTATCCAGCTCATCTAAGCAAGGGACAAATGTGGACAAATGGTTACCCCTTCCGCCTTTTAGGGGTTCTTCTCATGAAGAGTTAACTTTAGCAAAGTTGTGAAGACGATTTGGTGTTTGAAGAAGGAAAAAAAAAAGTTTCTTCCCCTTTATCTCCTGCTGATGGAAACCAATCTTATGAGAAAGAAAACAAACTTTTTCCGGAGTATTCTTGTACTCCAAACGTTTTATTTCAGAATGGATACAGAAGCAGGTAACTTAGGTTAAAAACCACACTGGACATGCCAACGTGTGGTCAACTTTCTAGGAAGAAAGCAGGGAAGGCATATATCGATACCCAGCCACTTTCTAAAACCAAAACCAGGAGGAAGTTTTGTTCTTCTGTTCTCCGGGAGCCTTTTTTTTTAAAGCAAGCCCGGGGGTTGAACGCCGAGATTCCTTCCCATCGAAGAGACTTTCTTCACCTCTAGAACAAATACCCAACAAGGGCGGGAGGGCAGGCGAGCCTTAAGAGGAGATGGTGGACGTGTCTTGTTTCTTTGCACACATGCGTTTGTGTCCTTCTAATGAACTTTCACCTCCCGAACTCTCCTCTTTTCATTGGGTAAAGTGCAAGGGGCAAGTGTGGGGGAGAAAAGGGGAGAGAGAGCGCGCGCCGCCCGAGAGAGAGAGAGAGAGAGAAAGCAGAGGGGAGAAGAGGAAATTGGCTCGCGCAGCATTTGCACTTTTGAATTCCTTCCCTTTCCCCCCCCCCCCCCCGTCTGTGTTTTGTTTGTTTGCTTTGGGGGTGGAGGTGGGGGTGAGAGTGAGAAGAGGACGACCTCGGATTCCTTTTTCTGGAGATCTCGAAAGGATCCAACAAAAGCGAGCCTAAGATTACCTAATTTAAATCGACTCAAGCCCTCCCTCCCTTCTGTTTGCTATTCTCCGGGCTGCCTTCTTCTTCTTCTTTTTGCCCCCCCCCGTCCCCTCCCCTTCTAGTTTTCTTGGCTTTTCTACCCTCGCTCCCTTTCCTCCCCATCTCTTGCGACTCTCCTCCGGCAGCTCTCCTCCTCCGCCTCCCCGCCGGCTCCAACACCTCTTTGCCGCGCTCCGTCCCCTCTGCCTCCCCCTCCTCCTCCCCTTTCCCCGATTTCCCCCCCCCCTTTTTTTTGAAAACGCGATGTATCTCCCTCTCCCCCCCTCTTCTTCTTTTTTGCACTGAGCCTTGTTTACCCAGCAGGTGGATGTGACGTCAGGGACTCATAACAGCAAAAAATAACAAAATCTCCCTCCGCGGGGTGTTATTTTTCCTCACCCTTCTTCCCCAAAAGCGTGTTTTTTTCGCGCAAAAAAAAGCTCCACGCTCCCGCGGCGGCGACGCTCGAGGCGCTTGGAGCACCGCCGCGAGCAGCCAGGACGGCGGCGGGGGATCCCAAGTGGGCGAAGAGGATCGCCTGCCTGCCTTCCCTCCCTCCCCCTCCCTCCCTCCCTCCTTCCCTGCTGCTGCTGCCGCTGCTGCTGGATTGCCTTGCCTTGCCTTGCCTGATTACTGCTGCTGCTCTCCCCTTTTGGAAAGCTAGTTCCCGACTCGAGCGGAGGGCTCTATTGTTATTTATTGTGTGCCTGTGTTGCACGCTGTGCCTCCTGCATGGGGCTGGCTGGCAGGCTAGAAAGGGAGAGAGGGAGGGAGGGTGGGACGGAGTGAGTAAAGGGAGGGACAGACAGACAGACAGAGTCACTCACTCACCCGCCCGCAGTGGGGGGAGCCCCTTAACTGGCACCGCCAGGCCGTTTCCAGCGGGTGAGTTTGCCATTTCGCATTTTCTCATCCACTTTTAAGTCTCCTGTTTGTTTTGTTTCTAACCCCCCTTCACGTCTCCTCTACAACAACCCCCCCTCCCCGGCTCGGACCCCCCTCCCACCCCTCTTACCTTTCCACACGTGCCTTGACATCCCCCCCTCTTCTTCTCTCTCCCCCCCCTTCTCTCCCCGCGCCCTAGCTTTTGCATAAAGCCCTTTAAAAGACGCAATGGGGAAAAAGCTGCGGCTCTTTCACCTCTCGGGCTCTTCCTCTTTCTTTTATGTCCCATCTGTGCACCTCATTCATCTCTTTCCCTCCCTCCTATTCTTCTTTTCTTCCACGCGCTGGACGATGCACACATGACCCTAGCAAGTTGGAAGCCGCTTTTGCTCTCTGCTCCCCACCCCACCCCCGTCTCTGTGTGTGCGTGCGCGCGTGTGTAAAAAAAAAAAGACGAAGACCCTCAAGCGGGGGAAAAAAGGGAGGGAGGGTGAGAGCGATCGGACCCGGGCAGGGTTTGCTGGCGGGTGCGGGTGCGCTTCCTTTGGTAACTTGGGGCACTTGATGGCGAGGAAGACGGGGAAGAACTTTTAGTCGACTTGCAACAAACTTTTGCCCCGTATGCTTTTTTTTTTTTGCCTTCTCTTGCTTTCGTGCAGCGAGTTTCAATGAAATAGGCCTTTGGGACTCACACCTTACCCGCTCACTTTAACTTGAACTCGCCGGTTTTCGTGCGCGCGCGCGCGCCCGCACTGAAACATTACACACACACGCACACGGGTCACAGTTCCCGTGCTTCTCTTGGTCGAGCGTGCGCGGTTGCTACCAGACTTCCTTTCCTACCTCTCTCCATCCCGAGGGTTTGTATGAGTGTGCAAACCACAGAAAACAATTTGCCAGTTCGTGCACTCCAGAGCGCTCACTTAATCGCGCCTATTAGACTTGCATTTAATGGTACACAACAATCAGACCGATTGAACTGCTAATGCCCCGCGCCAACCGTAGCATATTTCATGACAAAGACACCTTCGGACTAGAACTATAAGAGGTTATAGAAACACTCAGATTATTTACACAAGTGACAAAGCCCGACAACAGTACTAACCTCTCTCGTTTCTAAAGACCCACACCGGCCAAAGCACTTCTGCGATCGGTAATCCACGCTCGCAATAGGACTTGGAAAAAGAGTAACTTTTTCACGCAGAGAAATACCTTTTAAATCCAACGGAAGGAAAGCGAGAACAGACGCCACAAATTTACACGTTCACGCGCACGCATGCACACGCTCCCGTTCGCACGGGCAATGTAAGGAATGTGTGCAGGTATGTCGAAGGGTCGTCGAAGATTTCTTTTCCCCCCTCCACCCCGTGCCTTGTGCTCGGTGTCGAGCATAAGGAGAACTTCCCGCGCAACGAGTCGCGCGCCTTTTCTCTTCTTGTTCAAGTAGCGGTCGCCGCACATTGCAGGAAGACACGCTCGAGGGAGCCCCAGACGTGCTATTATTTCCCAAGCGCTCGACGACATCCGTCCACAACGGACGGACGTATCCTTCACACAAGCAGCATCACTGACTTAGTCTCCCTCTTTTCTCTCTGCCTGTCTGTCTCTCCCCCCCCACCCCTGTCAATCAAAGTCCCACACTACAGTACCATAATCTCGCCCTTGCTGTCCTTTAGCCCTTTTGACTGCGCTAAACTCCCTCGGTCTGGTCTCTTGTACCTGGTACTTGTTTACTGCCGCTGGACGTGTCGGGTGTTTCGCCGCTTCCTGTGGCTGTAAGGAGCCGAACGTCTTCACAGCCGGGGAAGAGTTTAGGAAAAGTTAGCACGGGGCGCTGCAACTCCGGCTGCGCGAACTATTCTAGCCCAGTACCCGGGCCCTTTTTGCTTTTTCCTAACTCCCTTCCGGAGCTACCTCGGTGCCCCTCCACCTGTTATTGGGTCTTGCGATGACGGCAGAGCTAGAGTGATTTTGAAGCGTGACAGTCCCTACCCCAGCACGATATTTCCTTTTTTTTTTCTCTCCCCCTTCCCTCCTGTGCTTGGAAATGAGAGCACGTCTTCCCGCCTCACCCTCCGGGCAGCGGCTGCTTCCCCCGCCTTGAGTGCCTCGGTTGTAGCCGTCTTTTGACCTGCAGTTTCCCACATCCAAGCATCTTGCCATGATTTGCTTTTGGGGCATCCCTTCTGCAAAAAACAAAACAAAACCAAACCAAAAAACCTAGCAGATTTCCAGCTGAGTTTGGAGGAGCGTTGAAACAGGAGAGTGAAAGGGAGACTCTGTCTGTCACAATTTTAAATCCTATTACTAGAGCAGAGTTCTTGATTTCCTTTCTTGCAAGTGCTTTCCAAGACACCCCCCCCCCCCAATCCCTTAGACACAAGCACATATTTTCCCCTCCCTCTTCCAGGTCTTAGCCTCCCCGTTTCTTAACCAAACTCTGTTTTGTGGAGACTTACTGAAAGTACCCTTGGTTTCTTCTCGACTATAGAACACAAAGTTTTTGCCTGCCGGAGATCACAGGAGCAACAAGAGCCCCCTGAGTTAGGAGTTGGGTGCTGACGGTGGCAATCACACCATTACAGACCTTTTTTCTATAGGTAAGTATAAGAGAACCAGTGGAGGCTTTAAGCAAAACACCCGCTATAGGATAACAATTGTGAATCATTCAGAAAGAACAAAAAAACCCCTCCAATTTGCCAGATGTGTGGGCTCAGATTTTTTTTTTTGCTTCAAACCATGGAAATGAGAGAAAGAAAGAAGGATTGCATACAATCCAGAATCCAGTCCTTGTTTTTAAGCTTAAAATTAGAGTTCAGGAGTTTAGCAAACAATATAAATGCTGTCATAAAAGATGATGGCAATTGTCTCCTTCCCCATTTCATCCCATCCCGCTTGATAACTATTAATTATTTCCAAGTCATTGTGCTGCTAGCCTGATTCCTAAGTGTATTGATTTTGCAGTGTCTACATCTGACATGGTTTAATTTTTTACCCCATTTTCTTAAATAGACAAAAAGTGCAGGAATAACTATGGAAGACAGTGGGCCAGCTTGTGTTGGTTTCAGTTGGGGTAGGAATGTTGAAGTTACATGCCCAATATGATCTCTGGAATGTCTATTGATTCTGTTTAAAAAAGTGAAACATTCCCACTTCTTTGGCAGATAAATTGAGTTTTTAGAAGCATATAGTTGCTTTCAAATGCCTTGTTGTTTGAGAATGAGAACCCTTAGAAGTTTCAGGTTTCATTTCTGATCAATGTTATGAATGCATAATGGGATAAAATTTACATATGGTGTGTAGGTTTGATACATGGAATGTTCATAGGTTGAATTATACTATTTAAAGATGCATACAATTTATTTCCTATTTACTAGGTAGTTTTAACATTTACTTTTTTAAAATCTAATTTTTATGAAGTCACAAAAGTCTCGTGGGAATTTTTGTACTATTATAGATAATTATAAGGAATACTGCTGATGCTATTTGTTTAATGTAATTGCTTCTACTTTTAATTGTACAACGCCAAAGAGGAAAGGAAACCTTTTAAATACTTTATGATTTTTTTTAATGAAGAAGAAACAAGGGTTTTCCAAGCTTAAAAAGGAAATAGCCACTGAGTTGTGTTAAACTCAAAGTGAGTCTGGGGGAAGAATTGCAATTAAGAGGATTGTAAAGAAATTTGGACTGTTTCAAATGATGTGTAATTCAATTTAATGTTTTTAGTACTATGCAGGATGAAAGAATGAGAGAAGCTTGTCACTTTTGTTCAAAATGTGTCAGCTACAATTTCATTGCAAAAAGGTATTTCAGCTGTAACTTCTTACATTGGCAGCATTCTTTCCTTTCAGTCTTTTTAGTCATTGTATGAGAGAGGGATGGAGGGGGGAGTCACTTTTTTTTTAAAGTAAACAGCTTCCAACAAGTGAACCTTGACAACCCAGATTAGGGAAGGCAGCAGAGATCAAACAAAGCTGCTGCCGGGGCTGTCGTTAAAAGCAGCTTCACTGAAAGATTCGGACTATTCGATCAGGCAGCAAGATTTCTGTGTTCAGTTATGCAGAAATGGACCATTACAAACACTTGGTTACTAAATCTAAAGATAACTTGGAGGAAAGCTTATCTGTATTGTATTGGTTTTAGATTTTTAACCTAATTATTATTTGAACGACTAGTTAATTTAAAGAAAGGCTACCCCTGATTGGACCGAATTACTTATTTATGCTCCACTGATGTGCAACTGTCTTTTTATCTCCAACACCTTGAAGTGCAAAGATGAATGCTTTTGCTCTCCAGAATATATAAAAATGGTCAGAAAATAAAAGTTTAGCTCTTTGGTTGTAGACTCTGCATTGTCAGGGAAGACAGACGTTTTGCTGCATTCTAATATAGACTGGAATAGTTTCATTTTGCAATAGTTTTGTATTGTGTAGTTTTAGAAAGTTGAAGAAATAATTTTTGAAATTCCAGAACATACTAGTCTCACTGATCACTACTTAGAATTCTTTACAAATTAAAAGTTGCATTACAGTTTTTCCCAAACATTGCACATATTAATTATAGTATTTTATTGATTTTGAATGTTTAAAAATAGCTTTAGATATAACTGCCATGCAGTCTTACACTATTTACTGAGAAATAAAATACATTATGTTCTGAGGGCTTATTAGTTAATTTATATAAAACTTGTGGTGCAAGCTCCTTTATTCAGTTGTCAGAGAGAAACCCCAATGAAACCAGTGGGATTCCCTTTTGAAAAGACTTACTAGGATTACATTATAGCCTGTGTTTACTTTAAAAAAAAATTTAAGATTTCTGTAGTTGGTTGTTTTAATGATGTTATTTTCATTTATTATTTTCAGACTAGTTTCTTGTATTGATCATTATTACAAAAGGCATTTCAAAAATTACAAAACTCCAATTTTCAAGTTTAGGTAAATTAGAAATACAAATGATAGATGGCTATTAATGAATGAGTAGTCAGCATGGCTTAAGTGGTTTTTTTCATTAGCATTTCTGATTAGAAAATAGACACATATTCCTCTTAAAAGTACATGCTTTCTAATCCTCCTAACTTATTACACTGTGAGGGTTTTTAAAAAATTATCAGAGTATTTGTTATCTGATAAAGTACATATACAGAAACATACATATGGCTTTTCTGTCATTTGTGTTAATATGTATCATGCCTGTCTTTAAAAAGCTATAAATTTAATCTTCCTACTTTCAGCATTCCTACTAACCAATATAAAAATAATTTATTTCTGCTCTGCTAAGAAAATTAAGCCCATTCCTTTCCAGGACCCTATTTGTAAAGTGCTTTTGTAATGTAAGTGCAGTACAGTTTATAGGTGAAAGGCTTCCATTTAATTGGTTATATCTGATCTTTTACACATTGATAATAATGCAATAATGAAACCCAACATTGTGTTTGTCTTATATTTGGAAAAGAGTTGAACTTTTCCAAATTGAACATAGGTAGTGTGATGTTCTTGTGTTCTGCTAGTCTTTTTCTTTAACTGAAAGTTAATGGGTATAATTAATGGCAATTCCCATTGATTTCTTTGGAAGGTAAATTATACCTGCTGAATATTCTTTTATATGAATACATCAGCTATTAGATACAATTTAATTCATATGCAAACCCATGAAAACATAACTCAGCAAAGGATTTCAGCAACTGTGTTTTTTATATATAGGACTTCAATGAATACTTTCTCCAGTGTCCAATGATGTATAGAGTTAGGGTTAGGTGTTTTTCTTTCAAAATGTTGTAAACTTTACATAACGATAGTCTGACAGTATAATAGTATACATTTGTTTATGTTTCTATACTAAAATAAGCTTCTTAAACTCCAAAAGGGAGTGACAATAAATGCTCCTGCTGTCTTCTGCTGCCATGATGATCTTAAGTTATAATTTAATTCATTGCACTGAATTTAACATTTTTTTGACATGGCTCAATAAGATTTCATAAATACATTTGCACACAGGCTTGTATAATTTTACAAAGCAACAATATAGCAGGATACAACTTTACCTGTTTTTGAATGGAACACTATTTTATTGTTTTGTAGTTTACTTTGAAATCAAAGGAAACTGCAGTATGTCCCTTACCCCTTTTTCTAAATGTCACTGTACTGTTGTAGCTTCTGGCTTTTTAAAGTAGTATTGTAAGAACATCAGATTTCTATGTGTGTGTATAAGTCAAAGAGAATGAGTAACTAAACGTTCTACATAGAATCTATGGTAGTTAAGTTCAGAATTTATTATGTAAATAAGTAGTTTTTAGTTATGTGAACCTAATTATCTAAACATTCTGATATTCCTTGGGATGTTGGAAGGAGGTCCAGAGAAGGACTGGATTGTATCAGAGAGTGTAACTTTTACTTTTTTATCCTTTCAATTTAACCTCAGATCATTTTTAGTAAATTGAACAATTTCAGGTAAAAGATGCTTAAAGACAACTCGAAGGAAAAAGACACAAGTTCACTCTTAACTTTTCCTTATAGCTATAACACTATTTTATGTTATTGGGCCACTGTGGATTCAATTCCATTTGTGGATTCAATTTCATTTCAATTCCAATTCCATTCAATGATATTAAAGGTTTATAGCATTATAATTTATAGTTGCTCTGTTACAAATATTAAGGAATACATGCTCATTCTGAATATGTATCTGTTTTAGTATATCACTGTTTAAATCTGATGAGTATCTATATCTCAAGCTGTGGCGCATGAAGCACAGGTAGGATACCAGGTTTTTTCTAACTGCTATCAATCATACACAGTTCCAGTTGGGTTCCATTTTTCCATATCTGGGACAAAACCTTGAATCCAAGTAAAGACCCTTTACTTGGATTCAGGTTGTGAAGTAGCCCAGGATATACTCATCAGATTAGACTGACACTTAGTGGGTTTTGTTGCAGTTACATTGTTTTCTTCATCAATGTTTAGTCTCCGTTATCTTACAGAACATGCAGTAACGTAATTAAAATATGTAGAAATTTGACAGTAGTTAAATGGCAGAATTCAGCATGTGTTTTTAAAGTAGAAGGTACTCATATTTTTTTTAAAAAAATTAAGTATACAATCAGTATTGAACATATTGAAGCCCTAATGCTTTGCCCATGATTATCAGTTTAGATAGGCTGCTTGCTTGGATTGGTAGTGAAGATAATAATTTGATGAGTATGGTTCATAATGTATAGAAAAAAATCAGTGAGGATTGATGTCTTCTTCAAGCTACACATTGCTAAAAACTATAATTTCTTAATTGGAATAATAATAGAATTAATAATTCAGGGACAATAGCAAAAATAATTCAATAGGTTATGTGTAAAATAAAATATTGAGGGTTTCAAATTAAGTCAACAAATAAAATTAAGCTTAATTCTTCTCAGTTTTATTTGATTAGTCACTATTAAAAAGATATTTGAAATAATGCTTCAGAATTTGAATATAGACTTCTACATCCTAGTAGGTAATTATGAAAGTTGTACTTCTAAGATATCTGGAGGATAACTAGGTTGGGAGAAGATGCTCAGTAATTGTGTAATTATTATCCATGCGGTCCAAGAACAACATGGCAATTACATGAAATCCAGAAGTTGTGAATGCTTCAACACTGGAAGTTTTTAAGATGAGATTGGACAACCGTTTGTCTGAAATGGTATAGGACTTCCTGCCTGAGCGGGGGGGGGGGGGGGGTTGGACTAAAAGCTCTGCAAGGTCCCTTCCAACTCTGTATATTAAAATACAGATTTTGGCTATGCCTTTTTAATTTATAAATTAATTTAATTTAATTTATTTCATAGATAAATTATTATACAATGTATATGCAATGTTTGTATGAAGAATATTTGTATATGAGTACACCAAATAACTTGATTACTGCTAAAACATTTACCCAATAAATTTCAAAAGTGAAAATAATTTTCAGGATTTAATAAGGTCTTTAGTAGCAGGAATATCTTCCCTAAAAAACACTTTAAAATCTCTGTCATTGTAAGTAATTTTTTCCATTACCAGTCTTTCTATAATGTTTAAAAATATCTCAATTTAGTGCCTTGAAATTATAATTAAGTTGTAGTAATTTAAGATTATTGGAAAAGTGCAAAGGGCAGCAGACGCTCTTTAGAAGTCTCATTTCAATGTTTAATACTACTCAGTCATGAGGTTAAAAGAGTTTCCTGAGTGTAAGTACTTAAAGGAACTGAATCATAAACAATATTTATATTTTATATTCTGACAACTAATAATCTATTTAAATTGCATTAAAGTATGTATGTTAAATTTAATTAAAGACACAAATAGGATTGAATCCTATAAATACCTTGACGGATCTTGTAAAATAGAATTCATATCAGGAAATATTTACATTTTGTCATTTATATTGAAATATGTACCTAAATGTTCTAACTATAGATTTTATTCAAAATAACATCTCAGCAGAATATTTTCAAACAAAATACTAGCAATGCAAAGGCCAATTTCAAATGTATATTTTACTTTTAAGAACTTATTCTGAAATCTTTGCAGTCATTATTTTGATTATATTAGGTTTTATTTTCTCAGTATAACAATGTTAAATCATTTGTTTTATGAAATATTTTAAGTCGGTGCCCTAATATTATGTTGCACTAGGTGACAAAAGTTAAATATAGTTCTAGCTTTCGGTACACTGAAAGGCACAAACAAATTTTGATCACAGTCTCATCACAATCATAAAGCCTTATTTTTATATGAATAAGAGTTAAGTCCATCAGGATTTTTACCCAAGCACTTTCTGGAATAGAAGACTTAAAGATCATGCAGTGAACTCTCAGAGTAAATTAAGAATCATTTAAGGTTGTACATGATGATAGGAAGGACATACAAATGGCTCACAATTAGAATATAGACTATTGCCAGATAGGCACATTTGTCTATTTAAATCAAATTGTTAGATAAACACAGTATTGTTTATTAAGATGAAGCAATTTCATACAGGTCTTTCCTCTCTATACTGTTCTACTAGTGTTTAGCTACTGATATATGGTATCTGTTTATAGTTTTTGCTTATTTGTTTATTTACTTACCAAATTTATATGCTGGTCATCTTGTGATGTGGGATTTTGTTAAATGTGAACCAACTTTTATTAAAAAAGCCATTGAGAGTTGAGTGACCTGAAATTTAATAAACTAATGATGATGATGATAATACTGATAAAGTCTTGGCTTATAACACTGTATTTAACTGTGGTTGAAAAAAAGAAAGTATGAACAATTGATGTGGCAATATTAGCAGATAGTAGAACAGAAGACAAAGAATTAAAGAAAATCACAAGGTATCAAGATCTGAAAATTAAAATTGAAATATTATTGCCTAAACTGGCCATTGTGGTCCAGTGTTTAATGGCACACTGGGTGCCATAACAAAAAATCTTGGATAGCACTTAGAAATTATGTGCATCGAAAAAATTTCATCTATTAATTACAAAAGACTACATTGCTTGGCTCCATACATAACCTATACTAATACATTACAATATCCTAGGTTTGGGGGAAGAATTCAATGCATATGAAGGCCAACACCAGCTAAAAAATTGGCAGCTGTGATTTGACATTTTTAAGGATATAATAATAATAAAACTGATAATTATTGAATGAATAATTGAGGAAATAGATTGCCTTTAGTGTCTGGAAAGGAAGGCACAGTGCATCTTTCTATGTTGCATTTTCTTAACATTACATTAAGAAATTGGCATGACAACATCCAAAAACCAGGGTCTACTACAGTTTTATTTTATTGAAATATTGTCGTACAGTTTATTACAAAGTACTATACTAGATAGTGTATAGAATCACTCAAACTTGAAAGGGTCACAGATGCAGTGTCTCGGGAGCATTGAGTGTTTATTGAACAAGTGGTATGAATATCTCAAAAACTAAGGTAGTTGTTTCCTGCTAACATTTTGCTAAGGTCAGACATAACAATAGCATTTAATTATGGCTTTAGACTGATTTTGATGACAATATTATTACATGAGAAAACTGTTTCTAGACCTTAGGACTTCACACTGCATCCTTTGTGTAGAAAGATTGCATGTATGAATGATTTGCTATACATAAACACTTTAGGACATTGTTGAGAGAAATAAATAATAATGTTTTTACTAGACAAGACTGGACTGTGCCTCTTTAATTTTTTCCTAAAGGGCAAAAAAAGAGCATGACAAGTTTTGGGTGATGTTTTCTTTTTGCCACTTCTTAAATGTGACTAATAGAAGCAAAAAAACCTTACATAATCATTTCAACTTACCTGAGTAAAGTGGTATCAGATTTGAATAAAGATAGATTTAAAGTTAAATTTATTAGTTTATTGAGGTTAGTTGGTTGAAATGGTTTCTGAACAGCTTATAACTGTCCGTAAGTAGTTTGACTGAATAAAATTTTATTCTGAAAAATGTTTTAATAGATTTACAAAATGATTTTGGTTTTTTAAAAGAAAATTTGTGAACACCTTCCCCCTATTATCTTGTATTTTTTTGGTATATTTTCCATTCATTCTTAGCATATTGTTGCCAGCACTTACGGTCAAATATCTTTACTTGAGACTTGCTAGCATACTTTCCTTCCAAGGTTTAGCTGTCTCCTGTATTTTGTAAAATGAGCCTATTCATTTAATTGATAGATTAAGCATATTAACACCTCAGTAAATGAAAGTCATCCTACTTCCCAAGGCATCTTAGGGAAGCCTCTTTGGTTTTATGTGACTGGACGCACACTATTAGATAGCAAGGCCAATGATGATCGTGTGTTTTAAGAGAGAATAAATGGAGAGAATACAGCTATAAATAGAATGTCATGTCTCTATTAAAAAGGGTAATAAATGAAGATGAAATTGTATGAAGGGCCAGTTAAATGTCCAGACCTTCAGCAAGACAAATTAAGAAAATTTGCCTTTCTGAGGGCAGGAAGAACATGCTAGGATTATGATATTTTAAAAATTCTTTATACAGACAGTTTTGTAATTTGCTTCTGTTTGCTTTTCCTTGCTGTAACATTACTACAGCATCACCATCCCAACTCATCACCATCACTATCCCAGCTCGGTCCACTGCAGAATGGAAGGCTGCTTCATTGGAGTATTATAAACCATAATATATCATATATGGTCCAGTGAGGGTTGGTAAATAGACGTGCTTCAACTTTTTGGTCTAGGCTGCAGAGAATGACTGGGCTTCCAGGCCAAAAGAAGGATTACAACATGGATTTCCTTGCTCTTAATCTAGCCTCTTAACTACTACGCTAGTAATGCATGTATAAACTCTTATCTTGATCTCTTTCTCTCTCCACTCAATCCCTGCATCAGCATTTGAATATTTGAAGTTGGACCATGTATTTTTATTTTATTTAGCATATGGCATCTACAGAGGTCATGCTATCACTGATATACAAAAAATAATAAAACACATACATACAAGCACAAGTTTAACTGAGGTATATACATTATGTATATATAAATATGTAGTCAGTACAGTATACCAGATAAAATATTAAATTAAGGTAAAAGTATGATAAAATCACCATAATATGGTGTACTAGGATATCCCTCAATATCTAGGCTATAACTCAATATCTAAGGAACCTAACCATCTAACTGCTTCTGGTATGGCTGCGATGAGAACATCCCAGGTGCCTTGAAATTTCCTGAGGAGACATTCTCAAACTGTATCTGCTATTGTTTGTTCCGATGTACCGTAGTGCATTGCGGACTCTTGGTCATCTCCCATTTAAAAATCTTTGCCTTAGTTCTGGCATGGTCTGTCCTGATTTTATTCAGGTGGTGCCATATTTTTCAGGGCAACTACATTCCTGGAATTAGTTTCGTTCAGTGGTGAAATCCGAACCAGCTTGCTACTGGTTTGCTGGCTACGTACTGTGCACCAAATGCATGCTGCATGCGCAGTATGCACAAACACACTGTGCTTGCACGCGCATGCGCAGTACATGCCAAAAGGAGGCTTGGGAAGATAAGTAGAACCGGGACGGGGATCAGTTGTGCTTTAGGGTTTAGCTTTAGCAAAGCTAAACCCCGTGGCACAACTGATTTGTCAGAAACACTGGTTTGGAGGAACCGGTAGCTTTTTTAAACTACTGGTTTGCCCAAACTGGTAGCTAACTACCGATTCGCCTAAACCATGTAGCTTTTATCACTACTAGTTCATCCGAATCAGAGTGAACTGGTAGCATTTCACCCTGATTTTGTTGGATCTGCTGGCTCAGGAATTCTGTGAGCTGAAGTCTACAAGTCATAAATGGGCCATAGTTCCCCACCTCTGATCTAGTTCACCAGACTGTGGTATGTTATCCCAATTCACTATACAGTTGCTTAGATGGAAGGTGCATACTTCAGTTTTATTCAGCTTTGGGCAAGCCTCCATTTGTCATAATACTGGCTTAGTGGATATGTATGATAGGGTGACATAGATGATCTAGATAGATACATTATTATATGAGTGTTCCTCATTTAACAACCACTTGCTCCACAGCTGTTCAAATTTACGACAATGCTGAACAAATAGTAGTTCTGTCAAGAGTTCATATTGAAGCTGTCACAATTTGCAACGTTCCCTGCCAACTTTTCATAAGCAAAGTCAGTGGGAAAGCCACCAAGAATCAGAAGTCATGGTCACATGAAGTTGTTGCTTTATGACCAGCGCAGTCCTTGTTTATTGATGGCAACTATGACTGCCAGAACTGTTGTGACTGGCGTGGTCGCTTTTTTTCTTCTTCTTATGATTGGGATGCTTAATGATAAGAGTTTCCAGTCCCAATTAGCATTGTTAAATGAGGACTACCTGTAATGATACCTCACATATCATTATAAGGTATAACTTGTGTTACTGCAGGGTAACTATTATTGTGCTGAAGGTAATGAATTTATTTGACTGCTCATTCTGATATCAACAATTGGTTGTTATAAAATGACTTTGTATACTTTTTAATGTTTATTTTCATTTGTTTTCTTACTATGCCATTCATAAACTTATGTTGCTGTTTGCATTATTTGTTTTACTGTGTTTATTCTTCGCAACAATAATGTGATCTTCCTAGTTACTGTATATTTATTGGATCAAGAAAAATGTAAAACAATAATTTTTCAAAGTATTCTAATAGAAGTTGGCTACCCAGTGGAAGAAAGATGGTTTGAGATTGCTATTACTTTGAAAGTGGTGGGTTGACTGTGGGAACCTATGTACAACTTCTTATAGAGGTGGTTGGGTGTAAATAGGTTGGGTCAATCTGCTGCGGACAAACTGTATCTTGCTTCAAGGATTATATTTTGCATTGTTAAAGAGGAAAGCAGGCGTTTTTTTAAAAGCTTTGTAACTTGCTGCCGTGAGGCATAGGTTTTCATGTGTATGGCCAAACCATTTACCTGAAGATGGTGACTTTGTATTGGGCAGAGAGATCCTTCTGGGAAATTCTCCTTAGTTTAATCAACAGAGAAAGCATATGCCAGATATATTCAATTAGTAATAGAAGTAAAATATAACTAGAGCTCCTTTTCTTTACAGTTACCAGCTGAATGCTTTTAGCAAACAAATAGAAACTGTAAACCAAAATATCTAAGCAAAATTCATTTAATTGTAATATATGTGAAGAAACAGTAAATCAAAAGTACTGTATTTTTCGGAGTATAAGACACACCTCCCCCCCCAGGGGTGAAAATTTAGGTGTGTTTTATACACCGAATGTAGCCCTGCCCACCCACTGCCCCCCACCCTTTGGCCTCTGCCTCGCATCAGTTACCTCCTTGCAAGCAAACAGCAAGAAAAAACAGTTCCTTTCAGCTTCAGCACAGGCTAATTAGCACAAGTTGATTGGATCAGCCTCCCGACTCTCAGCTGATTTGCTCTCAGCTGTTTTGCGCAGGGCTCTGCTGCTTGTTGCAAAGAGGCAAATTGCTGGAGCAGATTTTTTTTTCCTTGTGCTAATCAAGCTATGCTGAAAACAAAACTGAAAGTCAAGCAGGCTGTTTGCTGCAACGAGGAAAAATTGCTTCGAGGCAGAGGCAGCGGGAGATTTCTTTTTGTTCTTTTCCTCACCAAAAAAGGTAGATGCGTCTTATACTCCGGTGCATCTTATACAACGAAAAATACGGTACATAGTAGTAATCTCCAGCTAAAGAATAATATAATGTATGGGTAGAAAGGCATCTTGGATATCACTGACTCCAATCCTTTGCCCTGCTCAGCATCCCTAACAAATAACTATTCAACCTCTGTCTCTCCAGTGAAGGGAAGTCCATTCCCCTGAGGTAGTCTTTTATGTTGCTGAAGAAAACTGACCATTTTTTCCTGATGTCCAATTGTGGCAATGGATGCAATGTTGGAAAAACCAGGTTAAGGGACAAATCATTATGGAGACAAGCTATCTTTGTGATCGCTAGGAATAAAAAACAATTTGATGGTACATTATCATTCATTGCAATTCCTATCCATTGCTTTTGATCTTGGCCATTCTGCTTTTCTTTCTACTGATGACAACTAATGTCTCCCATAGTCTTCTTTTCTTCAGGTTATGCATACTCCAAACATTCCTAATCCTTTTTCCTTTCAGGCATCTTGTCATTTTGGATATTGCTTTATTCTGGATATATTTTAGTTTGTCACTGCTGTGGTATTGATAGTTCTATAAATTATATAAATAAATAAAGAACAAGCAAGCAGAACTGTATGCAAAATCCTAGATGCAGTCTGACTAACACAAAATATAGAAAACAATTGACTTTTTTTGAATTGGATGCTGTTCTTAAATTGATACAATTCAGCATTTTTTCCCGACTTCATCTCACTTTTGTCCATCTTGCGTTCACAAAGACTCCCACATACTTTTTCATTTATTTTTCACTAGTAGGATTCTCTATACCAGGGATATGAAACTGGATTTCTACGAGGGCTGGATCAGCATTGTAAGTCTCCTCTGTGGGTCGGTGGTGGCGGGGCAGCAGTGGTAGTGGGATGGGACAGATGCCTCCTGAAGCACCCTGCCAGCCAAAATGGGGCATGGGGGGTCCGCGCCTCATTTTTGCCCTTCATGGCCTCCTGCAGCACTCTGCTGGCTGAAAATGGGCTGTGTTGCCTGTTTTTAGCCCTTCTTTTGGCCTTTGTCACCTTATTTTTGGCCTGTTTGGGCCTGTTTTTTGGTCCATTTTCGTTCTGTTTTGGGCCCATTTTTCATCCTGTGTTTCGGCTCGTTTTTCAGCCTGGTTTTGGCCCGGTTTCAGCTGGCAGAATGTTGCAGGAGACCATGGAGGGTGAAAATGAGGTGCGGGGGTCCCCCACATGGACAGTTTTTGCCGCCAGAAGCACCGCGGACCGGTCCCTTGATATTACCAGGCCAGCCCTATGGGCTAGATTTAAGCAGAAGGCATTGAGTTTGACATCCCTGCTCTATACCATTCTAAATTCATGCCTTTGGGGTTTTTTCCCATCTAAATGTAAGATTTTGAATTTCTCTGTTTAAAATTCATCTGGCTAAATTGTGCCAATGAACATATCAATCTAGCTTCTCCTGAACTTTGATATCATTCATAAATGATATCAGGTGCTTGAGTAGAGCTTTGAGGTATTTCACTTGATACCTCCTTCCAACTTGATGCAGAGCTGTTAAGAAATATTTGTTAAGTATCTTTGTTCAGCCAGGTATATCCATCTGCCATTATCATAATCCACATTTATCTTTTTCTCTGTTAAAATTTCATAGGAAATATGAAGCTAAAAAGCCTAGAAAATAGTGAAAATCTGTTCTGCATATATCCAAATCTAGGCCCATACATAGAAAAACATTTTATTCAAAAAAAATATTCAGTGTTCCATAGTTTATCATTTATGAATGAAATAACTTTTATTCAGACACCTGCGTATCAATATTTCATGAAATTTAACTTTGTAGTGCTGGATACCTATATGTATCTGATCTCTATTTTGTTTATGTCTGGATTTAAGAAATTGGCTTAAAAAACAGTAATAATATTTCTGTGAAAAGTTCTTTGTAAGGCTTGTCCAGAAATATATCAAAGAAACATTATGAAATAAAAGGCATAGATTGCTAATAAGTTGAAATTTTGTAAGAAATAGGATGGTGCTATATTTATATTATGCTTTTAAAAAAACACAAACCAATGTGGATTATTAAATTGATTTCTTTGGCTTTATCAGTTCTTTAAAACAACTGCAGTCTGATCTATATTCTGTTAAGCTGATTAATTTAATCTGATAATACTAAGATGAATGCTAATTTCATCGCAAATGAAAACAAATTTCATAAATGTAATAAATAAATAGATCTACAGGATGAGAATATCTTTGTTTTTTACATGAGATTTTATACAGAAAATATAGGTGTAGCGCTACCCCCACAAAGGTTGCTTTGAGTCCAGGTTCTCCTGGCCCTTTTGCTTTAGCTGCCGGTCTACACTGGTCCTTTGCTCAGGCACCTCTACTTGCCTGAGTCACATGATGAAGTGATGGCCAGTGATGGCACGTGATGGGTTGATATTCAGATGACTCGTTGGCCTTCTTCCTCTCTCCTCTCTCTCTCCCTTGCATTGGCTGCTGGGTTCTTCTTCCACAGTCTCTGCTCCTTCATTGATTCCTCTCTTTGCTTCCCTTTCTCTCAAGCTCTTCCCCCTCTCAAACTTGCCCCACAGAAGCCTCCCCTATCCTGTCCCCTTCTCCCTCTCAGGCTTGCCCCACAGAAGCCTCCCCTATCCCCTTTCCTCCCTCAGCCTTGCCCCACAGAAGCCTCTCTTATCCTATCCCCTTTCCTCCCTCAGCCTTGCCCCACAGAAGCCTCTCCCTATCTCCTTCTGTCTCCTCAGGCCTCTTTCTCTATTTTCCCCTTTAGACCTCTTCTCTCTCTTTTGCCAGGCCTCTTTTCCTATCCTTACCTTCCAGCTTTTCCCAGCCAAGCCTCCTCTTCCTCCTCTTTCCCCCTCTCTCCCACTTTTTCCTTTCCAGCCAAAACCCTCCTCCTTTTATCCCTTCTCCCCTCCCCACTACATAGGTATTAGTAATTGGAGTCAGAACTTTTGGATGAAAAATCATATTTCACCACTCAAATGATACAGCTGTATTAGGCTTCTGGCACATTTGATGTCATATATCTAAATACATAATTTAAAAATGAATAGAATTGTGAACTGAAACTTCTTGTCATGTTCCTGCCTTAGTGAGCATTTTTTAGAAAAAAGATCTGAGCTTGGAACTTGCAGTGAAAGAACAGGCGGGTAAACAGGAATAGGAAACATTTGTGAGGGAGTTACTGATTGTAGAGCTGATCTGTGGACTGTTTGAAAAGTGCTTGACATTAGAAATATGGCTACCTGTGATAATGGAGGAGTCTTATAGCAGGAAAGGATACACAGAAACCTTCCAAATATGATAGTTGAGAGACATGGCATCTCTGGTCCTAAGTATCTATGTTACCTGTAATCTGTAAACCTGTAAACACAGAGAAGAACTAGAAATTCTAATGTGGGAAAGCAGATATGACTAGTGTCATGTTTGGAGTGCAGAACTGAAAGGATATTACTTATTCAGAAAAGATAGACTCAATCAAAAAGGAAAAGGAGTGGCTTTGTACATAAAGAAGTCTTGTCCTTGAAAAGGGAAGTCATGTTTAAAGCATTTGGATAAGATTAAAAGGAGTAAGAATATAAATCATTCTATTCTAAAATAATAAGGCAACTTGTCAAAGAACTATAATGTTACATAGAAATTAACTATCTTAATGCTTGCTTTAAAACTAATTTGATAAGTAATGGAAGATCCAGTAAGTTTCTGATCTTGCTACTGGTTTCATTTTTTCAGAAGATGTGGAAAAACTCATTGGTATTGACTATTTGGATCAAATTTTGAAGAAAATAGTAAAATTGATTGATGAAGTGAAGACAATTGGCTTTTATGGGAAAATGACAATAACATGCTGGAGTTCAAGATAATCAGGGGAAAAAACAGAGATGCATCAGCAATCTTGGGACTTTTAATATCTTAAAATCTAAAGAATAAACAGGTAAGAGGATAATGAGAAATCCTAAAAATGACTCAGCTTCAAATGAAAAAAGAAAAATGAGAATTTTTAAAGGCCTGTATGGATGAATAGCAGGAAACAAAAAGATGTATAGGAAATGGAAACAATGGCTGATAATTATAAACTGGTAGATTAAGCATCTAAAAGTAAAATCTTAATGACTGAGTTTCGGAGCTGAGTGAAAAGAACAGGATTTTTATGATATTCCCAGATGAACAAAATTTAGAGAATTGGTTGGATACCTTAAAGCGGGGTGTCAAACTCAAGGCCCGGGGGCCAGATCCAGCCTGTGGGGAGCTTAGATCCAGCTCGCGGGGCCACCCTGGAAAGAGTGAAGGATCGGCCAGTGGTGCCTCTGCCAGCAAAAAAAATGTATAAGGTCAAACACAACTCTGATGCAGCCCTCAATGAAATCGAGTTTGACACACCTGCCTTAAAGGATGCAATTACAATTCAAAATGATCTGGACAGGTTTGAAGATTGGGCCAAGTTCAAATGCATGAAGTTTATCCATGACAAATAAAATACCCTGTACCTGTTTAGGACAAATCAAATGCATAAATAAATATAGGGTTGTAAGACCTAGCTTCATGGCAGCCTACCTCTAGCAGTGAGGAAGCAGGAGACCAGTATGACCAGGTAAAGTGAAAGAATTTTATTTTCAATCCTGTAGCTCTGGAATATGGTACATAATCATATGATCTGCTTTAGAACCAACAGTGTAGCAATATGAGAGATCGCTTGCCTTGCTTGTTTGCAGGTCCAAATATATATGAGTGTGTGAACTTTGTTTATTAAGAATTAACACTGTAGAAGGCGGGGTGGAGTTGATTACTTCTGTCTAGCTTATTACCATTAGTGAGGTTTGTTTTCATGGTAAGCAATTTTTAAGGCTTATATTAGGACATGAGTGCTTCAGTAGCATAATCTAGACATATGGACTATGTCTGATAACCAGGTTAATTGAACTACTTTGCTGAAGAAGAGTAAAGGTTCTAGATGCTATAGTGGTACTAGGGACTGAGCTTAAATATCATGTAATAGTGACCTGGGGCCTTTTCTTTTCTTGAAGTGGCATTAATAGAAATAAGCACTGGAAGAGCTGTGTGTGGAGATAACAAAATATTTATGGTAAATTTAACAATAGCTTAATATCAAAGCTAATGATAATGAAAAAAAACAATTTCAGAGGTGTTTGGGCATAAAATAGTCTTGTTGTGATGGATTCGTTTGTACTTAGAAACGAAATAAACTGTTTGTGTTTTGACTACCCATTGGCACTTCTAAAAGTTATATGCCTGTCAGATTGAAAACAATGACAAACCCCCAGTTTGTGACTTCAAATTGGTACAAAATTCTGTACAGTGTGGCAAAATATGCAGAAAACAATATTTAGTTTTAATTGGAAAGAGGTATACAGAAAGCATAGATTAGGAGAAATGTCTACAAAATATGTAAAGATTTTCTAAGAAAAAGTAAGAAAAGTGACCTAGAAATAGAAATTAAATAGAGGACCGCAAACATTTAAAATATTATAATTTAATAAGTCTTTTGGATATTAATATAAACATTGTAAGATTAAGCTAGTAATTAGCTAAAATGTAAGCATTACCATAAACAATACTAGACTAAGATCCCTTTCTTTTAGTCATGCTTCGAGTAAATTCACTGAAATTTGTGAAACCAGTTAGCAATTGCAGTGTTTCTACTATAAGCATGACTTCGTTTGAATTCAATCCATTAAAATAAATCTGATCAGAAATTAAATTTTGTCTTGAGTGGTATGAATTCTTTCAGACAGAACACATGATTTAGCTGCAAGAATGAGGTTTTTACTACTATTGAATTAGGGTGATATCGATCACATTTAGTTTAGTTAAGGCCTTTTTTAGATGGTAGAATGAAAAATATTTTTAAAATGTATTTTATGGCTCATCTGATTTTCCTATGTTATAAAGACATTTCAGGGGCAATGCTGTATTTTGCTAGAAGGCTTACTTTCCCTTGCATTACTTACAAACTCATAGAGAAAGCTAGGTGAAAGGAAATATATTTCTGAACAGTAGAATCCTTTAATCTTATACTAGGTCTTTGAATCCTACCTAGTCCTTGCTTCTCTCTAAATTCAAATTGCAGACCTACCTGTTAAATGACCTCTGATGTTATTTTCAAAGTCATGAATCTCAAGGCCTTCAGGATCTCCAGATATATTAACCATTCATTAAATCATCCAGAATAATTATGGAACAATTGTATTCCTTTGTTCACTCGGTGTTGCAATGAGGCATATTAATATACAATTACATATTATGGGAGGTGAATGTATGAGGGAGTAGGTTTGCTCCTGATGTTTTGGGATGTATTTCCAGGATGTGCTGTATTTCATATTTGCATGAATAGGCATACTTACTTATTAGTAGAATCAATGAGATGTGTATATGTGGAAGATACATATTGAAAGCAGGTCCAATAAGCATGCCAGCATTTTGAGTTATAATAGTAAACCTCTGCCATATGTTTGCTTATTATTTAAGAACATTGAACTGAACCCGTATTGATAAAGAAATGGAAATTAAGGTTGCTGAGACATATCAAGTATGGGTATTGTAGTATGTAGGCTGTAGTAGATGAGAATTACCAGTTACAATCTAGAAAATTCAAGGGTATCACACTTAGGGAAATATTCCTTCAGAATAAATTCTATTAAAAGGAGGGGGTCTTCAAAACATGAAGAGAGGCTGTATTTTCTATTAGATTAAACAGAAATTTAGTCCATAACAAATCTGTTCAGAATATGATGATCTTATTAAATTTTAAATATCAAATGCTTATTCTTTTCACACTTTTTTATGTTGCACAAATTCTTTTGAATGAAATTTGCAGAATTTAGAACTCAGACGTTTTCTAGGTAAGTTGCATAAGAAAACGGTAAAATAATAATTTAACTGGAATTTTAGTTGCTATGAAATTAACTTCCTTATGGATTTTAGTGATATACAATTAGTGTATTGGAATAATAATTACAGGTTTTCTAAATTTGTGGTTCTTTCTAAGAACTAAGTTAAATGTTTGAAAAATTTAAAAGGTAATACATTTTTGCTATTAAAACTGCCTCATTTTATACAACACACTATACAAAAATATGTATTAACTGTAATACATTTCATTTTATTGTAACTATTAGAATCAGTATTATATATCGCTATTTCTTCTCCCAAATCCTGATTTATATAACTTGATTAAATTGTGTACATTTAATAAATAAATGTAAAAAAAAGTGCATACCACTTCATGTTTTAGGATTCTTAGGAATGTTCTTTGTTATCCATTCAGTCTGAGGTAGAAACATGGAATAGTTAAACTGAACTAAATGGGGGAGAAAAAGGTAGAGGTACATTTCAGATGCTGTTATCAAAGTTGCTGCATAAGCTGAAGTTTATGCACTGTGATAATGCTAATGACCGATAGACTCAATGATGCATGACTAGAGGAAATCAGTAATGTAATCGCAGGAATTTATCAGGCTTTTTGTCATTAAGTATTATTGATAAATAATGCACTTCATTTTATGTAGATAGGACATTTAATTCTGATTGTACAGATCCTCCATTTAATAAGGGTCATGGCTGAATAAAATGCTAATGTTTGAGAAGTTAAAAAAGATAAAAATGCATTTATTTTAGCATTATCGTTAACAGTTTTCTAATTATAAATCAGGAAATATTTTTCTTGATCAGCTGCAGAATTTTGTAGTGTTTTTTGCTGTTGTATCTGTTTCTTCTCCGTAAGTAAATTTTCATGTTTTTTCTCTTAAAGTTTTCAATTCTAAATATATTTTGTAATATAATTCAAGAAACGTGAGAAAGGAAGACTGGTGTATGCATCTTAGAATTTATTAACTAGCACAACCAGTTTTAGGATGAATTTCCAACTTGTTGCGCCATTACTTGTACACTTATGAGGAAGAAATGATATACAAGATTGTGAAATTATTCATACTGTTCTTTATTATATCACTCATTAATTGCTGCCAAATTAGGTACTAATTAATATATAAAATCAGAACAATGAATACTAAAACTTCTAATGAAACATCTGATTAGATGAGTTAAATAACCAATTAAATTAAATAAGTTGCAGCTTCTTTTCTTTTTCTGTCTTGGCTCCTAATACAGGTAGATCTTGACTTACAACAGTTTGTTTAGTTACCATTCAAAGTTACATTGAAGAAAATGACTTATGACTGTTTTTTTATCATTATGATGGTTGCAGCATCTCCATTGTCACATGATCAGAATTCAGACACTTGGCAAATGACACATATTTATGATGGTTGCAATGTCCTGAGGTGACACAATCACGTTTTTTGATTTTCTGACAAGCAAAGTCAGTGGGGAAACCAGATTCACTTCATAACTGTGTTACTAACTTAATAACTGTAGTGATTCACTTAATAGCTGTGGCAAGAAAGGTCATAAAATGGGACAAAACTCACTGAACTGTCTCACTTAGCAACAGAAATTTTGCGTTCAATTATTGTCAAGCACAGAAATCAAGAAATTCAGGCAGTTCAAATGTATGTAAGGATTTATTACAAGCTTAAGCTTGTATCTGAACCAACGGTCAAAGCAAATTGGCAGTAGATAAGAGTCAGTGGAATGCAAAGTGGGCTGGGCTTAGTCCCCTTGTGAGTGTGAAGGGACTCAAGACTGATGATGCATTTGACCCTCAGGCTCAGCCTGGTCATCTACATCACCCAGCTCTCCACTGTGCCCCCCCCTCCAGTTCCATAGGTTCTTCTATGCTGCTTTTCCTTTCCTGCATTGTGTCTTTGAAGTCTGAATTTTCATGGGAACATGACAAGGTTGGAAGGAAAGCAGTCACAAAGGAATCTGCCTTCCCCTCCCTCCCTTCGGTCTGATAGTAAAAAAGGCTACTGGTTCATTGAACCAGTAGTAAAAAATATATTTAAAAAAGTTCAGATGATCAGGTGAACGATGTGGAATCGTCGGAACTTTTTTAAAAAACTTTTTAGCACTTTTTTATTACCGGTTCTCCAGAACCGGTAGTTAAAAATGCTTTAAAAAGTAAAATGAAAAGTTCTGAAGATCATGTGTCACTCAGCTGATCGTCGGAACTTTTTTTAAAAAAAAAATTTAGGCATTTTTTTACTACTGGTTCTCCGGAACCGGTAGTAAAAATGCTTTGAAAAAGTTAAAAAAAAAAAGGCTCCGACGATTACAGCTGTGGCGCATGATTGTCAGAGCCTTTTTAAAAACTTTTAAAAGCATTTTTTTACAACCTGTTCAGCTGAAGATCGGCTCAGACGATCACGCGCCACAGCTGATCAGCCCCCCCCCCCCGGCACACTGTTCTACTTACCCCATGCCTCCTTTTGGCATGCACTGCGCATGCGCATGTAGGCACCTCACATTTGGCGTATGGGACGCATGTGCAGTCAGCAAACTGATAGTAAACCGGTTCAGATTTCAGCTGGGAAACCAGCTCAAATGGCTACATCTGAAGGATCTGTTTGGACAATAAATCTCTTTGAGGTGCCAGGTAGCGAAGTAGGGTCTGGCAAGTAAGAAGCTGTTTTAATTCTTCGAATGCTGATTGGTATATAGAAGTCCAAGCAAATTTAATTCCTTTCTTAGTTGGGTCAGTTTTGGTTTTATGAGCAAAATCTGGTATAAATTTCTTGTAGCAATTAGCAAAGCCTAAGAAGCATTGGACAACTTAGACTGTATGAGGGGCTTGCCAGTCTAGGACAGCTTGGGCCTTTTGGGGATCCATCTGGATGAGGTTTGTGGAAATGTGGTAACCCCAGAAATCTAGTTGTTGCAGGTCAGAGGTGCATTTTTCTAGCTTGGCAAACAGATGGTTCTCTCTTAGTCTATGGAGACCTGTGTGAATGTGATCTGTGTGCTGAGCCTCGTTCTCAGAATAGAGCAAAACATCATCTAAGAGCTGCGGTGGAGCAGTGTTTAGAATGCAGTACTGCAGGCTACATCTGCTGAGCTCTGGCTGCCAGCAGTTTGGCAGTTCGAGTCTCACTGGCTCAAGGTTGACTCAGCCTTCCATCCTTCTGAGGTGGGTAAAATGAGGACCCAGATTGTTGGTGGCAATATGCTGACTCTGTAAATTGCTTAGAGACGGCTGTAAAGCACTGTGAAGCGGTATATAAGTCTAAGCGCTATTGCTATTACTATCTAGATAGAGCACCACAAATTTATCTATGAGATCTGAGAATACTTGATTCATGGAACTGGAAAATACGCCCCTGGCATTAACTAGTCTGTATGGAGTAACTATATATTCAAATTTACGGTATCTGTCATTGAAGGCAGATGGCAGATCTTTGATCCTAATGAGACTGTAAGCATTGTGTAGGTCTAGTCTCGTAAAAACGCATGCTTTCTGCAGTTTATCCAAGAAAATATCCATGGCATTATCCATGGCTCTTCATTGTCCAAATTGAAGGGGGCAGAGAGGCACTGGATAGTGAGAGAAAGAGAAGGGTTTAGAAGCACCTGGCTGGGGCTACCAAAAAATGTTCTACGTTCTGCGAGTTGAGACTCAGCTTGTCAGTGTTCCAGAAAAACCCCAACTCCAAGTAAAGACGTGGAAGCAAGCATTTTCCAAAGTTCTCTTTACTAGAATAGGCAAATTGGCACACCTGGAAAAACCCGAATCTGAAAAGCCTGGGTTTTCCCTCAGTAAGTCAAAACCCCCAACCCCCCTTCTCCCCAGTCGATCTCATGCTCCAATCAACGTCAGTTCCATCTCGACCCAGCCCCCTGACCACTCCTTCTCCAGATGCTGGATCGCCCTGACCTTGACCGATAGGAAGAATACTATTATGTCTATTAACAACCCCTTTTCTTAATCCCCCCTCCTACTTTCCCACACATGAGAAGGTGGCAGAATTGAAGCTTCCGGCCTAATATGGCTTCCAAAGCTGACACAGCTGTTATAGCGGCTAGGTAGAGGTTGTATATTGTTTATTATATAGGAGTTCTGAATTATTATTGATATTCCAACTTTGTGCCATAGTCAAAAGTTTCCTTTGCTAAGGATATCTCTCTAGTTAAGGCTAGGGAAAGCAGACATCAAAATTTAATGGGCAAGCTTTCCATAGGATAAAAAATCATAATGCATTTGCAGTAATAAATATACAAAATGCCTGCCTTTATATTCATATTATTAAAATAAATGATCACAGATGTTGCATTATCATTTTGATATATTTGCTTTTTCTCCATTAGTTCAGTTCATACTTTCTCTCCCAATGTTATTCTACAGCAGAGGTCTTCAAACTTGGCAGCTTTAAGACTTGTGGACTTCAACCCCCAGAATTCTCCAGCCAGCTATGCTATGCTGGCTAGAGAATTCTGGGAGTTGAAGTCCACAAGTCTTAAAGCTACCAAGTTTGGGGACCCCTGTTCTACAGCAACAGTCCTGTAAGAAAGATTGGGTAAGAAATGGTAATTGGCTCCAAATCTTTCAGAGAGTTTTCATGATGATGATGATTATGACGACTGCATTGTCTAACACATAAATACTTATATTTTACTAGAGTTATGTATTGAAATTTTAGTTTTTGTTATTATTATAGTGGTTCTAAAAAAGTTTGTGAATGCTTTTTAATTTTCAATGGTTATGACCTATACTTTTGCCAAATGCAAGTATGTAGCTTTAGGTCATTTTCCTCACTAAATCAATGAACAAGTATACTATGTTTTTGACTCATTTGTCTCTTTAAGTAATTTTAGAAACTGTGGAAAACAGATCACATTTTGGGTCATATTTATGTAGAAATACTGAACATTCAAAGGGGTTCACAAACATTTAAGCACCACTGTATACTTGCATGTCACATTTTTTTTCATGGGGTGTTGGTTTATAAATGAATAAAAATATGATTATATATTTCATCTTCCTATATCAGTTCTGTAACAATCTTATGAGACAGGTGAGGTTGAGAGACAATATTTCTGAAATTGGAGTGAATTTAGATTTGGGTGATCCTAAACTGTCGCCATCGATAAGTATACAGTTTTTGCATCATCTGATCCCTTTTGTGAAATATTCTTAATAATTAACAATAAATGAAAGTTGTTTAAAAGAGAACTTTATAAGCAATAAAGCCATAGTTTAAACCTAAGAGCCTATCTTTCAGGGCTCCCTTTTACCACTGATACTTGCTTGATTCTCTGTATAGGAGGGAAACGGCAGTCACTTTGGGGAGACAGTTCCATGCAGCATGTGACCGAGTCTGCTAATTATAATAGCTCTGCCCTCTTGGCCCCAGTGTTTTGACTCAGTCTATGCTGGCCGGACGTGTCTTCCCAGCGTAGCCGTTTCTCTTCGCTTCCTTCACTAGTTCCTTGGATTTGGATTTTGTCTTAGCCTGTGCTCTTCCTCGGCTTGTCATCGCTGCAATCGACGGAGGCTTTTTTTTGCAATTTCGCCGCCCTCCCGCTCCCCTCAGCCATCGGGTTGAGCGCGGCGGTCGATTTCGCACGCTTTGAACCTCCTGCGCCATTTTTCACAGAGGGGTAAGCGCTCCGACCGTGGAAGGCTTTGAATTGCCTATTGGACTAATTTGCGAGCGGAGAGCCTGCAATCGCGACTCGGCCGGCTGGCCTGCGATCATGCTGTCGGTGTGTGACTGTTATTCTTTCCTGGCTCTCCCGTATTGCCTCGCTGCCGCTTTAACAGCTGTTCGGCTGGCGGCCCCTTTGACAGCCCTTGATTGACATTTTAGCCGCTGCGATCGCAGTAATAGCCTTTGAGCTAGCGATCTCTGGCATTACCTTCACAAGCTTGGTAGTGACTTGAGCCCACAGTTGGTGACCAGCTCTTGCTTTGGCGGCCATTTTCTGGCACTTCTCTCTGCAATTGAGTAAGATGGTGACCAAGCACCCTTCAGCCTCGCTCCCCCCACCTAAGGCTCACAAACGGTCCGCTCAGGAGGACCCCCTCGAGGGCTCTTCTACTTCTACTCGCCCCAAAGCTAAGCGTGCCAAGAGCAGCAAAATCAGCTCTACCTCTGTGGCGGCTCCTTCTAAGGATGAACAGTGTCGCCACAGGGCTATGGAGAGGGCTTTTAGTAAGGCCCTATCTCAGGTGGCCCAAGCAACTCCAGCCTCTCCAGAGAACCCCTCGAGAGCTCGGTCACTGGTTCCTTCTCAAGTGGGCAGCTCTGTTAGAGAGCTTTCTCCAGATGGCTCTGTCTCAGTGGAACCTCATCATCCTTCTGGCGCTGAGCCTTTCTTCCAGACCCTTCCTGCGGTTCCTCAGAGCTCAGGCTTACAGGCTAATGCTACGGTTCTCCCTTCAGTGGCGGCGGCTCCTCCAGCGCCTGAGCCCTTTGAACTTATGTTGGCCAGGGCCATCAAGCTCAGCCTTTCTCAGTGCGTACACCAGGGAGTTGCTAGTCCTGGCCCACCTGTGTTACAACAGCATCCGGTGTTACAGCAACCTCAACAACCGGCACAGGAGGTGGATTCCATGTCTGAACAGGAGCTGGACAATTCTGTCACATCAGCTGAACAAGTGGCTCTCTCTGATTTAGATGAGATTCCTGATTCTGCATCTCGGATGATGAGGGGCTCATCCCAGACCAGACTCCTTTATTGGGCTCTTTAAGCCGCAACTTTTTCGATCTCTCCTACGCAAGGCTGTCACCACTACTCGGTTGGGGCCGGTGGCCTCCACTTCTGCAGCTCCAGTCACCCCTGACCCAGATTCAGCGATGTTTGCGGAACCCTCCGTAGATCCTGAAACTATTTCGGCTCCCAAATTATTTTTGGATGTCCTTCAGCGACAGTGGGGTCTCCCAGGGGCGGGGCCCAGCCCTAACGCCCTTGACAAGTGGCTTTACAACTCTGCTCCCACTCTCTCTGATCTTCTGAAGTCTCCTTCGGTGGATGCCCCGATCGTGGCTCTTTGCAATTCCTCTCATCCCACTGGACCACCTGAGGATTTGTTGCGCCCCGAAGATCTTAGGGTGGAGAAGACCTTGCTTAAAGGCCATCAGGTGGCCGCCTGGGCTATCAGGGCCTCAACTTCGGCCTCTTTTTTTAACAGGGCGGCGTTGTTATGGATTAACATAACAACTTCAACGCGCAACTTCAAGCGCGTCTTTCGCCTTCTGACTTGCGATCCTGTCAGGACTTAAATAAGATTTCGGCGGCCCTGGAGTATTCGGCGGATGCTACTCTCAATTCTACTAGATTTGCTGCAAAGGCCTTTAGCTCCACCGTTACTTCGCGTTGCCTTCTGTGGCTGCGCAATTGGAATGCTGACATGCACAGCAAATGGCAGTTGGCCTCCACTGCCTACTCTGCTGGGGCCTTTTTTGGTCCTTCGTTGGAGCCCCTTCTCGTGGAAACGAGAGACCGACGGAAGATTCTTCCTTCTGTTTCCAGACGTGCTGATTCCCGCTGCTCCCCCCTGTCCCGGTACCAGCCCTTTCGTGCTTCCGAGTCTGGTACTTACCATCACAGATATCAACGGTCCTTTCCTACGAGATCCCAGCCCCAGGATTCCCAGGTTAGACAGGGGAATAGGTTCTTCCCCAGACATTCTTCCCGGGGGGGTAGGGGGCGATTCCCGCGACGATCCCGCTGATTCCCCTCCCATTGGAGGACGCCTGTCCCTCTTTTTCCATCAGTGGGAGGGTTCCACTTCGGATGCCTGGGTTCTTTCCACCATCAGGTCGGGTCTTTATTTAGAGTTTTCATCCCCTCCCCCCTCTGTTTTCCTTCCTTGCCCTGTATCTCAGGATTTGGTTAAGAGAGATTTGGTTTCTTCGGCCATCTCCCACTTGTTGGATATTAGAGCTATCCAGCCAGTGCTTCGACCTCAGTGGGGTCGGGGGTTCTACTCCCGTTTGTTTCTGGTCAAGAAGTCCTCGGGGGGTTGGCGCCCCATCCTGGATCTAAAGGCCTTGAACCGGTACGTTACATACCGCCGGTTCAAGATGCACTCACTATCTACCATCTTGGAGTGCATTCGCCCAGGGGATTTTCTCTCCTCCATTGATTTAACCGAAGCCTACCTCCACATCCCTATCGCCCCCTCCCACCGTCAATTTCTCCTTTTCTGTTTTTTGGGGCAACATTACCAATATAGGGCGCTCCCCTTCGGGCTGTCATCTGCTCCTAGGGTTTTTACAAAGGTCCTGGCTGCCCTCATTGGCCACATCCGAACCCTTTCTATACGCCTACAGTTTTATTTGGACGACATCCTGGTACTCTCGTCTTCACTTCCTTCAGCTCACCGTGATTTGTCTACTGTTCTATCCCTATTGCAGTCTCATGGTTTCTTGGTTAATTGGGCCAAGAGCCACCTCACCCCGGGTAACCATATTGTCCATTTGGGGGCGGCTATTGATACTGTGTCGTCTACTGTTTTCCTTTCCCCTGAGCGCCAAGTTAGCCTCTCTTCCCTGGCTTCCCGGTGCTTGTTAGAGGGTTCCGTTACTGCTCTGCAGCTATCCCGTTTGTTGGGGAAAATGGTTTCCACCTTTGGAATAGTTCCCTGGTCTCAATTACACAGCAGACAGCTCCAGTGGTCCCTGCTTCCTCTTCAACAGGCGGGCCGCGGTTCCTCTTCTCTTCTCCTTCGGTTGACTCCTCAACTCTCCTTGTCCCTCCGGTGGTGGACCTCGGACACCGTGGCTCGGGGCAGCTCCTTCCGCGAACCTCATTGTCTGTCTCTGGTTACCAACGCCAGCCTCCTGGGCTGGGGGGCTCACATCCTCCACCATCAAGCCCAGGGCCTCTGGACTGTGCACGAGCGTCGGCTCAACATCAACCTTTTGGAACTGTGCGCTGTCCGCTTGGCCCTCCTCCGCTTCCAACATCTAGTGGAGGGCAAGGACGTCTTAATCCTTACAGACAACATTTCCACGAAGGCCCACATCAACAGGCAGGGGGGCACTCACTCCCGGGCCCTTCTGGCAGAGTCTCTTCAACTGGGCTTCTGGGCCGAACGTCACCTCCGGTCCATCAGAGCAGACTACATCTCGGGGGTCTCGAACACTCAGGCCGATGCCCTCAGTCGCCACTTGGTGGACCCGGGGGAAAAGAGCATCCCTTGGGCCCTGTTTCAGGAGATTACGAACAGGTTTGGGACGCCTGTCGTCTATTTGTTCGCTTCCTCGTCGAACAACCGGGTCTCTCGGTTCTTCTCCCGATATCCGGATCCTTGGGTAGAGTCCTTGAATGCTCTTCGCAGTCCCTGGCCTTCCGGCCTCCTTTGTGCGTTTCCTCCACTGCCCCTTCTGGCCAGGGTCATCCGCAAACTTCTAGAAGAAAGAGCGGAGCTAATTCTTCTGGCACCTCACTGGCCACGCCAGCCATGGTATGCGGATGTCCGCTCCCTATCGACCATGGCCCCCTGGCGCATCCCAGAGACTTGTCTCTCCCTCTCCCAAGGGGCTCTTCTGCATCCGGACGTGTCGAGCCTCCAGCTAACCGTCTGGCGGTTGAGCGGCTCCTGCTAGCCGACGCCCAAATTCCTCCTCGGGTTATTTTCATCATGCAGGCGGCTCGCCGCGGTTCTACTACCCGCATTTATGAGGCCACGTGGTCATTTTTTTCCTCTTGGTGTCGGCGCACGGGCATGAATCCGCTGGAGGCTTCGGTTGTTACGGTTCTCTCCTTTCTTTTGGAAGGTTTCGACGCGGGGCTGTCCCCTTCCACGCTACGCCGCCAGGTGGCGGCCCTTTCAATGGTTTTGTCTTGCGGCGCCAAGGAATCCCTGGCCCATCATCCGCTCATCAGAACTTTCATGCGTGGTGCTACTAATTTACAACCTCCAGTGGTTCACCGCTTTCCAACCTGGAACCTGAACAAGGTCCTTCGTGCTCTAACTGAGTCTCCCTTTGAGTCCCTCCGGGACCTGTCCCTGAGATTTTTGTCTTTCAAAGTGTCTTTTTTGGTTGCGATCACCTCGGCCCGTCGTATCTCCGAGTTGGGAGCCCTTTCCATCCGTCAGGACCTTTGTATTTTTCACAAGGACAGAGTGGTGCTCCGCCTTGACCCTACCTTCCTCCCAAAGATCAATTCCCTTTTTCACCGGACGCAGGAACTGGTCCTTCCTAATTTTTGTCCTCGTCCCTCCCACCCTCTCGAGCGATCCTGGTATACTCTGGACGTACGACGGCCCCTCCGGATCTACATCTCTCGCACAGGCCCCTTCCGTAAAACGGAAGCCCTGTTTGTATCATTCCAGGCAGACTCCGTCGGCACCCGGGTCTCCGGCCCTACCCTGGGATGTTGGATAAGGGCCACCATCGCGACGGCTTACCAGCGCCCCCACCTGCCGGTGCCTCCTCACCTTACGGCGCACTCAACCCGGAGTGCGGCCACGTCGGCAGCCTGGGCTACCCATGCGCCTTTGGAAGAAGTGTGCCGTGCGGCCACTTGGACGTCTGTCACGCCTTTTATTCGGCATTACCGGGTGGATTCGTTTGCTTCATCGGATGCTGCCTTCGGCCGTCGGGTCCTGCAGTCGGTGCTTCTCTCCTGAACCACCCGGGCTGGCCTTCTCTCTCTCCCGCCCTGGAGGACATTCGGCTCTGGTATGTCCCCAAGGTGACTGCCGTTTCCCTCCTATACGGAGAATGGACGTTGGTCCTACCTGATACGTCCGTTCTCGATATGGAGGAAACGGCAGTCACGCCCTCCCTGTCGAATCCGGCCCGTTGGGGGTGTGCGGGGTGGGAGGTGTACTAATTCTCTCTCGTTCTAGGAAGACACGTCAGTCTGTGTCTACGCCCTTCGCCAAAACACTGGGGCCAAGAGGGCGGAGCTATTATAATTAGCAGACTCGGTCACATGCTGCATGGAACTGTCTCCCCAAGGTGACTGCCGTTTCCTCCATATCGAGAACGGACGTATCAGGTAGGACCAACGTCCATTTTGATTGAGGTTGCATGTGGTTAAAGAATGAAATGGGAAGGATTTTGTTGTATTTAGGCAATACTGTATATAACAATTAGTTTCTCCCCGCTGATAATTATAAAAAATGCATGAGAATATACTTTATAGGATGCTATACTGAACTTGACATCCTGATAAGATTTGGGTGTAGCTTGGCAGGTTAAATATTTAACATGCATTCTTATATCCCTACTTAACATTGTGTTCATTGTATACTCTTGAATAGGCTTTTAATATTCCTTGTCTCAGTTTCCCGATTTTTAAAAAATGATAAGAATAATCACTTTCCCCTTAGGGTAAATATCTGATAAGTAATAATTAGTAATTAATCTTAAGATTAGTTGAGAATTTTTGTGTTACATGGGATTGATAGACATAACAAAAATTATATAATGAAAAAAAGTTCCTGCCTGTGTGTATGTGACTAAGTATTTGGGTGTGGTATGAACTTTTCAAGTAAGCTTGATTGGAGATAACACAAGATCATCGGTTATAAATAACCTGTTTGCATATAAATTATATGCATTTCATTCCAAGTTGATTCTTATTCACTAAATAGAGATTAGAAAAGAAGAATCCTTACCTACTTGACTAGGAGTACAGAGTTAAACATCTTAAGTTACCATTGAAAGATGTTTCCAAAGCTATATGAAGAATGCCAGATTTTAATTTGATTTGATACATGGCATGTAGCATTGCTAATCTGTGCATTTTTTAAAGCAAAAATCTATTTTCCATTTTTACCTTTAATGTTTCTTAATTGGCATAGGTGCTTATTATCATAATGTGAATTCTGGAATCCCAAAGATGACTTTACTTCAGGTTGTGCCAGGAAAGGATAGAAAGAAATTGTACCAGCTCAATGATAACATGACA
This sequence comes from Ptyas mucosa, assembly GCA_012654045.1. Classification (NCBI taxonomy): domain Eukaryota; kingdom Metazoa; phylum Chordata; class Lepidosauria; order Squamata; family Colubridae; genus Ptyas; species Ptyas mucosa. The sequence continues at coordinate 15,848,913 of WNWU01000011.1, read as the reverse complement.
CCTGAGGTGTTTTCATTCATATCATGAGGATTATAGTATATCATGCCTCAGTTAGGCAGAGAATTTAAACAATTTGTTGTTATGGTATACAATATGTACTGAGCATAAAAGTTAGAAATTTATGGGGACAGCATAACAAATAAGAAATGTATCTCAACTTGACAGCCAAGTTGTCTATACCAGGTTTTCTTATTGGATAGGCCACTCATGAACAGGCTCAACCACAGTTTGAGCCTGAAATGGAACAGTCCAGGAATTTTGGAGAAGTTTTTGTTTGAGAAAACTGTGTCCATAGGCATCTATAAGAAGCCACAACAGTGTCAAAATAATACCTGTGTCATTACATCATTGTGTGAATGAGGAACTACAGGTAGTTCTCAACTTACAACCATAATGGCATTTTAGTTATAAGGCATGACAATTGTAAGTTGAGACACTCACATGAGCCCCGAGTCATAAATCGAGTTAATGCATACCTATGGACATTTTTTGTTAGAAACTGTGCTAAATACACATGGAATTGTTACTCTTGGCATTGTGAAAAGTGGTGGTAGGCGTTCTAAAATTAAATATTCATCTCTCCTTCCACATTCGCCAGTCTTATGGGTAGGGCTAATAAGTGCTTGTGTAAGCTGTTGTGTTTCCAGCACACAGGTTTTTATCAGCACACAGGTCTAGGCATGCAAGTTTCTTCTGATTTGGTTAGCATGATTTCTTTCTTTATTACCCTAAGTTATTATTTTTATGACTATATTCAAGGTCAGAGTGAACTTGGCATTAAATGTCATTAAAAAGCATTTGCATCTTTTACCAATTTAAAGACTTTAGTGGAATTTGTTGGTGATTTACAAATAATCCTCGACATGCAACCACAATTGAGCCCAAGATTTCTGTTGTTAAATGAGACATTTGTTAAGTGATTTTTGCCCCATTTTACAACCTTGCTTGCCTCAGGTGTTAAGTGGATCACTGCAGTTGATAAGTTAGTATCCTGGTTGTTAAGTGTATCTGACTTCCCCATTGACTTTGCTTGTCAGAAGGTCACAAAAGATGATCACATGACCTTGGGATACAACAATGGTCATAAATATGAGCCTAAGCACCTGAATTTTGATCACATGATCATGGGGATGCTGCAAAGGTTGTAACTATGAGAAATGGTCCTAAGTCACTTTTTTCAGTGCTGTTGTAACTTTGAACAGTCACTAAATGAACTGTTGTAAGTTGAGGACTACTTGTATTTAAATTTTACCTCATTTGTTTATTTAGTTTCATAGAGCTTTATTTCTTTTTTAAATGTTTACAGTCCTACTAGCTTAAATATTTCAAAATGGGTTACCGTCTATACAATACATAAAATGTAAAAACAATGAATATTTTCAGAAGTAGAAACAGAAATAAAACATTTTGGCAACACACAGCGGGGTGTGGACAGACTACTGCGGAGCCTTGAATGCGGCTTCACACAGAATAGTAGCTTCAAGTTGGCTGCAAGGAAAAGGCACTCTTAAATAAGGCCCTCTTCCATGACCCTATATAACATAGTTTTTCCCCCAACCGTGCAATTCAACTATCAGTTTCTAAATCTTAGAAAGTGTAAAATTCTGGAGTGGACAACTGACCTCTTAGTTCATTTGAATCTCAGGAGTATTTTAGTAATAATAGAAAGATCTCTAAGTTGTACATTAGACCAAGCACAATAATCATTTTTCAACTGTATATCAGTGTTAGCATATTAAAATCAGCTTTGCACGGGGTGATAGAAATATGAATAGGTTGATATGGAAAGTTATTTTCAAGGTCATAATATTGACTGCACTGCATGGTTTAGGGTACATTCTGTGACATCTCTGAAAGTGATGATTTAGATGTAAGGTTCAGTTCATGAAAAATAAGTGGAATCTTATTTTCCAGAACAGGGAGTAGCTATGTGATCTGATCCTAACAATGAAATGGTACTAAGCCTTAAAAACTGCACTAACACTAGAAATTGTGGCAAAATCACAGCACTGTAATCTAATCAAGCATTCTAACCACTGCACTTCGCTATTTCAAGCCTGTAGTGCATTTGTTAAGTTCCTTTGGTCATTTGACACAAAGCATGTTCCAGTTAAGCAGTTAGTCATTAGGTTATGACTATAAACAGGAGGTATAGTCATATTCTTTAGTATGTAAAGTAGGTACAAAATGCATAGCCTGTGATATGAATAGCATATAGGTACAAATGAATATGTATAATGTCTGGTTTTATTGAAACAGTTCTGTTTAATACATATAGTCCTTCACTTACAACTGTAATTGAACCTGGAATTATGTTCATGCCAGTCATTAAGTGGGTCACCATGTGACTGCCTGATTTTATGACCTTTTTTCAGCGGTCGTTAAACAAAGATGGCAGTTTTAAAGTGAACACTGGGGTCATAAAGTGAACACTTTAAGCAAACATTGCATCAATAAGCAAATCCATTTTCCGCAATGGAAGATTTTTGTCAGAAACTAGAAGTAAACACTGGGCTCTGGCCAAAAAAAAAAAATAGTCACATGATTGCAGGATGCTGCAAACGGCCATAAATGCAGAGCAGATGCTGAGTACCCAAAATGTGATCATATGACCATGAGGAACCTGCCATTGGAACTTCAAATATATTTGTAGCTCAGGGTTGAAATAAGGAGTCCTTGATGCTTTCTGAGCTTGGCTGTTTTCTTGCGGATGTTTCATTACTAGTGTAGCACTGAGGATATTGCCTTGTTTAGGCAGTGAAATGTCTGCAAAAAAAACAACCAAGTTCAGAGAGCACCAAGGACCCCTCAAGCAACTGGTCACAACTCAAGAACTATCTGTGACTAAACAGTACGAAGTTTGAAAAACAAACCTGTTTTATGCATCTATTGCTTAAAAATATTGGAAATTTATTATGTAGCATGATAAGTACAAGAAACAACACTGTTCACTTCATTTTTAAGTAGGTGCATCTTGCGCTTTATTTGTAGTTACATGCCACTGATTTTAGAAATGCAGTAATTGCAGGTGTTTTCCTTATCTAGACCCTAATAAAATAGTCAATGCTTCCTGGCACAATTATATTCAATATTAACATTTGCTTAAATTATCTTTGTCACATGTGTAAAATTGATCAGGCTTTTAAAATGCTGACAGTGATACAAATAGAAAATGAAATTAGGATTGAGTTTCTAGGAAGTGAAATGGTCAAATCTCCCATTTATGGTCACAACTGTGAAGGTAAATTATATTTGCCTATATGGTATGCATCAAATTATAGGATATCTGCTAATAGATTGGGATGGTTAAAAAGACAGTTTTAAACAGTAACTTTTTATTGCCTTGTGTTTTTTAAAATCAAGTTCCTTAGGGACTTTACGCTATAGGCGTTTCAATGATACACAGTTTGTTGATTATGTTTGAGAGGAACATTCCTTAATCTGAATTTATTTTGTATTATCTCCAAATTTATATATCAACTTCTATCTTGAAGGTATCAGAAGTTTAAATGATACTTCAGGTCAGGGGTGAAATCTACTTGCCTTCCTTACCGGTTTGGAAGTGCTTGCGTGCGCGCTTCATGTACGCATGCAGACCTTCTGTGCATGCGCAAAACCTGCTCATGCACAGAAGGTAAAAACACATTACTTCCTGGTTAAAACCAGGAAGTAACAACACAGAGGCGGGTGTGCTACCGGATCGTTGAACCACACACCACGATCGCTACCGGATCGCCCAATCCAATCTGAATTGGGAGCATTTCACCCCTGCTTCAGGATATCTTTTGAGATTAGCATCTATTATAATTTTCATGAGCTGTGGTGGCACAGTGGTTAGAGTGCAGTACTACAGGCTACTTCTGCTGATCACCGGCTGCCAGCAGTTTGGCAGATCGAATCTCACCAGGCTCAAAGTTGACTCAGCCTTACATCCTTCCGAGGTCAGTAAAATGAGGACCCAGATTGTTGGAGGCAATAAGCTGACTCTGTAAACCGCTTAGAGAGGGCTGTAAAGCACTATGAAGCGGTATATAAGTCTAAGTGCTATTGTTATTGCTATTGTTACTCTGTGAATATTGAGTGTTTAGTTAACATAACAGCAATTCAGGTTTAAAGGTGTTTTGGTATTAAGGGGTATGCAGCTGACAACTGCTTCTTCCCTAAAATTGATACAATATTGATATATTTAATATCTAAAAAATAATACATTTCTATATTGCTGTATTAATTTATCAAAAACTAAATAAAACCGAATATTACATTTTGTTTAGCATTTAGATAAAATCACATATCAAGTAAAAAAAGAGTAATGCTTATTCTAAAATTTCTTAGCTGTAACTCTCACATTCACAAGGGGAAAAAATGACAATACAGAGAAGTATTCTAAAAGTATTGCACTTAGTAAAGTATAGATTTGCCAGTTTATGAATCAAATGTAGGAGTAGAAGTGCTTTTCTATTAAGAATACATACCTTAATTTTGATGATAAATATAACTAGATTTTTTTTATTGGAATGTGTACTTTACTGGGAGAAAGATGTATTCAAATTTATTTCTCATCAGATTGACATAACTATTTTTTTTTGCATATAACTTTACTTTTCCAGCATTCATTATGAGATATTTTTCAAGATACTTGCAATTGGAAAGGAATAGTTGAACTTAGTTGTTTGTAATTATTGTGTTCTGCTCTCCTCAACACATTGACTAACAACTTGGAAGAGATGGGTCAGATAATCTTGAATAAAAACTAACTCTTTCTGGGTCTTTGGGGGAAGAAATAGCAAACTGATGGTGGCTCTGCTAAAAGCAGATTTGTTCATGGTGGAATGAAGAGCTGTCAAGTGGATTGGCAGTTTTGTAATTCCTCTCCAGTCAAGAAGAGAACTTGAGATTTGCCCAGAAGTGCTCTGTAGAGCTGCTGTTTGTGAGGAGACTTCAAGACAGTGGTCTCCAGTAAGTTAGAGTTCCGGGAGACAAAGGAAGAAAAGGTGACTGTTTTTGAAAGCAGGTCAGTCGAAGATTAGAGTAGACTTGCTGTCAGGTGATTTCAGAGGAAATTTTACTTCAGTCCTTCCTGAGTAAATGCTAGAACAAAAAATGCTATTTCCACAGTAGCACTGAACAAGTTACACAATCTATTTAAAAGAAATCTATTTTTCTCTTTAGAAGAAAATCGCTTTTGAATAGAATCTTAATTGTTCCATTTGTTCAAAGTTCCCCTCTATTTTTTTTTAAAAAAATAATTTATTTTGAAAGCTTTTTTCAAGAGCTTCAAGGTAAAGGCAAAAAAATAGTTAAAGAAGATATAAATGTTCTTGTAGCCTCAAATTGAACCCAGAATAAGTAAACCTCTAACTCATTACCCATTGTTCCACCTTCAGGTAATTTACAACTTCAACAAAATGAATCAAATTGTTTAGTTTCCATGTGGGCTGGTTTTTTGAATGTTTTGAATTTTCGCCTTTACTAATATTTTATTAAAGTTATTTCATATAAATATAGCCTAGCAATTTTCAGTGCTGAACTTCTAATTTCTTGTCCCTTATACTTTATCAGTTCATCCCCCCACCCCCCGAATATGTGAGGTACATTTTCCTAGACGTTTATGGACAATTTCTTATAGCTACTATATATAATATCTATACTATATAATATCAGATTATTGCTTTGTTAATTTATAAGAAATGTAGTCTTTAAAATGTGAAGATGCAATCAGGGTGGATTTGATTTAAATCACTAGTAAAAAGACTTGATTTAAATTAACTTGATTTAAATCATAATTTTTACAGAGCAACTGTCACCTGTTCCGCAGCGGCTCCTCCTCTGACCCACTGTTGACTCACTGACAGTCCCAATATTGCAGAATATACAGTCTCATGCTACATAACTAAGCTCCATTTCATGCTGAATAAACTGAATTATTAATGTAACTTAAACAGAAAACTATCTTTAGATAGATTTTTACTCCAAAAGCATTTTATTAAAATAAATTAGATAAAAATTAAAAAAAATCCGATTTAAATTTTTAAAAACTTGATTTTATTTTTGTTTTAAAAATCATCAATTTTTATCCACCCTGGATACAATGCTTTGCATACATTTGCAGAAAATGGGAGCAATATCTTAATATGGTGGTTTCATAATAATTGAGATATTACAAAATTGAGATGTGACTAGTGACTCTTCATCTCAGATTGTAACTCTGGTCTTGATGAATAAGTTGAACCACAACTTTGGAAAGTAAAGGACGAAAACTAAATTCTTGTAATTATGAGAAAGGAGGACTAGGAAGCTGAATGTTTATAATATTTTCAATCCTACAACCAGTTTGCAAGTACAGTAAGACTTGAGGAGCAGATGGACCTGGCCCCAGTCGTGCCAAATACAGACATCTTCAGCCAGTCTATTGATTGAACTTTCATTCTCTAAAGCCAGATGTCTTTAGCAGTTTTTCTACATATGGCAGAAATTCAGCTGAGAAGCCTTAGAATTTAAAACATGTTCTAAAGAGCATGTACTGAGGTTGAGAAAGAAACTGAGAAACCACTATATCACTAGCATCTTTTCTATTGTATTTATAGCGCAATCTATTTAATATCTCATGTCTGTTCTCACTTCAACACTGGATTTGTGTTGTTGTTGTTGTTTTGTTCTGTCTCTGAAGTTCTGTTGACTCAATTCTTCTTAGATGAATTTCAGATAGTAATATAGGAAGCTGCCATGTTATTCAAGCTGTCCAGTTAACCATTAGATTGGCATTGTCTACTAGTGGGCTTCAGAGTTTCTGGCACAAAATGTCCTATCATCTGGTCTGTATCTTCAACATATAACATAGTGAATAAACATCCATGGCTCAGCAATTTAAAAAAAAGAGGGAAAAAAGTATTTTGCATATTCAGAAAGCAAAAAACCCTATCTCTTAGTTATCTATTAAAGCTGGAAATTTAAATTACAGTAAAACTAAATACCTGTCCTGAGATTTTTCTTTGTGAAATCTGGTTAATAGTGTATTTTCAGGGTTTCTTGAAGGGCAGCCCAATGACAGGGATAATGGTATGTTCAGGACTCATACTGAGACCATTTTGTCACCAATATATACTACAGAGGACAAATTTAGGAACAGAGATATATTATATGATAACCCTCAAATGCTTTGGGATGACTAGTCAGTTGGTAAAGAACTCAGTGAGGTTAAATGCCTGCCCTTACTGGTCATGATCATTATAAATAATTCATCAGGATCTCTGTTAAATTTTGATTTAATTTCTTTATCCCAGATGCATCGACATAGATCCCCATATAGTCTTGACTTATAACCATTCATTAACCATTCAAAATTATGAAGGTGCTGAATGAAGAAACATATGACCTATACTTGACATTATGGCTGTTGCAGTGCCCCCAGAGTCATATGATCAAAATCAGGGGCTTGGTAATCTTTCCACCCTAATAACCAGTTGCAGGGATGCTGCAACTGCCCTCCCCCCCCAATCTTTCTTTTGCATCATGCCCTGCTGGATCCCTTGGGCCTACTTTTTACCTGGCTGGATCCCCTTAGGCTTGGGCCTGCCCCCTGTCCTACTGGATCCCACAGCCTTTGCCCTTATCCCTGCCTTGTCACAACTTGCTCCACTTACCTCTTCCAAAAGAATGCACAGGGTAGCGAAGGCACCATTGACCTTCATATATAGAAACTGCCTCACACCATCCTAGAAATGGGTGCAGTTTTGAAATCTGTTGCAGTATCTTCTGAGAAATCATGAGAATTGCTACTGTTTGCAAAGTGCTGTCTGTCCACACGGAGACAGCCCATGGACAGTTTCTCCGCTTCCACTATGCGGGGAAATATTACCAATATCAGGCATTGCCATTTGGCCTGTCCTCTGCCCCCATGATATTTGCCAAACTGATGGCCACCCTGGCAGGACATCTCCGAACCCTGCCAATAAAAATACAGTTTTATCTGGACGACACACTCATCCAGTCCAGTTTGGAACCCCTAGCGAGACAGGACCTAGATACTACTCTACAGGTCCTACAAAGTCATGGCTTTTTCATAAACCTGGCCAAAAGCCATCTGGTTCCCTGTACACGATTGCTCCACCTGGGGTCAATTATAGATACGGTGGAGTTCAAGGTGTATCTTTCCTAGGCGCTCCAATCCAGTCTCGGAATTGGCAAAATATATCCGGATGGAGCATTCAGCTTCTCTGCTGTTGCTATTGCAGCTCCTGGGAAAGATGGTGTCCTGCTTCGGCATCACCCCTTGGGCTCGACTCTGGACTCTACAGTGGTTCCTTCTCTTGTATCAGAGGGCTCACCGAAGCACAGCTCCAACCAGAGTACAGGTTCCACCAGAGGTCCTCCTCTCCCTCAAATGGTGGACATCCAATGCCATCTCCAAGGGCTGCATGTTCCGAGAGCCTCATCATCTGACTCTGACAACTGACGCCAGCCTCTTTGGCTGGGGAGCTCACCATGGCTCAGGGTCAGTGGACTCAGGAGGATCTGAGCCACAACATCAATTGGTTGGAGCTTCGAGCTTGGCTCTCAAGACCTTCAAGGAAGTAATCTCAGGCCAGGACTAATCTCAGGAAGTAATCTCAGGTCCTGACAGACAATGTGGCCGTCAAGGCCCACATAAACTGCCTCAGGGGGACCCATTCTTGGGCCCTCATGTAGGAGGCCAAACAGCTGGGCCTCTGGGCTGAGTCTCATTTGCTGTCAATACGGGCAGCACATATATTGGGGGTGGCAAACGTGCAGGTGGACTGGCTCAGCCAGTCAACCACGCGGAATTGTGCCTGCACCCTTCTCTGTTCTGGGAGTTGATGGACCACTTCGGCCTCCTGACAGTCAACCTTTTTGCCACCTGAGATAACCGCCAAGTCCCACAATTCTTCACCAGGTTTCTGACACTGGGAGCAGAGGCAGTGGATGCTCTGTGCTTTGGGGCTGCTTTATGCCTTCCCCCCCTTCCATTGATTCCCAAAGTCATCCAGAAACTTCTGTAGGAGGAGGAGCTTCTGCTTCTGTCCCCCCATTGGCCCAGACGGCTTTGGTTCGTGGACCTGGTGACCCTATCAGTGACCTGACCCTGGAGGATCCCTCAGGAAAGGATCTCCCTCAGCCAGGGGGCGTTGGTCCACTCGGACTCCCAGTGGTTCCAACTGACTGCCTGGCACTTGAGCAGGGCCTGCTGAGGGGGGACAATTTTTCCTCCAGGGTTATCAAAACTATCCAGGCCTCTCACATGGATTCCACCAACCGCATCTATAATGCGACATGGAGGGCCTTTTGCAACTGGTGGAAGAAACGTGGTCTGGTCCCCACGGAGGTTTCTGTAGCTCACATTTTAGACTTCTTACAAGACGGTTCAGATGATGGGCTAGACCCTAATACCCTTTGGAGACTGGTAGTAGCTCTGTCCTCCATTCTGACTTGTGGAACCAGGGATTCCCTTTCTCAGCATCCAGTGGTCCTCCAGTTTCTTAGAGGGACCTCTAATCTTAGACCTCCCCTGGTACACCGATTTCCCACATGGAACCTAAACAAGGTCTTAAACGCCCTCACCTGGAGCCCTTTCGAGCCCCTAGGGGAGGTTAGTCTACACTTCCTGTCATATAAGGTGGCATTCCTGGTGGCTATCACTTCCGCCAGGCTAATATCTGAGCTGGCGGCTCTGTCGACCAGGGAGGACCTCTGGGTCTTCCACACTGACAGAGTAATTTTATGCCTGGATCCAACATTCATTCCCCAGATTCCCCACGTGGTTCCACAGGACTCAGAAATTTGTATTGCCCAACTTTTGCCCTGAGCCAGCCCACCGTTTGGAATGTACTTGGCATACTTTGGACGTGTGGAGGGCTCTCTGAATCTATGTTAAAAGGACCTCCTCTCTGAGGACGGAAGCCCTTTACGTCTCCTTCCAACCAGCAACACTCGGTTGCTGGGTTATGTCATCAACCTTGGGGAGATGGATTAGGGCTTGTATTGCTAAGGCATATGAGGTCTAGGCCTTACTGGTCCTGAGAAACAGCACCACCCATTCTACCAGAGCACAGCAACTTCGGCTGCATGGGCTATCCAGGGGTCACTAGAGGAAGTCTGCCAGGCCACTACCTGGTTGTCCCCTTAGCCATTCATCCGCCACTATAAGCTGGACACTTAGGCCTCGGCTGAGGCAGCTTTTGGCAGGAGGGTGCTCCAGAGAGTCCACTCAGAGCAGGGGATGCAGGACCAGACTACTCCCTCCCAATAGGACAGGCAGCTTTGGTATGTCCCATTCCTGACTGCTGTTCCCTCTGTTATGGAGAAGGGGCATTGGTCTTACCTGACACGTCCTTTCTTGGGACAGAGGGAACAGCAGTCAGCCTCACCCGGTCCTGGGGTTCGGGAGGGATCTGCATTTCTTTTGTTTTCACAGCTCCAGATGTCAGTCTGCATCGACACCTTCATCAAAAAGGTGGGAAACAACAGGAAGAGGCGTGGGTAAACAGTTTCCAGACTCAGTCCTAGCAGCTAACAGACAGAGTTAACCCATTCCTGACTGCTGTTCCATCCGTTCCGAGAAAGGGCATGTCAGGTAAGACCAACACCCCTTCTTTCCCTCAGGCTTGCCCCACAAATGCCTCCCCATCCTATCCCCTTCTCTCCCTCAGGCTTGCCCCACAGAAGCCTCCCCTATCCTATCCCCTTCTCTCCCTCAGGCTTGCCCCACAGAAGCCTCCCATATCCTATCCCCTGGGTATATGGGTACTTTAGCATCAGAGCGCCTTATAATAATATAGGAAATACTAATGCTCTGGTGGTCATTTCGAAAAATCCTTTCTTAATGAGCACCTAGAAGCCAAGAGGAACATACGAGGCAAATTTCAAGTTTGTAGGCTTTACGGTTTTGGAGATTTCATGATTACAGAGTGAGTGGTGTTCTCTTATATATATAGATGTAGATAGGAAAACTGTCTTGAAGTAGGACTGGTAAGGATGCTGATGTCAGCCAGTTGTAACCCAAATTATTTCTGTACAGCTGAAGTATTTATTCATTCAGTTTTTTAGTTGTTTAGGAATTTTCATAGAACCATGATTTATAAACAACAAAACTAGACACTTAGATTGTTTGATTTAGATACACAGCATTGATCCATACTGTGGATCCATACATCAGTTGATGAACTGATGCTTTGGCTGATCAGGAGAATTTTGATTACTCCTTTCCTTAGGTTGGAGGGGGGGGTTGTTTGTTTGTTTTAATTGCTTGTTGTTGGATTAAAATTTACATGCATTAAAAATAAAGAATACCGGCTCTTGTATTTCCACAAGAATTAAAAGATAGGTAAGGTAATTGTTTTATTATTTACTTGTTAATCAAATGTGTATAGCTGCCCATCTTACAAAAAGCAATTCTGGGTGGCGTACATACAATAATTGTTGATAGAAATGAACAAATTGTGTTACTCTGTGACACTGATGCTAAGTGTGATGGCCTTGCATATAGTGCATCCAATTAAAAATGGCATAATACTGACACCCTGAATGTTAAACAATTTCTAAGCAGCACAAATGTGTGACACAGTCTATATTTTTATAAAGATAATTTGTACAAGATATGGAAAGTCTCGAGTTTCTTCTCCAAAGAAATACTTAAAAATATTAAGCTTATGATCAATTAAGATATTTCAGAATACATGGTAGTTATTGGACACACACACACACAAACTTATTTTCCCGAAAATAAGACCCTGTCTTACATTTTTTTGAACCCTGAAATAAGCACTTGGCCTTATTTTTGGGGAGCTCTTATTATTTTGGGGCATGTGGAGCAATATGGGGCTCCTCTTGCCGTCTAACCTGATTTCTAGCTCTGCGTTTAAATATTTTTCGGAGGGCTTATTTTTTGGGGGGGAGGCTTATTTTAATGCATGTGCTCAAAAGCCTGATTGGGCTTCTTATCAGGGGATGTCTTATTTTCGGGGAAAAGGGTATATGTGTGTGTATATATATGTATATGTACACACACACACACACACACACACACACACACACACCAATACTGTCTGATTAGGATTTGTCAAGAAATACTGAGAAATGTTACAGAGCATCTTTGATACAGGTATGAAAGTAAGGGTGCACTGACACATTGCATTTTCCCCCCTTTTTATACTTTTCAGGAATTATTTGAATTGTTATTTTTGTTTCCTGCTGAAAGGATTTTTTTCAAAGATGATTAGGGATAGTCCTGGACTTACAACAGTTCATTTAGGGACCATTCGAAGTTACAATGACACTGAAAAAAGTGACTTACGATTGTTTTTCACAAAATGGTGTAGCATCTTCATGGTCATGTGATCAAAATTCAGATTGTAGTGTTCTGGGAAGTCAATGGGAAGCCAGACTCACTTAAAAACCATGTTATTAACTTAACAACTGTAGTGATTCACTTAGCAACTGTGGCAAGAAAGGTCATAAAATGGTTAAAATTCACTTAACAATTGTCTCTCTTAGCAGCAGAAATTTTGGCCTCAATTGTGATCATAAGTCAAGGACTATTTATTTTTATTTATTTATTTATTTATTAAATTTATATACTGCTCTACTCCCGAAGGACTCAGGGCGGTGAACAGCAAACGATAAAATACATATAATACAAATATTTAAAGACTGTTTAAAGTACAATTAAATAATTTGGTCCTGAAAACAAAATTAAAAAACCCCAATTTATAAGACAGATTTAAATTTTAATTTAAAAGCAGTTTTAAAAAAAGGTTAGCCCAGGCTGGCCTGTTGGAATAGAAATGTTTTGAGGGCACGGCGGAAAGCGCGAAGATCCGGGATTGTCCGTATCTCTGGTGTGAGCTTGTTCCACATGGCGGGTGCCCCCACAGAGAAGGCTCTCCCCCTGGGGGCCGCCAGTCGACACTGTTTGACCGACGGCACCCTGAGAAGCCCCTCTCTGTGGGAGCATACTGGTCGGTGAGAGGCTACTGGTGGCAGAAGGCGGCCTCGTAAATACACCGGTCCTAAGCCATGGAGTGCTCTAAAGGTGGTAACTAAAACCTTGAAGCGCACCCGGAAGAACACAGGGAGCCAGTGCAGCTCGCGCATGAGGGGTGTCACATGGGAGTGCCACGTCACTTCCATAACGACCTGCGCAGCCTCATTCTGGACCATCTGGAGCCTCCAGGTGCTCTTTAAGGGGAGCCCCATGTAGAGAGCATTGCAGTAGTCCAGGTGGGAAGTGACAAGGGCATGAATGACCGTATTTAACGAGTCCCGATTCAAAAAGGGGCGCAACTGGCGTATCAGGCAAACCTGATAAAAAGCCCTCCTGGCCACAGCCGTCAGGTGCTCTTCTAAGGACAGCTGTGAGTCCAGGAGGACACCCAAGTTGCGAGCCCTCTCTGTGGGGGCCAGTGACTTGCCCCCAATAGTCAGTGATTGCACCAACTGACTATATCGGGATGTTGGAAACCACAGCCACTCGGTCTTGGATGGGTTGAGTCTAAGTCTGTTCCCATCCAGATCCGTACAGCCTCCAGGCACCGGGACATCACTTCAAGGGCATCATTGGGGTGTACAGCTGGGTGTCATCAGCGTACTGGTGGTACTTCATCCCGAAACCACTGATGATCTCACCCAGTGGCTTCACATAAATATTGAACAGAAGGGGCAAGAGAACTGACCTTGTGGCACCCCACAAACAAGAGGCCTCGGGGTCGATCTCTGGCCCCCTACCAACACAGACTGCGACCGGTCAGAGAGAAAGGAGAACCACCTCAACACGGTGCCCCCCACTCCCAACTCTTCCAGCCGGTGTAGCATGATACCATGGTCAATGGTATCAAAAGCTGCCGAGAGATCTAATAGGACCAGGACAGAGGAACAACCCTTGTCCCAAGCCCTTCAGAGATCATCAACCAATGCGACCAATGCCATTTCCCTTCTGTGTCCAGGCCTGAAGCCCGACTGGAATGGATCCAGATAATCCGATTCATCCAGGTACTGAGGAAGTTGTTGTGCTACCACACTCTCAACAACATTCGCAACGAAGCGAAGGTTGGGGACTGGACGACAATTAGCCAATATTGCCAGGTCTAGGGAAGGCTTCTTGAGGAGAGGTCTCACCACCGCCTCTTTCAAGGTGGCAGGAAAAACACCCTCACTCAGAGAAGCATTTATAATCTGGAGCCAGCCTCATGTAACCTCCCGAGAGGCCAGCACCAACCAGGAGGGACACGGGTCCAATAAACGTGGTAGCATTCAATCTCCCCAGTATCCTGCCCACGTTTTCGGGAGTCACAGAATCAAACTCTTCCCAGATAATATACTCAAGACCTGCCTCCATCCTCTCCCTTGAATCTACCATGTCAGAGTCCAGGTGTTCCCGAATCTGAGCGATTTTATCATACAGATATTGAACAAAATCCTCGGCTCTACCCTCCAAGGGGTCTTCCCACGCTTCCTGAAGGAGCAGGGAGCAGGTCACCCTAAACAGGGCGGCCGGGTGGTTATCTGATGATGCAATAAGATCGGAAAAATAGTTACATTTTGCTGCTTTTATCGCCACTAGTTAAGTCTTAATATGAGATCTTACCAGTGTTCGGTCAGATTCAGATCGGCTGGTCCTCCAAGTGCTCTCCAGGTGACTTTTCCGACACTTCATCTCCCTCAGCTCCTCAGTGAACCAAGGAGCCAAGCGAGATCGGCGTTGAATTAGAAGCCTCAAAGGCACAACCCGATCCAAATCTCCGGCAGCCTTCCTATCCCAGGCGGCCACCAGGTCTTCGGTCGAGCCATGAGCCAGAATCTCAGGGAATGGCCCAAGTTCCATCTGGAACCTATCTGGGTCCATCAGGCGCCTGTGGCGGAACCACCTTATTGGTTCCGCCTCCCTGCAGCGGGGTGCGGCGGTTCAAAGGTCAAAGCGAAGGAGGGAGTGATCCGACCATGACAAGGGCTCAATTACTATATCCCCTATCTCAAGATCACTCAGCCACTGACCAGAGACAAAAACCAGGTCCAGCATGTTTCCCTCCGTGTGAGTAGGGCCATGAACTAACTGGGTCAGGTCCATGGCCGTCATGGAAGCCATGAACTCCTGAGCCACCTCAGACGTCTCACCGATGGATGGCAGGTTGAAATCCCCTATGACTATAAGCTTAGGGGTATCAACCGCCACCACGGCTATAACATTAAGTAACTCAGGCAGGGCCGCCGCCACATAGCAGGGATCCAGGTACGTAACCAGCAATCCCATCTGCACCCCATGGCCCCACTTCACAAGGAGGGACTCGCATCCGGCCGTTTGAGGAACAGTGGTCTCCTTCGGACCAAGACCTTCTCTAATGATAACTGCCATCCCCCACCCCTCCCCTGTGACCTTGGCTGATGAAATGCCCGGAAACCTGGTGGGCACATTTCTACGAGGGGGACCCCTCCCTCCTGGCCCAGCCAGGTCTCCGTAATACCCACCAGGTCTGCTCCCCCCTTTTGAACAAGATCACAAATGAGGGGGGGGCTTTATTTACAACGGACCTGGCATTCCATAGCATCAGCCGAAGGCTTAGGGCCTGAGAGTCTATGCAACCTGGGGAACGAGAAGAGCATTGGGGGCCGGAGCGTGCCACCGCTAGAAGACAGCGAGCGCGCACTCCCGCAACTTGCTCCCGCTATATCTGCCCCTCCCACCCACAGTACTGATGTAATGTCTATCAACAACACAAGCTCTAACCCTCTTCTTGACCCCGGATTCTGCATCTTCCCCGCTGTGCTCTTTCGCCGGACTGGATCCCGTCCCCCGTGGGTTAACCCCTGAACCCATACAACCAACCCCCCTCCCAGGAGGTCCCCCAGCCTCATTATTTACATTAGAAACCGCCCTCCTCCCAGATCCCCTTAAAATAGAATTTGAAAATTTGTCTAAAAACCCCCAAAGCTTCCGGTTCTTAGCATACCACCTCTCAGGGTTCCAAAACCTGTCCTCGAGGGCGGCCCTAGATAATTGGGAGGGCCAACCCTGCGAGAGGGGGGAATCTCGCCGTGCGAGGAGCTCCACTATTGAATACATCGGAGGCGAGATAGAATTGGGAGCGATGAAAGGTCATTTTCTTCTTAAGGTGTTAAAGATGGATTAAAACAGATGGTTAATGCAAAAGGGTAGAATAGATAGTTGTATACGGAAGCTAATATACTAGAACATCGGAGTACCATCGCCCTCTCACGGCGATGATAAGTCTTGTGATTAAATAAGTTAGTCCAAAAGGGGGATGAGAGTCTCGATGACCGCCCTCTCATGGTGACCAGATATTGATAGTCTAGAGTCGCAAAGATCAAAGAGAAGATGGTCTGTCTCATCCAACTGTATAAATAGTAGAAATAAATCATTCAAGACCTCAATGTCTGTGCTTCCTACCTTTCTGATATCAGCAAAATCTGAAGATAAAGTCGAAAAAGCAAGGTGGAGCATCCATGGTGGGGGAGACGAGATCAAAATAACCAGGATGACCAGGATAGTCGGGGGGAAAAGATGTTTAGAATGAAGGCTGTAAGCTGATTGAACAGCTGTAAGGTTTCGTTGAATGGTCAAACTAGGCCTAGGCGGTGGGGAGAAACAGTCGAGGGGAAGATCGAAAGAATCATCTCCATTCTCAACTCCCACCACCACCATGATTTTTCAGGATTGATGAATAAGTTGAAACCTCTCCCCTAATACTTCAAAAAAAAAGGGGGGGGGAATAATGTCTAGGCCCCCTCCCTATTGCAATGAGGAGGGGGGGTAACCGCTTGCAGCAACTATATATTTTTGATAATAAAAATAATTACCCAATTCTTGGTCTTTTGTTCCAACGTTATTTGTTGATATAAAAAGTTCTACCTTTATCTTTTAAAGAATCTCAAGTCCACCATTACAAAGCTAATTCCTAGTTTACAAGATATGCTTAACTGCTGAATCCAGTGATGTATGGATAATTATGTATGTACATCTGACAGCCTTGGTCATTGCCTTCTTTGGTAGCAATAGCACTTAGACTTATATACCGCTTCACAGTACTTTACAGCCTTCTCTAAGTGGTTTACAGAGTCAGCATATTGGCTCCAACAATCTGGGTCCTCATTTTACCCACCTCAGAAGGATGGAAGGCTGAGTCAATCTTGAGCCTGGTGAGATTTGATCTGCCAAACTGCTGGCAGCCGGTGACCAGCAGAAGTAGCCTGCAGTACTGCACTCTAACCACTGCGCCACCACGGCTCTAGTAGTTAACCTTTTAAGTTTTAAAGATGGATTTCCCTATTCTTTCAAAAGGTAAAAACTGGTACAGTTACAAAGTTACAAAGTCTTGATTAACTATAAAAGAAATGGCATTCAAATTTCACACTATAATCTTAAGAAAGAAAGAGTTAGAGTTGCTATACTCGTATAAAAGAATGGGGTAGAACATCACAAAAGTAAAAACATGGGAGAAGGGTCCTAAACCTAAACCCATCTTATCAAATTTGCTATTTTTTCTTAGCTTTTTAGTTTTGATCATGAAAGTGAGTTGGGCATGGAAGAAAGTGCTAGTACAGTTGATCAAGAGGAATGGATTGCGGGGGTGGAAAAGAATCGGTGTCATTTCCAACCTACATGTTTTACTGCTAAGATAAGCCCTTATGACCATCCCTTTATATATAGAAAAACATAATGTTAAAGTTAATGTGCTTCTGCATGAATCAGATTTTAGTCAAACTTAGAAGGAGCTGTAAGGTTGATTGGTATATCATCTCTATTTTGTGTACATGCGTGGGTGTGTGCAAAGTGTTGTCCGAAAATTAATGGTGCAAAAAAAGTCCTATCATTCTGCTCCACTTTCTGATGTTTACTTATAAAGTCATGTTGGCTCAGTCTGTACTTGGACCAGTCCACACAGGAAACAAGAAAACCTATTCCTTTCCTCCAGCCCATTTTTTAAATAAAATTAACATACTTAGTGCTTGTGTAGACTTCTTTAAAAATCCATTGGCAAGATAATAGCTTCTTTGAAGCCAAACGAATGAGTTTATGATCTAAATCAGGTGTGTCAAACTCACAGTCCGTGGGCTGGATGAATCATGTGGTGACCACGCCCATGCCCGCTTTAGTGAAGGGGAAAAAAGTCACGATACGTCCCTTGATGCCGCCATGACAATGCGAGTTTGACACCCCTGATCTAAATCAACCATAATTTAAATTACAGTTTAAATCTGGTTACTGTAGTAGCTTCAATTCGGTGTTATTCCCAGGAAGAAAAAATGCTATCTCTAAATACCTCGCTATGCCCTCCCTCCCTCCCCCCTCCCTTTCCCATAGTTGTCCATCTTGACCAAGTGATTCTTGTTGGCTTACAATTCTAAAAGTGTTAAAGCAGTTAAAATAGTTAAAAACAAAATAATAAAAATATCCAAAAAATAAATACAGATAATAGCCAAGATAGTTAACCAACTAACATTCTCTTATTTTTCAGCAACATCTACTCTTTCTTCTAACCCAAACATAAGTTGCAAAATACAATCTGAAATCTGGCAATTCTAGTTCTCCTTTTTTCTTTGCGTTTGAAGAATTTTATATTTAACCCTCCAATTCAAATTATCAAAAGCCTTCTTTGCATACAAAAAGATCAGTGTGGCATGTTTTTCCTAAGAAATATTTTCCTAAGAAATATCTTAGAAATATTTTTAATATCTCTTAACTGGCTTTTAGGTAAAAAGTCATGTTGATCTTCATAAATAAAGTCTTGCAGGTTTCATCCTTTGGCTGAAGTCATAGGAAACAATTTTCAGTAATCATATTAGTCAATAATTTTTGGCTAAAGATCCTGACCTTCTTTGTGAATTAATGCTGTATTTACACCTTTTCAGCTTTCAGGCATATTTTTCCTTTCCACAACTTTTTCTCAGTTTATATCAGTGGTGAAATTCAGCCAGTTCTATCTGGATCGTGCGATCCGGTAGTGCAGGCGGCAGGAGGCTCCGCCCACCCACCCGGACGTCATCACATCCCATTTTTGACCCTCTGTGCATGTGCAGAAGGCTCTGTACATGCGTGGAGGAGGCACGCACACTCACATTTGCGAACCAGTAGGAAAGGTAAGTGAATACCACCCCTGGTTTATATACTATATGAATTGTTGTCTCTTAAAGATTCATACTGCTAAGACACTGATGCAGTCACTGATACTGTAACATTCTTCTCAAATTCTTCAAACATTCTTTGTAAAATTTCTGGTGTAATTCATTTTTTTGTTATTTGTATTCTCTCTGTATATGGTGCTTTTTTCCTTTCTTCTAATTTTGCTGCTTTTCTATTACAAGTAGTCCTCAACTTATCACTGGTAGGGACTAAAGCAGGGATGAAATGCTACCTGTTCGAACTGGTTTGGAAGGACCGGGAGTGGAAATTATGCCGTACCAGTAGCAATTGGTGGCTGGCCACGCCTCTGAACCGGGCCACGGCCCGCAGTCCTGCCATGCTTCCCTGCCTTCCCATGCAGTCTTTCCGTAACCAGCTTGTGAAGGCAGGCAAGTGGAAGGCCACGTGGAAGCAGGCAAGCTTCGCAGGGCTGCGGGGAAGGGAGCTAGCAGCATATTCCCTTCCCAGTGTGCCCTCCTCTCCCAGGTGACAGCCAGGGCTTCGCCGCCTCCTCTTTTCCTCAGAGGGACAGCGTCTGCCTCCAAGTCCTTGCAGAGGGAGGGACATACACAAACACATACGCCCCTGTTGCCCCCCCCCTACTTTTTCTGTCGGCTTAAAGTCAATCTTGAAGAGCTGGAAGACATTTCCTTACATCGCCGCCAACCTCATTTGTTGGGAGCGTCAGTGATCTAAGGAAACATCTTCTTACACCTTCTCCTCCCCATTCCCTCCCCTCGTTTTTCCATTTCTGTGCTGGATTCTGCTAATTACACCTTCTCTTCCCCATTCCCCCCTCTCGTTTTTCCATTTCTGTGCCTGGATTCTGCTAATTACACCTTGTTTGAAGTCAGTGTTAGCTATGGGAAAATAATTGGTGTGGCGGAACATGAGAAGTTGCTTTCCTGTTTCATTTTGGCTTCTTAAGTCATACCATCCAACTACATTTTCCTCTTTAATGTTTCCAACTTTGGCATTCCAATCCCCAATCATAGGCAGCACCTATTGCTTGTCATGTTATATCAATTCAAATTGAACTTGATACAATAGAGCACTTGTAAGCATTTTATGGCCCCCGGACCATATCCGACGCTTTGGCTATTCCTGTCCAGCCCATATAAGGTCAATTGTAAATTAGAAAATAAAATGTAAATAAGCGCACTTGTTGTGACCCAGGCCCACGTAGTTGATATTAAATGCAAAACAGTTCCAAAAAACAAACAGATTTTATTAAAACAGCTGAGAATTAACTCATTCTCAGCGTATTCTAAATGAAATGAAATCAAAGTCCTTATAACACCAGTCTTTAGTTTATCTCTGACCTTGTGATAATTAGGCAAACTGCCAAAGGCTTTTCTTGGCAACAGTTCAGGAACAGAAGAAATAACTACAGCCAAACAAGAAGCAATTCTCTCAACTGTTGTTTTCTGGCAAAGAGGCCAAGAGCCGTTGCTGGTCTTTTAAGCCTTATGGGAGGGGCCAATCATCTCTTGGCCCTACTCCTGAATCGTCCTCTCTGCTTTAGCTGCTCCTACCTTCTGGCAGCTCTTCTCATACGTGCATTAGGAACAGGCTCCTCCTGTTTCTCTGTCTCTCTACTGTCAGCCTCTGGAGGCTCCGAAGTCCGCACATCACTCCTCAATGGCCCTAGCCCCATCTCTGCTTCCGACACAGAGCCCTCATCCGGGCCTTCCCCAGCCTCTAGGACTGGCCCATGTTCTTCCTCAGCCTCATCACTGTCCGACTCCGCTGCCAGCTCCGCAGGCTGCTGGCGAACCACAACAGCACTGCAGGGGTGGGAGAAGACGCCAAATATGATTCTTTATCAGTTAGTGAGAGAAAGAGCTTTTCTGCCTGTACCTGTGGCAGAAGAGCAGTAGTAGGGCTGAGGTGAGGCAAGGTTCCACACTCTTCTCTTCCTCAACATTTTGGTGCCAGCAGAATAATTAAGTTCAGCCTATTGGTTTGGCCCTCCACAATAGTCCCAGTTTCTCACGTGGCTCCTTGGGAAAATTAATTGGCCATACCTGCAGGAGAGTTCACATTGCAGATTTGTCCATCCAGGGAAAACTTTCCTTGCATGCCCACATGTAGCCATCCCTGGTACCTATCCTTTGCTTTTAAAACTTCATAAATAAAAGGTGGCAGGAGATTCTCCAGTTTAACCTACATATTATGTTACTGACAAATTTTTAGCAATCTTGGTTTTCTCATATTTAGCTTTAATAAATGGAGTCTAATCTTCAGAGAAGAAATGAAAAAAAAATCCTGTTGAACTAGGTTCTCACACCATTTATGCAATTTCGTATCTTATCATACATTCTTTATCCTCTTAGCTAAAACTCCCCCAAAGCTATTAGGTCCTACCTCCTAATAAAATTATTTTGTAATAAATTGATCGATATTTTTGCACGATTTCAAGTTCTAAAATATATTTTTTGAAATGTAGTTATTCGTAACATATCCATCACAATTTTGTACCTTTCTTCAAAAAAAGCTTACAAATGCATTTCACAGGGAAGAAAATGTTAAAAGAATACTTCACCCTATTTTATCATTATTATTAGCTTTATAAAGACAATGGTGAATTGTTGCTGTACAAATTTAGATTTTGAAAATGTGCACTTGAGGAAAAGGGGAACATTGAGAAAATATCATTTTTTCACCTCTTACCCTTTTACTCCCATTATATGATTTTGTATTAGTTAACCCAGGGTGCAG
Source organism: Ptyas mucosa (assembly GCA_012654045.1). NCBI lineage: Eukaryota > Metazoa > Chordata > Lepidosauria > Squamata > Colubridae > Ptyas > Ptyas mucosa. The sequence continues at coordinate 15,827,045 of WNWU01000011.1, read as the reverse complement.
AGTGTAAGCTCGTGGCTGCCACAGCATGTTTGAAAGATGGGCTAAATGCATCATAAAGATCTCAGATGCTGTCATACATTTGTCAGTTCTGGGAGAGCGATACTAATGAACTCCAATTTCCCCACTTACTATCTTTTATCTTAAATTATTTCTCCACTTCAGAATCCTTTTTCCAACATTTTCAAAAAGCAGTGAGTAAGAAGCTGACCTCTGCTCAGCAGTTTTTGTTTTTCTTGGCTATTAATTCTGTTGAAATGGCTGTTTATGACTGTATTTTGTATTTTGCAATGCAAATACTTGTTATCTTTGCAATATAATAGAATCTTTATGCCAAGCAAGGTATTTGCTTAGTCTTCAAGGAGGGTTATTGTTGAGATATGTTTTGTGTCTGCTTCCTATCATTCTGAGAATGCTTCAGGGAAACAATTGATTACTATTGATTGCTTAATTTACAAAAAAAAACAATGCTAGATCCCAAGAGAAAGTTGTTTCAGAAGGCTTTGCTCTTTATAAAAGTATAAACTTAAAGCTTTATTTCTAAGATTTCAGCTCCTTTTTTCATATAGATTTTCATGAATGTAGTTGTATTAAGATAGGAGGAAATGTTAAGTATGTGAGTATTAAAATGTTACATGAGAAGGCAGCTGATTGGCAGGAAGTTGAATTATGTGCAACCCTTAACAAGCTTTCTTTCAAACAAACCCCATTTTCTCCCTTCACTACAGGTAGCCAGTGCTTTAGCTATTTAGCTAATATTTAGCTGGATTGCTTGGTTAATAATAATTTTTAAAATGCTCCAAATTCTTTACCTATTGTTAATATGATTGATTTATTTTTAGACCTACATTGTCCTAATCTTTCCTTTTCCTCCCTCTAGCATACATTGCATTCTGTTTAATTATTTTTTTAATGTCTTGCTTAATTCTAATAAAAGTGTTGCAAGATCACATTCCTGCAGCATGCGCTATAGTTTGGCTGACAATATTGGCTAAAGGAATAATCAAATTATTATTCAGTCATGGATTTTTAACAGCCGCAAAGCAAGTGGATGTTAACTAAATGATGCAGTTTATTCCTTTCGTTCTTGCTGCCAGCTTGCCTCTTACCGAAAGGATGCCAGCTTTAAGTAAAGTGGTATCCAGATGGTAGTCGCATGACGCCCACTTGGTTACAGGACCTAAGCAGGGAATACTGTAATTCAGCAGCCAGAACAAGCTGTGGGTCAGTGGAGGAGGAATGCCTGTTGCTTCACAGTTTTTGCATATGTAAATCTGTTAATGTTATGTCATTGTTGTGCGGTCTAAACATAAGTGTTGCCTTCCTCTGGGGCCCAGATGAACGTGGATAGCAGCCCAGTTAATGAAAATCAAAAGGAGATGCTTTGGCAAAAGATGCTCCAGGCAGTCGCCTTGGTGTGAACTCTTTGCTTCTTGGAGAGACTTATTTTCTCTCAGCTGAAGTTTGTGCAGGCAGGAAGTTTTCTTTCATAGGCTGAGTCCATGATAAGATGATAAAACGATAGGCTGAGTCCACGATAAGACTGGGCAAAGAGATTGCCAAAGTGTGAGTTGCACATCTATTTTTAGTTCCCCCAGTGTTGAAGACAATTCATTTGGCCCAAGCTGCGTCTGCCTTTCTAACACTTTCTCTGTCTGCCACTCTTCTGTACTCTTTTCATCAAGTACAGATGTGGCACACAGCCGTTTCAGAAAAGTCATGAACTGTGTCGTCTGTGCAGTTTAAAAGCCAACATCTGCTGCAGCAGCGGCAGCCTGATGGAAACAATTTTAGAAACGCTCTAAAGTGTTTTAACTTTTGTCTATCATTCAGGCTTTTGCAGATAATTATTTGCAAGTACTTATACTTCATGTAGACAGGCTATGAAAATTAGCTCACAGATCTGATTGACCATTACCAAATATTTTGGAAATAGAAGTTAAACATGTCTGATTTTTGTTGTCTAGAACCAGAGTAATAGAAAAGTGAAAGTTCTCTTCAGAGACCCACAAACTGGAGAAGCTTTAATTTATTTAAAGGCTAAAAGATATTTGTATCAAATTTTAAAACTGCCCATCCTCCTCACAGAGGGACTCTTAAGTGGTGTAGAAATAAAATATTGAAACATAAAAACAGTATATACAATTTAAGATATTCCATTGCTTTAGCAAACTTACTCTGAAAGTATTGAACATTTGTCTATAGAGATTCTCAGTCATCCAGGTCAGGCGTTACCAACCTTTCGGACCTCAGGGACCACTAAATTCATAATTTTAAATCCCACGGACCACTAATATGAATCCAACACGCCACTCTCAGAAGCCCCTGGACTCAGAGATGGGATGGGGTCCTTCAGGCAGTTTGGCTGTCTGTTTCTGCAACCTTAAACACTCAGAGCCATTTGGACCTGTTTCCCACAGAAAAAAAAACACTGGGATCTCTCATCCCTCTCTCACCCGCCCTCTATCTTTATCTGTCTCTCTCCTCTCTCTCTTTCTCTCTCTTATCTTTCTTTCTCTTTCTCTCTCTCTCCTCTTTGTCTATCTGTCTGACTCTCTCATCTCTCTTTCATCTCTCTCTCTCCCCTCTCATCTCTCTGTCTCTCACTTTCTCCCTCTCTCCCTCCCTCTCTCCCTCCCTCTCTCTCTCTCTCTCCCCCTCTCTGTTTCTCTCTCTCTCTCTCATCTCTCTGTCTCTCTGTCTCTCTTTCTCTCTGTCTCTCCTCTCTCTCCCCCCCTCTCTCTTTGTCTGTCTGTCTGTCTCATTCTGATTCTCTGGCGGTCTCTGGGTCTCGCGGGCGCTTCTTTGGCCTTTGTTGGTGCAGGATGCAGGTCGGTCGGGGAGATGCACGACCTGCTCTCCACCTCGAGACTCTCTCCCGACGCTGATGCAGCCGATGCTCCACATCGTAATGAGCTGCCTGGCCAGTCCCATATTCCAGAGCTCTAGTCACAGGACTGGCCATTGGTCATCCTGGAGCAGCTCCTCCACCCGGGTGTGCTGCGGACCACCAAAATTTTCTCACAGACCTGTAGACCACCGGTTGGTGACCTCTGATCCAGGTCATGGTTGTTCCAAATGTGCTTTTTCAAAAGACAACTGGACTTTGTTTTTCCTTGAAGTTATTTTGCTTTTTATCCAAGAAGCTTCTTCAGTTCTATTGAACATTTATACTCCATATGAAAGTATTATTTTTATTTATTCATTAAATTTATTTTCTGCCCATCTCATCTTGAAGAATAATGATAAACAATCTAATTTTAAACTTTTTCTAAATTTTTATTCATTCCATAAGGTGGCTTAAAACATAAATTTTATGCGTGTGTATGTGTATGCATAAACCTATTATGTATGTGTGTGTATGCAATTATATGTGTGCAACTCTGTTGGGTGTTGAATAACCATTTATAGAGGCAGCCAGTGGGATTTTATGAAGTGTTATATAGTCTAAGATGTACAGGAAGTGGTTAACCGTTTTCCTTTATAGAATTTGAACTTGTTTTTAGTTCAGTGGATTTAGTATAAAATTTTGAAGTATCAAAGGTATCAGAGTCCATGCCATCCAATTCAAAAGTATCATTTTCTAACATTTCAAAACCAAATTTTAAATGTAATTTTGGAATCTGATTCCCCAGTGGTTCAGGGAGTTTATCTGGTATAATTTGTGGTAAGGCTTTGAAAATTTGCACTTCACAGTCACTGCTTTTGAATGCTGCCTCCCAACTACCTGATTTCCTAAACCATTTATGTTAGAATACCATTGATTTCTCTGCAACTAATTGAATCATCTTTTATTCAAGCATTATGGTTTACTTGCATTGATGAGCTTGCTCTAAGGCTCTTAAGTATTTTCTTAATGATTCACCCATTTGTAGAATTCAATATAGACAGATCACATATATTTGCAGTGAGTTCTGCATTCTTAATGATTGGCTGAACTTAATTTTCTTTACAAACATCCAGTTCTGGAAAATATTTTCATATTTGATATTTCAATGTAAAAAAATGTCTTGTGGTTGAGTCCTGGTGACTGCCTCTGCTTCTGCTGTTACGTTAAATACTGTTTCCAGTGGATAAAATATGAAATTAACTCTATATATGTGGACTTTTTGAGGAAATGTGAAAATGACTGCATTTTTTTAAAAAGTAGAAGTGACAAGCTTTTTAAGAGTGTGCAATTCTTGAAATGCAGAGATTATATTCATTTGACTCAGTGAGACTTACTAGTGAACATGGTGCATATTCACATGCACTGTGAAACACCTGTGAATGATTTTTATATAATGACTATGACATGAAATTTAAGAAAAATCAAAACATGCTGCTGAGCAGTGGATTTTGTCATCTCTTCCTCTCTTTTCTTTTTGGGTAAAGTGATGATCTGTTAAAGTAACATTAATAGTTCTGAAAGTGCAGTTTTGGCGGTTAGGAGAAATTGCCTGTTCCTGCGCCATTCCAGACTCAGTTGTTTCAATGACATTTGCTACATTGAGTGCTTAAAAATGTTATGTGTGGATGAATTGATTCAAGTCAATCAGCTTTGTTCTTTGGAACCAGATGTATCTCTGCAAGTTTCTTACTTTTTAAAACAATCCTTTATCCTCTGCAATGTAATCGGATATTTAATATAACCAGACATCTATGTGAATATTTACAACGTGGAAATAAACTCAAGATTGAGAATATGGACTAGCAAGAAAAAACTGAATTCTATAAATTGACTATAAAACACTAAGGAGTTTTACAAAAGATTTTCCATTTAGAGTAATCTCATCATTCATGCCATCAAGTTTGGCTTTGACAGTACTTTGTTTTATATTCTTTTATAGCTCAAGATAAATTCTGTGTGTGAGACTTATAGATGAAATCAAGCAAATCAAAGTTTATGTTGGGTTTGATAATGCCTCAGTTCTGTACATTAATAGTTCAGTACAATTCTGTCTATAAAGAAAAAAATAATTGAACAATAGAAATTTTATGTTATAAGAGAAGTGGGGAGGGTAATGATCCTAGGGATCTGAAATTTCACATGATTCCAAGACAGCTGATCTAAAATACAGTCTTTATCTTCATTTTTAGCTACTTTGTTCTACAGCAGGGGTGTCAAACTGTATTTCTTTGAGGGCCAGATCAGCATTGTAGTTGTCCTCCGCTGGGTGGGGGTGGGGGTGGGGGTGGAGATGGGACAGACACCTCCTGCAGCATCCTGCCGGCCAAAATGGGGCGTGGGGGCCCGCGAGGGGCCCCCCATGCCCTGGTTTTGGCCTGGACGGCCTGCAGCATTCTGTCGGCCAAAACAGGGCATGCCCCGCACCCTGTTTTTGCTAGCAAAGACACCATGGGCCGGTCATTTGCTATTTCCAGGCTGGCCCCACAGGCCACATCTAAGCACAGATGCGGCCCACCGGCCTTGAGTTTGACACACCTGTTCTACAGTAATGTATTATTTAGAACTACAATGTTTTAACTGCTAAAATTAATAAAATTTATGGTCATTTCTATAGTTTAATCCAAGATTTGGCAGTCAGTTCAATAGATAGAGATGTTCACAACTAGCCCTGATGATTGAAAAGGGAAGTGGTATGTGCAATGATACCATGATACAAATCTTGCTCACTCACTAGTGAATCCCAGTGCCTGGTAGTGCTAGGAAAATCCTACCTTCTGAACAGATAAAAGGATGATGCTTATAACTTTTAATTTGTAATTAAGAACTTTTCCAAATCATCCAAGCAGAACTAATTACTGTTAAGTACAGGTAGTTGATTTATGACCACAATTGAGCCCAAAAATTCTGTTGCTAAATGAGACAGTTCTTAAGTGAATTTTGCCCCATTTTATGACTTTTCTTGCCACAGTGAATTACTGTAGTTGTTAACTTAGTAACACAGTTGTTAAGTGAATTTGATTTGCTTGTTAGAAGGTTGCAAAAGGTGATCACAGGACCCCAGGACACTGCAACCCTAATAATACGAGTCAGTTGCCAAATGTCTGAATTTTGATCATATGACCACTGGGATGCTGCAATGGTCGTAAGTGTGAGAAACAATCATAAGTCACTTTTTTCAGTTCCATTGTAACTTTGAATGGTCACTAAATGAACTGTTGAAAGTTGAGAACTACTTGTACATCAGTAGCTTTCCTTAACATTTGACAGAAATATGCCTAAAAAGAATCATTTGATTGTGAAATGGATGGCTATATAAATATGATGAATAAATAAATAAGTAAAATATGAGTGAAAAGGTCAGTTTATCAATTGTCAGGAGTTTTTAATTTTACCTGTAACTATTATTATTGCACAGGTTTAACATCTGGAACAACTGAAGAATTCCTGAATAACAGCAATAATTCAGGGACATTTGTATAAGTGTTAGCAGATTGACAAATATAATAGGAGAATTGTTTTACAATTCACCTTAACTAAAGAGACCTCTCGCTTTCCTTTAATATATGGGCCAATTTAGACCGAAAAATTGGTTCACTTCAACTGAGCTTGTCTTCACACGTTTGATTATATAGAGAAAAAATACTAAAAAGACTTGCAAAAAATAAAATAAAATAAACATAACAGTTAATTACAGACACAGAGCACAGTTAAAAAACATGTGTATACCAGATGCACAAGAAGCATTCCTGCCATTTGTTCACCAGCAGCAGCTGCTCCGTTATCAACCCCCCCCCCCCAAATAGTTTAAAGGATTTAAAAGCAATATATAGTTTGTGTGAATTCAAAATATGGATAGAGAAAAGAATATTTAATCTTACTATTTCTATTTAGTTATTTTGGAAGCCGTTTCAATAAGTAAGCTGCAAAACTCCTTTGGCCACATTGAAAAAGGGAGAAAAAGAAAAAGGGAACAACACACAAGTCTGTAATGACTAGCCCTTGAAGTAGAATGTCTTACATGACTGGGTGAGAGTAAAAGGCCAGGCCAGGAATACAAATGATAGCCTTTCTATTTCTGTAGGATTGTCCTGCTAACCCAAAGCTGTGTTTTAAAATCTAACATTCACAGTAGAAGTCATTCTACTTCAAGTGACTGACATTTCCATTTTCCTGAGCGCTGCTCCCACAATCCATAGCTGGGATGTTTCCTCATTTGCTCTGACTTGACTGGGTGACATTTTTTCATTCTTTCTCCTTCATGCTGTGGCCAAGCCCACCATTCCCATAGTGCACCAGTCTTTCACTCAGTCTCTGTGAGGACTGGTGTATTGGTTTCTCCTTTGTGCTTTCTTATTAGGTTTATTTAGGTCGTGTAGGTATTTTATTTATTTTTCTACCTTTTTTTCTTCGGTGAGAGCCTTGGGATAGCCTGCTGCGGGGCGTGTGTGATGTGTCGGGGGCTTCTGGGCGCACCACGCCCGTTCCTTTTTTTTTTTGTAAAAAGTTTTTATTGGTTAAAAATATACAATATTATAGTTTACAATATGTTGAATTTTCAATATCTTTATAAAAAGATATTTCAATTATTATTCTCTTTTTTAAGTTCTCACACAACAGACATTATTATGTTAAATCAAAACAAACAACCAGGTTATATAAAAGTTATATAAACAAAAAAAAGCAAATAGCCAAAGTGTTATACAAAGTACAATAAAAAGAGAGAGAAAAAAAAGATGTCAAATAAAAAACATTAAATAATGGATTCCCCTCCTTTCTTCATTTCCTGGTTCTAGCTCTTAAAACCATGGTCTGGCCTCCCCCCTCCTCCAGGGCCGCCACAGCTCCGTCCGCTCCCGCTCCTTGATCATCTAATACTTCCCCTCTTCGGCTCCTGTATCTTCTCCATCTAGGAAGGATTTATGTTGGTCAAAAAAAGCCTTAGCTTCCACTACGTTATTAATTTTCTTCTTACTGTCCTCCCAAAAAATCATCAACCCCTCCGGAATCAACCACCTAAAACCTACTCCCTTAAGGGACGCCCGTTCCTTTTGAACAGCAGCTGGGGGAGACACCGACCCTTCGGGGCGGTTCTCCTTTCAGGCAGTTAGCTGCCGGTGTGTGTGTTGGGTGCCCAGCCCACTGGCATACCCACCCGCACCTTTTTTTGACTTTGTTTGCCTTTTTCGGCTGGCTCTCGCTAGTGGCGGCTCTGGAGTGCTCTGTAAGGTTCTCCCTGCAGCCTCCGACGTTTATCTCCATTGTCGGCGGGTGCCGCGGTTTGGTGGGAGCTCTCGCCGCTGCTTTTGTTTCTGTCAGCTGAACTTCGGCTGGGCTGAACGTTGTTGACGCCAGGAGGACTGAGTGGCTACGAACTTCCCCGCCTGGGTATCTGCTGCCCGATCTCGTCAGCGGTAAGGGGAAGGCTTCGCAACTTGTGAGCGGCCGCCATTTTCTTTTGTCGTCTTGCCGGCCCGCCATTTTAAGGAGCAGTTTTCCCGCCCTTTCTCCCGGCGCCATTTTGGGTTTGCCGCCCCTTCCCGCCGCATCTCCTGGCCACCATTTGATCGCCCTGGACTAGTGCGGGTGTTTTTTTGATTGGGGCATCAGCTGGCTCGTAGGCTCGAGCACCGGGCCCTTAAGCCCCTTATACTTGCGGTGATTTATTTCCCATTAGCTGGCTTGTGTCAGGAGCGGATTGGACTGATATACATACACTGCAGTTTTGGGACTTATTGGAGGAGCCTTCAGCTATCTTGGGTTCTATTTGCCCCTAAGCAGCTGTTTTGCCTTCAGGGACCACTGTTGTTTTGCCTGGCCCTCTCTGCCATTGACATTTCACTGGCCTGATAGGATCCCACGGGGTCCAGCCGGTGGAGGCTCTACGAATCGCTTGGCGACCAAGACTTTTCCTGCCTTGTATATAGTTCCATTTAGATATATAGATAGCTATATATATATATACCTATATATTAAAATATTTTTTTAAAAATTGCTTTTTGGAATTTCGAGAATGGCAGATTCTCCGCTATCCTCGGACCTTGAACATGAGGCCAGCCCACCGCGGTCACATGTTAAGGCTAAGGCATTACCTCGCCTACGCTCGAGGTCTTCGCATGCTTCCTTCCAGCCCAAGTCATCAGTGGCTGCAGAAAAAGATGCTCTCTGTCGTCACAGGGCGCTGGAGCGTCAATACGACAAGGCAAAGCAAACCTGCACCTCTTCTTCAGCTCCAGTGGTTCAGGGCCATGCGATGCTTCCTGAGGATCATCCACCTGCTTCACCGGCAGGGGGTTTGCAGTTGACTTCGGCAGGCCTACGAGACCGCCCCTTGGGCCTTTCCAGGAAGGCATCACTCTCCTTGCCGGAAGTGTCAACTGTGAGCTTGGCGGCGCCTTCTCCATCGCGGGCCCACAGACCGGAGGCTACCTTTACCCCAACTGCTGCGGGGCTCCGCGCACCTGAGGCTCACCTCCCACCATCACAGGTTGACCTTCGGGCATTTCTGTCTACAGCCCTGTCATCCTTGCTAGCAGCGGGCCTTCAACAACAACCACCACAAATGGCTTTCGCTCAGCCGGTTAATGTAGCTGCTGGCCATCTTCGGTCCAGGTCACCTACCCGAATGGAAGTGGCTTATTCAGAGGACTCCGATCATGCGGAGCCGCTGCCAGAGGATATCGAGTTCTCTGAAGACGAGGATCTGCCTCCAGATACCCCGGCCTTCTCCGGTTTGTTTAGGCCATCACTGTTTAAGTCCCTACTGCATAAAGCGCGTCAAACGACTAACGTTGGCTCTTCTGTAGGAATACCCTCCGAGCCCGCTTCTTCTTCTTCATCGGGACCCCATGATGTCCTTTTTTCGTCTGCCAAACCAGACAAGGATTTTATTCCTTGACCCCAACTTTTCTCAGACGTACTGCAATCCCCTTGGGCCGAACCAGGCTCCTTGACTGGGCCAAGCAGTCTGGACAGGAAGTTGTACTGTGCGGCTCCGGAGTTGGACAATCTTTTGGCAGTGCCATCAGTGGATCCTCCGGTGACGAGTCTCTCGTCGTCCTCTCTGCTCTCCATAGACTCTCTCGATGTGCTTAAGTCTAATGAGAGAAAGACTGAGCTGGCCTTAAGCAAAACACACCAGACCATAGCATGGGCTATAAAGACAGCTATGGCGATGTCTTTCTTCACCCGAGCGTCACTGATCTGGTTACGTCAGCTCCAGGAGAGGCTGCCGCCGGAGGAGACCCATCTTCACCAGGATATAAATAATATTGTGGCGGCCACCGAGTACTTGGCGGATGCGTCACTCAACTCGGTGAAATTTGTGTCCCGGGCCCTGGCCTTCTCCGTGACTTCATGTCGTTTGTTTTACCTGAGGAATTGGAGAGCGGATTCCAAGGCCAAATGGAAACTTGCAGTAGCTCCATACAAGGCCCTGAATTTGTTTGGCTCCGCCCTCGACCCACTCTTGGTGGAGGATAAAGATAAGAGGAAAGTCCTCCCGACCTCTTTCCGCCGCCCTGAACGGCGGTATACTCCGTATTCTCAACGTCAGTCCTTTCGGGCCTTTTCGGGTTCGGGGGGACCCTATACGCAAGGCCCTTTCTTCCAGCCGTATGACCGGTCAGCCGATCGACAGCGTTTTCGTGATGGGCAGGGGCTCTTCCTCCGCCAAATGGCCCTTCCGTGGAGCGGGATACAGACCCTTTCACAGGGGAAAGTGACTGCGGGCCGCCAGGCCCCATTGGAGGCCGCTTACACCAATTTCACCACCAATGGGCGCTCTCGACCACGGACGCTTGGGTTCGCCATACCATCACAAGTGGACTCACCATCAAGTTCATTGACCGTCCCCCATCTCGCCTCGTTCGTTGCCCGGTTCCCATTTCTCTCGACAAGGACCGTCAGATGGGAGGAGATTCGCCATCTATTACACATCAAGGGGATAGAGCCGGTTCCATTGGACCAGCGGGGCTCAGGCTTCCATTCCGTTCTGTTTTTGGTGCCCAAGAATTCCGGGGGATGGAGAGCCATTCTGAATCTGAAGCATCTGAATCGGTCGGTGTGTTACCGCAGGTTCAAGATGCATTCTCTCCGCTCCTTTCTCGGGTGCGTGAGACGGAGGAACTTTCTCCAATCAGTCGACCTCAGGGAGGCGTACCTGCATGTCCCAGTGGATCTGACACACCGTCGATACCTGCGGTTCCAGTACAGGGAGGACCACTATCAGTATTGTCCCATGCCCTTTGGGCTGTCTTCAGCCCCAAGGACGTTCACCAAGCTGGTGGCCGTCATAGCTTCCACTCTCCGGAAGGTGCCGGTCAGGGTCTTATGCTACCTAGACGATATCCTGATCCTGTCGTTGTCCAGGCAACTAGCCAACTGGGATTTGGATCTGGTGCTCGAAGTGTTCCAAAAGCACGGGTTCTCGATAAACTTTCCAAAGAGCCACCTGTTCCCGTCTACCAGACTTCAACATCTCGGGGCGGTAATCGACTCGGAACAAGGACTGGTCTTTCTGTCCCCAGACCGCACCCAGAGTATCCTGGAACTTATCCATCAGGTGCTGGCACATCGTTTCGCCCCCCTTCTCCATCTATCTCAATTGTTGGGCAAGATGGTCTCGTGCTTCTCGATCGTCCATTGGGCCCGACGCCACTCGAGACCACTTCAGTGGTTCCTCCTCCCCTTTCAACGGGCAGGCCTCAGCGATTCGCTCCTCGAGGTGACTCTGCCCCCCCAGATACGCCTCCCTCTTCGGTGGTGGATGGGACCAGCCTTCACCCGGGGCTCCTTCTTCCTGGAGCCAGTCCGTCAAACTCTGATGTCAGATGCCAGTTTACTGGTGTGGGGAGCTCACCTTCGCAATCTCATTGTACAAGGTCGTTGGTCCCCTTCAGAGCAACAGCTTCCTATCAATCTTTTGGAGCTGAGGGCGATCCGTCTTGCACTCCGACACTTCCAGGCTCATCTAAAGGATCAACATGTCCTTGTCCTCACGGACAACATCTGAGCCAAGGCCCAGATAAACAAGGAAGGGGGCACAAGGTCCAGTTCCTTGATGCTAGAGACAGAACATCTACTGACCTGGGCGGAACGGCATGTTCTCTCTCTGTCAGCGGACCATATCTCTGGGGTCGAAAACGTTCAAGCAGACTGGCTCAGCTGGGAGATGATCGACCCGGCGGAATGGCAGCTTCAGCCCACGCTATTCAGGGAGGCCACCCTTCGGTTCGGAATGCCTCTAGTCGATCTATTCGCCACTCACCAGAATGCGCAGCTTCCTCGTTACGTGACCAGGTATCCTTGTCTGACGGCGGAGAATCACAACACTCTCCGTTGCCACTGGCCTCCAGGGCTGTTATATGCATTTCCCCCAATCCTGCTACTTCCGCGGGTCATCTGGAAGCTTTTAGAAGAAGAGGCCGAGATTCTGTTGGTGGCACCGGACTGGCCTCGTCGTCCGTGGTACGCCGACCTGGTGGCGCTGTCGATCGCGCCCCCGTGGGTGATTCCTTCTCAGCGAGTAGCCTTGTGCCAGGGGGCCATCAGCCACCCAGAGCCTCAATGGCTCAAATTAGCAGTCTGGCATTTGAAAGGATCACCCTAAAGAAGGACCGTCTTCCCGACGTCGTTATTGATACGATCCAAGCTTCCCGTCGTCCGTCTACATCTCGGATATATGAGGCCACCTGGAAGGCTTTCTGCAATTGGTGCTCGGGCAAACATATTGATCCTACGACAGCTCAGATTCCTGATATCCTTACCTTTCTTCAAACGGGTCTATCTAAAGGATTGTCTACTTCCACCTTACGTCAACAGACCGCAGCGCTCTCCACACTCATTCGCTGCCCTCCTTATTCATCGCTTTCGCACCATCCTTTGATCAAGGGTTTTCTTCATGGAGCCATGAACTTGTGCCCTCCCACGGTATATCGCTTCCCAACCTGGGACTTATCTCTTGTGTTGCAGGCACTTAAGTGTCCTCCGTTCGAACCCCTCGGCTCTGTTCCGCTGAAATACTTGTCGTATAAGGTTGCCTTTCTTCTGGCGATCACCTCCACCAGGAGGATCTCTGAACTCTCTGCTTTATCCTCCAAGAAGGATCTCTGCATTTTCCATGCAAACACTGTTGTCCTTTGACTCGATCCTGCCTTCCTCCCGAAGGTGAACTCCTGGTTCCACAGGGCCCAGGAGCTCGTCTTACTGGATTTTTGCCCCTCTCCCCGTCATCAACGTGAGAAGGACTGGCATACCTTAGACGTCCGCAGGGCCCTCCGCCGTTATCTTCGTCGTACGGCATCCTTTCGGAGAACGGAAGTCCTGTTGGTTTCGTTCCATCCGACGTCCCTGGGGCAGAAGATATTCCCTTCTACCGTAGGCAGGTGGATCAAGGCGTGTATTGCAACTGCTTATGAACAGGCAGCGAAGCCGTTACCGGGCAGGATTCTTCCCCATTTGACACGCAGTGCCACCACTTTGGCCGCCTGGGCCACCCAGGCTTCGGTACCGGACATTTGTCGGGCGGCCGCTTGGTCGTCAGTCACACCTTTCATTAGGCATTATTGGATTGACACTTATGCCTCCGATGAGGCCTCCTTCCATCGATGTGTGCTCCAGAGTGTCCTCGTTGACCGGTCTTCGGGGAGCAGTCAGCACCCCCCTCTGAATATTTAAGCTTGGTTATATCCAAGCTATGGATTGTGGGAGCAGCGCTCAGGAAAACGGACATTGTCTTACCTGAATGTCCCTTTTCTGGGCGCTGCGAACACAATCCATTCCCTCCCTGTTTTTGTTTTTTGGGACTTCTGTTGCATACTTACCTGTGCTTCCTGCTCCGGTGGTGTCCGTTGTTTTGTTCCTTTCTTGTTGTCATTTATTGTTACACCTACAGGTGGTCGCGCCTTCATGAAAGACTGGTGCACTATGGGAATGGTGGGCGTGGCCACAGCATGAAGGAGGAAGAATGAAAAAATGTCACCCAGTCAAGTCAGAGCAAATGAGGAAACATCCCAGCTATGGATTGTGTTCGCAGCGCCCAGAAAAGGGACGTTCAGGTAAGACAACGTCCGTTTCGGAATGGCTATGAAAAATTTTCTATGTTTCACTATTTCTAAAAGTCTGTAGATATTCTTAGTCATCCATGGGGACATGGTTGTCCCAATAGTGCTTCCATTCCATTCCCCACTATCCTGTCAGAGCTGAAGAAGCTTCTTGAATGAGAAGCGAAATGTCTTCGAACAAAAAACATAGTCCAGTTACTTCCTGAAAAAGGTCCTTTGGGTTTCACTATTTCTAATTCTATTCTATTCTATTCTATTCTATTCTATTCTATTCTATTCTATTCTATTCTATTCTATTCTATTTCAATTCCAATTTCACTATTTTCAGACTATTCACTATTCTACGCTGAACAGGACTGTGCAAGGATCCAGTTTTGAAGGGCAGAATGTGATTGAGCATGTGAGTCAATGTGCAGAAGACATCTTTTAGGAATGCCTTAAGCCAAACACATGCTTTCCTTTGATGACACAACACCTATGGTGAGCGGTGGCCCAATCCCAAGAAACAACATAGCTCCTTCAGTTCTTAGTTCTAGTCCAAGGCTCCCTCTGAATCTCATTTTGGCCTTATTAATCAAAGCTGTGATATGGGAAGACCTTAATGCTTTCATTCATATCGTGGTCTCAATCCAAATGTACTTATTCTCTAGCGCGCTGCTTGGAGAATCCAAGAGCGTGGGTAATTCCCTCAGTTAGGATGAATACTGAGTGCCTGTATCTTTAAGAAATTGTTGACTCCGCCCTCGAGGCCTGGCTGAGGCTCAGTTCCTTTCACTCAGTCAGGGGACAAAGTTTTAAGATGTCCCATCTGGAGTGCCACTACTTTTAGGAGCAATGACGCAGGTTATTTATTTTCCGTTCCAAAGAAATTGGTCCACTCTTTTGTTTTTTAGATTTATTTCTATAATTTCTATAATGGCCATGTATAGCTTGCACTGAGCTCACCAATCTTCATTCTGAGCTCAAATTCTCTTATCTATCTCTTTAGCATGATCTTTTCTAAACAATTTCCCCTAATCACATTTTTTTAAAAAAAATGCAAATAATCTGTATTCTTTCTTCTTTAATTTTTACAGTGAAAGATCTTACCCATTTCTTCATCATTTTACATTGTTTTAATATTTCTTAGAGAGACAGAGCAAAAGAAAACAGAAGAGAATATCTTTTAATGGTTGATTTTAAAATCTGAAAAATGAAACAGCAATACATGGATTGGGATTATATACTGCTACTGCAGATAAAAAAATGGCTTCATTTTGGATTTGTATAAATTGAATATTGTAACGACTTTTGTAAACACAATTGTGGCTTCTACTATCTGTTCAAATTAACTTTTATATAATACAGATAGCACTAGCTACTGAACCTTACTCAGTGCTAAGGTACTCAATGTCTAAGAGAAAAAACCTTCATGCATATGATTATATGGTGATTAATTTCCTCCATATAAAAGTCAATGTACATACAGTTTGTATTTTATTTGTCAGTATCCTAAGAATATTAACATCAATTTTTAAACAATTTTTATTAGTTTATAATATAGCATGTAAAGAAAATACAAAAGTAAATAATAGGAAAATTAGGGAAGAGAGAAGGGAAGAGAAAAGTGGGGGAAAGCAAGGAGGGAAAAAAATGAACACCGATTTGATGACTTTCATGGAAATAGAAACACCAGAATGCTTGTGCTGATAAGTATTTCTTATATTTGGCTGATCTTAATGGAAACAATGAGTTTTCTATTTGTTATAAATCTGACTCTCTGTGGTCACACTACATGTATGGATTGGGTGTTTGTGTATTTGTGTGTTGAGAGTTGTCCTGTATTTTTTTTAAAAAAATTTATTTTGGCATTAAATTGCATAGGAGTTTGACACTGGGGAAAACCACAAAAAGTAATAACCAGAATACTTTACAGTGAAGTGTAGCTTTAATACAACAGCAGATTAGGACATAAAATGACAGGTTGAGGCATATAACTGCATTCCAATAAAGGACTGGAAGGTAAAAGCAAATTTGGAAGACCCTTAGCGCTCATGATGTAGCAGGTATTTTGTTTAAAAAAGGTTTAAGTCTACTGATTCAGAATAGAACCGTGACTTTCATTTGCAATCTACACCTTTTATTATAAACCGCAGGAGTGGGTCTCAGTAAACAACTTTAGATCCTCCTTTTGTATTATAATTTAGCACAAAGAAGCCTTCTGGATATTTGAAAACCTAGCTTCCTAGATGGTGACTTTTGATGATTCCAAATAAAAACATTTCCTCACTGTAACTACTTCGGTTTGCTTTGCCATAATTAGTATTCCGGATTACCCACCATATTATTTTATGTGTACACGTAAAAAGAAAGGTGGAAGAGAGCATAGTTTAAAAATAATTTCTTAGCATTATGTGATTTACTTTATTATATAAATTAACATATGAAATAAGATGAAGATGCATTGGGAAGATAGTTACAATATTGATAAATTCTAATGTTAAAAATTGAGTAAAACAAAATACATATATGCTCTAGTTATGTAGCTGAATGTAAATATTAGTGATCAGTTGAGCAGGGGACCTCTTGGGGTCCTTTTATTTTGTATGTGGTTGTCATTTTGTATTTTTTTATTATTGTTTATTTATTGGTTCGATTTATATGCCGTCCTTCTCCATAGACTCAGGGCGGCTTACAATGCATTAAGCGATAGCCTTCATACTTTTGTATATACCTGCTTAGTAGGGCTTTCGGCTAAGCAGTGTTCTTTTTTATACAAAGTCAGCTTATTGCCCCCACAATTCGGGTCCTCATTTTACCTACCTCGAAAGGAAGGAAGGCTGAGTCAACCTTGAGCCTGGTGAGATTCGAACTTGTAGTAATTGCAGGCAGCTGGTGCTAGTTAACAGCACTTTAGTCTGCTGCACCACCAAGGTTCTTTTCTTTTTTATAAATATTCTGTTTTATAATATATAAAACATATTTTATATTTATATGTTGTTTATTGTTACATTTAAAAAAATCTGTTGTTTGTTTTTATGATATACGCCACCCAGAATTAAATTGTTTGAGTTGGGTGGCCTTATAAATCTTAAAAAGTAAATTGATTTTTTTTAAAGTGCCATTTTAATTTATTATTTGAATGTTGAAAGCTGTACTGCAGATTTATTTTAAACAGGATAAATTCCATAAATAAATAATGTATTACCAGGAGTAATCAGTGCAATGAAAATACATAGTATGAAAATGTGTCATCAAATAGCAAGAATCTGTGTTTGTTTTTAATAAAGTTTGATCCTGGATATGCTAAATAAAACTTCATTTAATCTCTGAGGCCTTGTTGCCTAGAAGTTGAGATAAAATATTTTTTTCCCAGATCTTACACATTTGTTTAAAATATAAGACATTTTTCTTTTTCCTGATATTATTACAATACTGCAGTACCATTTTCACATGATCCCAATATTGTGGTGTTAGGATTTTGATTTATAGGCTAACCTTTCCCTTCTGTTTCTGATTTCCCTTTCCAGTGACAAAATACTTTACCAAGTTATTCCTCTTCAAAATAGTAACTTTTCCAGTTATGTTTTTAAAATTCTTAAAAATATTAGCTAAGTCCTATATTTCCAACAAAAATTGTTTTCCCTTTTCCTAAGACCAAAGTAAGTCTATCTGTTTGTAAGATTCAGTTCCGATCAGAGTAAATTACAGAGAATTGCCCATTAAGATATTTGCATTGTATACAAATTCAAAACAGATGCGGATCATCTTTAGAGATGTGGAACTTTCCTATCCAATGACTGTAGGCACAGATACCAGAATATCAGTATCTCAGAAAAAAGAACTGTATGTAAAAATCCTTTTAGGCTTTCATCACATTTTTGGGAGTAGGAAGGGCACTCATCATAACAGGGATGCAAAATGTTAAAAATTGTTGTGATCAAAGGAATGTCTCTCCCCCCCCCCTTTCCCCCTGTCTTTTGGCAAGCTTAGTGAAACTCTTTGTAAGACTAAATAAGAAATTGGTCTCTTTATCCAAACATTAAATGACCAAAGGAGGTGAAGTGATGGCATATAGTATCATATAGATGGTAGACCAGATATTTTATAAGACATTTATTTCTTTGCTGCTTTATCTTTATATGCAAATTTAACATGAATGTTAACAGTTCCATTGGATGTGGTCTGTCCAGTATGTTTGCATTTTGCCAAAAAAAAGTGGTAAAATTTAGATTTTAAAATGAAGACAGAAGAGAAAATTATATAAAACATTTTTTATTAGTCTGCAGTTTTCCCAGCTCTTCAGAGTGCCTTTGACATAATGCTGGTGTTATGTCTAAAAGTAGTAATTAGTTCAGTGTCTTAAATCTAATTTTTCTAAATATTTTTTCTGCTTCAATTATAGGAATTAATTTATAATTCCTTTTCATTCATATTCCATGCTTTTGTAACTCATCAAAATGAATCGTTTTGCTGACTGAAAAAAACATGTGATTGCTCAGCAAGGACTTTGCTTTGGAGATTTTGATACCAACAAATCTCAACATTTCCTACCTGCAAAGCAGAAAAATCTTTTGTTATTCAAAATTTTAATAGGCATTACATTTTGCACTTACTAAGGTTGTTATTAGGATTCTAAAATATGTTTTCCAGCATAAAATAATCACCGTTGGAAAGAAATAAAACGTACAACACATATTTTTCTCCTAAAATTGTAAAAACATGAATTCAAAAAGCATAAAGTATTTGGATTTGATCCAAATTTAAACTCTAGGAAAAAGCTTGATTTCACTTAAAGCAGAATTAATTTATAGCAGATATGTATAAAACCATGTTTTTAGTTATATTTAGAAAAAATAAGTGGCTTTTTCCATATTTTAAAAAAATATTTTTGCAAAATAAAAAACAACATAAATTATAAAAATTATTATTGAAAAAGTAGCCCATTACTAAATAGTTTGTTACTAAACTCAAGTAGAAAATACACATTTAAATAAAAGGGACAACTTTTATTGTTGTACCCTCTACAACAATATAATCAATATTCTCAATTTTGTCTTAAAGGTAGTTTTTAAATGTTAGTGACCAGGAAAATCCTCCTAAATATCACAATATATACCATATTTAGTAATACATGTAAAATGGACTGCTGCTTATTATGAAGTAACAAACTGGAAAAGAGTGGACATAAATAAGATCCCACCATTTATC
This sequence comes from Ptyas mucosa, assembly GCA_012654045.1. NCBI lineage: Eukaryota > Metazoa > Chordata > Lepidosauria > Squamata > Colubridae > Ptyas > Ptyas mucosa. Next base: position 15,807,908 of record WNWU01000011.1, on the reverse strand, counting down.
TGCCTATTTTGTGGACAGTTTTTTCAGTTTGCTGATTGCTGTGCTATTTATTAAGAATGATAAAAGTTTCATAATCATTGTAGAAACCAGAAACAGTTTTTGGGGTAACTGAAAGTGAATTAAACTTCTATAACAGTACCTTTTTACAGTAAAAGAAAGGAAATACATAATATCTCTGGCCATCTTGAAGACCTGAAAATGCGACTCAGTTCTTTTTTTAGAGGGAGAAAAGCAGTAAGTGAAATTATTTTACACTGTCATAATCCATTTGAGAATTTAAACTTTCTCCTCCACAATAACCTGAGGTGAAACACTTTTACACCTTTAGTGGATGATGTACTAAAAGAAATCCAATTCCAGGGATATAGTTAAAAAAGAGGTTCTAAATATTACCATCACCTCATTTCTAGCTCTACTAGTTTAAAACTGTATTTACATTAAACATGAAAAGCATTTTTTCCATTTAAGATAAATGTTGTAAATCCTGTTTGGGATTGTGTGCATGTGTATGTTTGTGTGTAAAGAGACAAAGTGAGATGGTTGGAAAAGGAGTCAAAAATAATCTTCACGATTATTTTCCAAAGCCAAACACTGTTTAGTGACCAAAGAAAATATGGCATGGACTCTCTTTTGAAAGATACTCGGATCACATTCTTTCCAGCTTTGCATTATTACGTTACAGAATCATTGCTGCTAAAATTTTATGAAATAGATTCAGAAGTCATTTCTCAAAATACCAATTTTTTTTTAACAGTTCTGAGAATTATTTGACTATTTTTTCACAAACATAACTTGTATTTTGTACTTACAGGCATTTCCCTGAATTCAGTGCTACTACTCTTGACTATAAAAAAGACAACTGGATATATTTAATTTATATTTTGTGAATTTTTCAGTTTTATCTTTGAAATTTTTATTAATAAACTATGATAAAGTGTGTATTTGAGAATATGTAAAAATAAATGTAAATCTAACCTTTTAATGAAAGGGACACGGTGGCTCAGTGGCTAAGATGCTGAGCTTGTCGATCGAAAGGTCCGCAGTTCAGCAGTTCGAATCCCTAGTGCTGCGTAACGGGGTGAGCTCCCGTTACTTGTCCCAGCTTCTGCCAACCTAGCAGTTTGAAAGGACGTAAAAAATGCAAGTAGAAAAATAGGGACCACCTTTGGTGGGAAGGTAACAGCGTTCCGCGCGCCTTTGGCATTTAGTCATTCCGGCCACGTGACCATAGAGACGTCTTTGGACAGCGTTGACTCTTTGGCTTTGAAACGGAGATAAGCACCACCCCCTAGAGTCGAGAACAACTAGCACATATGTGCGAGGGGAACCTTTACCTTTACCTTAACCTTTCAATTATTAAAATATTGTTGTTCTGATTACACACACACACACCAGTGGTGGGTTGCCCCCGGTTCGGACTGGTTCTATAGAACCGGAGGGAAGCTCCGCCCACCGACCCTGACATCATCAGAATGCTTCTGCATATGCACAGAAGAGTGAGCGAAGCACGCGTGCATGTGTGGCTCCGTTGCAAACCAGTAATAAAGGTAAGTAGAACCCACCCCTGACACACGTGTGTGTGAGTATATATGTATGTGTCTATATATGTATGTGTGTGTGTACACACACACACACACATTCGGGTCTTTTCCCGTGTAAGATTGAGAGTATCTTGGCAACGTTTCGACAAGGTCCCGCTCGTCATTGTCAGGCTGGTGTCTTCAGCTTCGTGCTTGTGTGAGGGAATCCTATCTATCTATCTATCTATCTGTGTGTGTGTGTGTGTGTGTGTGTGTATATTTGTATATGTATATGTATATTCTTTTTCCTTTTTCGTAGGCTTTATGTGCAATTTCTTTCTAGCCAGGTTCTACCTACGTAAGCTAAGATGTTCCTCAGCCCTGGTTCTGTGAAATCTCATTCACAACTTCTGGGCTTTTTACTTTCTAACAGACTCCCACAGGCCAACACAGAGTTGCAGTCTGCTAGAAAGTGAAAAGCCCAGAAGTTGTGAATGAGATTTCACAGAACCAGGGCTGAGGAACATCTTAGCTTACGTAGGTAGAACCTGGCTAGAAAGAAATTGCACACACACACACACACACACACACACACACATATATATATAGTGTTAAATTTATATTTTTATATTTACTGACAAAGGGAGACTAGTATAGATCAATTTCAAGCTGTTTAGCTCTTGTCAGCTAGCCATACCCTTCTGGGATTCGAACCTGGGTTTGCTTGCATATTAGGTAGATGTATTAACCTCTTAGCCACAGGTTCTCCTCACTTTGTCAGCTTGTACCAGAGAAGATTAAATGGGTATTCTACAGAAGCAACCTGGTCTACCTAAATTTGGGAAGGAGCATACTGCTTCTTTTTCGCCTTTCAGCCCCAATCCAGGAGCTCTCAGGCAGTCGTTTTCACAACAAATTATTTTGTGTTAAATTTATATTTATTGACAAGGAAATGGAACGTTGGTCTTACCTGATACGATCCTTCTCGTTGAGTGGTGGCAGCATCCAGGAAGGGTTGTCCTTGTGCACTAGCGAATGGGACTGAGACTGTCAATTTGAAAGGACACGCCTCCACCAACGGTCCCCAGCTTTGTCGAAGGAATAGCGACAGTCTCGGCGTGTGATAACTCGAAACAACAAAAACAACGTGAAACCAACAGAGCCAACCCCAACCAGTGGACCAAGGCCGGCTCCAGAACAGGGTGGGTCTGGATGCTGCCACCACTCAACGAGAAGGATCGTATCAGGTAAGACCAACGTTCCTTCTCCATTGTAGTGGTGGCAGCATCCAGGATGGGACATACCAAAGCGGTGCTGTCCTTACGGGTGGGCAGGAGCCCGGACCTAGGTCCCCCCGTCAACGTGAACTCTCTGGAGGACCCGCCTCCCAAAAGCTGCCTCTGCCGAGGCGAAAGCATCGACCTTATAGTGTCTGATAAAAGGGGATGGGGAGGACCAGGTAGCAGCACGGCATACTTCCTCCAGAGAGGCCTGGATGGCCCATGCCGCACTTGTGGCCGCACTCCGGGTGGAGTGTGCCGTAATGCTCTTGGGGAAAGGAAGGGCCTGCAGCTCATAAGCTTTGGCGATACACGCCCGAATCCAGCGGCCCAGGGTCGAAGGGGAGACCTTAGCCCCCAGGGAGGCCAGCTGAAAAGAAACAAAGAGGGACTCTGTCTTCCGGAATGAGGAAGTTCGCTTTAAATAAATTCGGAGTGCCCTCCGCACGTCTAAGGTGTGCCATTTGTGTTCCAGAACATGCACTGGATTGGGACAAAAGTTAGGAAGTACCAGCTCCTGGGCCCTGTGAAACCAGGTATTAATCTTTGGTAGAAAGGAAGGGTCCAAACGTAATACCACCTGGTTGGTATGAAAGACACACAAATCTGGTCGGACAGACAAAGATGCTAGTTCTGAGATCCATCTGGCGGAGGTTATGGCGACCAGAAATAACACTTTGAATGACAGAAATTGCAAAGGAATGTCTCGCAGGGGCTCAAAGGCTTCTTCCATCAGGGCCTGCAGCACTTTGGTAAGGTCCCAGGTCGGGAATCGGTGCACCGCCGGAGGTCGAAGATTCACTGCGCCCCTAAGAAACCTCCGAATGTTCTCATGATGAGCCAGAGAATCCAGCCCCCTGCAGGAAAAAACAGAAGACAGCGCAGCCACCTGGCACCGGAGTGTGTTAGGCGATAGCCCCTGGTTCAGGCCCACCTGGAGGAAGTGAAGAATTTGGGGCACAGTTACCTGAGTTGGGTCAATACCCGACTTACCGCACCAAGAACAAAAGGCGCGCCAAGTGGCATCGTAAATCCTGTTTGTTGAGGCCCTCCGGGAGGCCTGGATGGTATCAATGACCTCGGAGGGGTAGTTGGCCTGGCTCAGAGCCCTCCGCTCAAACGCCAGACGGTCAGGTGGAACCACTGAGGGTCTGGGTGCACCACCGATCCCTGGGTGAGGGAAACTCTGTCCGGCGGAATCCGCCAGGGCCTGGCCACAGAAAGCGCCACCAAGTCGGCAAACCAAGGCCGCCGAGGCCAGTGAGGAGCGACCAGGATCACCTCTGCCCGCTCTGCCAGAATCTTCCTTACCACCCTCTGCAGGAGGGGTAACGGCGGGAAGGCGTAGAGCAGCCCCGCCGGCCAAGGGCTGCGAATCGCATCGATACTCTCCGCCCCTGGAACCGCAAACCGTGCAAAGAACCTGTCCAGGGGAGCATTGTCCGGGGAGGCGAAGAGGTCCACTGTCGGGCGGCCAAAACGGCTCATCAGCTCCTGAAACAAATCCGGGTGCAGGTGCCACTCTGCATGGTCAATGGTGGCCCTGCTGAGCCAGTCAGCCTGAACATTGGCCATCCCTGCAATGTGCTCTGCCTGTAAGGAGATCTGGAGCTGTTCTGCCCACATACAAAGTCTCTCAGCCTCGTCCATAAGGGCCCTAGATTGAGTGCCCCCTTGCCTGTTAATGTGGGCTTTGGCAGCCACATTATCCGTGAGGATTAGGATGGGCATACCAACCACCAGGTCCCAGAACTCCTGAAGGGGCAAGTGGACCGCCCTAAGCTCTAACCAGTTAATATTATGGGACAGGTCTGCCTGGGACCACCTGCCCTGGGCCATTCGGTCACGGAAGTGAGCTCCCCAGCCATAGAGACTGGCATCAGTTGTCACTGTCAATCGTTCTGGTTCTCGGAACGTGCAACCCCTGGTAATAGCCTGGGAGACCCACCACTCAAGGGAAGTAACACCTTGGTAGGTACGCCCACTTTGTAGAGGGAAGAAGCAGAGCCTGCCCTCTGATAGAGGAGGAGAAACCACTGAAGAGGCCTTGCATGTAAATGTGCCCAAGGCACGATTGAGATGCAGGACACCATCTTGCCCAGAAGCCTTGATAGAGTCACCAAGGGCACCAAGTGTGCCCTAGAAATTTGCTGGACTAGATCCACTAAGCTAGCTTGACGCTCCTGTGACAAGTACACCCTGCACTCAACGGTATCGATCTCGGCCCCCAGATGGAGAAGCTGAGTAGTGGGGACCAAATGGCTCTTCTTAAGGTTAACAGAAAAACCGTGCTCCTGGAGCACTCGCATGGTGACCTCAAGATCGACACATGCTTGCCCGTGAGAAGAGGATTGAATAAGGATGTCATCCAGATAGCACTGGAGACGCACGGGACGAGCCCGCAGATGGGCCGCTAGGGCTGCTAACACCTTAGTGAAAACCCTAGGCGCTGACGACAGCCCAAAGGGCAAGGCCTTATACTCATAATGCCGGCCTGAGTAGCAGAACCGGAGATACTTCCTGTGCCGTGGCAAAATGGGGATATGTAAGTAAGCCTCAGTGAGATCAATTGAAGTAAGGAAGTTGCCCTCCCTGATGCCGTCCAGGGTGGACTTAAGGGAATGCATCTTGAACCGCTTGTAGGAGATGTAGCAGTTCAGTCTTTTGAGGTCCAGAATAGCTCTATACCCCCCCGAGGCTTTCGGAATCACAAAGAGGATGGAGTAGAAGCCCATCCTGTGCTCGAACTCAGGAACTGGCTGAACAGCACGGATACCCAATAGGTGCTGAATAGCAGTTTCCATGAGATTTCGTTTGGCCGGATTACCCGAAATCGGACAAGAGATGAAAAACCTCGGGGGTGTGGAGAGAAACTCCAAGGAGAGGCCCGCGTGGACCGTCTCCAGGACCCACGCATCCGTCGTGATACCCTCCCAACGCTCGGCGAATAAGGCCAGGCGTCCCCCAATGGGAGGGCCCGTGAGGCAACTAACAGCGTCGGTAAGGACGGCTCCCTCCCCCTCGAAAGGGCCGCCTAGATGGGAACTGTCTGAACCTCCCCGCCCTGTCCTGGGGGTGACCCTGTCTTGACTGGAAGGGGTGCTGCGTCCTAAAGGAGCCACCCCCCCTCGGGCCCCCGGAATGGCTGGCTCCGAGGATAGGGAGCAGGGCAAGAATCGGTCCGTCGTGCCAGGGAAGGAAGGACCGTACATTTTTCTTTGGTCTCGATGAGCAGCGGCTCTAGCGAGTCCCCGAATAACTGCTTTCCCGAAAATGGGGCAGATGCCAGCCGCCACTTCTGCTTGGCATCCGCCTGCCAATGACGGAGCCAGAGAAGCCTCCTGGAGGCCACGGAGGAAGCGATGGCCTTTGAAGGAAACCTAGATGCCGCCAGGGTGGCATCGGCTGAAAACTCAAGGGCGGCAGACAGTTTATTGAGATCTTGATGGGCTCGCAAATCGGTCAGCGGAATCCTGTCCTGAAGCTGTCTCAGCCACAGTAGCGAAGCTCGATTAAAGAACGATGCTGCTGATGAGGCCTTCACAGCCCATGCTGCCGACTGATGTACCTTTTTAATGGACTGCTCCGCCTGTCTGTCTTCCGGCCGAAGGGCCTTCTCCGGGGCATCTGACAGGACTGCTGAGGAAACCAATGCTGCGATAGGTCCATCCACAGCCGGCACCTGTAGAATCTGGGACAATTCTGGAGCCATGTTAAAGAAACGCCTATCCAGGGAACTAGGGGCAGCACCAGACCCGAGTGAGGCCCATTGTCTATTCACAGTGTCAGTAAATAAGGGAGGTGCCGGAACCACCTCCTCTTCTGCCCTGGGCTCAGCAAACAAGGCCCCATTGGAATGCCCTGATTCTGTTGGAGCAGTGGCTGAGGGCAAGTAACCAGCCAAGCGAGCGGTATTGGAAGCCTTATACAGCAATGACTTAAACAAATGGGGGCGGAAAAGCCCTACAAAGGAGGGTTGGTCAGGAGCAAGTCCCTCATCCTCTGAGAGCTCAGGCTCTTCTTCCACTTCTTCCTGCACATCTGATTCCTCTGAGGAAGTAGAGCAATAAGCCCCCCGGGAGTGGGTCAGGCCCCCAGAGACCTGCCCTTTAAGGGGCAAAACCGTAGTCTGAGATGTCTCAGGGCGAAGGGCAACCTCTCTGTGTTTAGTCTTGTGGCTATGCTTACGTTGCAAACCAGCAGCAATGCCTCTCTCTGTTGCATCAGAAATAATAGTTTCCATATTACGTGGAAACTGGCCTAGCTGAGTATCCCCAGGGGGAATTGGCACAGTAGGCCGGGCCACTGAGACCCCAGCAGGCAAAGGCTTGCATTTAGGAGGCTGTTGCCATGCCACAGGGGCAGAAAAGGGATCAGGCAGAGCTCTGTTGCTGGGCAGATTGCTGATTACAGGCTGCTCAGTAGCACCATCTGGTGACAAGGGCTGCATGCAACTGCTGTCAAAGTCCTCAGCAGCCAACTGCCGCTCCTGATAATGGCGGGAAAAACCTGCCGTCATGTCCTGAGGAGCTTCTCTCCCCGAGTCAGAGGCCCTGGCAATCTCCTTCTCTAAAGCCCTCTGATGCCTGGCTGCATCCTTTTCACCAGCCTTGGAGGGCTTTGCTGCTTGCTGCGAGCGTTTGGAGAGCTTGGCGGTTGCCAGCCTGCTGGCTGGCCTCGAGCCCGAGGTCTCTGCCACGCCAGCGATCCTCCTGGTGACCTTGCGCCGCGCCTCACCTCTTGCCGGGCGACTCCGCTGCTGGTCCTGGGAGTCGCGTCCGCCATTTTGAGGCCCGACGAACAGCTGGGATTAAAGGCTGCCGCCGATGCAGCCGCGGCGGCCTCCGAGCGTACTCGCAAGCGAGCAGAGGCTCGGGAATCGGGCCCCTGGTCTGCTGACCGCTAACGGGGCAAAAAAACCTAGCCCACCACCGGGCAAGGACTCACCACGGTCCAGCGGCTCTGAGGCAGTTCGGGCTTCGATTGACAGCCCAGCCACTCCTCGGCGCGAGGCAAATGCGGAGCGTCCAGCCAAGCTGGAATTAGAGCCCTGCTGGAAAGGCTCTAGGGTCAGCGCAAGCTGCCCTGTTAGACCCACCGGCTGGTGGGCTGACTCGCTGCTGCGCAGCCTTCCGCGGCTTGTGCCGAAGCACCGCCCGCAGGAATAAACGTGACTGCTAAGCTCTGAGCGCTGTCACTCCACAATCCAAGAAAAAGGGGAAAAAAATGTTTTTAAAAGAACTGATTCTCCAAAGGCATCCAGGAAAGGGAGACCTAGGAAAAAACACGCCTGTCCACAGCTAGGACTGAGTCAAAGCTAGGGACCGTTGGTGGAGGCGTGTCCTTTCAAATTGACAGTCTCAGTTCCATTCGCTAGTGCACAAGGACAACCCTTCCTGGATGCTGCCACCACTACAATGGAGAAAAAGGGAGACTAATATAGATCTATTTCAAGCTATTTAGCTCTCTTCAGCCTTCCCATATTTGGGTAGACCAGGTTGCTTCGATAGTGTCCATAAGAACATTTTTTAAGGCATAAACATATAAAATAACTCAGAATTGGTAATGATTACATTTATGAGTATCCAGGTAAACCTTAACATTGCCTACAGCCATATGTTTGCCTTACTGAAGAAGATTATTTTCTGTGAAGAGGAAAGTACAACCTCTGCTTTATTCACTATGCCGTTTCATAATTTAGAGACGCTCCACCTTTCCTTCCTTTCTTCCTCTTGTTGCATCTGATATAGAAGACGGGAAAAGGTGGGACATATTTTGGAAGTATGTGTTGGCACAAGAGTCTGAGTTTGTTCAGCAGAAACAGGATGATTTGTTTTTTATTTTAGGACTAGTGATTTTTTTTATCTTGAAAACTTTTGATGTAAATTTATGGAACAACATAAGCACATGTTATGTAAAGAATTATGCAGTGATTTTTCATGAAATACAAGATGCAGCACATTTCTAGTTTAGTGGCATCTATTGTCAAACATCTGCCACAATCTGGATTAAAAGTGGTTAATCCTAGGAACATGTCTTACAGAGCTGTGATTAATAAGATTCTTAAAAAGAAGTTCAAAGCTACAAGAGTTCTGTACTGTATTTTAGTTCCAAATGAAAACCTGTATATAGGTAAATTAGAAGGTTATGATTCTTTATGTCAGTCTCTTTCAGCTTAAAGAGAAATGAAATGTTGATTCATTTGGAAATGGATATTAGTAATATTGGTAATTAGGAATATAATAGATACAGATAGTCCTCGACTTACGACCATAATTGAGCCCCAAATATCCGTTGCTAAGCAAGGCAGTTGTTAAATGAATTTTGCTCCATTTTATGACTTCCTTTGCCACAGTTGTTAACTGAATCACTACAGTTGTTAAACAGTTATTACGCAGTTAAGTGAATCTGGCTTCCTCATTTACTTTGCTTGTCAGAAGTTCGCAAAAGGAGATCACATGACCCCGGGACATTGCAAACCATCATAAATATGAGTCACTTGCCAAGCAGCTGAATTTTGATCACATGACCATGGGGATGCTGCAATGGTTGTAAGTGCAAAAAATGGTCATAAGTCATAATTTTTCCAATGCCGTTGTAACTTTGAACAGTCACTAAATAAACTGTTGTAAGTCAAAGACTACCTGAGAACCAGCTTTAACTTCCAGTTTATTTTAATAAAATAAAAGAGCCTTGGTGGTGCAGTGGTTAGAGTGCAGTACTGCAGGCTACTTCTGCTGATCACTGGTTGCCAGCAGTTTGGCAGATCGAATCTCACCAGGCTCAAGGTTGACTCAGCGTTTCATCCTTTTGAGGTGGGTAAAATGAGGACCCAGATTGTTGGGGGCAATATGCTGACTCTGTAAACCACTTAGAGAGGGCTGTAAAGCACTATGAAGCTGTATATAAGTGCTATTGCTATTAATGCTTTAAATTATTTTTAAATCAAATTTATATGGCTGCCCATCTCACAAAAAGTGACTTCCCGGTGGCTTATAAAAAGATACAAACAATAAATATATCCAAAAAAGCTCCTTATTAAAATGTTTAAAAATCTTAAGAACATACAGGACATTACATAATGGAATAATAGAGTTGGAAGGGACCTTTGAGGTCTAGTCCAAGCCCTGCTCAAGCAGGAGAGCCTATACTATTTCAGACAAATGGTTGTCCAGTCTCTTCTTAAAAATCTCCAGTGATGGAGCACCCACAACTTCTGGAGGCAAGTCGTTCAACTGATTAATTGTTCTAACTATCAGGAAGCAACAATCCAGCCATCCTCCACTATCACTGGTGGGGCCAAACACTTCTAATGTCAGGTTTTCTGTATAAGAAATTTTTTTTCACTCTGGGCGAAGCAGATCTCCAGAGAGACATGCAACTCCTTTCCAGCAGTAAGCAACTGAAGCTGTCTTAAGTTTTTTAGCACATCCAGGCCTGATGACAAAAGCAGTTCTTGAAGGACTTCTGGAAAGTAGAGATAGTGCCACCCTCACTTTGGGAGAGAGAATGTTCTCTAAGGCAGGCACCATGGTAGAAAAGGCCTGCATCCTGGGTCCTAGCAAGTGTAGTTCCAGACTAGACC